>NC_069432.1:27750756-27922963 GCF_026875155.1 Cherax quadricarinatus
CTTTTTAGTATGAAATAAGATTTACTTCATAAGAAAATAAGAAAATATTAAACCTTTAATTATAATAATAAGTAAAAGGGACCCCAATGGAAATAAGTCACTCGTTACTTTTTTTGGGTTATCCTAGGTTCTTACACAATGCTGCTATGTATGATAATTCTATGTAACTGTATTGTGTATACCTGAAATAAATTTACTTACTTACTTACTTATGACCCGCTCACACAGTGGGTAAGGGATGACCCGCTCACACAATGAGTAAGGGATGACCCCGCTCACACAATGAGTAAGAGATGACCCCTCACACAGTGGGTAAGGGATGACCTCTCACACAAGAGTAAAGGGATGACCCACTCACACAATGGGTAAGGGATGACCTGCCGCACAATGAGTAAGGGATGACCCGCTCACACAATGAGTAAGGATGACCCGCTCACACAATGAGTAAGAGATGACCCGCTCCCCCAGGGGGGTAAGGATGACCCCGCTCACACAATGAGTAAGGGATGACCCACTCACACAATGAGTAAGGGATGACCCGCTCACACAATGAGTAAGAGATGACCCGCTCAAAACAGTGGGTAAGGGATGACCCGCTCACACAATGAGAAGAAAATGACCCACTCACACAATGGGTAAGGGATGACCCGCCCTCATAAGGAGTAAGAGATGACCCGCTCACACAATGATAAGTTTTCGCATCGCTATTGGGCCTTGCGGACGTGGCTGCGCAGTAGCCCTGATTGAGTTGGCTTTTGCGCAGTGTTGACGTGCACTTAGCTCTGTGAAGATCTGTTTGCGCGCTCTCTACGAATTAAAAGCAAGATGCCCTCCATCGAGCAACTTTATCAACAGCTTTAAGGAAGAATTGAGGATGGCGAAGGTGGAGATTCGGCGACTGACCGGGGAAAACAAGAAGATTCGTAGTAGTCCTCTTGTTTTGAGTCCTCAGGTCAAGAAGGAAACTGGTCATGGCTGGACAGCAGGGAACGAAGTTGACGATCAAGAAACGAATGGAAAGGTAGAAACGATGAAGAAGAAAGAGACTGCCGGGGAAACTGTTGAGGAAACATCTAATACATTCTCAGTGCTACCCGACGAATGTGAGTCGACTACTGGGAACATCACGATGAACGACACCAAGGAAGGTAAAAATTTATTGTTGTTGTTGGGGATAGCCAAGTTAGGTATATGGATAGGGTTTTTCTGCTTGAAGGACAGGAGTAGGAAAACAGAGAGTTTGCTTTCCTGGGGCTGGGATGGAGGATATTGTTAGCCTCTGGATGACATCATGAGAGGTAATGGGAGCAATCCTATTATCTGTCTCAGTGCTGGAGGCAACGATGTTGGCAGACGTAGGAGTGAAGACCTGATTAGCAGGTATAGGTCAGCAATAGAAATAATTAGGAGTAAGGGTGGGAACCCTGTTATATGTGTATTTTGCCAAGGAGAGGATTGGAAATGAATGGTTGTCCAGGGCAATTGGTTCAATTGCTGCTGGACAAATACTGTAAGGAAAAATGCGGTAACATTCATTGACAACTGGGACCCTTCTATGGCAGAAATGACATGTATGCCAGGATGGGGTGGTAGCACTGGCAACTGCAGTGGAGGGAGCAGTTAGGACTTTAAACTAGGAATAGTTAGTGGTGGGGGTTTTTTGGCAGGAAAACAGTGAAGTCCCAGTGTAGAAATTTATTACGAGTTCTAGGGAACTAGTAAAAGCAAACGAGGTAGATATTGAAAAGCCAGGGACTTTGGGTGATAAGGACAGTAATAGGTTTAGTAGAAAAACAGAAATGAGCAGGAAGGGTAAAGAGAAAGGAGTCTTTCAAGGGTTTATTATGCTAATTGCCGTAGTGCTAGAAAATTAGATGGACGAGTTGAATTAGTTGCTAGTGCAGTAACATTGTTTGTATTTGCTTAACGAGATGTGGTTTAATTCAAAAAGTCGGGACATGCCTGCGGAATGTCATATTCAGGGTTTTAAATTGTTCCAAGTAGATAGAAGTATGTCAATTATAGCTGAGATTATAAGAAGCCATCTCGATAAGCATAGCTTGATTAATGATACTCAGCATGGATTCAAAGAGGCCGGTCTTGTCTAACTAATTTATTAACTTTCTTCAGTAAAGCTTTTGAGGCTGTTGACCACGATAAAGAATTTGATATTATTTACTTAGATTTTAGTAAGGCTTTTGATAGGGTTCCTCACCATAGACTGTTAAAGAAAGTGGCAGCTCATGGCATTGGGGGAAAAGTGCTCTCGTGGATCGAGTCAGGGCTCACTGACGGGAAGCAGAGTGTCCATAAATGGGTTAAGTCCGAGTGGGGATCTGTAACAAGGGGACGTTCCACGGGGAAATCAGTTTTGGGCCGTTGTTGTTTATAATATATATCAATGATCTTGATGAGGGAATTACTAGTGATATGACAAATTCGCCGATGACACAAAGATAGGTGGGATAATTGATTAAAAACGTAGATATTTAGGGGAACTTCAGGAGGATTTAAACAAACTCTATTCTTGGTCAGAAAAGTGGAAGAGCAGTTCAATGTAGATAAATCAGGTTCTAAGCTTTGGGAGTGTTCCCTAACCCTAGAACTTATAAGTTAAATGATGTAGAACTTAGCCATACAGATTGCGAAAAGGACTTGGGGGTTATGGTGAGCAGCAACCTTAAACCAAGACAGCAATGCCTAAGCGTACGTAATAAGACAAAAGATTACTGGGATTTATATCAAGAAGTGTAAGCAACAGAAGTCCAAAAGGTCATAAATGCAGCTTTATACATCATTAGTAAGGCCTCACCTAGATTAAGCAGCTCAGTTCTGGTCTCCATATTACAGAATGGACATAAATTCGTTAGAAAACATTCAGCATAGGATGACTAAATTAATACATAGCATTTGAAATCTTCCTTATGAAGAAAGATTGAAGACTCTTAAGTTACATTCACTTGTTTGACGAAGAATGAGGGGGGACCTGATAGAAGTGTATAAGTGGAAGATAGGTAAATTAATAAATGGGGTATTTTAAAAAGGTCTTGAGGATGTCTCTCCAAGAGGGGAACCCGCAGTAATGGATTTAAATTAGATAAATTTAGATTTTTGAAAGGACATAGGAAATATTGGTTTGGAAATAGGGTAGTTGATGAAATGGAACAGTCTACCTAGTTGGTTATTGAGGCTGGGACTTTGGGTAGTTTTCAAATTTAAGTTGGATAAGTACATGTGTGGAGGGGTGGATTTGAGTGGGACTTTCACATCAGAGCTTATTTCTTGGGTGGCATTGAAAATTGGGTTGGCAAATGTTTTGTTAGTGGGATGAATTGTAAAAGGGCCTGCCTAGTATGGGCCAACAGGCCTGCTGCAGTGTTCCTCCTTTCTTATGTTCTTATGTTAAGAGATGACCCGCTCACACAGTGGGTAAAAGGGGTGACCCGCCCACATAAGGAGTAGAGATGACCCGCTCACCACAATGAGTAAGAGATGACCCGCTCGCACAGTGGGTAAGGGATGACCCCCCACATAAAGGAAGTGAGATGACCCGCTCACACAATGAGTAAGAGATAACCCGCTCACACAATGAGTAAGAATGACCCACTCACACAATGAGTAAGAGATGACCCGCTCACACAATGAGTAAGGGATGACCCGCCCACACAATGAGTAAGAGATGACCCGCCCACATAAGGATAAGAGATGACTCAACCCCACACAATGAGTAAGAGATGACCTGCTCACACAATGAGTAAGAGATGACCCGCCACACAATGAGTAAGAGATGACCCGCTCACACAAAAGATTTAAAGGGGTGACCCCCCCACACAATGAGTAGAGATGACCCGCTCACACATGGGTAAGGGATGACCCACCCACATAAGGAGTAAGAGATGACCCGCTCACACAATGAGTAAGAGATGACCCGCTCACCCCAATGAGTAAGAGATGACCCGCTCACACAATGAGTAAGAGATGACCCCTCCACAAATGAGTAAGAGATGACCCGCTCCCCACAAGAGTAAGAGATGACCCCTCACACAGTGGGTAAGGGATGACCCGCCCACATAAGGAGTAAGAGATGACCCGCTCACACAATGAGTAAGGGATGACCCCCCCACACAATGAGTAAGAGATGACCCCTCACACAGTGGGTAAGGGATGACCCACCCCACATAAGGTAAGAGATGACCCGCTCACACAATGAGTAAGAGATGACCCCTCACACAATGAGTTTAAAAGATGACCCGCTCACACACACACACACTAAGAGATGACCCGCTCACACAATTATAAGGGATGACCCGCTACACAATGTTATGGAAAATTTCTAGGGTGCTTACCTGTATGTTAGCCTTCAACATTATATACATCCCAGTAATCTCATTGGAGACAACATATTGTTTACCGTAGTCCACCCCTGTAGACATGTGAGAAAACTAACCACCCCTGCGCAACCAAGTGGTCCCCTCGACCTCACAATCTTTATCCATATCATCCGATACCATATGGATTGGTATCACCCACAAGTACGGTGCTTCTACTTAATTTGGACTGTATAGATTATAATTAGTTTTTAAACTGAATGAAGGGGGGGTAGGAACACCATGGATACATCCGACAAGGAACACATTTGGTATCATAATCACTACTTACCAGATGTGCTCTGGTGGTCACTTGAATGTAGCTGGATTCACT
Organism: Cherax quadricarinatus; assembly: GCF_026875155.1. Taxonomy (NCBI): domain Eukaryota; kingdom Metazoa; phylum Arthropoda; class Malacostraca; order Decapoda; family Parastacidae; genus Cherax; species Cherax quadricarinatus. Next base: position 27,755,458 of record NC_069432.1, read on the forward strand.
CTAACCTATCTAATAAAAACATACCACACTGCCATGTCTAAGGTATTCTATAACTAGAAGGTTTCTTAACTGTGGGTGATTGAATATTCCTCATTATGCCCTTGATTCAACCATCTCATTTCGATGTCCTGCTACAACACCGATCACGATCTCCTTCCAGCAGGACGAGGTATCGCACTGCTGGTTTGTCCTGCTTTAGACGTCGGACCAAGGAGTTCCCTTTCCCACTCGTCTCGTTAACAACGAGGCCTAAGCGTGTTATTCATCGGAGCAAACTGCTTATTACATCACTTCACATATTCTCTTTACTTTAGCGTATATCATTAATTACATTAAAATTCCACAAGCCTATTTAACGTCTCATAACTATTATACAAACTTAGAGGTCACCCCCATTAAGATCAGGACCGATGAGTGATGATTTATCCAAGGGTAATTTTCCCCAGGACACAGTCCATTGTGACCGTCAGTCACCCCCGGTCCGTCTCTTATCACACACTTTACCACTCATTACTGTGGTCCCGTAAATCCCGTTCCCTCACTCTCCACCATAAACTTACGACACTTCTTATTATGAAAATAGGCCTATATAAATCCTTAGGCCCCCGTGAACGTCAATTTCGTGGTCCATGGTTTCTCAGCTTCTCACCACCATTCAAAACAATACGCTCCACTCCCTCCCGCCCATCCGCGCCATGCCCAAAGGAACTCTTGGTTCTAACTCCTTCTTATTTTCAAATACATTTTTGACCCTTATAGACACATTAAACACCTATTAGGCACTATAGTTTGGAAAATTAAAAAATTTTCCACACTGCTGCCGGGCGAGGGTCGTTGCTAGACTACTTACATAATGTGGAAGTACAACAAATTTTTTCCATCTTCACTGGCCACCCAAAATTTATTGACACTCAAAATGGACAAATTGGGTGTTTCCATTCTCCTCAGGGGAAAGCTATGCTCCCCAGGATTAAGTTATTGGGCATAACTGGAATTTTGAGACTTTACCAATAACAATCTCTCAGTAGCCCACCAAGTCCGCCCCAGCACATTACTGCATACAGGCCACCAACTCCATGCCATCTATATTTAATTGATCCCTCAAATGGACTAATTGGAGTTCCATTTCTCTCAGGGGCATAAGCCGATGCTCCCTGGATTAGTTTAAGGGGCATACTGGAATATTTGAGACTTTAACCCATAACAAGTCTCTCAGTATCCCAAGTCCGCCCAGCCATTACTGCAAACAGGCACCAACTCCAATGGCCATCTATATTTATTGATCTCTCAAAATGGACTAATAAGTGTTCCATTCTCCTCAGGGGCATAAGCCTTATGCTCCCTGATTAATTTATTGGCATACTGGAATTTTGAGACTTTAACAATAACAGTCTCTCAGTATCCCAATCAGCTTCCCAGCACTATTACTGCATACTGGCACCAACTCCATGCCATCTATATATTGATCCCTCAAATGGACTAATTAGTGTTCCATTCTCCTCAGGGGCATAAGCCTATGCTCCCTGATTAATGATTGGGCATACAGGAATTTGAGACTTTAAACAATAACAATCTATCAGTATCCCAAGTCCGTCCCAGCACATTTCTTCATATTTCAATTAACCCCTTCACATATCCTCATAGTTTCCTCTTCAGTTGACGTCACACCCGGAAATTGTCCACATAAGATTATTTTACCCAATACTCTATCGCTCAGTGACCGCCCTGTGCAACGTAAAGGTGTGCATTTATCGTCGCCTGAAGTATGAACAATTTATTTTTTAACTGCCTATTAATTATATCATTATTAAGCAGTCAACAATTTTGGGGTGTCTTGCTCAGTTCGCAGAGCTGGGTCCTTTAACTGTCCATACGCCATCCTATAATTAGTTAAAAAAAAGGTAATTCTGACGGTCAGCTTCCACGGAAGGTCGCACCCAGTAGATGTCCAGATTCAACATTTAACAATCCTTCAGGTAAGTTCCTGAGTAAAGAATCAGTTGACTTTCCATCATTTACATTAATCCCTATTCTGTCCTCCTCCCCAAATTAGACTGGTTCAACATCATTCTCGATAGAAGAAACTTGTACTGGGTTGACCTTTCATGAGTAAGAACCGTGACCGTATTCACTACTTCCTCTAGTCATTATTACTAGGCGGTAGTCTGCCAAATATTCAACATGGCCCGACCAGTGTTAGAGGAGAGTGACGCCGTATGGTTTTGGATTTATGCCCTTTATCCTGAATTTTTACATCCAACACCGTCAAGGCCACCCTCAGCAGGCCATCATTATTGCCATTAGCTGCAACCTTTACATCAGTCACTGTAGTGTCAGGGTTATTAACCATTATCATTATTGTCCCCCATTATTATGAAAATCACATACAACCCTGCACAAAACTGTATGGTGCTTTCTCTTGTTGCATTGATAGAGCAACTGTTCCAATTTGGTATACAACCATTACATTAGAGATTGTCTAGACAGTCTGATAAATCTTCATTCTTCATTCTTTCCACTTTAATATTCCCCTTGAATTACATGCATTAACAATTTTTAGTGCATAGTACCCTGGCAGAAGAGGCAGTCTCTCTTTTCCTCCTTGCTGACCTCTTATTAACTGGTTACACTTACTGAGTACATAATTCCTCTTACCTTGATGTGAGGAACCACTAATACTGATTCCTGACTGATATGTTCCTATTAACTCTTAACTATGATTATTACCACTGGATTATATTTTTCCCCTTTAGAGGTTTATCTTGACAGATACTTCATATCAATGTGTGTTATATCCTTAGAACTGTTTGGCTGACTGGTCTGCAATTGAACAATTAATTCCTGCCGACCTAGTCTGATTTCCTCCAGACCGTACTATGGAAGGTTTTGGGCCCCAAAAAACACACACCCTTTGCAATTACTAGGTTTGATCAACTGCCTGGCTTACAACACCTTTATTATTAAAGTCTTACTTTTACAAGACAGTTTTTTCTTCCAATTCGTAATGTTATTAATTAAAACAATTCATTTACATTCCCATCTGCACATTTCTCTAGCAAGATATCTTCACAGTCTTTTAACACACAATTTGTAACCAATCAAATCTACCTCTCTAAAAGCATCTAAATATAACTTTAAATTTCATTAGGGTTCACGTATCTTTGATTCACTAAACAAATGCTTTCGTCACAATGCTTTTAATAGCCTGTAATGATGCTACTATTCCATTACTCTAAAATTCAACGGACTTGTCAGCCACATTAACTCCATTAGATCCAGTCATGGTTAGAGAATTATTAAATCACTGTTAACAACTTAAGTAGTGGCGCCTCATAAGAGTAATTCTTGCACTTTACTCTTGTATAAATCCTAGCCTCACATTGCTAGCAATTAATTGGCTAATTGTCATCCATCACACCGATCGATTAAACTTGTGCCCCTACCATACCCACTTCCTTCACTCATTCACTAATTATTAAGTAATTAATTCAATTAAATGTTTCACTGATGCATCCGTTCGAAGGAACCCAACGGGCAGATAATGGAAAATTTTTCTAGGGTGCTTACCTGTAAAGTACCTCAACATTATATACATACCAGTAAATCACATGGAGACAATCATATGTTTACCGTAATTCCACCCCGTGTAACATGAGAGAAAACTTAACCACCCCTGGTCGCACCAATTGGTCCCCTCCGATCTCACAATCTTATCCATATCTATCCGAACCAGTATGGATTGGGTACACCCACAAGTACGGTGCTACTAATTAATTGGGACTGTATAGATTATATTAGTTAAACTGAATGAAGGGGGGGGGTAGGACACACATGGATACATTCCGTCAAGGAAAACATTGTACATATCCCACTACTTACCAGATGTTCTCTGTGGATCACATTGATGTAGCTGGATCACTCGTAACCTATCTAATAAAACATACCACTACGCCAGTCTAAGGTTGCTATAACTAGAAGGGATACTTAACTGTGGGTGATTGATATAACCCTCATTTCTCGATTCACCATCTCATTTTCGATTCCTGCCTACCCGACACGATTCTCATTCCATGCAGACGAGTATCCGCTGGTTTGTCCTGCATTTAGGACTTCGTGACTCAAGGAGTTTCCCTTTCCTCGTCTCGTTAACAATGAGGTCTAGCGTTTCTCTCGGAGCAAACGACTTATTTCACTTCACATATCCTTTAACTTAGCGTTATTATCATTAATTACATTACAATTCACAAGGCCGATTTAACGTCGCATAACTATTATACAAACTAGAGTCACTCCCATTAAGATCTAAGACGCGATGAGTGATGATTAATCCAAGGGTAATTTTCCCCAGGACACAGTCCATTGTACGCGTCAGTCACCCGTCCTTCTCTTATCAACACTTTTACCACTCTAATACTGTGTTTTACCTGGAGATTACCTGAGAGAGTTCCGGGGGTCAACGCCCCCGCGGCCCCCTGTCTGAGACCAGGCCCCTGGTGGATCAGAGCCTTTCAACCAAAGGGGCCTGTTGCTGCTGGCTGGCACGCAAACACCAACATACGAGCCACCCCCGGCTGAACCGGAACGACTTTAGGTTGCTTGTCTCCAGTGCCAGCTTGAAGACTGCCAGGGGTTCCTGTTTGGTAATCCCCTCTTATGTGTGCTAGGAGCAGTTGCACATTCTCGGGCCCCTGACACTTATTGTTTGGTCTCTTACCGTCTAGAGACACCCCCTGCTTTTCATTGGGGGATGGTGCATCGTCTGCCTAAGTCTTTGCTTTCGTAGTGGGTGATTTTCGTGTGCAAGTCGGTACTAGTCCCCTCTAGGATTTTCCAGTGTATATAATCATTATCTCCCCTCCTGCGTTCCAGGGAAACTAGGTTTAGTAACCTCAAGCGCTCCCAATATTTGGGTGTTTTATCTCCTTATGCCGCCGTGAAAGTTCTCTGTACATTATCTAGTCGGCAATTCACCTGCCATGAAAGGTGCTGTAGAGTGCAGCTATATTCCAGCCTAGAAAGAACAAGTGACCTTAAGAGTGTCATCATGCTTTGCCTCCCAGTTTTGAAGGCTCCTCATTATCCCATCCTGTCATTTTTCTAGCAGATGCGATTGATACAATGTTATTGTCCCTTGAAGTAGATCCTCCGACAGGAGCACTCCCAGGTCCTTTGACGTTGGTGGTTCGCTCTATTTTGGCCAAATTTTGTTTTGTACTCTGATGAAGATTTAATTTCCCTCATGTTACCATAACTGAGTGGTCCCCGTAAATTTAATCCCGTTCCCTTCACTCTCCCACCAGGAACAATTACGACACTTCTATATTATGACATGAGGCCTATATTAATACCCCATTAGGCACCGTGACGTCAATTGTCGTGTTCCATGTTTTCTCAGCTCCATCACCACCATTCCAAAACATTACGCGCCACTCCTCCCGCACATCCGCGCTGTCGCAAAGGGAACTCTTTGTTCACTCTAATTTTCAAATACATTATTGACCATATAGACACATTAAACACCTATTAGGCACTATAGTTCGAAAATTAAAAAATTTTTCCACACAATGAGTAAGAGATGACCCGCTCACACCATGGGTAAGGGATGACCCGCTCACAACATTGGGTAAGCCGGAAAGGGATGACCCCCCACATAAGGAGAAAGAATGAACCCCGCTCACAATTAGTAGAGAATGACCCCGCTCACACAATGAGTAAGAGATGACCCGCTCACACAATGAGTAAGGGATGACCCGCTCACACAATGAGTAAGAGATGACCCGCTCACACCATGGTTAAGGGATTACCCCCCACATAAGGAGTAACAGGGTGACCTGCCCACATGATAATTAACAGATGGCTCCCGCGCGCATGATTTATATGGAGTACAATGATAAAAAAGATCCAGATCAACTTTTATTTCAATTTTACATGAAGCCATGCAATTTATAGATATAAACTGTGTAAGAATAGTAGTAGAGTAAGTTATTCAGTATACACAAAATACAGTTTATAGAATTATCATCCATAGCACAAGGTGTAGAGAACCAGGATACCCAAAAAATTCAGAACAGAGTGACTTATTTCCATTGGGTCCTTTTATCTAATCGCTTCATAATATAAAGGTTATAATATTTTCCCTATTATCTACAATTGAAGATAACATCTTATTATCATATAAAAAGACTATCTACTACACGAGGTCAGATAACTAAAATAAGGTAAAATTTATCCACGTATGTAGCTAAAAAATTTGGGAAAGGGAGAAAAATCATTTCCCCTTCCCCTTTCTGTCGCTACATTTCATCAGTCATCACCATTGGCAGTCTTCATGAACTGTTCATGCTATGACTGGCTTTGACATGTGCGGCAGTCAGATCATCTCTTTATTGCCTGTACAATAAAAGGTTTTGACGCCCGGCAATGACTGTGGGTATTAACAAAGTTGTGTTCAACTCCCCTGGTAACTCTGATTGCTTGGTTCCCAACCTTGACAAAATTTGACAGCAAGATATTTCTGAAATATATTCTGTGGAATAAAACATTCACTACATATAAAACGAGCAGTACCCGAATGGAAATTGGGACACTTTGACACTTTTTTTTGGGTTATCCTCGGTAATCCACACAAATCTGCAATTTATGATACTTTATGTAGTTTGTATTTATGTGTATCTGACCTGAAAAAACTTACTTATAGAAAATAACTCAAAATCTGAATGACAGCAGTAGCTATCATACTTACCTGTAATGCCTGGTTACGGGGCTACCATGATTCAAACCATCAGTTATCAACTTATCTATAGAACATCAAACTTTTTAAATTTCGAATTAATTTAAAGTTGTGTTATAAGCTATTAAGTTTTTGAGTTAGTAAAGGGGAATGAGCAGAGGAAAGGTAACGATGAGGAGGGAGTACCCCGCCTCAACCGGAACTTTGGGACAATCAGCTGCTCGTCCTGCCAAAATTTAAACACGAGAGAAATGGTCAGCTCTCTCTCTGAGAGTTTTTAGTTAATTTCTTTTATACCTGAAATACAATAACATTAATCTGTTAGATTTGTAAGAGAATGGTTATTAAATCGGTTTTTGTACACCAAAATATGTATTACCAGGCTATAGTGGGATTACAGTTTATTAACATTATTACCTGAGAAAAAACTTAGTTACAGTAAAAAATTTAACAATGATTGTATCTAACTTACAAGAAAACACCATAGTTATGCCATTGCATTTCCGGGTAAAAATGCAGGTGATTTCCTTTTGTAGCTAATATTCATGTAACATTTTCCAATTTGCGTAACAGATCTAATGTTTATTTTTATTTCTTATTGTAACGATTTTTATCATTCATTTTCACTTGTTTTATTGTTATTGTTAAGAATCATATTATGAATTAGGTGCTAAATAGAAAAGCACCGAATTGCAAGAAATAATGGACATGTACGATTTAAACCTTTTTTAATTATCAAGGCAATTTATGTATATGTTATGTAAGACCATTGTAAATAATCCACTAATTATGTAAAATTATACCTAAATAAACTTAATTAAAACCCAAGGGCACTAAACATTATATATAATAAGTATATAAGGAAATTAAATTTATGCACAAAATTTATTCATTGAGTATAGATGTTTGGTTTAGCGTAAAATCTTCCCTTAATGAGGTTTACCTTGATGATGGTGAAGGGCTCATAATTACATTATTAGAGCTGTCCCTCTTCTTTCATAATCAAAAACTGGATACCACCCAATCTAGTTTTTCATATTTTTGTGGTTAAAGTATCATTAATGTCAGTGTCCAAGATTTCTTAGGTCCTCATACAATAACTACTTCACCAACAAATTAACAGGTAACCTTGGTCTACACTGCTTACAATGTCGTTCAACTAATATTTGTATCAAAGAATTGTCTGTTCGTCCAACTCTGAAATATATACTACCTTAAACTAATTACTGTACTAGGAATGAATGCCAGTGCTATTTCTGACATTTACAAGTCACTGGATTACTCAGGCAAGAATTATTATTATTATTATTTTTTTTATTATCACACAGGCCGATTCCACCAAGGCAGGAGGCCCGAAAAAAGAAAACTTTCACCATCATTCACTTCCCATCAAAGTCTTGCCAGAAGGGTGGCTTTAACACTACCGTTATTTAAACTGCAACATTTAATCACCCCTCCTTCAGAGTGCAGCACGTACTCCCATCTCCAGGACTCAAGTCCGGCCTGCCGGTTTCCCAGAACCCCTTCATAAAGTATACTTTTGCTCACACCCCAACAGCACGTCAAGTATTAAAAACCATTTGTCTCCATTCACTCCATCAAACACGCTCATGCATGCCTGCTGAAGTCCAAAGCCCCTCGCACACAAAACCTCCTTCCCCCTCCCTCCAACCTTTCCTAGGCCGACCACCTACCCCGCCCTTCCTTCCACTACAGACTGATAAACTCTTTGAAGTCATTCTTTTTGCTCCAATTCTCTCTACATGTCCAAACCACCTCAACAACCTTCCTCAGCCCTGTGGACACAACAGTTTTTTTTGGTAATCCCTGCACCTCCTCCTACTTCCAAACTAACGAATTCTCTGCATGATATTCACACCACACATGCCCTAGCTAGAACATGACACTCCACTGTCCACCAGCCTTCTCAGCTGCAACATTCATCACCCTACTTCAAACCCATATAAGAAGCGTATGGTAAAACTATACCTCTCAACATTGGCTAAGCCGGAGGATACTTGGACCTCCTGCCCTCGCATGGGCCTGTAGGCTCTCGCAGTGTTCCATCGTTTCATAATGTCTTACATCCCCTCTTTGCTCCAAGGACAAAGTTCTTTGTCTCCACAGACTCCTAAGTGCACCACTCACTCTTTTCCTCATCAATTCTATGATTCACCTCCTTTCATAGACCCATCTGCTGACACGTCCACACTTCCCAAATATCTGAAATACGTCACCCTTCCTCCATACTCTCTCACTCCAATCTGATATCAAATCTTCATCACCTAAACTTTTTGTTATCCTCATAAACCTTTACTCTTTTCTGTATTCACCTTTAATTAACTTTCTTTTGCACACACCCTACCACAATCTTCCACCAATCTCTGCAACACCTCTTCATAATCTCCAAGAGCACAGTGGTAATCAGCAAAGAGCAGGCTGTGACAACTCCCACTTTGTGTGTGATACTTTATCTTTTTAACCTCCACGCCTCTTGCCAAGACCCTCCGCATTACTTCTCTTACAACCCCATCCTATAATATAATAAACAACCATGTGAAATCACACAGCCTTGTCTAAGGCCTACTTTTACTGGGAAAAAATTTCCCCCCTCTTTCCTACATACCTAAACTTGAGCCTCACTATCCTCGTAAAAACTCTTCACTGCTTCAGTAACCTACCACCTACACCATACACTTGCAACATCAGGCCACATTGCCGCCCCCCCTATCCCCCTGTCGATACCCTTTTCCCAAATCCCATAAATGCCACAAAGACCTCTTTAGCCCTTATCTAAATACTGTCCTTATATGTTTACAACTGTAAAACACCTGTCCCACACACACCCTACCTTTCCTAAAGCTCCTTGTTTCATCTGCAATCCCTATTTTCCGTCTTACTCTTAGTTCTTTCAATTATAACTCTACATACACTTTACCCAGGTAAACTCAACAGACTATCCCCTATAATTTTTTTGCACTCTCTTTTATCCCCTTTGCCTTTATACAACAAGGAACTATGCATGCTCTCCTGCCAATCCCTAGGTACCTTACCCTCTTCCAAACATTTAATTAAATAATTGCACCAACCACATCCAAAACTATATCCCCAACCTGCTTTTAAAACATTTTCTATCTTTATCCCATCAATCCCAGCTGCCTACCCCCTTTCAATTTACCTACTGCACAACGAACTACCCCAACACTCACAACTGGCTCTTCCTCACTCTACAAGATTTTATTCCTTCCTGCCATACACAGAAATCACAGCTTCCTATCTTCCATAACATTTAACAATCCCTCGAAATATCCCCTCCATCTTCTCCCAAACCCTAACTCTCCATTTAATAACTCTCCTCTCCTATTTTTAACTGACAATCCATTTGTTCTCTAGCTTTCTAACTTTTTTAATCTCACTCCAAAACTTTTTCTTATTTTCAATCAACAAAATTTGTTGATCCATCTCACCCCACTCTCTCATTTTGGCTTCTCTTTTTACATTGCTTCACCACTCTCTTAACCTCTCTCTTTTCTCCATATACTCTTCCCTCCTTGCATCACTTCTACTTTGTAAAACTTCTCATCATGCTAACTTTTTCTCCCTAACTACTCGCTCTTCTCATCATTCCACCACTCGCTCCTCTTCCTCCTGCATCCCACTTTCCTCACCACAAAACTTCTGCTGAACACTCTAACACCTACATTTATAAACCTAACCTACCCCATACCTCTTCGACCTCCATTGCCTATGCTCCTCATAGCCCATCTATCCTCGATATTTTTTTTTACTAACAAAGAGTTTCTCCTGTATATAAATATAATAAAATTACTGTAATCATTTTTTAATTGCTGTATATATATATATAACTAGTTTCTTTTTATGTTTCTTAGAGTGAGAATGAATGAGTTTGTGAAGATCTGCTAATTATTTTAAAAAATGCCTTATATAAAATCGGATGAAAATTACATGTTACAGGAAGCGTCCTAGGTAAGGCAGCCACGCCTCACTTCAAAGCCACAAAACCTAGAGCCAAAAAAAGCAAAGATCCAGTGGAAGTGGACATGTCGGATAAAACCACCAGATAATGTGGATGAAATCAATGTATATGTGCTTTAGATTACACCACTGTGACGTAAACTAAGCGTCTATATGGGAAGGCAGTTTTTTAGGTTCATTATAAAATCATCATCATCACCTATCAATTACCAAACATCAATTCTTGAATTTTCCAGCTTATCCCTCCGGCTACAAGCTATGCTTCCGAATGGATGTGGCAAGGAGCAATATTACAAATACCCTCATGTTTTTAACCCTGAGGCAACACAAAAGCAAGTTTTGACCAAGTTGCCAAGGCCTCTGGTTGCTGACATGCTTCATGGAAAGAAAGTCTTCTGTTTGCTTTATGGGTGTAACAGGATCTGGCAAGACATCAACCTGGAGGTGAGGGAATATTTAAACTTGTTGTCCCTTTGTATTTTAGAAGAAATAGCGAGTGTTTCTGAGTGTGTGGCATGTCCTTTTTTGATAAGCAGAGCTGCTAGTACAGTATTTACTAATCAAACTTTGGATAATTTTTCCAGACATGCTGTAATGTTGTACTTATAGGTGAAAAACAATTATGAACATCACAGAATTACTATACAGTATTTCACAGATGTAAAATAATGTATATTTGTAAATATTCATCACTAACATTTGTACTTATTTTTTAAATCCTGACATTATAGGGCATTAGTACTCAGCAGATAATGCTCACTGTCAGAAATATTTTCTTGCATTGTTTATTAGTGACAGCAAAATTACCTTGACCTGATCTTTAATTTTACTTTTGCTTTGTAATACAGTATAATGGATTTTGTGTGCTTTTATTGATTTGATAACAGCACACTATGTATTTAGACTCATGATATCTAGGAGGTCTCCTGACCTGTGATGCTAGAACACTCTACTGTTCAATCATTGGAGTCAGTGTTCAATACACCTTCAGGTGTAGCAAGTGTTTGAAATGCTTGATGAAGACTACTCGTTAGTTTGGGTATCATGTATGTACCATAATAATGACTGCTTGGTTTTTACAAGCAGCTTTGAAGGAAACTATTTTTAAGAGTGAGAACTTTTAATGTTATCTTTCAAGCTTGCACCTCCTAGACCTGCAGGTACATTACAAAACATATTGTAAATAAAAAAAAACTCTGTCCCTGTTCTTCACATTTGTCTCTTTTCAGATATGTAGCTGTGAATTATACAGCCATCAGTAGATAGGCTTTTTGTCTATATAATATTCAATGTTTATAACTGACACATGCCATGATATGCAAACTTTCAGGGGACACCTGACAATAGTGGCATAATACAAAGAACTCTGGATGCAATATCAACACAATCCAAGATTATCAAGCACAGAGATGTGTCTTCATGCCTGATCATATGAATGGCTTTGATATCCAGACAGAAGCTGAGGCTGCACAGGAGCGCAAGGCATTTCAGGCTCAGGTAATGTCTGCAAGACACCCCGTACTCCAAGACAGAGGTACTCTTGTTTGTTACAGTGGACCTCGGTTTTCATGTTTAATCCGTTCCAGAGCCATCAGCCAAAACCGAAACCATTTTCTCCATAAGAAATAATGTAAATGGAATTAATCCATTCCAGACACCTAGAAGTATCAACAAAATAATTTTTTTTACCTTAAAGATAGATTTACATGCACAAAGAATAAACATTACACATGACACTTAACTTATTGAAGGCTGTTTTTGCTGGAAAGGAGACAGGGGAGGAGGGGAGTGGGAAGGGTTAATCTTGGAGAAGGGGAATCCCCTCAATAAGGACTGGAGGTACCAAGTCCTTATCTGGGGTTACTTCCCTCCTTGTTTTTAATGCCACTAGGGACCAGTTTGAGAGTCACTGGACCCCTGTCGCACAAATATCTGTCCCGATAGGTCTGTTTCTGGCTTCTCAGATTTGCCTAAAATGGGGACATGGTATTGTCATTGTAAAAGTCGCCCCTGCCCGGATTGCAAACAGCTTTCCTCAGGGTGCTGTTGCTTCACAAATGAGTGTTACCCTAGTCCCATTGCACAAATCTCCTTAATCTCTGAAGAAGGGCACCTGCTTACATCTCTCTTCCTTCCTCCTTTGCTCAATTTCCTGTGCTATGGTCTGTTGGCTGTTGCAGATGCTCTTTCAGCTCATCAGTGGTTAGCTCTTAAATTGTGGCCATCCACCAACTCTTTCACATCCTGGCCACTCACATCCAAACCCCATGGGAATTCCAGTGCCACAATTGATTTGCAAACAGGTGTAGGTTCGGACAGGGTCAGCCTCAGACCCTTCAAAATCCTATTTTGGACACATCTGGCCACAGTTTTTCCCAAGTAGAGTTCATTGTCCTGGGAAGACACTCCCTGCCAAGCCTTATTTATAAGGTTATGCATGGAGATATTGTGTTCCTCATTTTCTTTACCAAAGCACTGGCACTAGGAGCTTCTTTGGGGCCCATGGTTGCTTATTTAGCAGTCACACACAATAAACAAGTGCAAAAAAAAACAATGGTATTAATATGAAATGTTTTGTATGACCTCGGCAGGATATGTTCACTCACTGAGATAACAACGCTGCTTGCTCTGGTGAGAATGCGTGTGGGAGGTTAGCTTCTGTCTGTGCGCTGGGCACTGGACAGGTTCCGTATGATCGGCGAAAACGGAGCGTAACTGACGGAAAACGGAACCAAAAAATCAACGGAAAAATAGTCGTCCAAAACCGAAATTGGTGATAATGGAGATCGACGAAAATGGTAGGGTCCGCTGTATTTATTTTAGAAGACTTGAGTTCTGGAGATGAAAGTATGGAGTCTGTACTCTGAAAGATGGATGAAAATGTGTGATTGGGTGGATCCTTTGAACTCGGATGTCTGATTCAGTTTCGGAAAAACATCTAAAGAATGAACAATGGTGAAACTTATTTTCTTCTTTGGGTCACCCTTCCATTGGTGGAAGCCAGTGTATTATTTAAATAAAAATTTAGATTTCAGTATTGCAATCCTGTTGGATTTATATTAGATTGTGATATATGTGCAGTACCATGGGGACTGAGTTATAAACACTAGATCATGTCGTGTTGTCAAAGTTTGCTGAGGTTCACGTACACTGTTAACTATCTATTTGTTCTTGAAGGGGTCATGCCTTAGCCTCCTGGCCCACCACTCTACTTGCCTGCTCCTCAGATTCTTTCCTACCTCCATGGGCCTATTTTACCCTTTAAAACTATGTATGGCATTTGTCTTTACCACTTTTCTTGAGATCATTCCACTTCCTGACCACCTCTGAGATCGAGAAATATTCCTGACTTTCTGTGGCTATCTAGGCCTTTTTTAGCTGCAAGCTGTGTCCCAAAGTACCTGTTTCCTTGCCTCTCAAACTGCTTCTCCCTGCATACCCTATCAATTCCCTTAATATGTTGTATGTGTATGTGTGGGGGATGTAATTTGATTGATTTAGTGCATGCAGTGTGAGCAAGGTAACATTTATGAAAGGATTCATGGAAAACCAACTAGTTTGGAGATTTAACCCTGAAAGTGGCCCAATGGGTTTGGAGTTACATATTGCTGATTCATTTTCATCATCATTTTAGGACAGTTGACACACCAAGTTTTGACATTTCCCATGCGCAATCCAGGATGATCAAAAATTGAGATTTAAATGAAGATAATGTGTATGCTGTTTTTGTGACCACATAGAAATTTATCAAAACTACATCTATGATTTCTGATGAAGCATCAGGCAATGGGCAGTCTCAAGGTAAAGTCATTTTGGCTATGATTTTGCAGATAATCAAAACTCATTAGTTTGCTTTTATATTGATAAAATAAATTTGCTTGTAAACTTTTATAGCTATGCTATGTTTTCTTCTTGGTAGAAGGTTGGTAGACCAGCAACCGCCCAGAGAGGTACTGCCGTCCTGCCCAGTGAGTGTTTTTAAAACGAAAGCCTGTAAGGTGCTTTACATGATGGTAGGATTGCTGGCATCTTTTTCTCTCTTAAACAAGCAAGATTCAGGTATGTCTTGCTACTTCTACTTACACTCTAGGTCACATACACATGCATGTCAAGGCCTATATATACACCACCCCTCTGGGTTTTTCTTCTGTTTTTCTTACTAGTTATGTTCTTGTTTTATTTCCTCTTATCTCCATGGGGAAGTGGAATCAGAATCCATCCTCTGTAAGCCCATGTGTGTGTAAAGAGGCGACTAAAATGCCGGGAGCAAGGGGCTAGTAACCCTTTTCCCTGTATACATCCTAAAGTTAAAAAGAGAAACTTTTCTTTTTTCCTTTTTTGGGCCACCCTGCATCGGACTTTTTTTCTTTTATTTTTTTAGGTGGGATACGGCCAATTTGTTGAAAGATGGTGACGTTTCTTATAATACGATAGAAAAAATATAAAGTAAGGATAGCAACATTAAAGGTAAAAATGTAGTTGTAATAGCTGGCACTGGTTGACAGTTTTATACAAGTGCCACCATTTTTTTTATTAAATCAATTTATACTCCATAATCACTAGAATCATTTCCTTCATTTTAGCAATTGGTACAAACGGGGTTATAGGCCCCATGCTCCCAGCATTTTAGTCATCTTATATGACATGCATAATTTACAGAGAATGGTTTTTCTAACTTCATGGAGTGTGGCAATGTAACAATTAAGAAAGGATTCAAGCAAACTGGTTGGTCAAACATGAGTCCTGGAGGTTGCTATATACAATATCAGATTTTGAAGGACTGGGTAGAGTTGTGGTTTCAGATGGTTTTCTGAATTGTGATGTCCAATGTTGAATCTTGCGAGACAGCCGTTTGAAAGAATGATGGTGAATGTTTCCTTTTTTGGGACCCACCAAGGTAAGGTGGCCCCAAGAAATAGATTATTTGCTGCATTCTGATCTGTATTTACGTGTCTAAAATTATTGCCCAGTATAGAGAATAAAAAGGCACAAGACCATGGCAAGAACAAGGTACGTAACATAACGTCCCTTTAGGAGAGGGAAAGTAATAAGATGTTTTTGTCCCTACTTGGATCGCTAACAAGTCACAGTGTGACTTGCAATGGTCCAACATAGTGCTGAAGCAGTGTATTACTTTCCATCCCCTAAGTGCAGAGTATTTGAATATATGTATTGCCAAGTATGTTTGTCTCAGTCGTGTTGTCAAGTCACTAGTATAATCCTTGCATGTACTGTATCTCTTTCAGCCTTAGTTTGTATACCCAGTGTCAGTAGTTAAACAATTTAGAGATAATAGGAGGAACAGGTGACCAATAATGGTGACTGCGTGGATAGCGATTTGACTGTTTTGCTGGAATATTAGCAATAATCTAACAATTCTGTAACAATAAATTTTCCCCAGTGGGTTTTGTCCTGTATTTCAGAGGTAGAGTATGTTAAATCAAGGTTCCTTAAATTGAGGGATGCTGGTCTCTTGAACAGTTTCTAGATAATCTCAGAATTTAAATTAATTTGTTTATCAGTACTTATATATATTCCTGTGTTGCAGGGGTTTTCAGGCTAAGGTTCTTAGTGAAGGATTCAAATCCACAATATGTATGTTCATGGATTGCATAGAAGTGGAAGTTAGAACCCCTGAAAGATAGCCTGGAGGTGTTTGTAGACCTTCAAAGTATTTATAAGCCATTTGTTTAATATAGGATAGCATGCATTAACTTTACCTAATGATTGTTTTCATAAAGAACATTAATAAAGTTTTCAGTTTATGAACTATAATTTTAATTTTTTTCTTTGTGACTAGATGTTCAGTTGGACAAAATCATCTTGAGTCATTATAAAAGCAGATATTCTGATTAATTTCCAGGTAATGGTAAAGGGTCAGAAGCGGAGAAAGGTGGCCACTACAAATCTTAACCTGGAGTCATCACGCTCACACTCAATATTTTCCATCAGAGTTGTGCAAGTTAGTTGTCTTCTGTGAAGTGCACCAATTAAAGTATATGGTAGATTTGGTAATAAGGAATAGAAAGAAAAAATATGAGTGCAGAATTAGGAATTTAAAAATGGAAGAGAGATGTGGATTGAAATACAGTGGACCCTCAAATTTCATAATCCCTTTTCTGAATGTAAAGCTATAGTTATTCTCCATAAAATGTATTTTTTGTTAATATTTTTATGTGTCTGGAATGGATTAATTGGATTTACATTTTTTCTTATGGGAATTTTTTTTTTTTTTTTTTTTTTCAACAAGTCGGCCGTCTCCCACCGAGGCAGGGTGAATATAAATAAACAATATAAACAAAAAATACATTTTATAGAGGATAACTATAGTTTTACACACAGAAAAGGGATTATGAAATTCGAGGGTCCACATATATGAGAAGTATATGGCACGTTGGGAAGGCTTTAAGGGAAAATTTCAAAGGAGGTGTCTTGATACTAGTGAAAGGCTCTTCATCCAATAAACTGGAGTTACCTTTCCCTTGATTATTTTTCCATTCTCCAGTCACTATATAACACATATAATAATAATAATTATAGTAGTATGGAGGAGGTGAATGTATTCATAGCAGATGAGTCTATGAAAGATGGAAGTGATTCATAGAATTGGATGAGGGGGAAAAAAAGTGAGGAGTGGTGCCCTTAGGAGTCTGTGGAACAAAAAAAACTTTGTCCATGGAAGCAAAGAGGGGACTGTATGAGAGTATAGTTATACCAGTGCTCTTATATGGGTGGTGAATGTTGCAACAAGGAGAAGGCTGGAGGCAGTGGAGATGCCATGTCTGAGGGCAATGTGTGGTGTGAATATAATGCAGAGAACTTCATAGGTTTTTGTATTAGGAGGAAGGTGTAGGATTACCAAAAACTATTATCCGAGGGACTTGAGGGGCTGAGGAGGGGTTGTGAGGCAGTTTGGAATGTGGAGAGGGGTGGAACAAATAGAATGCAACTTCGAGTGTGTAATAAATCTGTCAGTGGGGGAAAGTGGGGTAGGGGTCGACCTGGAAAGGTTTGGTGGGAGGGGGTTAAAGGAGGTTTTGTGTGTGAGGGGCTTGAACTTCCAGCAAGCATGTGTGAGCGTGTTAGATAGGAGCAAATAGAGACAAATGGTTTTTAGGACTTGATGTGCTGTTGGAGTGTGAGCAAGGTAACATTTATGAAGGGATTCAGGGAAACTGGCAGGCCGGACTTGATTCCTAGATATGGGAAGTACAGTGCCTGCACTCTGAAGGAGGGGTGTTAATGTTGCAGTTTTATAACTGTAGTGTAAGTGCACCTCTGTCAAGACAGTGATGGAGTGAATGATGGTGAAAGTTTTTCTCTTTCGGGCCACCCTGCCTTGGTGGGAGACGGCTAATGTGTTTAAAAAAAAATAATAATAAATTGTACATACAGGCCCCACTTGATGTCCATGGTGAGGAAGTTCTACAAGAAAAAGCTGCACTTTCAATATCCCAGTTGTCATTGGTGGACTTGGCTGGATCAGAGCGCAATAGTCGCACAAGAGCCAAAGGGGGCAGGGTCAAAGAAGCTGGTAAGTATTTTTATGTCTTTACATTTAATGTGTGGCATTGATAGATTACTTGGTAGTTTCAGGCATCAAACACTAATTCCTGAGCTGTATCTTCTTGTGTTATTATTGTTTGTAACTATAAGAGCAGAGCTATGCTTGTGGTGTCTCGTATTCAGTGTTAACTTCAGTTTTAATTTTTTAAGGTTTCCATTGATTATAGCACATATTACAATACTGTAGTACCATTATGATTCCATTCCAGCAGTCTACCATGGTTTGTGAAAAAATATATTCTAGTATCCTTTTAATACCTTTTTTCTTAGTTTACAGTTGTCACCTTTGTCCATTTTCTTGTATATATCCTTTTGTAATCTTTAATTGCTGTATGTGGTTATTGTCACCTCTTTCCTCCAATCAACTAAAAGGGGCATTTTCACTGTTTTCAATCATCATTACTTTTGTTTCTTAGCTCCAGTATTTTTTTTTTTTTTTTTTTTTTTTTTTTTTTTTTTTTTTTTTTTTTTTTTTTTTGTGATATGTCTTTGGACTCTTACTGTTTTTTGTGCAGCTGCTATACTACCTTTCCTTCCATCTTCCCTTCCATCCCTTAGATGCTTCAGATTCTCTTGTTATTACATTAATGGTTTCTTTTTTTACAGTGACTATTGTTGCTGTGTACATTCAGTTTTTCATTTTTGCTCTTTTAAACTTCTTTTGTTCTATTCCATATTTCTTACTCTTATTCTTTCATACAGGAAATATCAATAATTCACTCATGACTCTGCGATCATGCATAGAAGTTTTAAGAGAAAACCAGACTGGTGAGGGGCATCGGATGGTACCATATCGGGACTCAAAATTGACTCATTATCTGAAAAATTATTTTGGTGGTGAAGGAAGGATCAAGATGATTGTTTGTATAAATCCTAATGCAGAAGATTATGATGAAAATCAGGTATGCCTTAAAATATTTACATGGTATAGTATTATAGTACAGGGTGTCCACAAAAACACTCCCTGATTTCAAACAGGTATAACATTTAACTTTATTGTAATAATCTTTCACAGTTAGTAGCTTCAGATGCAGGATTGCATTCAGTATCCTGTAGTATAGAGTAGCATTAAAGGCACTCAATGTGCGCCCCTCTTGTTGCTCGGCAAACATTGATGCAATAGCCCAGTTCGGTCCAAACCCTCTGCAGCATATCTGGTGTTATCATGCGAACTGCTTCGGTGATTGAAATTTTCAGCTCCTCTGGGGTTGCAGGTAGTGGTGGTACGTAAACTGTGCTCTTCACGTACCCCCAAAGAAAGAAGTCACAAACAGTTAGGTCCAGTGACCTCGCAGGCCACATTTTTAAGCATCTGATGCATTTTTTGTGCTTTCATGTCATTTTTCAGTTTGAATAAATAGCACTTTGATAAAGGGTTTATTAATTCATTAAGTGTTGATAAGAGTCAGTTTGCACAGCAAATTAGTAACAAAATATGGCATATCTGATAATGTTCAATATAGGCATCATTTCAAGATACACTGCCTGAATTATTTAATCAGCATTATTGCTCTGGGGTGAATATTACACTAATTAATACATGGTAAAATAGAGGACCTGGTGTAAATACTGACTGCATGAAATATGCTTTGCCATTATGTAACTTAGTTATCTATGGTAACTAAAAATTTGACATTATTATTTTCAGACTGTAATGAAATTTGCAGAGTTGATCTCAGAAGTACAGATTGATCGGGCAACACCAGTGGCTCAGACAGAGTTGTGGCTCCCACCAGGACGTAGACAAGCAAATAAATTTTTCAAAAGCATACGTAAAAAACTAGAAGAAGAAGGAGAGAATGTAATGGTTAGACATTATTTATTTAATAATTACAAATGTAGGTGATATGGGCATCAAATGAAACAAGGCTCTGTTCTATAAACCTGTAGAACCTTGGATAATCAAGCACCCACTGTATTATGCTATAATCATTGTTTAACTAATTATTTGTCAGTTATAAAATCTGGGAATATATAAAAATTATATATATATTTTTTTTTTTTTTAACAAGTCGGCTGTCTCCCACCGAGGCAGGGTGACCCAAAAATATAAGAAAAGAAATAACCCCAAAAAGAAAATACTTTCGTCATCACTCAACACTTTCACCACACTCACACATAATCACTGTTTTTGCAGAGGTGCTCAGAATACAACAGTTTAGAAGCTACACAGTATAAAGATACACTACCATATCCCTCCAAACTGCCAATATCCAAGACCCCTCTTTAAACCCTTCAGGGTCCAAGGCCAAAATTGAAGTGGTGCTCCAGTGTCCAAGAAATATTTGAAAAAAAAAAAAAACTGATTTTTTTACAGATTAAAAGCATATTTTTGTGAAGGTAATAAGACAAAAAAAAAAAAATTTCTGATCAGTATCTACCGAGATCACAGTGCCAAGAAGTTTGTCAAACTGATGTGGTGGCAGGCAAACATGACGGAATTCCACATACGCGCCATTATATTATTTTGCGGGATTTTATAGTTTTTCTTTTCTTTTCCAATTTTTTTTCTATTCCTTACTAATATTTGGAGCATGAGAGACCAATACTGTATATAATGTATATATATAAAAACTCCACTGTATTGAACACAATAACCGCACTAAATTTATCATATTATTGTTTTACCATGTTGTTTATTACAATAACATGCACAATATTGTATAATACTAATGTTCTATCATATATTTACATATTTACAATCATGGGCATAGGTTTTAGAACTGCAGAGCTTGTGGAACTCCTTGAACAAGGCACATGCACAGAGGCTCCTTACATTTCCTCACACATTAAAACGAGTGTGTCTTTGCATCTTTGTTGCTGTCTTTTTGTTTGTTGCACAGACGATTGCATCTCTTCTGAGCCTAATTTCCTCTGGGTTGAAGGAGTTGTATTATGAAATGATCACCTTCCCTACTCAACGCCTTGGGTATATCCTGAGTAATTCGAGGACCTTTGTTGTATAGAGGGTGTTCTTACCTGTACTTCACTTTGAGTTGATCTGACAACAGACAAACAAAAATTCACCATTACGTGTGTGTGCTGGTCTGTTGCCAGTCTTTTTATTCTGTACATATTATATGCATTGAGCATTGAACATGTCCATGAGATGGACGAAAAAAGTTCATGTACCACTTGGTAACTCTTACGGGAACACAGTCAACAAACCTCAATCTGCATGTCAAT
This sequence comes from Cherax quadricarinatus, assembly GCF_026875155.1. NCBI lineage: Eukaryota > Metazoa > Arthropoda > Malacostraca > Decapoda > Parastacidae > Cherax > Cherax quadricarinatus. The sequence goes on from NC_069432.1 coordinate 27,776,936, forward strand.
TTGTCAACCAAGCGCATGTTTTGTGTATAATTCAATCACTGTCACTGGTTTTCGAATAACGTTCATTAGTCACTCGATCAACTTGCCACTGTCTTGCATTTCATTTCGGTGAATGGTAGGCAACAATGTGACTTCTCGTTTGTCATGCCACAGTAAATGCCATGATGTCATTGGCAGTAAACACCCTGCACGTCATCACCACGTAGCACCTGCGTTGAGCTTGGGCATATGTTTCGATTAGAAACGCACTGTGCCACACACATCTGTCTTGTTCACTCGCCATGAATAATCACTGAGTAATGGGGGCTTGTTGTACAGTTATCGGTATATATGTATGCCCCTTACCAGATAAGGTGCCAGCATGTTTCTCACTTACGTCTCCTGAGATACCCCAATAACATCTTGGTTTCTTTCAATGTTTACTACCCGTGTATTCAACAAATATCAAACACCAGGCCACTGTCACAATCACGGTACAAACAGTTTATCCAAAGCGTTTCCTCTTGCTCGGTATATACGCTTGAATGACAGTCTACTTTGAACCAAAATCTAAAACCGTCAATTACAGATTCTGAATGGATAAAAAGTATATGTGAATTTTTGTTGAGATACTGAAAACATTCTAATCTTGTATAACCTGTCACGTTCTGTCAGGCCTGGTTTGTCAGAGAAGTGCAACTACGTTAAGAGTAGATAAACCTGTTCACTGGTTATGATTTCATGAAGACCGGGTAGAAATTAGCTGATCTTGTGGACCAGTATGCTTTTATATTATGCTTATAGACATTGAGGCATAAGCCTTATTGTTGCAAAAAGCAATACATTTCTGCAACGTCGTTCTCTTTCCACCTGTGTAGTCTTGACTGTGGTGATATGATCGTATTTGCCATGGTTGTCACTCAAAATACTTATTACTTTCCCTGAACAATAGTTTCCATCAATGGCTGGTCAAAGAATTAATTCAAAGAATTCCAGTTCATTGGCCATGGTTCCAGGGGACAAGTAGGTAGAATTCCACTTTGAGAGTTCATCAAAGGTGGTGGAGGCAGGGAACATAATTGGGATTTTGCTGCAATGCCCACTACAGTTTGCTGGTGGATACTGGACATCATAGGCTGGTTGTGTGTTGTCCGTGGGTTGGTTGTGGTTGTGGGGGCTGGTGGCTGTGATGCTCCGCTTTGTCCTTGAAACTGACGAGCAGCAGCGTGGGTCCCACCCTGGGCTGAGCGAGGTCACGCAATGGCGGTTTGCCACTACCATCCACCACTAACACCATCCACTGATGCTGTGTACATATCCATGCCAAGGGTAGCCACATCATCCTCACTATCACTACCTAAAACTGGTGTAGGGGCCACGGGGGATGTATCCGGATGTACTCGTCCCCAGGGCACAGGCATGGGGTACACTACCCCGAGCGCATGCGGCGGCGCATACCGACGCTTCACTGGTGAATTTGATTCCTCACTATCATTCTCGAATGAATCGTCAGAGCGCAATTAAAATCACAATCCACGTCACTATCATCATCATTACTGAAGTCAGAGCCTGGCCAGCGAAATATTAGTTTTCTCTTGGTTGAGGACAAACCAATCTTGTGAGTCACGATGTTGCCCACACCAGAGGTAGAAGGTTGAGGATCAGTCAGGGTTTTCTGCACTATTATCAATATCCTGGTCATTCTTTTCGGTCACTAACTTATCAAAGCCGTAGAATTCGTCTTCATTTCCACTTCCATCAGTGTCAGAACTATCAGATAGGAAGAGGAGAGTCCCAATTTTCCGGGGAGTGAGAGCTGACTTGCAACAAGGCATGGTGAACAAGGATAACTGAGCCGGCGTTCCCACAATGCTATGCAGGCGCCTAGATTTTTTGTTTATGGCACACACCCACCACACAGACCCGTTCTCTCACATGTAGGCCTATGAGCGCTTTTGCGCTAAATTTGACAGCGCTAGAATTTTGGCGTAGATCTACAGTTTGGACACTCAACGTGAAGCCGTAAATCTACGGGACGGACCCTGAAAGGGTTAAAGTGCAGGCATTGTACTTCCCATTTCCAGGACTCAAGTCCGGCTATATGAAAATAACCGGTTTCCCTGAATCCCTTCATTAAATATTACCCTGCTCACACTCCAACAGATCGTCAGGTCCCAAGTACCATTCGTCTCCATTCACTCCTATCTAACACGCTCACGCACGCTTGCTGGAAGTCCAAGCCCCTTGCCCACAAAACCTCCTTTACCCCCTCTCTCCAACCCTTTCAAGGACGACCCCTACCCCGCCTTCCTTCCCCTATAGATTTATATGCTTTCCATGTCATTCTACTTTGATCCATTCTCTCTAAATGACCAAACCACCTCAACAACCCCTCTTCTGCCCTCTGACTAATACTTTTATTAACTCCACACCTTTTCCTAATTTCCACACTCCGAATTTTCTGCATAATATTTACGCCACACATTGCCCTTAAACAGGACATCTCCACTGCCTCCAACCGTCTCCTTGCTGCTGCATTTACCACCCAAGCTTCACACCCATATAAGAGTGTTGGTACTACTATACTTTCATACATTCCCTTCTTTGCCTCCATAGATAACGTTTTTTGACTCCACATATACCTCAACGCACCACTCACCTTTTTTCCCTCATCAATTCTATGATTAACCTCATCCTTCATAAATCCATCCGCTGACACGTCAACTCCCAAGTATCTGAAAACATTCACTTCTTCCATACTCTTCCTCCCCAATTTGATATCCAGTTTTTCTTTATCTAAATCATTTGATACCATCATCACCTTACTCTTTTCTATGTTCACTTTCAACTTTCTACCTTTACACACATTCCCAAACTCATCCACTAACCTTTGCAATTTTTCTTTAGAATCTCCCATAAGCACAGTATCATCAGCAAAAAGTAACTGTGTCAATTCCCATTTTGAATTTGATTCCCCAAAATGTAATCGCACCCCTCTCCTGAACACCCTAGCATTTACTTCCTTTACAACCCCATCTATAAATATATTAAACAACCATGGTGACATTACACATCCCTGTCTAAGACCTACTTTTAAACCGGGAAGTAGTCTCCCTCTCTTCTACACACCCTAACCTGAGCCTCACTATCCTCATAAAAACTCTTTACAGCATTTAATAACTTACCACCTATTCCATATACTTGCAACATCTGTCACATTTCTCCTCTATCCACTCTATCATATGCCTTTTCTAAATCCATAAATGCAATAAAAACTTCCCTACCTTTATCTAAATACTGTTCACATATATGCTTCAGTGTAAACACTTGATCTACACATCCCCTACCCACTCTGAAACCACCTTGCTCACCCGCAATCCCACATTCTGTCTTACCTCTAATTCTTTCAATTATAACCCTACCGTACACTTTTCCTGGTATACTCAGTAAACTTATTCCTCTATAATTTTTACAGTCTCTTTTGTCCCCTTTCCCTTTATATAAAGGGACTATACATGCTCTCTGCCAATCCCTAGGTACCTTCCCCTCTTTCATACATTTATTAAACAAAAGTACCAACCACTCCAACACTATATCCCCCCTGCTTTTAACATTTCTGTCATGATCCCATCAGTTCCAGCTGCTTTAACCCCCTTTCATTCTATGTAATGCCTCACGTACCTCCCCCACACTTACATTCTGCTCTTCTTCACTCCTAAAAGATGGTATACCTCCCTGACCAGTGCATGAAATTACTGCCTCTCTTTCTTCCTTAACATTTAAAAGTTCCTCAAAATATTCTCGCCATCTACCTAATAACTCCATCTCCCCATCTACTAACTCCCCTACTCTGTTTTTAACTGACAAATCCATACTTTCCATAGGCTTTCTTAACTTGTTTAACTCCAAAATTTTTTCTTATTTTCATTAAAATTTCTTGACAGTACCTCTCCCACTCTATCATCTGCTCTCCTTTTGCACTCTCTCACCACTCTCTTCACCTTTCTTTTACTCTCCATATACTCTGCTCTTCTTATAACACTTCTGCTTTGTAAAAACCTCTCATAAGCTACCTTTTTCTCTTTTATCACACCCTTTACTTCATCATTCCACCAATCACTCCTCTTTCCTCCTGCCCCCACCCTCCTATAACCACAACTTCTGCCCCACATTCTAATACTGCATTTTTAAAACTATTCCAACCCTCTTCAACCCCCCCACTACTCATCTTTGCACTAGCCCACCTTTCTGCCAATAGTCACTTATATCTCACCCGAACTTCCTCCTCCCTTAGTTTATACACTTTCACCTCCCTCTTACTTGTTGTTGCCACCTTCCTTTTTTCCCATCTACCTCGTACTCTAACTGTAGCTACAACTAAATAATGTACTTTATATAACTAGTCTAACAATTGCAGAATATGGAAATGGATACCAGCATAATTTATAGACTGGCCCCAGCTTGGCCTTCACTTAACTATACCCAAGAAGACTGGGAAGGGTTTTTTGACATGCTGAAGACATACATGCGGAAGAGAATTCATTGTAGGGAAAAGGCTCAAGCTTCCCTACCTGACAAAAGTAAGTGTGAAATATGCCAACCCTCTTCATATACATGTATATGGTACTAAGATTTTTGAGAAAACAAAATGAATGTGCTCAAAAGAGATACATTAAGCCAAAATATGTGTAAATCTTCTTAGACTAGTTTTGCTCTAAGCAGTCCTTTTTCAAGTCGTGTGACTTGAAAAAACATTGCTTAGGGCAAAACAGTCTATAAATGATGGTTTTTCTCTGCATATTATTTTGTTTTACCATATTAGCAAATCTTGCCAGCCAACAGTTTGATTTAAGAAAAATAAAGAAAAGTTGAAAAAAAATATTCAGCATCTGGAAAACAGGTAATTAAAATTCTCCAATGATTGAGTAGTGTTTGAGTGTTTAAAAGCTTCATTTCAGTATCTCTTAGTAATGTTTAATTGGCAGTAATGATGTCATTTCTGTGAGGTTAGCAAAGTAAGCTAACTATGTATTGGTGTATTTATTTAGGTTAATATTTTTCTCCATGTAAATATACATACATTATTAGGGTGATTTAAACATCGGTAACACTCTTCGGCTTAGGCGAGTCCACCCACTACACCCCTCAGAGCCCACGGTGCTTTGCTGATCTAGGTAGTAGAAGGAGCTCTCTCAGAATATAATAAGTATAAATATATAGTGAGGCTCAGGTTAGGGTACGTAGAAGAGAGGGAGAATACTTCCCGGTAAAAGTAGGTCTTAGACAGGGATGTGTAATGTCACCATGGTTGTTTAATATATTTATAGATGGGGTTGTAAAAGAAGTAAATGCTAGGGTGTTCGGGAGAGGGGTGGGATTAAATTATGGGGAATCAAATTCAAAATGGGAACTGACACAGTTACTTTTTGCTGATGATATTGTGCTTATGGGAGATTCTAAAGAAAAATTGCAAAGGTTAGTGGATGAGTTTGAGAATGTGTGTAAAGGTAGAAAGTTGAAAGTGAACATAGAAAAGAGTAAGGTGATGAGGGTATCAAATGATTTAGATAAAGAAAAATTGGATTTCAAATTGGGGAGGAGGAGTATGGAAGAAGTGAATGTTTTCAGATACTTGGGAGTTGACGTGTCGGCGGATGGGTTTATGAAGGATGAGGTTAATCAGAATTGATGAGGGAAAAAAGATGAGTGGTGCATTGAGGTATATGTGGAGTCAAAAAACGTTATCTATGGAGGCAAAGAAGGGAATGTATGAAAGTATAGTAGTACCAACACTCTTATATGGATGTGAAGCTTGGGTGGTAAATGCAGCAGCGAGGAGACGGTTGGAGGCAGTGGAGATGTCCTGTCTAAGGGCAATGTGTGGTGTAAATATTATGCAGAAAATTCGGAGTGTGGAAATTAGGAGAAGGTGTGGAGTTAATAAAAGCATTAGTCAGAGGGCAGAAGAGGGGTTGTTGAAGTGGTTTGGTCATTTAGAGAGAATGGATCAAAGTAGAATGACATGGAAAGCATATAAATCTATAGGGGAAGGAAGGAGGGGTAGGGGTCATCCTCGAAAGGGTTGGAAAGAGGGGGTAAAGGAGGTTTTGTGGGCAAGGGGCTTGGACTTCCAGCAAGCGTGCATGAGCGTGTTAGATAGGAGTGAATGGAGACGAATGATACTTGGGACCTGATGATCTGTTGGAGTGTGAGCAGGGTAATATTTAGTGAAGGGATTCAGGGAAACCAGTTATTTTCATATAGTCGGACTTGAGTCCTGGAAATGGGAAGTACAATGCCTGCACTTTATAGGAGGGGTTTGGGATATTGGCAGTTTGGAGGGATATGTTGTGTATCTTTATACGTATATACTTCTAATCTGTTGTATTCTGAGCACCTCTGCAAAAGCAGTGATAATGTGTGAGTGTGGTGAAAGTGTTGAATAATGATGAAAGTATTTTCTTTTTGGGGATTTTCTTTCTTTTTTGGGTCACCCTGCCTCAGTGGGAGACGGCCGACTTGTTGAAAAAAAAAAATACCAACAATCAATTTAAGTAAATGGATGCATATGTAATGTTATGGAATATTATATTTAGGTTGTGCTTCTCTTGCCAGGAGCTTCATCAAGCCTTATTGTACATTCACAACACAGCATAGGCATGTGTAGTGAGAGATAATGGGTGGAACCCAAGTGTAAAAGTTATAACAATGATCTAACAATAGAAGTGTACAGGGAACAGTGATAGCAAAAATTCAGTAAGAGTTGTACAAAGTATTAACACACACATAACAGGTATTAAGTAATAGCATGGATAGTCATGTTGTAGGGTTTCAGGACTATTCTTGATAATACAGTACTTTAGAAATGTTAAAGCAGCTGCTGTTTTGAGGAATTGTATCTGAAATACATTCTAGAAACTTTAAGTAATTTAGAAACATGTACAAGTATTAGAGAACAAACATACCTTCACAGCCAATAACATGAGCAACACATGTGTGATTCATCATCGCTCTCAAACATTATGTTGAAAATTAATTAAAAAGCTGCATTTATCTTTTGTATTAGAAGTAACACTGAATACAGTTGTTTTAGGTACAATAAATTTTGCATAATTATATTATTCAGAGGTAGTAGACTGGTAGACAGCAACTGCCTAGGGAGATACTATGTAGACAGCAACTGCCTAGGGAGATACTACGTAGACAGCAACTGCCCAGAGATACTACTGTCCTGCCAAGAGAATGTGAAATGGAAATCTGTAATTGTTTTACATTATGGTAGGATTGCTGGTATCTTCTTTTCTGTCTCATAAATGTATGAGATAACAGGTATATCTTGCTACTTCTACTTACACTTTGGTCACGCTACACATACATGTACACTCATTTGTATAGACACCCATTTGAGTTTTCTTTTATTTTCTTAATAGTTCTTGTTCTTTACTTCCTTTTATCTCCATGGGGAAGTAGAAAAGAATTTTTCCTCCATAAGCCATGCGTGTCATAAAAGGTGACTAAAATGCAGGGAGCAAGGGGCTAGTAACTGCTTCTCCTGTATAAATTACTAAATGTGAAAAGAAAAACGTTTGTTTTCCTTTTAGGTCACCCTGCTTTGGTGGGAGATGGCTAATTCATTGTTTATAGCAATTCTTATCTGCATTTTATTATACTTAACTTACCTTGTTCAACAGTTGCACATGTAAGAACTCGTCTTCTAGATCTGGAGAAAGAGATTGTGTATCTACAGCAGGAAAACACAAGTTTAACTGCACTCTACAATAATGTTCTTGCCAAGAATCATTCTCTGGAAGACAGGCTTTTCAACGAAGAGATTACAATAGAGAACTTAAAGAAAGATTTGGTAAAGTACAATAAATTAGAAGAAGAGCTTAAGGCTGTGGTAAGTAAATTATTGAGAATCCTGCACTGCTCTCTTGTTAACAATAAAAAAAAATGATAAACAAGTAAAATAAATACACAGTGTATACAGTTCTTACCTTAAAAAATGGTGCTGGTTGCCCTTCCCTTATACGACTATTGTGCAAAATGGAGGAAAAGCAGTAAAAGCACCAAACATAATGAATAATGGCTCAATGGAATGCCAATGAGAATTTGGAACTCCAAAAAGAGGGTGCCGAATATGGGGGCCCACCTGTACCAAAATTAATTTTTATATAATTAGTGTATAGTTTAGAAAGAGTCTTCTTACAAGTGTTTAAACCTTTCCATTTTATAGTTTAACTATGTTATCATTGTATTATTGTATATTGAGTTTTAATTTTGTGAACTAAACTTTATTTAAATTCCAGCTTTAATCTTGGGAGTGTATGATGTCATAGAGAGCAATAGAATTGTCACCTATTAATACCTGGTACTCAGTGTATCAAGATCATATTTCTACATTCATTGGTAATATGCTAGTTTTGGTGGATAGGATTTAATGACTGCATTATTTTCAGCTTGAAGAACGAGATTTGGCGAAGAACCATGAAGAAAGACAGAAACAACAGATGAAAGATGGATTAAAGCGCAAATTACGAGATGAATCAGAAAAGTTGCGAAGGGAAATGTTTGAAATCCCTTAAAAGAACGAGGGGAAAACCCTAAAGGGTTTAGTTTTTAATTTTTTTAAAAATTTTAAATTTACATATCCCAGTAGCTCTTTTTGAATAGTTTTTTGCTCTTAAAAAGTTTTTTTTAAAACCATAGCATGTTTTACAGTAGACACCATTTTTTTGTGGGTTTGTGGGTTGGTAGAAAACCAACTGACCAGGGAGGTATGTACTACTCCCTTGCCAATAGTGTAAAAGGGAAAGCCTTATTTGTTTAAATTGATGGTAAGGTTGCTGGTGTCTTTTTTTTTGTCTCAAAAACATACAAGATTTCAGGTACTTTCTTGCTACTTCTACTTACCTTATTTTGGACACTAAATATACTTTGTAAAACTTAAATCCAGTAGACCTCTTTTAAACCCCGGGTTTGTTTTGCATGTTTTGGTTATTGCACTATTGAAATTTTGGGGCATATTTTTGTTTAACACATTTGCAGGAGGGGGGGAAAATTTTTTGACCCCACAGTTGCCTGGGGGGTGGGGGGTTTCCTGCGGGTTACACCATTGAGTCAAGGGGGAGCCCAAAACCCCGCCTTTCCTTGCCACCCAAAACCACGCTCTAGCCTTCATTTGGGGTTTCATACACCGTGTGGGAACAATAATACCAGGAATTTTCTGTGTTATTTTACATAAATATTTTTTTTTCATTCCCATTTGTTAAATCTGTCAAGCATCATGGCATCCAGAAACATACAAGGTTCCTGCAATGACAAAAAAAGGGTTTTTAAGCATTCAAATCTGGGAATTTTTACGAAAAAAAAATCGGATTTTAGATAACTCAAGAGGGGCCCCGTGTGGGGGATATAGTGGGGCCCTTAGGGCCTTTAATGAAGCGTAAAGTTCGTACAATTAAAAAAAAGGGCAATTTACGGTTTGTTTTAATGAATAGCTCAAATTCATCTCTTGAAATGAATGACGATCCAAGCAAGTAAATAAAACTGAAAATTTGTTGCTTGAGGGGATCGCCCCAAATTTAAAAAAAAAGGTGCACCACTTAATTTCCTTTTAATTTTGGGAAAAGGCCCTACAGTTTTTTAAAGCATTGTGTGAAAAGGGAAGGAAAAGGCCTGAAAAAAAAAGTGATTTTTTGCACGGGCTAGTTCCAAAACCTTATTTTCCCACAAAAAGGTTTACATAATTTTAAATTTTTCTGGTTGAAGATTAAAAACACTTATGCAACATAGGGGGAATCTTTATTGAGGAAAGTTTTGCCACAGAGTGGCTTTTATCAGTCCGCACAAATCAGAAAGGGGTAAGGAGAAAAGGAGTTTGAGGGGAAAACAGTCCCCACCGGGTCGATGTTTTTCAGTCCCCAAACTTGTTGAAGTACCGCAAAAAGGGGCCCAGAAGTGGCTTAATACTGTTGTCAAAGGGAGGCGAAGCAGGAGGAGGGGGGGTCATTTATAGGGGGACCATCCCCTAGTCGAAGTAGGTCCCTTACCAAAGATTTTGGCCCAAATTTTTAAGAATTTTTTACCCAAAATCCCAAGAAGCTGCAGTGTCCCAATAAATTTTGGATAAAGGGTTTTAAAAAACGACCAAAATTTAAGATTGGGGACCCCGTATGGAAAACTGAAATTTTGGGAAAAGTTTCGCCCACAGTGGCTTCATCATTCCCAAAACAAAGCAGAAAGGGGGTTTAAAGGGGAGGGGGTTTTGGGGGAATCAGTCCTTTAGCCCCGGGGGTTTATGTGTTCATTTAAACAAACTTGTAGAATGACACATAGGGCTGTAGACGTGGGTTTATGTCTAAAAAAGAAATTTATGGACTGAAACAAACGACTCCCCGGCTGTAGTGGGACCTAAGCGTAATTTAAAATAGCAAGACTACCGAAACTTGCAAGTTTAAGGACAGAAACAGGATGCCAGCAATCCTACCCTCATGTTAAAAAAAATTACAGGCTTTTTTTTTACACCATTTTGGGAGGATGGGAGTACCCTTTCCCAGGCAGTTGCCCGTCTACCAACCTATTTCCTTGACAACTAAATTTTTCAATAAAAAAATGGGGGATGCATTTCCCCCAAAAAAATGGAATTAGTTTAAAACAGCACCCGGCTTTTATTTCTTTCTACCCTTTAAATGGAGGCATGAAAGGGAGTGGGTTTCTCTGTTTAGAAAGTTTAAAGGGAAATGTTTTGTAGGGTTGGGCCCGAAGATCACCCTTTAGTATTGGATTTTCTAAGTGGTTTTTAAATTGGGGCGGGGGTGCCCGAAAGGGTCTGTTTAATCACAAAATTCACTGAAGAGATTAAATTATTATTTTTTTTTATATGCAGGGGTTTAAAACATACCAAGCTCAAGATCTCGGGTCTGCGGAAGTTTTTAAAATTAAAGAAGACTTCTGCTTTTTCAAGTCTGCCCCAAAAAATTAGGAAAAAACCCGGGACATAATTCAAAAGGCACTTTTATTCCCCTCAAAAGAGAACTGTCCTCCTGAAAGGAAGGGGTTATTTTCCTTCGTTAAGTTTAAATTTTATTATTAAGTATGGTGAAATGAAATATGTATTAAAGTATTAATATTAAAAACATTATTTCATGCTTTTATTTTTCTTTTTTTACTAATTTTATTTGCCCCTGAGTTTAAAAGCAATGGGCCACCATACAACCCTTGCATGCAGGCTTTGCCCTTCCCATAATTTTTGTAGACTAAAATTTTTTATATAGCCGGACCTTTATCCCGGGAAAAGGGAATTTTTAATGCCCCACTTTTTTGGAGGGGGTTTTGGGGTTTGGGGAGTTTTTGGGGGGATTTGTTGTGTTCTCCCAACATATATGTTCCAAAAAGGGTTTTATTTTGAGGCACCTCTGCAAAAGCAGTGATAATGTGTGAGTGTGGTGAAAGTGTTGAATGATGATGAAAGTATTTTCTTTTTGGGGATTTTCTTTCTTTTTTTTGGGTCACCCTGCCTCGGTGGGAGACGGCCGACTTGTTGAAAAAAAAAAAAAAAAAAAAAAAAAATTATCTTACCCTAGATAGTAGGAGAAACTTTCGTTTTTCCTTTTGGGCCACCCCGCCTCGGTGGGATACGACCGGTGTGTTGAAAGAAAGAAAGAATTATCTTACCCTAGATAGTAGGTTGGTAGACAGCAACTGCCCAGGGAGGTACTACCGTCCTGCCAAGTGAGCGTAAAACGGAAACCTGTAATTGTTTTACATGATGGTAAGATTGCTGGTGTTTATTTTCTATCTCATAAACATGCAAGATTTCAGGTACGTCTTGCTACTTCTTCTTACACTTAGGTCACACTACACATACAGTACAAGCATATATATATATACACACACACCCCTCTGGGTTTTCTTCTATTTTCTTACTAGTTCTTGCTCTTGTTTATTTCCTGTTATCTCCATGGGGAAGTGGATCAGAATTCTTCCTCCGTAAGCCATGCGTGTTGTAAGAGGCGACTAAAATGCCAGGAGCAAGGGGCTAGTAACCCCTTCTCCTGTATATATTACTAAATGTAAAAGGAGAAACTTTCGTTTTTCCTTTTGGGCCACCCCGCCTCAGTGGGATACGGTCGATGTGTTGAAAGAAAGAAAGAATTATCTTACCCTAGATAGTAGGTTGGTAGACAGCAACCGCCCGGGGAGGTACTACCGTCCTGCCAAGTGAGTGTAAAACGAAAGCCTGTATTGTTTTACATGATGGTAGGATTGCTGGTGTCTTTTTTCTGTTTCATAAACATGCAAGATTTCAGGTACGTATTGCTACTTCTACTTACACTTAGGTCACACTACACATACATGTACAAGCATATACAGTGGTACCTTGAGTTTTGAACAGCTCCCAACTCGAACGGTTATGTAAGTGTATTTTTGTAAGTGCTTTTATAAGTGTATTTTTGGGGGTCTGAAACAGACTAATCTACTTTGCATTATTCCTTATGGGAACAAATTCGTTCGTTAACGGCACTCGAACAGTCTTCTGGATCGAATTAAGTTCGTAACTCGAGGTACCACTGTATATACACACCCCTCTGGGTTTTCTTCTATTTTACTTTTTTTTTTTTTCAACAAGTCGGCCGTCTCCCACCGAGGCAGGGTGACCCAAAAAAAGAAAGAAAATCCCCAAAAAGAAAATGCTTTCATCATTCAACACTTTCACCACACACACATAATCACTGTTTTTGCAGAGGTGCTCAGAATACAACAGCTTAGAAGCATATACGTATAAAGATACACAATATATCCCTCCAAACTGCCAATATCCCAAACTCCTCCTTTAAAGTGCAGGCATTGTACTTTCCATTTCCAGGACTCAAGTCCGACTATATGAAAATAACCGGTTTCCCTGAATCCCTTCACTAAATATTACCCTGCTCACACTCCAACAGATCGTCAGGTCCCAAATACCATTCGTCTCCATTCACTCCTATCTAACACGCTCACGCACGCTTGCTGGAAGTCCAAGCCCTTGCCCACAAAACCTCCTTTACCCCCTCTCTCCAACCCTTTCGAGGACGACCCTACCTCGCCTTCCTTCCCTATAGATTTATATGCTTTCCATGTCATTCTACTTTGATCCATTCTCTCTAAATGACCAAACCACCTCAACAACCCCTCTTCTGCCCTCTGACTAATACTTTTATTAACTCCACACCTTTTTCCTAATTTCCACACTCCGAATTTTCTGCATAATATTTACACCACACATTGCCCTTAGACAGGATATCTCCACTGCCTCCAACCGTCTCCTCGCTGCTGCATTTACCACCCAAGCTTCACACCCATATAAGAGTGTTGGTACTACTATACTTTCATACATTCCCTTCTTTGCCTCCATAGATAACGTTTTTTGACTCCACATATACCTCAATGCACCACTCACCTTTTTTCCCTCATCAATTCTATGATTAACCTCATCCTTCATAAATCCAACCGCCGACACGTCAACTCCCAAGTATCTGAAAACATTCACTTCTTCCATACTCCTCCTCCCCAATTTGATATCCAATTTTTCTTTATCTAAATCATTTGATACCCTCATCACCTTACTCTTTTCTATGTTCACTTTCAACTTTCTACCTTACCACATTCCCAAACTCATCCACTAACCTTTGCAATTTTTCTTTAGAATCTCCCATAAGCACAGTATCATCAGCAAAAAGTAACTGTGTTAATTCCCATTTTGAATTTGATTCCCCATAATTTAATCCCACCCCTCTCCCGAACACCCTAGCATTTACTTCTTTTACAACCCCATCTATAAATATATTAAACAACTATGGTGACATTACACATCCCTGTCTAAGACCTACTTTTACCGGGAAGTAGTCTCCCTCTCTTCTACACACCCTAACCTGAGCCTCACTATCCTCATAAAAACTCTTTACAGCATTTAGTAACTTACCACCTATTACTTGTTCTTGTTTATTTCTTCTTATCTCCATGGAGAAGTAGAACAGAATTCTTCCTCTGTAAGCCATGCATGTCGTAAGAGGCAACTAAAATGCCAGGAGCAAGGGGCTAGTAACTCCTTCTCCTGTATATATTACTAAATTTAAAAGGAGAAACTTTTGTTTTTCCTTTTGGGACACACTGCCTCGGTGGGATACGGCCGGTGTGTTGGAAGAAGATAGATTTATGAAGGATGAGGTTAATCATAGAAATGATGAAGGAAAAAAGGTGAGTGGTGCATTGAGGTATATGTGGAGGGAAAAAAATGTTATCTATGGAGGCAAAGAAGGGAATGTATGAAAGTATAGTAGTACCAACACTCTTATATGGGTGTGAAGCTTGGGTTGTAAATGCTGCAGTCAGGAGGCAGTTGGAGGCATAGGAGATGTCCTGTCTAAGGGCAATGTGTGGTGTAAATATTATGCAGAAAATTCGTAGTGTGGAAATTAGGAGGTGTGGAGTTAATAAAAGTATTAGTCAGATGGCTGAAGAGGGTTTGTTGAGGTGGTTTGGTCATTTAGAGAGATTGGATCAAAGTAGAATGACATGGAGAGTGAATAAATCTGTAGGGGAAGGAAGGCGGGGTAGGGGTTGTCTTTGAAAAGGTTGGAGGGAGGGGGTAAAGGAGGTGTTGTGGGCGAGGGGTTTGGACTTCCAGCAAGCGTGCATGAGCGTGTTAGATAGGAGTAAATGGAGACGAATGGTATTTGGGACTTGACGAGCTGTTGGAGTGTGAGCAGGGTAATATTTAGTGAAGGGATTTAGGAAACAGTGATAATGTGCGAGTGTGGTGAAAGTGTTGAATGATGATGAAAGTATTTTCTTTTGGGGGATTTTCTTTCTTTTTTGGGTCACCCTGCCTCGGTGGGAGACGGCCGACTTGTTGAAAAAAAAAAAAAAAAAATTTAGGGGAACCGGTTATTTTATATAACCGGACTTGAGTCCTGGAAATGGGAAATACAATGCCTGCACTCTGAAGGAGGGGTTTGGGATATTGGCAGTTTGGAGGGATATATTGTGTATTTTTATACGTATATACTTGTAAACTGTTGTATTCTGGGCACCTCTGCAAAAACAGTGATTATGTGTGAGTGAGGTGAAAGTGTTGAATGATGATGAAAGTATTTTCTTTTTGGGGATTTTCTTTCTTTTTGGGTCACCCTGCCTCGGTGGGGGATGGCCAACTTGTTGAAAAAAAAAAATTAAGATTAACAAAAGCCTGTAATTGTTTTACATGACGGTTTGATTGCTGGTGTCTTTTTTTCTGTTTCATAAACATGCAAGATTTTGGGTACATCTTGCTACTTCTACTTACACTTTGGTCACACTACACATGCTTGTACAAACATATATATACACACCCCTCTGGATTTTCTTCTATTTTCTTACTAGCTCTTGTTCGTGTTTATTTCCTCTTATCTCCATGGGGAAGTAGAACAGAATTCTTTCTCCATAAGCCATGCATGTTAAAAGAGGCAACTAAAATGCTGGGAGCAAGGGGCTAGTAACCCCTGTATTACTGAAGTTAAAAGAGAAACTTTTGTTTTTCTTTTTAGGTCACCCTGCCTTGGTGGGATATGGCTGGTTTGATGAAAAATTTTTTTTTAAGATACTTTTCTATTCAGGGTCCAGCTGTTTGTGACCAGAGATATCGTTCGTCATTGGTTGACCAACATGATGCTTGGTTGAATCATTGCCCAAAACAGGTTAGTTAAGATCTTCCTGGTAATTTGATACCTGATATGTTCTACTGAAAAGATTAGCCACCACCAAAGCAAACCACAGTCAATAAATGATCATGTTACACTGCATTTGGTTAATTTTTCCAATGTGTTAGTATTTTATACCTTTTATCTCCATCTGTTTGGAGTGACTTGTAAACTGTCACATCTGGGCACCTCTGTAAAGACAGTGATTATATGTGAATGATGGTAAAAGTGTTTCTTTCTTGGATCACCTTGCCTCAGTGGGAGATGGCCAGTGTGTTAAAAAAAATCTCCAACTTTATGGAGATAAAAGATATAAAAGGCAGAGGTTATTTGAAGGTGTTCTATGGGACTGATTACCATTTCTACTGTCTCCTGTTTCAACACCTTCAAATAACCTCTGTATCAGGGTGGTAAAGCCACTGATTGGTGAAATGTCTTCAGAATATAGATACCCAGGTGTTGCACATGTCTTATTCATTATCAGTCTAACAGATTTTGTTAAAAATCAGCACATATTATCATTTTAGCATCATACACTAGATTTTTAGTATCATACAACAGATTTTTAGTACAGTACCATCATACAGTAGATTTTTAGTACCATTATACAATAGGTTTTTAGTACCATCATACAATAGATTTTTAGTACCATCATACAATAGATTTTTAGTACCACCATACACTAGATTTGTAGTACCATAATACACTAGATTTGCAGTACTATCATGCAGTTTTTTTGCACTCTTACTAAATTAACAGCAGTGTTTAGTGAATTTTATCATACACTTACCTATACCAACTTAAATAGGTAGAGTAATTACAGTCAGACATTTATAGTACACACTGCTTTCTTTTTTTTTTGTTCCCTAATATTTCTTGTATCTGCAGATGGTGCCAATGGGAACTGCTCTTCAGCCAATACTCAACACTCAGAAGGTAGTGACAAATGTGAAGAAAGCACATTTAGAGAAGAATACCATCACAAATTATTGCCTAACAACTCAAGATCAGGACAGTCAGGGAGAAATGGAAACTAGAGTATACAAGGTAGAGCAAAGCAATCTTTTGTTATTTAATGTGAGCAGTTGTTAAATGTTTTTGTTGTATACCAACATGTTAATTTTTAATATCGTTTAATGGAAAGTAGTGATGGAAATAAAGTTTACATAGTCTTTAAGATACTGAATTAGTAAACTCTTGTCTTTTAGGGTGATGTCCTGCCAACAGCTGGAGGAGGGTCCCAGGTTGTACTTAAAGATGTAGAAGTACACAAACAACGAGAAATTCAGAATGTTGGTATAAATAAAAGTCTTCCTAAAGAGACACCAAGGATTCCAACTGAGAGCATTCAAGAACGTTGTTCTACTGGTATTCAGTTTCTAGCAAGGCCAGGGTATCATTCACCATAGAAGCCTACACATAACTAAATTTTCCATATTTTTTTTTTTTTTTGGCTTAGGTTACAGGCAATATTTATTTTTTAGAAGAAATACCAATGTTACTTTAATTTACTTATTTGTTATTTTCTCTTAATTTATTGTTACAAAAGAAGAGTCAAAGATTTTATTTGTTGTTTAGTTTATGTTCAATGTAAAAATCACAAGTAATCCAGTGAGCCCATTTCTGTTTTAGCAGTTAAATTTTTTTTTTTTTTTTTTTTCAACAAGTCGGCCGTCTCCCACCGAGGCAGGGTGACCCGAAAAAGAAAGAAAATCCCCAAAAAGAAAATACTTTCATCATCATTCAACACTTTCACCACACTCACACATAATCACTGTTTTTGCAGAGGTGCTCAGAATACAACAGTTTAGAAGCATATATGTATAAAGATACACAACATATCCCTCCAAACTGCCAATATCCCAAACCCCTGCTTTAAAGTGCAGGCATTGTACTTCCCATTTCCAGGACTCAAGTCCGACTATATGAAAATAACCGGTTTCCCTGAATCCCTTCACTAAATATTACCCTGCTCACACTCCAACAGATCGTCAGGTCCCAAGTACCATTCGTCTCCATTCACTCCTATCTAACACGCTCACGCACGCTTGCTGGAAGTCCAAGCCCCTTGCCCACAAAACCTCCTTTACCCCCTCTCTCCAACCCTTTCGAGGACGACCCCTACCTCGCCTTTCTTCCCCTATAGATTTATATGCTTTCCATGTCATTCTACTTTGATCCATTCTCTCTAAATGACCAAACCACCTCAACAACCCCTCTTCTGCCCTCTGACTAATACTTTTATTAACTCCACACCTTTTCCTAATTTCCACACTCCGAATTTTCTGCATAATATTTACACCACACATTGCCCTTAGACAGGACATCTCCACTGCCTCCAACCGTCTCCTCGCTGCTGCATTTACCACCCAAGCTTCACACCCATATAAGAGTGTTGGTACTACTATACTTTCATACATTCCCTTCTTTGCCTCCATAGATAATGTTTTTTGACTCCACATATACCTCAATGCACCACTCACCTTTTTTCTCCCATCAATTCTATGATTAACCTCATCCTTCATAAATCCATCCGCCGACACGTCAACTCCCAAGTATCTGAAAACATTCACTTCTTCCATACTCCTCCTCCCCAATTTGATATCCAATTTTTCTTTATCTAAATCATTTGATACCCTCATCACCTTACTCTTTTCTATGTTCACTTTCAACTTTCTACCTTTACACACATTCCCAAACTCATCCACTAACCTTTGCAATTTTTCTTTAGAATCTCCATAAGCACAGTATCATCAGCAAAAAGTAACTGTTAATTCCCATTTTGTATTTGATTCCCCATAATTTAATCCCACCCCTCTCCCGAACACCCTAGCATTTACTTCTTTTACAACCCCATCTATAAATATATTAAACAACCATGGTGACATTATACATCCCTGTCTAAGACCTACTTTTACCGGGAAGTAGTCTCCCTCTCTTCTACACACCCTAACCTGAGCCTCACTATCCTCATAAAAACTCTACAGCATTTAGTAACTTACCACCTATTCCATATACTTGCAACATCTGCCACATTGCTCCACTATCATATGCCTTTTCTAAATCCATAAATGCAATAAAAACTTCCCTACCTTTATCTAAATACTGTTCACATATATGCTTCAATGTAAACACTTGATCTACACATCCCCTACCCACTCTGAAACCTCCTTGCTCATCCGCAATCCTACATTCTGTCTTGCCTCTAACTCTTTCAATTATAACCCTACCATACACTTTTCCTGGTATACTCAATAAACTTATTCCTCTATAATTTTTACAATCTCTTTTGTCCCCTTTCCCTTTATATAAAGGGACTATACATGCTCTCTGCCAATCCCTAGGTACCTTCCCCTCATTCATACATTTATTAAACAAAAGTACCAACCACTCCAACACTACATCCCCCCCCCTGCTCTTAACATTTCTGTCATGATCCCATCAGTTCCAGCTGCTTTACCCCCTTTCATTCTACGTAATGTCTCGCGTACCTCCCCCACACTTACAGTCTGCTCTTCTTCACTCCTAAAAGATGGTATACCTCCCTGACCAGTGCATGAAATTACCATCTCCCTTTCTTCCTCAACATTTAAAAGTTCCTCAAAATATTCTCGCCATCTACCTAATACCTCCCTCTCCCCATCTACTAACTCCCCTACTCTGTTTTTAACTGACAAATCCATACTTTCCCTAGGCTTTCTTAACTTGTTTAACTCACTCCAAAATTTTTTCTTATTTTCATTAAAATTTCTTGACAGTGCCTCTCCCACTCTATCATCTGCTCTCCTTTTGCACTCTCACCACTCTCTTCACCTTTCTTTTACTCTCCATATACTCTGCTCTTCTTATAACACTTCTGCTTTGTAAAAACCTCTCATAAGCTAACTTTTTCTCTTTTATCACACCCTTTACTTCATCATTCCACCAATCACTCCTTTTTCCACCTGCCCCCTCCCTCCTATAACCACAAACTTCTGCCCCACATTCTAATACTGCATTTTTAAAACTATTCCAACCCTCTTCAACCCCCCCACTACTCATCTTTGCACTAGCCCACCTTTCTGCCAAGTCGCTTATATCTCCCCCGAACTTAGTCCTCCCTTAGTTTATACACTTTCACCTCCCTCTTACTTGTTGTTGCCACCTTCCTCTTTTCCCATCTACCTCTTACTCTAACTGTAGCTACAACTAAATAATGATCCGATATATCAGTTGCCCCTCTATAAACATGTACATCCTGGAGCCTACCCATCAACCTTTTATCCACCAATACATAATCTAATAAACTACTTTCATTACATGCTACATCATACCTTGTATATTTATTTATCCTCTTTTTCATAAAATATGTATTATTTATTACCAAATCTCTTTCTACACATAGCTCAATTAAAGGCTCCCCATTTACATTTACCCCTGGCACCCCAAATTTACCTACTACTCCCTCCATAACATTTTTACCCACTTTAGCATTAAAATCCCCAACCACCATTACTCTTACACTTGATTCAAAACTCCCCACGCATTCACTCAACATTTCCCAAAATCTCTCTCTCTCCTCTACACTTCTTTCTTCTCCAGGTGCATACACGCTTACTATAACCCACTTTTCACATCCAATCTTTATTTTACTCCACATAATCCTTGAATTAATACATTTATAGTCCCTCTTTTCCTGCCATAGCTTATCCTTCAACATTATTGCTACTCCTTCTTTAGCTCTAACCTAACCCCTGACCTAATCCCATTTATTCCTCTCCATTGAAACTCTCCCACCCCCTTCAGCTTTGTTTCACTTAAAGCCAGGACATCCAGCTTCTTCTCATTCATAACACAACAATCATCTCTTTCTTATCATTTGCACAACATCCACGCACATTCAGACTTCCTACTTTGACAATTTTCTTCTTATTCTTTTTAGTAATCTTTACAGGAAAAGGGGTTACTAGCCCATTGGTCCCGGCATTTTAGTTGACTTTTACAACACGCATGGCTTACGGAGGAAAGATTCTTATTCCACTTCCCCATGGATATAAAAGGAAAAGTAATAAGACCAAGAACTATTAAGATAAAATCAAAGAAAACTCAGATGAGTGTGTATAAATAAATGTGTACATGTACATGCGTGAGCGTGTTTGATAGGAGTGAATGGAGACAAATGGTTTTTAATACTTGACGTGCTGTTGGAGTGTGAGCAAAGTAACATTTATGAAGGGATTCAGGGAAACCGGCAGGCCGGACTTGAGTCCTGGAGATGGGAAGTACAGTGCCTGCACTCTGAAGGAGGGGTGTTAATGTTGCAGTTTAAAAACTGTAGTGTAAAGCACCCTTCTGGCAAGACAGTGATGGAGTGAATGATGGTGAAAGTTTTTCTTTTTCGGGCCACCCTGCCTTGGTGGGAATCGGCCGGTGTGATAATAAAAAAAAAAAAAAAATGTATGTGTAGTGTGACCTAAGTGTAAGTAGAAGTAGCAAGACATACTTGTAAATATATATGAATTGTAAATATATTAATACATATTTTAACTGGTAGGTAGTAGGTTGGTAGACAGCAACCACCCAGGGAGGTACTACCGTCCTGCCAAGTGAATGTAAAACAAAAGCCTGTAATTGTTTTACATGATGGTAGGATTGCTGGTGTCTTTTGTCTGTCTCATAAATATGCAAGATTACAAGTATGTCTTGCTACTTCTACTTACACTTAGGTCACACTACATACATTTTTTTTTTTTTTTTTTTTTTTAATGTATGTGTAGTGTGACCTAAGTGTAAGTAGAAGTAGCAAGACATACTTGTAATCTTGCATATTTATGAGACAGACAAAAGACACCAGCAATCCTACCATCATGTAAAACAATTGCAGGCTTTTGTTTTATATTCACTTGGCAGGACAGTAGTACCTCCCTGGGTGGTTGCTGTCTATCAACCGACTACCTACCAGTTAAAATATGTATTAATATATTTACAATTCAGGTGAGATGACAACTTGATAGTGTGATGAGAGTACTTCCTGTTGCCCATTTTCATTGTGAACTTAGTTTCACCTTGAAGGTGCAGGTTGTGTAAGTAGGGATATAAGTTCAGGTGTAAATAGGAGTAGAACACAGGTTGTGGAAGTAGGAGTATATTTTATAGAGGAAAATACAGTTCTGAGATGACTTAATTGATAGAAAATGTAAATTTTTATTTATCCTATTTTGTAGGAAAGTGACTGTTACCCTTATTTAAAGATGTTAATTGATGTCTTGTACAACATCTGGAGGCTTAAATACAAAGGCTGTGTACCTGCATTTGAATCTGGTATTTTATATTTTATGTAGCAAATTATTTGAGAGGAAGCTTTTAATATTGTACTTTGTCTACTATTGGTTGAAGATTTCTTATGATGTGACTTACAACATTTTGTTTAGCTATACGTATACAATATATAGACTGGTATATAATATTAGAAAGTAAGGAATATCTAGATGCTGCCCCATCTGGAGAAGACCTGGGCCGGAAGTACCGGTAAATCCCTAATGAATGAATCTAGATGCTTTGTAATATAGATATTAGGAAACATATGCATATGGTTAATTGTTTCAGGAGCATTATTTTGTCATTGTATATATGAGTAATTAATTAGATATAGTATTATGTTGAATATATTTTGTAAACTTTAAGGATTATAAAAGAGAATCATTATCTGGGCACACTTACGTTGTCTTATGATTCAAGCCCTCCAAGGACTTTTTGGTGGGATTTCTTTGCTGCCTTGTAGGGGCTTTTGTACTAAAGAATTGGACCTCTTTTTTTTTCCTTTCTTGGATATTTTCCCCTCTGTAAACTTCAGTGCCTTATATCAAAGGATACAGGGATAGGGATAGTTCCAAATGTTGACCTTCCAATTTTTCCCCCTATAAATATTTTTTTTACAAGAATCAGTATTGTATTTTATAGTTGCAATTCCTATCTCTGTACTTTTGTATTCATTTGCCCCTTCCCATTGAAACCTGCAGTAAAAGTGCATTTCTCTCTCTCTCTCTTTTTTTTTTTTTTTTTTTTTTTTTTAACAAGTAGGCATTTCTCACATGTAATTATATAACTTGTTCTTGAATTTCCATTCATACTCTACTTCCCTATACTGCAGCCCATGTCTATTAAGATTTGTGGTACACAGTCTGGTCTCTGAATTTTTTTCCCTTCATCTCCTTTGTTTTTAACTAATATTCAATCTCTGATTTCATCCTTTCATATACCACTCCTTTTATTGGATGATTTTGTAACTTTTCATTTGTTCTGGGAAGGGTTGCAGTGTGTCTCGAATATTGATTAATCTTTTTCCTCACCCCTCTACCTCTCCATGTCAAACACCAGTGTTCTTTCGCATCTAGATTCCCACACCTGTACTCTTTCACATCTAGATTCCCACACCTGTACTCTTTTATATGGATCTCTATCTTTTCCTCTTTTATAGTTCAAGTATTTTCCTAAAAAATTTGTATCATCATTGCTAAAATATCCTTGAAAACTACCTGCATATAAGCAGTTAATCCAATCAGTGATCTTTTGTATATAAGGATAAAATGATCTGAATGCTGACAAAATACAGCCAAGTACTGTACTGCTATTGTACTTTTGTTTTTGTAATACCTACACAGAGGACATAACATAAAGATAATATTTTATAAATGAATTTTTCATCAACTTGGTGATTGTGAGATTTATAATCTGCTAGTCAAATATTTTTGTACCTGCCATACATTCTAAGACAAATAAAATTTACAACAAAGTGGCATATTTATTTAACATGCAGAAAATGGAATGCCAATTGATGTTGGTATACACTCTTCAGGGAAGGTGCCTTGATGTTGATGAAGGGATCTTGATGTTAGGAACTTGGTTACCCTTCCATTTCTCAGATCAAACTTGATTGCCTTCCCTTTCCTAGGCACTGTATGGCCCTTATGGGTTTAGCTCTTTCCCAGTTCTGTTGTTTATAAGTATGGTCACTAGATGAGAATTTTTCAGTATAAATTATTGAAACCTATTTGATTTTTTAACGCATGCTGAAAAATTGGCCTGGAGAAGGAAAAATACAACTATCATTAACCATATAAAATATGGTTATTGATGCCAATGAGGGGGTTCTTCAAGGTACCTTGATGCTGAGCTGATCCAAGGTACCTTGATGCCAGTAAGGGGCTGTGTATCCAAGAATTCAAGGCAGGGAGGTACCTTGATGCTGATGAGGATTTTGTAATCCAAGCTACTTGACCTGATGGGTTTAGCACCCCCACCCTGATTAAAATAAGACTTAATGAGGTAAAAAAACAGGTATGTACAAAGTGTTTCTGTATTTATGTCTTCCTGAAGACTTTTTATGTGGGTGAATTGTGGTGGTCAAGCTTTTCTTGCTGTCTGTGCTCCCGGGAAGTGGATAAATGGCAGGGACTGATTCCCCTAAGTGGGCCAGTGCTCCAGGGAAAGATAAATGGCAAGGACTGACTTCTCGGTGGGCAAAAGGCCTGCCGTTTATCCTTCCCCTGGAGCATTTGGCTATTTACGAGTCATAGTCCTTGTCTTTTCCTGCAAAAGCAGGGTGACCCAAAGAAAACACATTCACTGATATTCATTCTGCCGCTGTCTTTTCATAAGTGTGCTGACACTGCAATTCAGACGACCCGCTGACTGCAATATTCCCACCCCTCCCTCAGAGTGTAGGTACTGCCCTTACCACCTCCAGGCTAACCGGTTGCACTGAAACCCTTCATAAAAGTTGCTTTGCTCACACTTGAACAGCACATCCAATAACAACTATCATCTCCATTCACTCCTAACATGGTCATGCATGGCTCTGAGTTTTATAGGCACCGGAGATGTCACGTTTAAGATTGACATGTTGAAATTAAAAGACGATGTGGGATCACCAAGGGTATAATTCAGAGAGCTGAGGAGAGTTGTTGAGATAGTTTGAAGAGGATAGAGGGATAGGACGACAAAGAGGGTATAAATCCTAGGTGGAAAGTAGGAGAGGTAGGGGTTGTCCCAGGAATGGCTAGAGGGAGGAAGTCAAGGAGGTTTTGTGTGCTACTGGCTTGAGCATTCAGCAGGCCTGTGTGAGCGTGTTAGATAGGAATGAATGGACGAGTGGTTTTAATTGGATGTGCTGTTGGAATACGAGTAGGGTAAGTTTTATGAAGGAAATCAGGTTAGCTGAATTTGGGTCCTGGAGACAATACTTGCACTCTGGGAGAGGTGGAAATGTTACAGTCGGAGGGTCGTCTTAGTTGTGATGTCAGCACATTTATGGAAAGCCAGCGATTGAATGAATATTGGTGAATGAGTGGCAGATGTCTGATGGCCCATGCTAGAGTGGCAGTTGTCTGATGGACCATGCTAGAGTGGCAAATGTCTGATGGACCCTGCTAGAGTGGCAGATGTCTGATGAACCATGCTAGAGTGGCAGATGTCTGATGGACCATACTAGAGTGGCAGATATCTGATGAACCATGCTAGAGTGGCAGATATCTGATGGACCATGCTAGATGGCAGATGTCTGAAAGACCATGTTAGAGTGGCAGATGTCTGATGGACCATGCTAGAGTGGCAGATGTCTGATGGACCATGCTAGAGTGGCAGATGTCTGATGGACCATGCTAGAATGGCAGATATCTGATGGTCCATGCTAGATGGCAGATGTCTGAAATACCATGCCAGAGTGGAAGATATCTGATGGACCATGCTAGAGTGGCAGATGTCTATGAACAAAATGATTTACCTGACAAACGCAGCGGTTTGATAAATTATTTGAGTGTCAGTTGATTCTTGCCGCTTTAAGTGTAACTGAGTTATGTATCTGAGTATAAATGGATTTATCCAAGTGTAAGTGGATGCAGCTGCGTATACGTGAATGTACCTGGGTGTAAGTGGATATTACTGACTCTAAGTTAGTGAATTTATTTGGGTGCAAGTGGATGTATCTGGGTGTAAGTGGATGTTTCTGGGTGTAAGTGGATGTATCTGGGTGTAAGTGGATAATTTTTACGAGTAGATGGGTGTATTTGGGTGTAACTGACTATATTTGGGTGTGCGTGGATGTCAACATTATGTAAGATTTAAGTTAGGGTTGCATATATAATATATGGTGCCCCGTGCCTTGGTGGCTAAAGCTCTCGCCTCACACAGCGAGGGTATGGGTTCGATTCCCAGCGAGGATAGAAACATTGGGCGTGTTTCTTTGCACCGGTTGTCTGTGTTCCCCATCAGTAAAATGGGTAACTGGGTGTTAGTCGACTGGTGTGGGTCACATCTTGGGACAAAACTGACCTAATTTGCTCTTTATAACACGCGGCTTTCTATATAGTAGTATGTCACTGATGTCAGATATGGTCTGTATACCTTGTACATGTACTTGTAGAAACAAAGATATTATTATACATGGTCCTGAAGGTACACATATGTAATGGGCACATAAAACAGTAAATTATGTAGATTTACCCCTCACGGAAGGTTCCTTGATGTTGGTGAGGGGCTCTTGATTTAGGGAATTGGATCTGTGCTCCAGTTCCCCGAATTAAGCCTGAATGCCTTCCACATCCCCCCCCCCAGGCGCTGTATAATCCTCCGGGTTTAGCGCTTCCCCCTTGATTATAATAATAATAATATGTAGATTTAACCCACTAAAGTCATTGTAGACGTAACCCATCAAACTACTTACAAGGACCATTTGTAAGTAGATGTATCGAGGTGTGAGTGGATGTTATCCCCTTGCCAAGTGGACACCGAATACAAAGTCAAAAAGAAAAAACGCTGTATGTTTTATTCAGACAGAGGAGTTTCTTAGCAATATGCATGGATAATAATTCAGCAGCAAACCTTCCCTGAAAGACCTTGAAGAAATTGTTGATGTTTTTAGAAAGTCAGGCGCTGCTTTTTTTTTTTTTTTTTTTTTTTTTTAATGATACCTCCTCAGCCCCCTTGTTGCTTATTATTTTTAATCCCCGGACCAGAGATTACGATAACTAAGGCCAAACAGACATGTTTATGCAGTGTTAAATGTGAGAGGTACTCGACGTGTTAGTGTTGATTTTGAGAGGTATTCGACGTGTTAGTGTGGCTACAGTGGATATATTCAGCATGATTGTGTTCAACCACCCATAGCGTCTATATGATTGTACTGAACCAGGTCAGGTGTCTGCATCATTGATCTGAACCATCTCTAGTATCTGCATGATTGATCTGAACCATCTCTAGTGTCTGCATGATTGATCTGAATCATCTTTAGTATCTGCATGATTGATCTGAACCATCTTTAGTATCTGCATGATTGATTTGAACCATCTCTGGTGTCCGCATGATTGTACTGAACCATCTCTAGTATCTATATGATTGATCTGAACCTACTCTTTTATCCCCATAATAACTCACTTAACAGAGCAGATGTGATGGCCAGACAACAGCAACCTAGGAAATTTATCAATACTGAGCATTAACTTATTTAATATTCCCATTATCAACATATATAACAGCATTATCATATAGCAGTAAAAAAAACTTTGAATTATAGATTAGAAAGAGCTCACTTATGACTGAGCACAATGCTATGTACACCAATAGGTGTATGTCTCTTAGAAGAGTTTGCTTTAATCCCAAGTTTTGGGGATTAAAATGTTCTTGACTGGTGGTGAATGTGTCATATAACTATAAGCGTTAGAGCCCATTAATCAACGAAGCAGACCTGATAATGTAGAATGGGTTTTGGTAAGTAGCTCTGTATAGAGCCTTACTGTATCAGGTCATGATAAAGCTCTATCCAGAGTTTCCTAGCGAGAGACTATGAATTCCTAACAATATTATACAAGACGTGAATTCTAGAAGGCAACGTCATACGGGACTCATGAATTGTAACCAACTGCGGTGCTTGTTGGGTGGTGGAAGGGGTGGGTGCCTTGATACTAGTGAAGGGCTTTTGATCCCAGGAATTGAAGCTATCTTGCCATTTATCAGATTATAGTTGATTACCTTCTATGCCCCAGCTGATACACGACCCTTGCATGTTTTGCGCTATTTCATGAACATAATAATAATAATGATCATAAGACAAGATGCCATTCACACGAGTCATCTAACACAGAGGCACATATTTCTAGGTGAATAGAGGAAATAGGTGGCAAGGAGACCTGGCACCTAGCTCGTGCCAAACAACGTTAAACAGAGCAAAGTTAACATTGCTCTGTTATCGTCCATCATGACTGCATTCATGATTATCTTTCCGTGATCACTTCTTTGATTTTTTCGTTGTGATCATCTATTTGCAGCTGCCTATTTGAAGTTAATGGGCAGAGCTATGCCTGTGGTATACCACCGTCGTTAGCCACCGGGCAGATTATTACTATTATAATCAAGGGGGAAGCGCTAAACCCGTAGGATTATACAGCGCCTGGGGGGGATGTGGAAGGCATTCAGGCTTAATTCAGGGAACTGGAGCACAGATCCAATTCCCTAAATCAAAAGCCCCTCACCAACATCAAGGAACCTTCCCTGAGGGGACATGCCACCGGGCAGAGCAATGCTTATGGTATATCACCGTCTTTAGTGTTAAATCTATCGCATCTTCCTTTAAAAATCCCACTGGTTTTAACACTGGAAGTGACACAGTGCATTTTTATATCTCTATACTAAAATAAGTTAGGATTCTGTTGCACCATGTCAGTTGTGGCATCATCAATTTGAGGGACTGGGACTGACCACCTCAAAAACTTCTCCATATTTGCAACCTCTGTATTCAACTAATGAAGTCTACCGTGTAGGTGAAACGTTTCGGAATATAGATAAGTTACCGTTGGACATGCGTCTTACTTAACTAAAAGTCAGGTAAGGTCTAGGAAGAGTCAGATATAATTCACATCCCTCACATCACATCAAATAATTTTTTTATTGGATCCAGCTGGCGTCGGGTTGCTAGCAATAATAAAGCATTGATAAAAGTTGCTGAAAGAACTTTTAATGAGACATTTCGATTTATCACAATAAAGTTCATTATGCAACGTGTTTCTTTTTCACTAAAATTGTAGCTTCAACTTAAAAAAAAAAGTATTAAATTTTCGTATTTTTGCATCGAGGGACTATGAGATTCTTTAAACTTTTATAACTTAATAATTTTAAAAGCACTGCAGAGAAGTTATTTATAAATAATATTACAAAAATTTACAAGTTGCCTAGTATGATTCGTAACTGTACCAATTCTAACCAGGAAATAATAATAAATTAATGTTAATCCAGTGGGAAAAAATTGACAATACTACCGTAGGTGGAACAATTCATGGATAACTCGCAGTCTTGGGAGGAAACTACGAACGATGTTTCGGTCAGTCCTGGACCTGATAATGGTCCTGAGTGGACCGAAATGTCTAAAGTTTGCTCTCCGAAGTGTGAGAAAGTAAAGTTTATTAAGGCATAGGTACACATAAGTACAATTATCGTAGTGTGAAGTACGTAGGCTCAGGTAGGTTTACCAGGACTGGTTCTGGCTCAGGTCTCCTCCATGTGGTAACTAAGATAACCCAAAAAAATCAAATACAAATACATAAATTGATTTGTGTACAGATAAAAAAAAACTGAAGATCTTATGAAATAGAGGAGAAAGGCTGGAAACCCTTTGTTTTCTTTGCTTGTGAGAACTGATAAGATTATACAATTGGAACTCATCATGAATATGTGTAGATGGAAGGATTACTGACTCTTTTATAAGAGGGGAAAAAAAGCTTTAGACTCTGTCACATAAACATGGAAACAGTGAGAAAGAGAAGGCGAGGGTGCATGCAGGAACTGTGTTTTGTTATTTACGTAAGAAGAGACATAAACATAAAGGGATAAATATAGAGAGAAGCAGAAAAAGAAGAAAAACAGTGACAGGAAATACCACCAACCACACCTTGATCACTCAAAAACAAAACACCCGAGAACAGACAAGAGAAATCGTCATGATAAAAGTTCATTACCGATGTTTCTGGTCCTCTTGGGTTTGATTGAAGCTCATGAATAATTCCGGTGTCTGAAAACTTCATTAATGTCCCGGACAACAGCGGCCATCGACTGAGAATGACTTGGTAAATATAGCCATTAAGATAGACGGGCGAGTTGTGGTTCAAGTCGGCCAAACCAGCAAATAAAAACCTATTACCGCAAACTCTGTCGCTACAACCGCATTTAGCTTATAAAATTAACAAATATTAATTAAGCTTCCTGTATTAAAAATGCCGTTTGTACATTTCAAGTCAAATGCCAAAATGTTGTCATATTAATATGGAGAATGCGGGTGCAATATTTTTTTATTTATTTCTTGTCGTACGGAGATGGTCTGACCTCCAGGGTACCTGTTGAAAGATGCTCATTTGTGGCTTATTGATGTTCTAATTCATTATAATCATGACCAATGAATTCTCACATTAATGCATTCCGTCGCATACAAATAGATTCTTAGAGTAAACCTGTGTTAATAACTAATACATTACAGTTCTCTGCTTAAATCACTGCCGCAGGAGAATCATAAATGGATGCTTTCTTAATTATCTCAATATTGTCGTTCTGTATTACCCATGATAAAACACTGGTATTACTAACCATACTAACTTCTGACTGTTCTTCGAAAGTGGTCCACTTTAATTGACTTGATAGGTTTAAAGCCTATCGAGTGCAATCAAAAATAATTTAATCCCTAGAATACGGATTTAGCTGTTTATATACAGTGTATGTACCTTAAACTGGGTGTTCTTTCCAGTCTTAAATATTTGCATTATATCCGAAGACATTTATTCCGTAAGACTATAGCTTCACTCTGACACTGATACAGTCATAAAGGAAACTTAGAACAACTCCATATATTGTGCATATCACGTTGGTGCAGCGTAAATTTGGCCTAACTTATCCTAACCTAACTTAACCTAGCGACACCCTCACTGCCCTAGCATTTCAAGGTTGAAGGGCTCTTAATACAATGAAATGGAGCTATTCTCCTCTTCCTCGAAGCAGATCTGGTTACCTCCCATTCCCAAGGCGCTGTGGCCCCTACAGGTTCAGCGTTTCTCCATTAATAATAATAATAATAATAATAATAATAATAATAATAATAATAATAATAATAATAATAATAATAATAATTATTATTATTATTATTATTATTATAATTCTCCATCCTTATACTGAGATAACGCCACTTCGCCACACACCGCCCCTGGCCATGACCCTGGCCCTGGCCCTTGCCCCTATTAATCATACCTATGAGTCTCCCTGGCCATGAACCACCTCTGGCCATGATCTCGCTCCTTGGCCATGTGGTCCGCACCCTTGGGCCTGACCTTCGCCCCTTGACATAACCACGCCCCCTGGCCCTAACCCCCGCCCCCAGTCAATCGTATCGGCCCCTGCCCTTAAACCGTGCGTCCGCCCTTAACTCCTTTGTTCCACCTAGATGGCCACGTTTTCACTCACTGGTTGTAGTTCAGCTGATTTGGCCACTGTTCCGCCCACTTAGCCACATTCCCGCCCTTTGGCCATGGCCGTAGCTCCACCCCGCGACCCCGCCTTCTGGCCCCGCCCCTGGCGAGGCCCCGCCCCTGGCGAAGCAGCTCCGGCACTACGTGAGAAAAACATCAGTGTACGCACATACACCGAAGGGGAAGGTTGCGTAGCTGCTCCTGCCTGACGCCTCACTGGCATGCTCACTGCAGTCTCCCCCTCCCATTTCTGAGAGACAAAGTCTCTTATCTCTGTGTCCTTCCCTCATCCTGGCATGCAACTATTGCATGCGAGAAGTCCAACAAACTTCTAAGTTCGCTGGTTAAGATAACGTTGTTCACAAGTGAAATTTGTAGTGGATATTGGTGTGTTGAGATGTAGCAGTGGTAGCGGCGAGGTCCCTGACTATGGTAGGGTGGGCGTGCTTAGTATGGGTGGTGTGGGCGGCCGTGGGCGTCAGCGGTGCCCGGGACAAGCAGGTGGGCGTCCCTGGAGTGCTAGTGGAGACCCTCCGTCAAGTGCTTCGGGTCCCCAGCAACGATGGGGGCCCTGGTAGTTACTTCAGGGCCCCCAGGCCCCCTCACTACATGATGCACCTCTACTCAAAGCTCTCCAAAGGCCAGACAGCCTTACCACGGGAAGCCAACACCGTCACCAGCGTCACCCCACACACAGGTAACCTCACCATATTTACCATTACGGGTAATGCAGCGCCTGGTAAATGTGTGGGGGGGGGGGGTAAAAATGGTAGAATTCCCACAGAATGTTAGGGAAATGGACGCAGATGCAATTAATGTGATATTTTATTGTGGCAACATTTCGCTCGCCAGTTTTGATAAAGCTCCTGGAGAGCGAAATGTTGCCACAATAAAATGTCACATTGGCTGCTTCTGTGTTCATTTACCTAACGTAATCAGATTTCGTGGAAGGTAACGAAAAGTTACAACTCCTTGGATCAAGAGACTTTCAGTGACATCAAGGAAGAACCCATTTACTACAACAACTTTTTCCCTAGTTTGAGCGAAATATTCCAGGATGTCGTCACACAGTGGCCAATTATTATTATTATTATTATTATTATTATTATTATTATTATTAGTAGTAGTAGTAGTAGTAGTAGTAGTAGTAGTAGTAGTAGTAGTAGTAGTAGTAGTAGTATTACATGAATTTTATTCTGGGTAATATATGTGAAGGTAAACCAGGGTCTTACATATATCGTATACACACACGTATATATATATATATATATATATATATATATATATTATATATATATATATATATATATATATATATATATATATATATATATATATATATATGTGTGTGTGTGTGTGTGTGTGTGTGTGTGTGTGTGTGTCGTGCCGAATATGTAAAACTGGTCAATTAGCAAGAACTCATTCAAAATTAAGTCCTTTCTAAAATTTTCTCTTATACGTTTAAAGATATATTTTTTTCATTAATGTTGATGTAAAAAATTATAATTTTGCACTAAAAGGAACTTAGAAAACTTACCTAACCTTATTATAACAAGCGCAATTTGTTTTAGCCTAACCCAACTAAATATATTTTAGATTTGTTTACAATAATTTAATACTAAACAAACACAGTGAAATATATTTTTTTCGTTAGGGTCAGAATGATTTTAGCGAAATTATTGCGTACACAAATTTTCACTTGTCTTATATGGCAAGATGAGCGTTGCTATTTAAGCCAAGATCGCAAGTTCTGCCTATTCGGCACGACATATGTATGTATATATATATATATATATATATATATATATATATATATATATATATATATATATATATATATATATATATATATATATATATATATATATCTATAAAATATATAATATATATATATATATATATATATATATATATATATATATATATATGTGTGTGTGTGTGTGTGTGTATATATATATATATATGTATATATATATATATATATATATATATATATATTATATATATATATATATATATATATATATATTATATATATATATATATATATATATATATATATATATATATATATATATATATATATAGATTTATAGAGTTTAGCAGCATGTTTAACATATTACAAGAAAAAAATGGTAATCAGTAAAAATGCGAAATTATACATTTCATGAATTCTTAATAATTTGGGTATATTTTGTTGGCACATCAGCTCCAGAGACAATAATGGGAAGAAACTATCCAACTCATCCTCTTAAAAACAAACGTCGATTTCTTACGAAAGACTTAAAAACTTATAAATGTACGTTGTTTAGGTTAGGTTTGTCATGGGTATACTGAATACTAATAAAAGTTTGTAAGATTTACCTGTTATCTTGCATGTTCTTGAGGTATACAAGACCCACAACCTATCAAAATGCAAAACGCTAAACAGACTTTCATTTCATACTTATATCTATGGACAGTAATACCTCCCTGGATGGTTATTGTCTGCCAATTTTCTACCTGGGAAAGGTTTTCAACATCAGCACGATCGTCTAATATAAATTCATATATTTCATCGGGAATTATAGGCAGTTTCCGCCTGGCTTGAATTTTTTTTTATATAAGATGACCAATTTTTAAAAAGTTTAACTAAGTGACTATGCCTCAGCTATATATTTATTTATAATTATTGGTTGAAAGTACGGAAGATACATATTCATTTATAATAATTGGTTGAAAGTCCTTATAAAGACTAGGATTAATCTCACTTTAACACCTTAAGGCAACGTATTCAAAATATTCAACTTCTGAACCCATCCAAAATGTGTGGTGGATATCCCTATTATTTACTAGCATAATAATTTATTATTAATTATTTACAGTTACATATATAATAGTTTCACAATTAAGTTCTTTAAGAATGCGCTCCTTTCTTGGGTTGTAAATATTATTATTTATGGTGTATATAATTCCCCCCTATGAGAGGGAAAAATTTTGATTAAAGTTAGCTACTAAATGTTTTCATGAAAAATTTTAAATAAGCCACTTAAACTGATAAAAAAATACAAGTATACAATTATTAGCATTTCAAAACTATCAAGGTTCTTAAAATACATGAAAAACTTTGCAAGAAATGTATCCAAATTGACTGGATTATTTTAATATGAAAATGCATTTAGAAATATCCTGGTAATTTGAAAACAAGCTAATTATTATAAATTATTATAATTAATATTAATTATTATAAAATTACATAGTGTCAAATTAAGTACATGAGAAGTTTTTTCTTCGAGGAGAAAACGGGGTACTTCGGCAGCTCTTGTTAGTATAGATCAATCAAAGTAATTTTATTAAATATAAAATTAACTTCCTAATATTCTGTTGTTACAACTTGCAGATTACGGGTACATGCGTCGAGAAATCTGTATCTGTATAATTAATAAATGATAATATCTTTATTTCTACAAGTACATGTACAAGGTATACAGGCCTCGCTGACATCAATGACGTACTACTATACAGAAAGCTCTTTGTTATACAGAGCATTTCGGGCGAATTAGGTAAATTTTGTTCCAGGATGCGACCCACAGCAGTTGACTAACACCCAGGTACTCATTTTGCTGATGAATGAACAGGGACAACATATGTAAAGAGACACGCCTAATGTTTTCACCTTTACCGGGAATCGAACCCGGACACTCACTGTGTGAAGCGAGAGTTTTGCTTACCAGGCCACGGGCCACCAAGAGTATATTTAATCTGTATTTTAGGGATTGAAGTATGCTTGGCGTTAATGTACAGGCAAATTGCAGCCTTAATGACGCTAGTGACCAGTCAATGACTGGTCATACACCCTAACTAACTTGCATTTGTTACTTATTTTTCCTCCGTGTCAGGATACGCTGTGCTGTTTACCTGGTGAATAAAACCACCACTACCACTTCTTCCTTTCAAAGTCACTTTGCCAGGTGAAACATTAAATATCGTCGGAGACCTCACAAGTTGCGCATGTAAGTCTTCCTAGGGTAATTTAGACTAATTGCATCATATTATGAAGTCTGTTAAGTTTGACGCCTATATACACAACCTACACAACCCATACTCATGTTACATCCTTCGTTCACACAGCATCAATTTTTTTTAACTTTCCCCTGTATACGTTTTTTAATATTTGATTGGTATTGGCTACATCAATTTGTACCAAGTAAATTTGACCAGAAATAACAGGAGACACCGGTTAGCCAAGCTTGAGTAATGGAGGTGGGTAGTACAGTGTCTGCACTCTGAAGGAGGGAAAGGGATGTTGCGATTTGAAGGGTCATTTTTTTGTCTGTGTACTTCTGGGAAGACAGCTATTGAATGAATGATGTTAGGTGTGTTTCCTTTTTTGGGTTACCTTACCTAGGTGAGAAACGGCCGGCGTGTAAGCAAATTAAAAAATACTTGGGCACTTTATGTCTGGTAGTGAGGTATCTCGATAAATCTGTAGAACAATCAAATCCGCACGCATTTCAGGCAGAGTGAGAAGAATGGTTGAATTTTAGCATGAGACGTCCTGAACATTTTTTTACACAAATACATGTTTTTCCCTCGAATTGAAGTTTAACGGTGCCCTAAATTCTACACAAATTTATTTTTCTCCCCAAATTTAACGATACGATCCCCTAAATTCTATCTTGCTTAAAAAGATGAAACTAAGGGTAGAAAACCTAGTTTCCATCCTTAGACTGCAGACGTACGCTGCACAGTAGAGGATGTTCTATATATTCGTTTAACTCACATGCAATGGCTTATTGGCATCAACTGCATATATATATATATATATATATATATATATATATATATATATATATATATATATATATATATATATATACATGTATATATATAAATAATATATATATATATATATATATTATATATATATATATATATATATATATATATAATGTATATATATATTTATGTCGTGCCGAATAGGTATTGTAAATTTATCTAAAACATACTTAGTTGGATTAGGCTAAATTAAATTGCGCTGGTATTACAGTAACGAGGAAACTCACAATGAGACAATGAAAGTTAATCTGTATATTTGGAGCTCGGTCTGAGATCCTCATTAGCAGTACATTTATTATAATCATAATAAAGTTTGTCGTCAAAGAGCAATTCGAATAACAGTGATCTTGGCGAGTAAATATCCGAATATTGGTTCGATGTTTTTAGGGTTTATATTTACAGGCTAGTGGCTTTTATCTGTCCCTAGGCTTTTGTGTGACCCTAGCCACTGTACATCACTCCCCTCTCTACGAGATGAAACTAGCAAGTCTTCTAACATACAGGTACCTATTTTCTGCTAGGTGAACAGGTGTAGCGGGTGTATTGAGGCTGCATATAGGTGCAGGCGGTGCAAGATAAATCTCCGGTGATAAGCAGGGGAACAGTGTCATGGGAGAATTCAAAAAAGTGTAAAAGGACCACGCCTCTTCAGTGCCCTCTTTTCACGCATAACAGGAATTATCAAGAAACCCGTAACTGTTTTCAGGAGGGAACCGGACAAATTCCTCAAATCAGTTCCTGATCAACCGTGCTATGGTCCATTCGTTGTACAGCGGGCGGCAGCACCAATAACCTAATCATTCGAGCCAGCAGCCAAGAGGCCTGGTCTGAGACCGGGTCGCAAGAACTGACTACAGGTAACCTACGTCATGTCCGGAGACCAAACATGGACTAACATATTAGACAGCAAGTAATATGCTCATTTTGACACCCGGACTTTGGTGGACTGGCTTTATAAATTTACATAACTTTGTTAGAGATAAATAGTTAAGGTCTTAAGGCTGTTTTCCAACT
Source organism: Cherax quadricarinatus (assembly GCF_026875155.1). Taxonomy (NCBI): domain Eukaryota; kingdom Metazoa; phylum Arthropoda; class Malacostraca; order Decapoda; family Parastacidae; genus Cherax; species Cherax quadricarinatus. The sequence goes on from NC_069432.1 coordinate 27,813,942, forward strand.
GCATGTTCGGACTTAAAAAGAATTGTTTAATTTCTATATAATTTTTACGCACTTGCAAGAGTGAAGAATTATTACTTAAGATGCGAGGTTTTTGCAGCTTAGCGTTCACATCAGCAGTGGTATCTCCACTTACCTTGGCCTGCAGAGGTGCCATATATTTACTATAATAACAGAGATCACCAAAACGCCTTTTAAAAACTACATATCAACATAGCTTGCAGTAATTTACGGAAAGAAATAATTTTGGCTAAGATGTACAAATGTATATAATTACGTATTTGGGATGAGTGAAGAGTGAGATATATTAAGGTCATATGAACTGTTTGCTCTTGAAACAGTGTTTAGTATATTTTAGGAGTTATCGAGATTGTCATGTGCGGTTTAATAAATTATTATTTTGTTATGTAGAGCAATATTTATATTATCGGTACATTGTAATATAAGTACAACGTGCATCAAAAATAAAATAATACATTTTAGCTTCCCGTTAGCCTAGCGCGTACGATGGATGTTTTAGCGTAATGTTAAGTGTTAGGTTGAAAACGTATTGATAACACGCGAACCATTTATGCTGCAATTCACCTGTACACTGACATTAAGAATAAAGAATTTTTTAAACCATATCTCACCTTCAAAGACCACAACAATGTATCTACCGCATCTGCTAGAAAAATGATGGGATGGATAATGAGTACCTTCAAAACTTGGGACACCAAGCTCATGATGATTCCCTTCAAATCGCTTATTCTCTCTAGGCTGGAATACTGCTGTACACTAACTGCCCCCTTCAAGACAGGCGAAATTGCTGATCTGGAGAGTGTACAAAGAACTTTCACGGTACACGCAAGTACAATAAAGCACCTAAATTACTGGGAACGGTTGAAGTCCCTTGATTTGTATTCCCTGGAAAGCAGGCGAGAGAGATACATGATAATATACACTTGGAAAATCCTAGAGGGGTTAGTACTAAACTTACACACGAAAATCACTCCTATGAAAGCAAAAGATTCGGCAGGAGATGCAACATTCCCCCAGTAAAAAGCAGGGGCGCCACGAGTGCACTGAGAGACAACACAGGGGCCCAAGACTGTTCAGCTGCATCCCAACATACATAAGGAGGATTACCAATAGACCCCTGGCTGTCTTCAGAAAGGCGTTGGACAGCCCCCCCCCCCAAGTCAGTACCTGACCAGCCGGGCTGTGGTTCGTATGTCAATTTTCGTGCGGCCAGCAGTAACAACCTGGTTGATCAGACCCTGATCCACCACGAGGCCTGGTGTCAGACCGGGCCGTGGGGGCGTTGACCCCCGAAACCCTCTGCAATTATACTCCAAGTATATCAACCAGGTTGTGGTGTTGCGGGCCACTAGCAACATAACTTGGTTAGAATCAGGCATTCAGCATTTAAGCCTGGCTTTAGGTCGGGCTTCCAGAGTAGAATAACTCGGAACTGGTCATATTCCTTTAAAAAAATAAAATTAACTCATTTTATATACACTGAGACAATACATACATACATACAAGGGATTCATTATGCGCGAATCTATGTATAGTTGTGTTGCGTTGAAGTACCTTCGTATCCAACAGATACTGTATTAGTCCATCACCCTACGCTAATGTATTATTCACAAAAGTATAATAAATTATTACTTGTAAAATATTTTCGCAGTAATTAAAACAGGTGATTATTAAATGATAATATGAGATAAAACCATGGCTGTAGGTCAGTTTATATCAAAACCAGACATGAAGGTTACAGTGCCAGGTGGTGGTGGTGTATCCGTCAGGGAGCAGGAAAATGTCTCCTGACAGGCGTTTTTATCAGATGACCAGGTTAGTGGTTACGTGTCCACTGGCTTACATGGAACTAGGTTTCACACCCTAAAAAAAAAAAAACAAGAATTATCGCAGAGTAATATGGGTTAGCAGAAGCTCGCGTTTGGATCAAGAGCCCCTTACCAGCCTCAAAACACCTCACTTGAAGGGTATATATGAAACGAGGACCTCAGCGTAGATTAAGAATTTTCGTAAGGAGTACTGGGTATCGAGCCGGCGTCCTTGCAGTCACATGTTCACAACTAAATCGACTTGGACACAGTGTAAAAAAAAAAAAAAATCCTGTATGCAGGTTGCTTCAGATATTGCTCACCCCACTTTCGTACACAGATCTCCACAAAACACAGGATTCGTAAATTAAGCATAAAAGGAATTACCATTCGGTCCTGTACATTAAACGAGACTCAGCATTGCATGAAAGTTACAAATTACAACTTACTGCCATTTATGCATTATAACTCATACTATTGTGTGTGTGTGTGTGTGTGTGTGTGTGTGTGTGTGTGTGTGTGTGTGTGTGTGTGTGTGTGTGTGTGTGTGTGTGTGTGTGTGTGTGTGTGTGTATGTGTGTGTGTGTTTGGGGGAAAGGAGTGCTAACCACATATAAACACAACATTTCCTACACTTGGTGTATTCTAAATATATATATAAGTGTAAGTAGAAGTAGCAAGACGTGCCTGAAATCTTGCATGTTTATGAGACAGAAAAAAGATACCAACAATCCTACCATCATTTAAAACAATTACAAGCTTCCGTTTTACACTCACTTGGCAAGACAGTAGTACCTCCCTGGGCGGTTGCTGTCTACCAACCTACTACCTACTATATACGGGACACTACCAGTACTCTTCCTCACCCTTATATCTGGTATCGATAAAGACATAAATTACTCTAAAGTATCATCTTTCGCGGCCATCTACAAAATTAGCATGAAAATCTCGTCTGTGGAAGACACTGAAAAACTACAATCAGATATCAGTCAAGTTCTCCACTGGGGACAGTAAATATAGTATCACGCTCGATAGAGGATTTTTGTTTTTTTCCGCAATGGGAAGAATTATAGCTTAAATAACAACAGTTAGATACCAACTCCATTGAGCATATGCAGCAACTACAAGTATTTACGTAGGCTGATCTACCCTTCATCTAAAGAAAATAATTATCATAGTCAAGAGAAAAGAATGAGCAATAAGCTTTTTAAAACACTAGAAGGTGAATCTTGTACACGTCAATATTAGAAGCTGAATGTTGTGATAAGAAAGCCATAAAATAACCTACCTGTAAAATTGTACAGGGTGCTCGCATGGGATTATCATGAGTATATCATGTAATCCCAAGTGATCTTGCGACACCAACTAAACAGTCGCCACATATGTTATGAGCACTTCTTTAAACCATTTCTTAATGATCAGTCCACAGCAGGTTTCGAACCTACACACACTGCATGAAAGTACGTAGTACCTTCTCCACTCGGCCAGAGATCTGGCTGAGTGGAGAAGGTACTACGTACTTCGATGCAGAGTGTATAGGTTTGAATCCTGCTGTGAACTGAGACATAATGTTTATAAATAATTTCGCCTGTTTGCGAATTGTTAAGTATATATGTGTGTGTGTGTGTGTGTGTGTGTGTGTGTGTGTGTGTGTGTGTGTGTGTGTGTGTGTGTGTGTGTCGTGCCGAATAAACTAAACCGGCGAATAAACTAAACCGGCGAGTTAGGCCTAAATAGGAAAGCTGTTTTCTGCCAAATAATCAGAGTAATTTATATATATATATATATATATATATATATATATATATATATATATATATATATATATATATATATATATATATATATATATATTAAATATAAATTACTCTGCTTATTTGGCAGAAAACGCCTATACAGGACACTTTTATGGTAGCCGTTGGTGGCAACTTTTATATGGTAACAGTGCGGCGGCAGTAGTTGCCGACTTTATTATAAATGTGCAAGGAGAGAGTGAACTAGTCAAACATCATATATAATAAGGATCCCGTATTGATTTTATTTCCTCGCTGATAGTGGCTCTGTCCGCACCATGATCTTTTTTATTATTCATCTTTAATTACTCAGTTCACTTCCTCTCTGGCTTACTCGAGAATAGTCTTAGCAGGCTTGACCCGTCAAGGCGGGTGCCTTGATGCTCGGGAAGGGCTCTTGATCTGGGGGTTTGGACACGACCTTCTCTTCCATCTAACGAACCTAATTGCCTTCCATTTCCTTAGGCACTGTATGCTTAGTATAAGTGTAGCGCTCATCCATGAATCTGCTATTACTACTAAACTTCTTTCAAATTCGTGTTTTTTAAGAATTTAGATATTTGTACATTTTATGCTGAATTTGCTTTAATTCTAGATGATGATTATGATGATAATAATATTAATAATAATTTAATTTTCATTAAAAGACAATTGATTCAGTTATGCAAGGCATTTTTATATTAATCAGAAAAGTTTATAATTTGGCGTAAAGAAGACAGTACACGGTCTAAATATCCCTCAGAGTATTTAAATGAGTTTGGCGCTCATAAATATAAAGTTTAGTCTACCCTGACTGGGAACTGAAAGACAGGTGGTACACACCTGCTTAAATTAAACTCATTGCAACAGTCTTCACAGATTTCAAGGATTAGTTTCACGGGAATTTTGCTCCAGTTCACCAGTTGAGTCACAGTAGTTGGCCTATGATCACTTACCAACAAGTGCTGTTATATACACGTACTAGCATGTACTTTATCATTATAATTGAAATTTAAGAATTCTATATTTGGGGGTGCATACATATTTTTATTTTTGATTATAGATTTTTTAGGCATATTAATATAATTTTTAGAGGGCCTTATATGTTTTTTAACAATATTATCATGTAAGCGCTAAACCCATAAGGGTAATGTGGCTCTGTAATTTTTTTATGGCTAAAATATCATTCAAGAGGCGCGTATCTCTAAGTACATATTCAAAGGGGTTTATTTTAATTGGTATTTTAGGGATTAAGTGCATCTTTGACTGGTGATGTGCGGGTTGTATGCAGCCTTTATTATAAATCCCACCTGTAGTCGATAGGTTTTAAACCTAATAAACCTACCAACCATGTGGGCTCTTGCAGAGAAGCTGTCACCTACACATTTCTTATGTATCGTGGGAGGCACCGCAAGATGAACACCCCGCACCTTCATTTGCATACTCGATGATGTTAGGAAGGAAAGGCCAAGACGGCGGGTAGGGAAGCGTCCAGGTTTTGTAGCTAGTTCTTCAACTTTAGTTTCTCTCTGGGTTTCGAAGAAAAACGGTTTTACATTTTAGGGCAAGAAACGAGCACGTACGATGGTGCCATTCCTGTGGCCGGTTTCGAGGATTTTCCTGTACTTGAAGCCCGGCTTCCCTGGTAATTGCCCGTTCAATCAGGCTGTTGCTATTAGCAGCTCACAGGCCCACATTGGCATCACAGTCTAGTTAATTTGGAACTTGGCAAAAGTAGTGATCCAGTTGCCTCTTGAAGACTTATACATTTATTCATTTCTACAGGCCTAGCATTAAGATTGCTAAGCAGGAAAACTTGGCGTTTGACGAGAGCCATTGTGAAAGAGAGTTTGAAATTTGTTAGTTATTACTAAGGCAGGTTTATCAGTGATGTCTTGGAGCCAGGTGCAGGGTGGTTAATAATGTGCCAAGATGCCTTGTGTTTGTCACCTGCTCCTCTACTGACATTTGGATTCTTTTAATTAGAATGAAAGAATTCGTGTGAGAATCCATATGTGGGTGCATGTGCGTGCATGTACCAACATACGTATGATCGTAAACAGGTGTCATCAAATTGGGTTTGCCATTGTCTGTAAAATAAGTCAAACAGTTTGGCAGGATGATAATTAGGGATAAGTGCAGAGTTGATTATATTGTGGTGAAACTGCCTCGCCTATTATTAGATAGTTTGTGTAATTAGGTAAAATTTACAAATCTACAAAGTGGCCCGCTCAAGCTCCACTTTTTTTTCTTCAGTGGAATGAATGGTATGCTAAATGCCAAGTTTAAAATGATCACTAGTTGAAGTGGCAAGGAAATATTTACAAACTGTAGTGTAGAATACTACTGAGGCACAGTGTACAATGTATATCAAGAGCCCTTCGTCAGTCATGGAGCAGCACATTTCTGTCAATTATTGAGTAGCACAGGTCAACCAATCACTCATTGGCACAGGTCTGTCTGTCACTGAGCTGCATGTCTATATCAGTTAGTGTCGAGATTACCTGGAGGTTATTCCGGGGATCAACGCCCCCGCGGCCCGGTCCATGACCAGGCCTCCCGATGGATCAGGGCCTGATCAACTAGGCTGTTACTGCTGGCCGCACGTAGTCCAACGTACGAGCCACAGCCCGGCTGATCCGGCACTGACTAGGTATCTGTCCAGCTCTCTCTTGAAGGCAGCCAGGGGTTTATTGGCAATTTCCCTAATGCTTGATGGGAGGCTGTTGAACAGTCTTGGGCCCCGGACACTTATGGTGTTTTCCCTTAGTGTACCACTGGCGCCCCTACTTTTAATTGGGGGCATTTTGCATCGCCTGCCCAGTCTTTTACTTTCGTAGTGAGTGATTTCCGTGTGCAGATTTGGGACCATTCCTTCCAGGGTTTTCCAAGTGTAAATTATGATATATCTCTCCCTCCTGCGTTCCAACGAGTACAAGTCAAGTGCTTTCAAGCGTTCCCAGTAGTTAAGGTGCTTGACAGAACTTATACGTGCAGTAAAGGATCTCTGTACACTCTAGATCTGCGATTTCACCTGCTTTGAATGGAATGTTAATGTACAGCAGTATTCCAGCCTAGAGAGAACAAGTGATTTGAAAAGGATCATCATTGGCTTGGCATCTCTCGTTTTGAACGTTCTCATTATCCATCCTATCATTTTCTTTGCACGTGCGATCGTGGCACTGTTGTGATCCTGGAAAGTGAGATCCTCGGACATTACTACTCCCAGGTCCCTTACATTATTTTTCCGCTCTATTGTATGGCCAGAGTCTGTAGTATACTCTGTTCTAGTTATCTCCTCCAGTTTTCCATAAGGGAGTGGTTGGAATTTGTCCTCATTGAACATCATATTGTTTACCGTTGGCCACTGGAAAACTTTGTTTATATCTTCCTGGAGGTTAACCGCGTTCTCAGCAGATGACAGCCTCATGCAGATCCTAATATCATCCGCAAAGTATGATACGGTGCTGTGATGTATATCTCTGTCTATGTCTTATTTGAGGATGAGGAATAAGATGGGGGCGAGTACTGTGCCTTGTGGAACAGAGCTCTTCATTATGGCAACCTCCGATTAACTCTGTTGACCACTACTCTTTGTGTTCGATTTGTTAGGAAGTTGAAGATCCATCTCCCCACTTTCCCAGTTATTCCTTTAGCACGTATTTTATGGGCTATTACGCCATGATCGCATTTGTCAAATGCTTTTGCAAAGTCTGTGTATATTACATCTGCATTCTGATTTTCTACCAGTACATCCAAGGCCATATCATAGTGATCCAGTAGTTGTGAGAGGCAGGAGCGACCTGCCCTGAACCCATGTTGCCCTGGATTGTGCAGATTTTGGGAATCCAGGTGATTTGCAATCCTGCTTCTTAGCACTCTTTCAAAGATTTTTATGATGTGGGACGTCAGAGCTATTGGTCTATAGTTCTTAGCTAATGTTTTGCTGCCACCTTTATGGAGTGGGGCTATATCCGTTGTTTTAAGTGACTGGAATTTCACCCATGTCCAAGCTCCTCCTCCATAGTGTACTTAGGGCACGCGAGAGGGGTTTCTTGCAGTTCCTAATGAAAACAGAGTTCCACGAGTCTGGGCCCGGGGCTGAGTGCATGGGCATGTTGTCAATGGCTTTTTCGAAATCTATCGGAGTTAGGGTAATGTCGGAAATCTGGCATACATTTACGGAGTTTTGAGGCTCATTCATGAAGAAATCATTTGGGTCGTCGATCCTCAGACTGATTAGTGGTTCACTAAACACAGAGCCGTACTGGGATTTCAATATTTCACTCATTTCCTTGTTGTCATCTGTGTAAGTCCCATCCTGTCTGAGTAAGGGCCTGATACTAGATGTGATATTTGCATTGTTTTTGGCATATGAAAAGAAATATTTTGAATTTCTTTCAATTTCACTAATAGCTTTAAGCTCCTCCTGTCTCTCCTGGTTCCTGTAAGAGTCATTTAACTTAAGTTCGACAGTTATTTCCCAATAAGCGTCAATATGTGTAACATTTATTCCAATCAGCATGAAGATAAATTTGTTGTGTTTAATCAGCGTCAACATGCGATAATTTCCCTTGAATCAGTTAACATGTCTGGCTGCTGATAGTAAATATTTTATAACGAGGGGGAAGCTAAGCTAAAAACTTATACTTTCCTAATTAAACAGTGCATGTATGGTGAGAGTAAAGATGCACACATGTAGGTAAAGCACTGTGTACACAAGAGACTATATGATCGACTATTTGGCAGGGTGGTGTTTTCTCTGGCCTCTAGTGTTATCAAGTGTCAAATTTCCATTGGAAGCTTCATCCAGTGAGTAATTCGATTAATTGTGTAAAATATACTTTGCGTGATGGCATGATAACGAAGTTTCACTTTGTTTTCAGCTTAAAAAAATCTCAATTACTATCAAATCAGATAAATATTCGCTCGCTCCCTTTAAGTAAATTAATTTGTCTAGGCTATCCAATCAAAGTGAGAGGCCATTCAGAGACGTGAGGGGCGGGTAGAGTTGGTAATCTAATTGACTAAATTCTAAGACTGCAAGAAAGAGGCTGAATTTACACCTGCAGGGGAAGGTGGTTCTGTAAGGTTACCTAGACGAGGTTGAACATTTTCACATATTTTTGCAGTGAAATATGAAGAGGTCTTCAAGAATTCTAAGTTGAAGTATATTTTATAATAACGGTTGTGTACAGTACGTGAAAATGATAACGTAATTTTAGGAATGCTTTTGTTATTTTACATTCATGGGGAACTGCTAAACCAGCAGGGGCCACACAGTACCGGGGGAAAGGGAGGCATTTAGATTCGAGCCAAGACGGCATTGGGTCCAATTCCTTGGATCAAGAGACCCTTACCAGCATCAGGAAACCTCCCTTGAGGATGATTGGGGGAATTGGATTTTTGTGAAAGTTATTGTTCGTGAAATTCAATAATCAAATTAAAACTGTTTTTCTGACTTTGTTTTTAATAACCCCTCAAGGGGTGCTTTGATGCTGGTGAAGGGCTCTTGGCCCAAGGAATTAGAGCTACCCTCTTCCTTGGATCAAACCTGATTAGCTAAAGTCATTGACCCATCAGCCGGGCTGTGGTTCGTACGTTGAATTGCTAGCGGCCAGCAGTAACAGCCTGGGTGATCAGGCCCTGATCCACTGCTAGGTGGAGGGTGTTCAGGGGCGTTGACCCCTGGAACACCCTCCCAGTAGGTAGACCTATCATTCCCCAGTCACTCATGACTCCCAGTGGAGGTTCCAATAATAATAATTATAATAAAAATAATTTCTTCGTAATGGAGATTTTATTTCTTATTAAAACAAATAATTCAGTGTAAACACCTCTACGTTTGTGTGCAGACAACATCAACACGAATACTACAAATACCCTCAACGAGGTAAGAGAACATTTATAAACTTGTCTAAGGCCTTAGTTTCACGTAATGACGTCAGATTTTACATTGGCAAAAAGTTTGATCCCATTTTAAGGAAATAAAATGACTTACATTGTCAGGGAGTCTGAGAGTGAATTTTCTCTTGTCAAAAGAAGCCAGGGCAATGGATTTCCTTGATGTCAGGATATCTCTGAGGATGTTTTATTGTCCCCAGTTATGATTTCCTGTTGATGATATTTCCCCGAACTTACGATTGGTCGAGGAAATTGCTCGCCAGTCTTTCAAGACTTTCAGACTTTATTAATCTGAGGATTGGCGGCAGTTGTCGCCGCCCAGCTTCTCTGGGGAATGGGACACTCTGGGAAAGAGAACTGTATCTGGGGAGGGTGAATTGTGTGTGGGGATGGGGAAAATCGTGTGTGGGGAGGGTGAACCTTATTTGGGGAGGGGAAAAATAGGTGTCTTGAGGAGGTGCGACTGTGTCTTACAGTGTTTAGGGCTGGGAAACTCGGAATCTCGGGAGGTACGACTGTGTCTGGGGAGAGGAAACTCAGTGTTTGGGGAGGTACGACTGTCTGGGGAGGGAAAACTCAGCGTACGTGAAGAGAGGACTGTCTAATAAGGGAAAACTGGACCTCGGTATCCGGGGAGAATAGACAGTCTGCAAAGGGGGAACTCGGTGTCTAAAGGAGGTGGGATTGTCCGGTGAGGGAGAAATCCAGGACTCATTTTCCTGGAAAAGACGGGAGGAGCTGCTACTATGCTCGCCACTACATGCTTCTCCATATGTTCATATAACAGCTCACTATTTACCTAATACGAGATTTACCTATTCGGCACGACATATATACACACTAAAGAGCGTTAAACCCATGTATGTCATTCAGCGCTGGGTACACTTAGGATATCAGCCAACTCCAATATATATATATATATATATATATATATATATATATATATGTCGTGCCGAATAGGCAGAACTTGCGATCTTGGCTTAAATAGCAACGCTCATCTTGTCATATAAGACAAGCGAAAATTTGTGTATATAATAATTTCGGCAAAATCACTCTGAACCTAACGAAAAAAAATATATTTCACTTTGTTTGTTAAGTATTAAATTATTGTAAAGAAATCTAAAATATATTTAGTTGAGTTAGGCTAAAATAAATTGATCTTGTTATAATAAGGTTAGGTAAGTTTTCTAAGATTCTTTTCGTGCAAAATTAATTTTTTTTACATTAACATTAATGAAAAAAATATATCTTTAAACGTACAGGAGAAAATTTCAGAAAGGGCTTGATTTTAAATGAGTTCTTGCTAATTGGCCAGTTTTACATATTCGGCACGACATATATATATATATATATATATATATATATATATATATATATATATATATATATATATAAACTGGAGTTGGCTGATATCGTAAGTGTACCCAGCGCTGAATGAGCTACACGGGTTTAGCGCTTTTTAGTGACTTAATAATATTAATAATGATTCAGGTCGGACTCAAGCGTTGTCTAAAATTTTCTATCCAAATTGTAGAGTAGCTGTGAATTCCAGCCACGCTATTGGATTTTTTTTCTTCGTAATCCCAAGTAAACTGCACGTCATTACAGAATTTTGATTACTGTCATTTATTTAACGCGCACTTTGTGAGACACAACTGTACTTTTCTATACATATCTTTCTTTATGGCAGGGCTTGGTTTTGAGGTTAGGTTTGGCGTCCCTTGTGTATGGTAGGGAGAGAGGAACTTTACCTTGGTAAATATGGCATCAGAACATCGCCAACAGACCCCTACATAGCTGGCCACACTGCTGGGTTGTCCCCTCTACCTTTCTGCTCTAAGCTTTGTAGCTACCTTCCTTCAAGGGAGATTCCTTGGCGGTGGTGAGGCGCTTTTGTTCCAGAGAATTGGACCTGTTCACTTTCCTTGGATCGAACCTGAATGCCTTCTGTGTCTCCAGGCGCTATGACTGCTTTAGATTTAGGGTTCCCAAGAATATAATAATAATAATAATAATAATAATTCGTAGCTGCTTACTTTGGTGCAGCCTAGATTAAGTGTTTGTGTATTATAGCGGCCTTAGTATTTGAATAATTGCTTATTGATAATCACATGAAGGCAGTTGACTTGAGAATAACTGCGAGAGTATTACTTTCGAATGGCTTGGGAGATGTGCTCCAACTGCAGGGAGATGTGCTCCAACTGCAGGGAGATGTGCTCCAACTGCAGGGAGATGTGCTCCAACTGCAGGGAGATGTGCTCCAACTGCAGGGAGATGTGCTCCAACTGCAGGGAGATGTGCTCCAACTGTAGGGAGATGTGCTCCAACTGCAGGGAGATGTGCTCCAACTGCAGGGAGATGTGCTCCAACTGTAGGGAGATGTGCTCCAACTGCAGGGAGATGTGCTCCAACTGTAGGGAGATGTGCTCCAACTGCAGGGAGATGTGCTTCAACTGCAGGGAGATGTGCTCCAACTGCAGGGAGATGTGCTCCAACTGCAGGGAGATGTGCTCCAACTGCAGGGAGATGTGCTCCAACTGCAGGGAGATGTGCTCCAACTGCAGGGAGATGTGCTCCAACTGCAGGGAGATGTGCTCCAACTGCAGGGAGATGTGCTCCAACTGCAGGGAGATGTGCTCCAACTGCAGGGAGATGTGCTCCAACTGCAGGGAGATGTGCTCCAACTGCAGGGAGATGTGCTCCAACTGCAGGGAGATGTGCTCCAACTGTAGGGAGATGTGCTCCAACTGCAGGGAGATGTGCTCCAACTGCAGGGAGATGTGCTCCAACTGCAGGGAGATGTGCTCCAACTGCAGGGAGATGTGCTCCAACTGCAGGGAGATGTGCTCCAACTGCAGGGAGATGTGCTCCAACTGCAGGGAGATGTGCTCCAACTGTAGGGAGATGTGCTCCAACTGTAGGGAGATGTGCTCCAACTGCAGGGAGATGTGCTCCAACTGCAGGGAGATGTGCTCCAACTGTAGGGAGATGTGCTCCAACTGTAGGGAGATGTGCTCCAACTGCAGGGAGATGTGCTCCAACTGTAGGGAGATGTGCTCCAACTGCAGGGAGATGTGCTCCAACTGCAGGGAGATGTGCTCCAACTGCAGGGAGATGTGCTCCAACTGCAGGGAGATGTGCTCCAACTGCAGGGAGATGTGCTCCAACTGTAGGGAGATGTGCTCCAACTGTAGGGAGATGTGCTCCAACTGCAGGGAGATGTGCTCCAACTGTAGGGAGATGTGCTCCAACTGCAGGGAGATGTGCTCCAACTGTAGGGAGATGTGCTCCAACTGTAGGGAGATGTGCTCCAACTGTAGGGAGATGTGCTCCAACTGCAGGGAGATGTGCTCCAACTGCAGGGAGATGTGCTCCAACTGTAGGGAGATGTGCTCCAACTGTAGGGAGATGTGCTCCAACTGTAGGGAGATGTGCCCCAACTGCAGGGAGATGTGCTCCAACTGTAGGGAGATGTGCTCCAACTGTAGGGAGATGTGCTCCAACTGTAGGGAGATGTGCTCCAATTATAGGGAGATGTGCTCCAACTGCAGGGAGATGTGCCCCAACTGCAGGGAGATGTGCTCCAACTGTAGGGAGATGTGCTCCAACTGTAGGGAGATGTGCTCCAATTATAGGGAGATGTGCTCCAACTGTAGGGAGATGTGCTCCAACTGTAGGGAGATGTGCTCCAACTGTAGGGAGATGTGCTCCAATTATAGGGAGATGTGCTCCAACTGCAGGGAGATGTGCCCCAACTGAGGTAATCAGTCCCTCAACCTGGATTCGATGTGTTCAGTCCATGCTGCACTTCCTACAAGAGTGATGGACTGAACACATCGAATCCAGGTTGAGGGACTGATTACCTCAAACTTCTACTCTCCTTACCCACTTCTACTTTGTATTGGACTGATGAAGCCACTGTGTGGCGAAACGTTTCTTCAATAAAGATTCCCATGTGTTGCATAAGTGTATCAATTCTTCAACTTTGCATTTGCCTATATTAAACTGCATCTGCCACTTCTCCGACCACTGCATCAGTCTATTCAAATTATCCTGGAGTGCTCTAATGTCCTCAGTAGAATGAATTGGACGGCCTATTTTGGTGTCATCAGCAAATTTGCTATGTCGCTATTTATTCCCTCATCTATGTCGTTTATGTAGATTGTGAACAAGGGGCCCAACACTGACCACTGTGGAACACCGTCCGTGACGTGCCCCCATTCTGATTTCTCCCCATTTATGCAAACTCTTTGCTGCCTATTTGTCAACCATGCCTCTACCCAGGAAAAAATTTCTCCTATTCCGTGTGCCTTAAGTTTCCTCAAAAGCCTCTGATGTGGAACTATATTGAAAGCCTTACTGAAGTCCATATACACAATATCATATTCATTACCATGATCTACCTCTTCAAACACCTTAGTGAAAAAAGTTAGTAAATTCGTAAGACAGGAACGCCCCTTTGTAAAACCATGTTGAGATTCATTTATCAATTTATGCCTATCAAGATGGCTACGAATTGCCTCGGCAATTATTGATTCCATAAATTTTCCCACTTATTGGTCTATAGTTCGAAGCTAAGGACCTGTCATTTGCCTTGTAAATAGGTATTACATTTGCTATTTTCCACCTATCAGGCAATATGCCAGTTTGTAGTGATATGTTGAAAAGATTAGCCAGAGGTTTGCTAGGTTCCTAATTACATTCCTTTAACACCCTTGCAAACAATTCATCAGGGCCTGGGGATTTGTTAGGTTTTAATTTCTCTATTTGTCTGAAGACCATGTTACTAGTTACTACAATCGTGCATAGTTTATTATCGTCCTGTTCTGCATAATTTATTATTCCTGGAATTTCGCTAGTATCTTATTGAGTAAAAACTGAGAGGAAGTAAGAATTTAAAATTTCACACATATCCTTATCACTCTCAGTGATCTGACCTGAGTTACTCTTAAGTGGGCCTATCTTGTCTCTAATCTTACTTCTATATACCTGAAAGAACCTTTTTGGGTTAGTCTTCGAATCCCTTGCGACCTTACGGGTAGTTGGTGAACATAATGTAGTATGTCTCGCGATTGGTAGACGGAGGATCGAGTCTTTTACTTCTTGCGTTAATGACCCTCAGGATTTTAGCGCTCCGCATAAATAAAATAAAAACCGGTGACACTGGGGCTGGTGGGGCTGCCTAGGGTAGCACTCGAGGTGATCAATTTGTCAGGAAGCTGTTAGGTGCAAGACCCAGCCGTGGGGGCACCACCACCCACCTCTCAAAATAGTCTCTTGGTCATTTCCAGACAAATGGATTTTATCGATGTTTTCACTTTTGTATAATGCATCGGATGTCATTGGAACAAATTCTGTCGAATATATGTTTTAGTAGTGCAGAGATCTTTATATTATTTTCTTAGACTTGTAACATCTCTATCTTATCTGTCTTAAACATTTTGTATCTTGTATAGCATCTCATTTACATTTTTCTCTCCTGTTCTCTTTCGCACAATATTATCGGTAACTTCGACCCTTCCTTGCCCTCTGTCTCAATATTTCATTTTTTTCCTGTCTTCGTATCCATATAGACTAATATATACATCTAGTTAAGATTCTTTTCCTCTTCTTTCTCCACACTTAATAAATTGCTTAACCTTTTTAGCATAAGCCCTTCCTTCACATTTCTTTTATCACCTCCTTTCTGCCCTCACCTCGCTTCCTTTGTCACCTTTCCTCCATCACCTCCTTTTCGTCACTATCCTCCTTCCCTCACTTCATTCTCAATTAATCTACCTTCTCTTTTTTTTCATTGCAGTTCTCTTTTATTTTCATAGTTTTTTTTTTCTCCAGCGCCCGCTGCTGCTACTCTTTTTGACCCAATCTGCCTTTCCCTACCACTCTCCTTCAAGCCTTTCCCTATACTCCACCCCTTCCCTGCTCTTCCACCCCACCACACCACCCACTCTACTGTCACACTTCCAACCCCCACTCACCCTCTTCCACCCCCACCCCACAACACCCCATTCTCAACTTCCACTACTCTTATCCTTTCTCTCCACTCGCTCCGCCATCACTCCCTTCGACACTACTTCCACCCTTCACCCCTCTCACCATCTCCCACCCACCCTCCGCCTCCACTACCGCTCCCACCCTTATCAAAAACTACTCACACCTTTCACCACCACTCCACCTCCACTCTCGCCTTCTCCAATAATCCCTCCCTCTCTCCCCACCCCCCTTCCTCCACCAGTCTGATTTTAAATCCACCACCCCACCCATTCATCCATTTCTGCTCTCGTCCTACTCCATCACCTTTTCCACTTTCCTTTCCAACACTTCTTCCACCATCTTCCCACCCTCCCACTGCTGCTCTCACCTTCCTTTTACTACCACTTCTACCCTCCTTGACATTCCTCACACCCTCTACCACCACCACTTCCAGTTTCCTTCATATCCCCTCCCACCTTCCATCCTCCACCGCTACTCCCACACTGCTCTCTCCCTCCACATTCACGGGTTCTCCACCAGCATCTGAGTCCATGAGCGACTGCATATTGAATTTAGTGAGGGGATCGGGAACATCTGTAGCTCCATAATTTATTCAGTGCGGCACCAGCATTTCGGAGGCATTTCTTCCCTCAAAGTATCAAAGTTCTTGGAGTCGCTTCGGGGCCAGATTTTATTCGCGCCTTATCTTCACGCTTCTTAGGAGCCACTTCGATGTGATTTTTCGAAGTTCGCGGGTTAAAAAGCGCTATAAAAATACGCGGGTTAAAGGGGCGCGTTGAAAAGTATGTGGGTTTAGAATACGCGAGAAAATGGGGAGGAAGTTGAAACGCTGAGAAAAAGGATGGAGTGAAACTTTGGAGAAAGAATAGGGAAAACGAGGGATGTTTTAAAGTAAGAAAAAATGCTTAAGAAATGTGGGAAAGTTTGGACGTGGAGAAAAAATACTGAGTAACAAGAAAGGTCTATCAAAAACGCTGAGAGAAAAAAAAATATTTAAAGGTGTAAGAAAGATATGTTCTCACCGCCAAAAAAAGGTAATCGTAAATTCATTGAAAAATGTTCAGAGAGGAAGAGTTGTTTTTGTTAATTTATTTGCAAGGAAGAATCACCTGACGAGGATCATAATCATGTCATGACCAGCTGAAGAAAAAGATGTATGACGCCGGAGAAATTGCTCCTAAGAGAGTGTGAACCTGGGAAAAAGAAGGTTTTAATGTACTAAAATATCAAGAGAACACACAAACAAAATTAATAATAATAATACCACGCCATAAAATTGGTCAGATTTATAATACAGGTTAAACTCTCAGCTCATGTACAGTTAAAAGTAGATGGGAAAGATTGTAGACTCCTGCGTTACCTGTCAACATTTAAAGCTTAAAATTTTTCCACGTGTATCAGTGTAGGTAAAGTATATTCAGTTTATTTTATTCCTTAGGACTTTGTGCCCTTAGTGAACAAGTGGCTTACGGTTTTAATGTTTCTTGTGCAGTAGATAAACATTAAGCCTAACGAAGTAAATAAGTGAAATCTGATAAATAAAATAAGGTAAATGGGGGACTGGCATCTACGGTCACAGCAGTGAGGTAATGTTTTTTACTTATATAATCGAGTTAAAAGTGGGAACTTTTTTTCCACTCTCCCTTGATAAGTCTGTGGGGAGATCCAGACTGCATTTATACGAGGCTTGGCCCGCTTGTTGATCGTAAACATTGCCTGTTTTCACAGATTAAGTCACTTTTTACACATGGTAAAAATATATAATGTGTTTTCAGAGATTAAATCACTTTTTGTATATGGTAAAGAGATTAAATGTGTCACTTTGGTCTAGAGTCAATTAAGTGGTTTGTGTCATGTTTGTGTACTGGGAGGAGTTTATATAATCAGGTGTGGGTGTTTTCACCCTGTGGCACCGCTTATGGTGTTGTTTATTATTATGCCTGGTGTTGCGGGGCAAGTACCAGCTTTGCTTATTTATTACTGTTTATTTGTACTCTTGTTAATGTAGGCTTTTTTTTCTGTATAGTCTCTTAGTTCCCCTCCATCCTGCCTCTTCTACCTGTGTTTCGGACTCTATCATCGTATTTCATCTTTTTTATGGTTTGTTATGCTCTCAATAATTTATCTGCTGTCCCATTCTTTGTTCTGTTAGGGTCTTCGTTGATCTGTTCTCCATTTATATGTGTTGTTCTCAGCAGCGGTAGCCTAATCGATCAGGCCAGTATCCAGGTCGGGTCTGGGACCGGACCGCAGGGGCGACGACCCCCGAAAATGGCATAAGGTAAACTGGCAGTTTTCTTTTTACATACTTTATTTGCCCTTTGTTTCATATGTTCTTTTATTCCTTAGTGTGTTCGTCATATCACAGTGAAAGACTACATGGCATTCTTAAGAGTTCTCACCTCCCTCCATCCTCACAACCTCCCTCCATCATCACAACCTCCCTCCATCCTCACAACCTCCCTCCATCCTCACAACCTCCCTCCATCCTCACAACCTCCCTCCATCCTCACAACCTCCCTCCATCCTCACAACCTCCCTCCATCCTCACAACCTCCCTCCATCCTCACAACCTCCCTCCATCCTCACAACCTCCCTCCATCCTCACAACCTCCCTCCATCCTCACAACCTCCCTCCATCCTCACAACCTCCCTCCATCCTCCAACCTCCCTCCATCCTCACAAAACCCCCCTCCATCCTCACAACCTCCCTCCATCCTCAAAAACCTCCCTCCATCCTCACAACCTCCCTCCATCCTCCTCAAACCACCTCCATCCTCACAACCTCCTCCATCCTCACAACCTCCCTCCATCCTCACAAAACCTCCCTCCATCCCACAACCTCCCTCCATCCTCACAACCTCCCTCCATCCTCACAACCTCCTCCATCCTCCAACCCCTCCATCATCCAAAACCCCCCCCATCCTCACAACCCCCCTCCACCCAAAACCTCCCCCATCCTCTAACCTCCCCCATCATCACAACCCACTCCATCCCAAAACCTCCCCCCATCCTCCAACCCCCCTCATCCTCCAACCTCCCTCCTCATCACAACCTCCCTCCACCTCACAACCTCCCTTCATCCTCCAACCTCCCCCACCTAAAAACCCCCCTCCATCCTCACAACCTCCCCCCACCTCAAAACCTCCCTCCACCCACAACCTCCCTCCACCTCACAACCCCCCTCCATCACAACCTCCTTCCACCCTCACAACCTCCTCCCATCATCACAACCTCCCTCCATCCCACAATTCCCTCCATCATCACAACCCCCCTCCATCCCACAACTTCCCATCCTCACAACCTCCCCCCACCTCACAACCTCCCTCCACCTCACCTCCCTCCTCCCACAACCCCTCCATCATCAAAACCCTCCCCCATCCTCAAAAACCTCCCCCCACCCTTTCACAACCTCCCCCACCTCAAAAACCTCCCCCACCTCCCTCCCCCATCCCACCCCCCTTCCCCCTCACAACCCCCCCATCATCAAAACCCTCCCTCCATCCTCACAACCCCCCCTCCTCACAACCTCCCCCCATCCTCACAACCCCCCTCCACCTCCAATCCCTCCATCCCAAAAACCCCCTCCACCCCAACCTCCCTCCACCTCCCTCCTCCATCCTCAAAACTCCCCCACCTCACAACCCCTTCCATCCCACCTGACCTGTACACAAAAGTGATAGTATGCAAGGTCATGGAAAGATCATCAGGGGGAAGGGGGGGGGCACCTGGAAAGAAACAATGTATTTTTTTAAAACCACAGGTTTCAGGAAGGAAAATCCTGTGTCACAAACAACTAGAGTTTTAGACAAGGTGAAGAAGAAGAAAAGAGAGAAGGGGTGGATCGATGCTATTTTTTGGGTGCAAGAAGGCCTTCGACACAGTTCCTCACAAAAGGTTACTGCAAAAGCAGGGACCCGGACACAAACAGGAAAGGCACTCAAAGGATCAGAGAATACTGATGGGAGGCAAAAAACGAGTCATGGCGGAGGGTTGCAGAGTGGGCCCTGTGACAAGCGGGGGTTCCCAGGGGTATCCTAGGACCGTGCTGTTCTTGGTATATGTGAACGACATAACGGAAGGATAACCGAAGTTCCTTGTTTGCAGATGATGTGAAATTAATGAGAAGAACAAAATTTGGATGAGGGCAGGCGGACTACAAAGAGACCTGGCAGCTACAAGCCTGGGGCCCGCAACTGGCTCCTTTAATTTAACCCTCCAAATCAAAGTTTAAGATTGGGGAAGGGCAAAGAAACCGCAGACCCAAAAGTTTGATGCCAAAGACTGCAAACCTCACTCAAGGAAAAAGATCTGGGGGGTGAGTATAACCCGACATATCCCTAGGCGCACATCAATCAGATAACTGCTGCAAAATACGGGCCCCTGGGAAACCTACGGATAGCGTTCCGATACCTCAGTAAGGATTCGTTTAAGACTCTGTATACCATCTACGTCAGGCCCATACTGGAGTATGCAGCACCAGTTTGGAATCCACACCTAGTCAAGCACGTCAAGAAATTAGAGAAAGTGTAAAGGTTTGCAACAAGACTAGTCCCAGAGCTACAGGGATTGTCCTATGAAGAAAGGTTGAGGGAAATCGGCCTGACGACACTGGAGGACAGGAGGGTCAGGGGAGACATGATAACGACATATAAAATACTGCGCGGAATAGACGAGGTGGACAAAGACGGGATGTTCCAGAGATGGAACACAGACACAAGAGGTCACAATTGGAAGTTGAAGACTCAGATGAATCAAAGGGATGTTAGGAAGCATTTCTTCAGTCATAGAGTAGTCAGGCCTTGGAATAGCCTAGAAAGTGATGTAGTGGAGGCAGGAACCATACATAGTTTTAAGGCGAGGTGTGATAGAGCTCATGGGGCAGGGAGAGAGAGGACCTAGTAGCAATCAGCGAAGAGGCGGGGCCAGGAGCTGTGACTCGACCCCTGCAACCACAAATAGGTGAGTACAAATAGGTGAGTACCTCCCTCCATCCTCACAACCTCACTCCTCCCTCCATCCTCACAACCTCCCTCCATCCTCACAACCATCCCTCCACCTCTCCTCATCACAACCTCCCTCACCATCCTCCACATTAAACTCCCTCCATTACCTCCATTCAACCTCCCACCATATCCTCACAATCTACACATCCCTCCATTCCAACTCCTCCATCTCACACTCCTCATCCTCACAACCTCCCTCCATCCTCACCAACCTCCCCATCACATCCTCCACATACCTCCCTCCATCCCACTCACACACCTCCCCCTCCCATCCTCACAAACCTCCCTCCATCCTCACCTTCCCTCCCATCCTCACAACCTCCCTCCATCCTCACAACCTCCCTCCATCCTCACCACCTCCCTCCATCCTCACAACTCCCTCCATCCTCCACACCACCTCCCTCCATCCTCACACCTCCCTCCATCCCTCCTCACAACCTCCCTCCATCCTCACAACCTCCCTCCATCCTCACAATCCCTCCATCCTACCTCCCTCATCTCCTCCCTCCATCCTCACCTCCCTCCATCCTCACAACCTCCCTCCATCCTCACAACTCCCTTCCATCCTCACCTCCCTCCATCCTCACCTCCCTCCATCCTCACATCCCTCCATCCTCACAACCTCCCTCCATCCTCCACCTCCCTCCATCCTCACCTCCCTCCATCCTCACCTCCCTCCATCCTCACAACCTCCCTCCATCCTCACAACCTCCTTCCATCCTCACCTCCCTCCATCCTCACCTCCCTCCATCCTCACCTCCCTCCATCCTCACAACCTCCCTCCATCCTCACAACCTCCTCCATCCTCACCTCCCTCCATCCTCACTCTCCTCCATCTTCACAACCTCCCTCCATCCTCACCTCCCTCCATCCTCCAACCTCCATTCATCCTCAACCTCCCTCCATCCTCACCTCCCTTCCATCCTCACAACCTCCCTCCATCTTCACAACTCCTTCATCCTCACCTTCCCTCCATCCTCATCTCCACTCCATCTCCTCACAACCTCCCTCCATCCTCACAACCTCCCTCCATCGTCACTCCTTATATTCTTACAATCCCTGCACATTCCTCACTTACGCCTCCATCCTCACAACCTCCCTCCATCCTCACAACCTCCCTCCATCCTCACCTCATCCATCCTCAACAACCTCTCTCAATCCATCACCTCCCTCCACCTCACAACCTCCCCCATCCTCACAACTTTTCATCCTCACCTTCTCATCCTTATCTCTATCTTCACCATCTTCGTTCCTCACAACCTTCTCACTCTTAGTGCCAGTATTTAAGTCAGTAGTTAAAAAAAGTATTGTATAATATATCCCCTATTCAAATCTAAAATACATTTCTTACGCTGGATTTCTTATCCTGTTCTCAACCATACCTAAGTATCTTTATGTCAAGACGTTTTGCCAACCAGAGCTTTATCGGTTTAATACAGGGATATTATGTAAGGACCGTAGAAGACGAGGTAATCAGTCCCTCAGCCTTGCAGAATTACACACAGAAGATAATAGTAGATGAGGTAATCGGTCCCTCAGATTTGCAGAACTATACACAGAAGACATTGGAAGATAGGTAATCAGTCCCTCAGTCTTACAGAACTATACACAGAAGACAGTGGAAGATAGGTAGTCAGTCCCTCAGCCTGGAAGCCGGTGTTCAGTACCTTAGTCTTGTGTGGTATTGCACGTGTGACTGATCCTCATCTTGCTGGTATTGTATACTATTATTGTAATGATACTCTTTCCTCTACTTCCTCCTCCACTTTCACGCCCACCTCCTCCTTCTGCTCTCTCATCATCTTGACGCCCACATCATCCTGCATTCTCACCTTCACCTTGACATTCGTATCCTCCTCCACCCTGACGCCCACAACCTCACCTTCACCTTGACACTGGTATCCTCCACCTTGACGCCCACATTCTTCTGCATTCTCGCCTTCATCCTCCACCTTGACGCCCACATCCTGCTACACTCGCCTTCGTCCTCCACCTTGAGGCCCACCTCTTCCTCCTGCACCCTCACCTCCACCTTGGCATCTACCACAACATAATGATGAGGGAGCACCACTTGGTCACAGTGCAAGGCCCGCGCACCTTCACTATGCGTTGTTGGTTGCTGCACCTGATGTTATTTCAATATTACCTTATGTTAACTTTCTTACATTTTAACTCTATACTATAACAACTGCGAGGTATTGCGGTTTACTTAGCGTTATAACCGTCTATAATGTAACAATTGCTCATTTATTGTGGTTTATGCGTTGAAGTTATTTACTTCTGCCGTATCTGTGTTTAATTTGCAGTTCTCGTGTTGAGCTATCTGTTTACAGGAGCCTGCACGTGTTTACACTAATCTTACGTCCGGCAGGAGCCTTGTATACACTGATTGTACGTCAGACAGGAGCCTGTGTTTCAGTGATCGTACGTCTGGCAGACGTGTAGGCCAAACATTGGCGTAATTAAGGCTGTTGAAGTGTGAAGGTGTTTGTTGGGGTCGAGCTCCAGCTCCTGGCCTATGGGTTTTAACCATTAATTGACCAGTGTTAAGCTTCCCCTGCCCCTTGGGTGCCTCGTATTTACATACAATTTCTTTTATGAAATTTGGCAACTGTACTTGCTATTGTGAAGTTGAACACCTTACTCGGCTCTTCACAGTGCAAGTCTTCAGAATCACTCCCCTCATGGAAGGTTCCTTGATGTTGGTGAAGGGCTCTTGATTTAGGGAATTGGATCTGTGCTCCAGTTCCCCGAATTAAGCCTGAATGCCTTCCACATCCCCCCCCCGGGCACTGTATAATCCTACGGGTTTAGCGCTTCCCCTTTGATTATAATAATAATAATAATTCAGAATCACTATGGATCCTCATCAGGCCAAAATAACAGAAAAAAAAAACTAAAAATGTAAGGATTTTTGCAGTAAGCAGTTGTTAAACTATAACTCTTGGACCAACTTCTTAACTACGAAGTAAGTGAGGGTGGTGTTATCGTCAGAGCCCCAGCATGGTGTCACGTTCTGCTGTGTCATTATCTAGCCCACTCCACTGGTTTATTACTTTTATTTTGAAGAAGTATGTGGTAATATGTGTAGCCATGTTCGTGGAAAGTTTACATGTGTGGCCTCTTTCTTGTTCTAGCTTCTCCCTCTGTCAGTACCCTGGAGTATTTTGTATGTCGTTATCGTAATACTCTTGTTCTTCGTTCGTCTGTCGGCAGCGTATTTGGTTGCGGCAGTCTTGTGCCATTACTTAGCTGCAGTTACAGAACTGCTATCTATGCTCATGGTGTCACATGTCCAGCATTTCATTTACTATGTATTTATTTAAGCTTCCAGTCCCATTCCAGCAATCATATTCTTCATTTGTCAATAAATATTTTCACACATCTTTTCCTCTCCAGGTGGTCCAGTATCCTCCTCTTGGAGGTCGTCTTCAGTACTTGGCACAGAATGCTTGTGGGTTACGTTGGCATTTAACTTAATACTTCGCGGGTACCTGACTTCTTAAATACATTATTATTATAATCAAAAAAAGAAGCGCTAAGCCACAAGGACTATACAGCGCTGCTTCTTAAATACAGGAACAACATTAGTCAACCTGCTGCTTACTTAATGCTTGTTGTCCCGTGTCTATCCTCACCTCGCACACTGATTCTTGTCTGCCCCTCGGTGTTTACATGGACATATGTTGTTAGGTCTCATTGTTTTTGGTGTGTGTGCGTGCGTGCGTGTGTGTGTGTGTGTGTGTGTGTGTGTGTGTGTGTGTGTGTGTGTGTGTGTGTGTGTGTGTGTGTGTGTGTGTGTGTGTGTGTGTGTGCTCACCTAACCGTACTCACCTGATTGTGGTTGTAGGGGTCGAGACTCAGCTCCTGGCCCCGCCTCTTCACTGAACGCTACTAGGCCCCCTCTCTCCCTGCTCCATGAGCTTTATCATACGTGTGTGTGTGTGTGTGTGTGTGTGTGTGTGTGTGTGTGTGTGTGTGTGTGTGTGTGTGTGTGTGTGTGTGTGTGTGTGTGTGTGTGTGTGCTGACAGGTGAGCCACAAACAAGGGTAGGAGTGACAGGGCACACAACATGCGTGGTAAACACAACATGATAATGTGACGTACAATGAATTGCTGAAATTAGCATCTCTGGTCCCCAGAAACATCACGTATGACTGCGCTTCAGGACAACAAGACGTCTACCTTGATGCTGGTTCACTGACCTGCATGTGCGTACCTTGATGTAGGTTCGCTGCCCTTCATGTATATACCTTGATGCTGGTTCACTGACCTTGATGTAGGTTCACTGCCCTTCATGTATGTACCTTGATGTAGGTTCACTGCCCTTAAAGTGTGGACCTTGATACTGGTTCACTGACCTTCATGTGTGTACTTTGATGCTGGTTCACTGGCCTTAATATGTGTACCTTGATGCAAGTTCACCGACCTTCATGTGTGTACTTTGATGCTGGTTCACTGACCTTAATATGTGTACCTTGATGCTGGTTCACTGACCTTCATGTGTGTACCTTGATGCTGGTTCACTGACCTTCATGTGTGTACCTTGATGCTGCTTCACTGACCTTCATGTGTATACCTTGATGCTGGTTTACTGAGCTTCATGTGTATACCTTGATGCTGGTTCACTGACCTTCATGTGTACCTTGATGCTGGTTCACTGACCTTCATGTGTATACCTTGATGCTGATTCACTGACCTTCATGTGTGTACCTTGATGCTGTTCACTGACCTTCATGTGTGTACCTTGATGCTGGTTTACTGATCATGTGTGTACCTTGATGCTGGTTCACTGACCTTGTGTATACCTTGATGCTGGTTTACTGATCTTCATGTGTATGCCTTGATGCTGGTTCACTGACCTTCATGTGTATACCTTGATGCTGGTTTACTGATCTTCATGTGTACACCTTGATGCTGGTTCACTGACCTTCATGTGTGTACCTTGATGCTGGTTCACTGACCTTCATGTGTATACCTTGATGCTGGTTTATTGATCTTCATGTGTATACCTTGATGCTGGTTCACTGACCTTCATGTGTATACCTTGATGCTGGTTTATTGATCTTCATGTGTGTACCTTGATGCTGGTTCACTGACCTTCATGTGTATACCTTGATGCTGGTTTACTGATCTTCATATGTATACCTTGATGCTGGTTCCCTGATCTTCATGTGTGTACCTTGATGCTGGTTCATTGATCTTCATGTGTATACCTTGAAGGGCTCTTGAGTGGAATATTTGGAGCTCCCCTTCCTGGAATCAAACCTGATTACCTCCCATTTCCCCAGGCGTTGTGTGGTCCCTGTGGGTTTAGCTAGACCGAGAATATAATATGGTGTGTGGGTGCTGTGCCAGCATTAAAACAGCAGCAACACGCTAGCAGCAGCAGCACAGCCGCAGCACAGAAACAGCTGAGCAACAGGAACAACACAGCAGCAGCAGCAGCAGCACAGTAGCAGCAGCACCAGTAGCAGTACAGCAGCAGCAGTAGTACAGCAGCAGCAGCACAACAGCAGCAGTAGTACAGCAGCAGCAGTACAGCAGTAGCAGCAGTACAGTAGCAACAGCAGCAGGTTGAAGCGCTCAAGACAGTGGTGAATGGACTCGCTGTGGCTAAGTCACTACTGTCAAATAAATTATTCTCATTTATGTGCAGTCTTCACACACACACACACACACACACACACACACACACACACACACACACACACACACACACACACACACACACACACACACACGCACAGAGCACTGGCAGGGAAGCCAGTAAATGAGATGATGGAATATGTGACAACAATATGCAAGGAAGCTGAGGATAGGTTTGTACCCAGGGGTAACAGAAATAACGAGAAGGCCAGGATGAACCCTTGGTTCACTCTAAGGTGTACAGAGGACAAAACCAAATGTGCTAGAGAGTGGAAGAAGTATAGAAGGCAAAGGACCCAGGAGAATCAGGAGAGCAATCGTAGAGCCAGAAATGAATATGCACAGGTACGAAGAGATTCGTGCATAAGCTGGAAGACCAGGCAGGTATAACAGGGAAGGCACTGCAGTGGATCAAGGAATACCTGTCGAGAAGACATCAGCGAGTCATGGTACAAGACGAGGTGTCAGAATGGGCGCCTGTGACGAGCAAAGTCTCACAGGGGTCAGTCCTAGGACCGGTGCTGTTTCTGGTGTATGTGAACGACATGATGGAAGGAACAGATTCAGGAATAGACTCCGAAGGGTCCCTGTTTGCAGATGATGTGAAATTGATGAGAAGAACTCAGTCGGACGAGGACCAGGCGGAACTACAAAGGGATCTGGATAAGCAGCAGGCCTGGTCCGAAAACTGGCTCCTGGAGTTCAACCCTACCAAGTGCAAAGTTATGAAGATTGGGGAAGGGCAAAGAAGACCTCAGACGGAGTACAGTCTAGGGGGCCAGAGACTACAAATCTCACTCAAGGAAAAGGATCTTGGGGTGTGTATAACACCGGGCTCATCTGAAGTGCACATGAACCAAATAACTTCTGCAGCATACGGGGGCCAAGCAAACCTAAGAATAGCATTCCGTTATCTCAATAAGGACTCGCTCAGGACCCTGTACACCGTGTATGTCAGGCCTATATTGGAGTATGCAGAGCCAGTTTGAAATCCACGCGTAGCCAAGCATGTAAGGAAATTAGAGAAAGTGCAAAGGTTTGCAACGAGACTAGTCCTGGAGCTAAGGGGCATGTCCTACGAGGAGAGGTTAAGGGAAATCAACCTGACGACAATGGAGGACAGGAGAGATAGGGGGGGATATGATAACGACATATAAAATACTGAGAGGAATTGAAAAGGTGGACAGAGACAGGATGTTCCAGAGATGAGACAAAACAACAAGGGGTCACAATTGGAAGATGAAGACTCAGATGAATCACAGTGACACTAGTAAAAGTATTTCTTCAGTCACAGAGTTGTCAGGAAATGGAATAATCTGGAAAGTGATGTAGTGGAAGCAGAATCCATACATTGCTTTAAGAAGAGGTATGATAAAGTAATTCCACATCCTCGTGCGCACGTAAACATACGTACAGTAAACATGTAGTACACATACGTAAAGTACACATACGCTAACATGTACAGTATACATGCGCGCAAGTATATGTATGGAAAAAGCTTTGCGGTTTGATAAGACCTTACCACTGAGAATAAGGTAGAAGATAACACCTATGTGGTTCACATTACTGTCGGTAGAAATATAAGGAACACCGAGGAAACAACTTATGTACTGCTGATGTTGGAACATATGGAGAGGAATGCACAAATAACCTGCACATAGGAGAGAGAAGCTTACGACCACCTTTCGATCCGACTTGGACCATTTACAAAGTCACACTAACACAAAGGAGTTAGGGAGCCAGTATATATAGGCGAAGGGGACCGGGACGGGACCAAGAGAGGAAGAAAAAGAAGTATTGGTGTGACGATGTAAGAGTGTACTGTTTCAGATATCAGGTCACAACAGCACCTGCCTAGCAATTGCCACTCTGCCACACCCTTCCCGGGTAATGGGAGTGGCACATTGGCAATTGCTTGACAGGTCTTGCCGTGACCTGATATGTGAAACAGTACGCTCCTACATCACAGTGCTAGTGGTAAGGTTGGTAGTGGAAGTAATGTAGTAGTAGTGGTAGTAGAAAGTAGGGAGTAATTTTAGTGGAACAAGTGCCTTTTTGTTCTGTATGAAGAGGTAGAAAGATGTGAAGTGTCGCCAACCACTGGCTTTATCATTTCAGTATAGACAATAATACTGAAGACGGGTTTTATCCAGGTCTCCACACGTCCACTTATTTTCCAGCTCTCCAGGTCCAGTTATTTTCCAGCTCTTCAGGTTCAACTTCTCATAGCTCAGTCCCCCTCATATCTGGGAGTAGTCTTAGTCTTGTTACACAACTACCTTTGTATAGGATCATATTTGCTGTTTCCCAGTATTGACTTGATCTTTGCTACAGGTTCACACAGTTCTTCTCTTTCCAATACTCCCTGTAATATGTTATCACTCCTTATAGTCTTTGTTGTATCCATCTCTTTTACTCACTACATTAACTTCCTTGAGGTTTGAATACTCTTCAGTTTCTATTATTAAATCCTGTTCTTTGGCAGCATTCCTGTCTCCTTAGTGAGTATCTCTTTAAATCCCCTTGCTCAGTTCCTCGCATACTTTCCTGTCATCACGTGTGTGTGTGTGTGTGTGTGTGTGTGTGTGTGTGTGTGTGTGTGTGTGTGTGTGTGTGTGTGTGTGTGTGTGTGTGTGTGTGTGTGTGTGTGCGTGCTTCTCTCTTTATCTACTGCTTGATGTTTTACTCTCATCTTCCTTCTTATTTGGCTGTATTGCAGCCTCATTCTGATTTGCCTTCCACGCTAATCATGGTCGAATTAGTTACACTCGTCTCTTCATCTTCTTGAGTGTTTAATCCAGGCTTTTCTACTTATTTCTCTGTTTTCTGTTGTCATCAGCTTTTAGTTATCATTTGTATCTGGCCACTGTGTGTGTGTGTGTGTGTGTGTGTGTGTGTGTGTGTGTGTGTGTGTTTGTGTGTGTGTGTGTGTGTGTGTGTGTGTGTGTG
Source organism: Cherax quadricarinatus (assembly GCF_026875155.1). NCBI lineage: Eukaryota > Metazoa > Arthropoda > Malacostraca > Decapoda > Parastacidae > Cherax > Cherax quadricarinatus. The sequence continues at coordinate 27,843,042 of NC_069432.1, forward strand.
TGTGTGTGTGTGTGTGTGTGTGTGTGTGTGTGTGTGCGTGCTCACGAACAAAGAAGCATCACAGTAGCGCCAGAAACTCGTAATCTGTCAAATTTGCCTACACACCAATTATCGCATTAGCCGCCGCCGCCGCCGCCCACCCAGCCACCGTGGCGGGGCCCCAGCCCTCTCCAACCCAGTTTGCTGTGTTCTGAGCCCAGCTTGTTGGGTCATGAACCCAGCTTATTGTGATTTGAGCTTAACTTGATGCGTCCTGAGCCCAGCTGAGCTCAGTTTCTTGGGTCATGAGCCTACCTGAACCCGAAATCTCAGATTATACACACGGTATATGTGTGTGTGTGTTTACACAAAGTGTATATCAGTGTGTGTCTATACAAAGAGATATCATATGTATATATATATATAGCTATATCTCTTTGTATTCATACAGAGATGTTTGTATTTGGGTGTATATCCAGAGGTATATATCTGTGTGTGGAAAAACACGCTAGCAAACACTAGGACATATATATATATATATATATATATATATATATATATATATATATATATATAATATATATATATATATATATATATATAATACTTTTGGTAAGCCCACATCTCCTAATCTCCAAGCTACGAATTCTCTGCATAATATTCACACCGCATGGTGCCCTCAAACATAATATCTCCACTTTCTGAAGCCTCCTCTTCGCAGCAATATTTAAAACCCATATTTCACACCCATATAGCAGTGTTGATAATGGCACCACTATGTACTTGTATATGCTTCCCCTCTTTGTATGGAAAAAGCTCTTTGCCTTCACAGATGTCTCATTGCATCATCCACTTTTCTTCCCTCATCAATTCTATGCACAGTTCACATCATCTTATATAGGCACATCCTCCTTCAAGTCCACTCCCAAATTTCTGAACAAATTTACTTGCTCCTCAATTCCTTCTAATCTGATACCCAGTCTTTCATCACCTTGCTCTTTCCTTTGTTCACTTTTAATTTACTTCTTTTACATACCCTCCCAAATTCTTCCATCAACTTTTGCAACTTCTCTTCAGACTTCCTCATTAGCACTGTGTCATATGTAAAGTAAAAGGACATTTTATTGTGGCAACATTTCGCTCTCCAGGAGCTTTGTCAAGCCGTTACAAACAGTACATGGACACAGGGTATATATAGGCGTCACTTGGTTACGTTACGTGGACGACGTCCTCGTAATAACTCCCAAACGTTTTGATATACGGAGTCTTCAGGCAAGGCTCAACGCTGTTGAACCGGTGATCCAGTTTACACTAGAAGAAGAGTCCAATGACAAGCTACCTTTCCTCGACGTCCTCATTCACAAAGTAGACAACAACCTAAGATTTCAAGTTTATCGGAAACCTACCAATAAAAAATGATCTCGAGATACACACTACTATTCCAGTCAAGATACTAAGACCAAAAGAGGCATCATCATCGGGTTTTTCCTAAGAGCATAATACCGAATTTGTAGTCCTGAGTTTCTTGACGAGGAATGTACATACATTCACCAAACTTTCACTCAGTTACATTTTCCTTCCTTTTTCATCAAAGGCTCTTCAGATCATTAATTCTCCAAGCACCAACACCACTCCCAATAATAGTTATAATTCTTCCCAACAGCCAGGTTGCACTGAACGTTTCTAAAGTACTTTCACAAGCTAACACCAGAGTCGTCATCGCTTCCAGCACTTCAATAAAGGATCTAACCAGGACAAAATCAAAGCATCAGGAACCAGTCAATGCAGTTTACACTATACCCTGTGGAGGCTGCGACAAGATTTATGTAGGTGAAACAGCAAGAAACCTCGACACCCGCCTCAGTGAACACATTTACGCATGTCGGAACGATAACTTGAACAACGTCTGTGTACAACACCAAAATTCCACCAGTCATCTCTTGAAATTCAGGGACACCCAATTAGTGATCAAAGAAACTAATTTCCGCAGATGCTTGTGCCTAGAATCAGCACTAATCGCTGTTTCGAATACAATTAAACAAAACAAAGGCCGCTTCACCATCTCTGAAGTCTTAGCAAGAATCCTCCTGAAAACAGTAAACCCTGCCATCACATAGTCTTTCCTGTTATACTACACAAAGCACATTACAGAGAGTGAACACTGAAACAGGCCTTCTCTATCCAGTCTATATTTGTCTAACCTATTTTTATGTTACCCAAGTAATAGCTTTTATATCCTTTTACTCATGTACGAGTTAACTGCTCTACCATATTGTATTACTACTACTACTACTACAACTTATGTCACTACTACTACTACTGCTACCACCACTAGTATTGCACCTCACTCTGAGCCTATATATACCCTCTGTGGCCATGTACTGTTTGTAATGTTAGGTAAGACACATATGCAACAGTTAGGTATCTTTATTATGAAACGTTTCGCCTACACAGCAGGCTTCTTCAGTCAAGTACAGAAAAGTTGATAGAAGCAGAAGATACTTGAAGACGATGTAATCAGTCCATCACCCTTAAAGTTTTGAGGTGGTCAGTCCCTCAGTCTGGAGAAGAGCATTGTTCCATAGTATGAAACAATATGGAGATGAAGTGGCATCTCCATATTGTTTCATACTATGGAACAATGCTCTTCTCCAGACTGAGGGACTGACCACCTCAAAACTTTAAGGGTGATGGACTGATTACATCGTCTTCAAGTATCTTCTGCTTCTATCAACTTTTCTGTACTTGACTGAAGAAGCCTGCTGTGTAGGCGAAACGTTTCATAATAAAGATACCTAACTGTTGCATATGTGTCTTACCTAACAACCTGTCGGTATCTTATACCATTTTAATGTTCACTGTTTGTAATGGCTTGATAAAGCTCCTGGAGAGCGAAACGTTGCCACAATAAAATGTCACATTAGTTGCACTTGTGTCCTTTTACTTTACATATTGTCGGTAATTCTACCAACATTATTACATTGTGTTATAGGCAAAAAGCAACTGTGAGAACTCGCATTTTGTATCAAATTCTTTTCCGTTTAATCTCACTCCTCTCCCCAACACCCTAGCAATCACTTTTTTTATTACCCGATATAAAAATATGTTGAACAACCATGGTGACAACACACATCCCTGTCTGAGGCCTACTTTTACTGAGAAATAATGTCCCTCTTCCCTACATAACCTAACCTGCGCTTCACTGCTCGCACAAATTTACTGACTGCGTCTAGTAACCTACCACATATCATGCACATTTGCAACATGTGCCACATTGCTTCTCTGTCCACATTATAATCCTGTTCTAGATCCGTAGATGCAACAAAAAATTCCTTGCTTTTCTCTTAAGTATTGTATTGTTCACTTACATAGTAGGTCGAGGAAGCGGGGTAAATTACCCAAAAGAATGAAAATCTCGGGGGTAATGAAGACTCAGTAAACCTTCAGCCTAAAACTCATCGACTGAGCTCGATAAATGTAAGAGAGGACTTGACTTATTGCTACAGTCGACACGAAAGAATCCATATTATGGTGTGTGTGGTGTGCCAGCAGCAACAGTTAGGTAGATCAGCACATCAGTGGGATGTAATGAGGTACAAACGAACCTTGGCTACAGCCTCAAGGGAGGTTCTCGATAAAGGCAACAGCTAGACTTGTATCGTGACCTCAACATAAATGAACTACTTTTTGTGATACAAACTTACATGTGAATGTTGTGTTGTGGTGTTGTGATGAGGTGTTCTGTTGTGGTGTTGTGATGAGGTATTGTGTTGTGGTGTTGTGATGAGGTGTTCTGTTGTGGTGTTGTGATGAGGTATTGTGTTGTGGTGTTGTGATGAGGTGTTCTGTTGTGGTGTTGTGATGAGGTATTGTGTTGTGGTGTTGTGATGAGGTGTTCTGTTGTGGTGTTGTGATGAGGTATTGTGTTGTGGTGTTGTGATGAGGTGTTCTGTTGTGGTGTTGTGATGAGGTATTGTGTTGTGGTGTTGTGATGAGGTGTTCTGTTGTGGTGTTGTAATGAGGTGTTCTGTTGTGGTGTTGTGATGAGGTGTTCTGTTGTGGTGTTGTGATGAGGTGTCTTGTAATGAGGTGTTCTGTTGTGGTGTTGAGATGAGGTGTAATGTTGTGGTGTTGAGATGAGGTATTCTGTTGTGGTGTTGTGATGAGGTATTATGTTGTGTTGAGACGAGATGTTATGTTGTGGTGGTGTGATGAGGTGTTTTGTGGTGCTGAGATGAAGTGTTGTGGTGTTGTGATGAGGTGTTGTGTTGTGATGAAGTGTTGTATTGTGGTGTTGTAATAAGGTGTGTGTGTTGGTGTTGTGTTGCGATGAGAAGCTGTGGTGTTAGGTGATTGGTGCTGTGTTGTAGTATTGTGTTGTGCACTGTAACTCCTTTATCTATATCCTCCCTCCATCCTTCACTCCATCCTATCATTCTTTACCTTTTCCTTCTCCGCATTATCTGGTACTCGCCCTTATAATCTTATCTCTCCCTCTATTCTTCCTTTTCTCCCTCCTGCATTTCCTCTCTCTCTCCCATCTTATCTCTTCCTCACATCCCCCTGTATCATACACTCCTTCCCTATAGCCAGCGCCCTCCTTCCTCCCTTTCTACCTACCTATCCCTCTCCCTCCCTCCCTCCCTCCCTTCGTTCCTTCTCACTTGCTGTAACCACAAAGTAAATATCCATTATCTGCTGTCAGTGTTATGGCCGCTTTATGACTCCTCCCGCGCTGATTACCCTACCCGGGAGGGAGGTTGAGGAGGGAGGGAGGGAGGTGGAGGAGGGGTGGTAGGAGAAGGAATGTGAAGGAGGGTCTAGGATGGAATGAGGGAGCAAAGGAGAGAGTGGGAAGGAACTAGGGGCAGAGGAAAGAGGGCGCGAAGGAATTAGTAGAGGAAGGAGACAGTGGGAAGGAATAAGGGAACAGAGGAGAGAGAGAGAGAGAAAGGGAAGGGGGTAGGGAATAAGTAAGTAAGTTTATTCAGGTATACACAAATGCAGTTACATACATTCTCATACATAGCAGCATATGTGTAGAGAACCTAGGATAACCCAAAAAAGTCAGAGTGACTTATTTCCACTGGGGTCAGTCTATCAGTTCAAGAAGTCTTCTAACATCAGAAATAGGTACCCGTGTACTAGGCGACTCTTGAACGTCGCTCAATAGGTACAAGTGTATAAGGTGACTGATGAGTGTCGCATTCAGAGCTAACACCCAGGTACCTATTTAACTGCTAGGAGAGACAGGGACGGTAGGCGTTGGGAAGCTTGCTTATACGGAAACAAGGAAAAATAAGGGTTCAAAATCTAATAATACTTTAAAACCAGCGTAAACAAAGCAACAATATTTAGGCTACAAGAAAGGGCAACACTTCTGAAAATAAACCTTCACTCGTGGGCTCTGACACGCTCATACATAACTGTCTCAAAACACTAGTAATACTTAAAGGGAAAAAAGGCACAATATCGTAACTGGAACAATACACAAATAATCCGCACATAGGAGAGAGGAGCTTATGACGACGTTTCAGTCAGACTTGTACCATTTACAAGTCACACTAACTATACAGTGACAAACACATGAACTATAGATAGTCGTCTATACATTGACAAACACACGACCATCAGATGTGCAATAAACACAAAACTAATAACAAAACCCTTGCAAACTAACAACGGGACAAAGAATACCCAAAATACACTCATACAAAGGCCACGTCCTCCCACACCTAACATATGCACTCCTTGTACTCTCCCTCGCTACAAAAACTAATAAACTTAACCCTCAGCGTGTTCAGAAGACAGCATTAATGTGGATATTCAACACGAACTGGCAGGACTGTGCAACAAGTGCATCCCTGCACGTTCATGAGAATATTCCTGCCGTAAACTTGTGTTGTATCAACATACCTGACCAGTACCACAACACTTGGTGAGTCTGCGTTAACAACACCGGCACAACACCTTACTTTAATGACACAGTCAGAACGCCTTACATTAACAACACAGTCAGAATATCTTACCTTAACGACACAGTCAGAATATCTTACTGTAATGACACTCAGAATCCCTTACTTTAAGACACAAGTCAGTATAGTGTACCTTACTTTAAGACACAAGTCAGTATAGTGTACCTTACTTTAAGACACAAGTCAGTATTAGTGTACCTTACTTTAAGACACAAGTCAGTATAGTGTACCTTACTTTAAGACACAAGTCAGTATAGTGTACCTTACTTTAAGACACAAGTCAGTATACTATATCTTAACATGACTCATGAAATCTTAATGACACGATTGCAAACAAACCATACCACGGGCGGGGATAGAACCCACGATCAGAGAGTCTCAAAACTCCAGACCGTCGCGTTAGGCACTGGACCAGCTAGCCACAATAAGATTCGTCCAACTAGGTATATTTCTACACCATAACCTTCCTATGGTGTAGAAATATACCTAGTTGGACGAATCTTATTGTGGCTAGCTGGTCCACTGGCTAACGCGACGGTCTGGAGTTTTGAGACTATCTGATCGCGGGTTCTCTCCCCGCCCGTGGTATGGTTTTTTTTTACTATATCTTACTTTAATGCACAGTAAGAATAACATTCACCAATAGCAACCAAGTGAACACAATGAGAACCAGCAGCTCAGTCTATATTATACACATAACAGCGGAGTCGCCGCAAGGGCCTCAGAAATAACCTAGATAATATTGGCACTAGTACAGAAATGCCACAGATAACCCTGCCCACTCCTTGACCTACCTCTCTTCTTCACGCTTATTTGCACCTGCAAAGAGATATTTGTTACTTGTCTTCAAGTTACCTGAGATGATTTCTCTTATTTGTTTCACAGGTTTTCATCTCTAGGGATTCTTTTGAAGAATAAAACCCACAATACCATTGGTGGAGCAATTCAGAACTAACCCACAATCCCGTCGATAGAACTATTCAGAACTAACTCACAGTATTAGGGATGGAACAATTCAGAACCCGCAATACCGTGGCTGTGGCAGTTCACAAATAACCAACAGTTCCATGGCTTCATCAATTCACAGGGCAACCTGTCTGCAACACTTCACAAGGCACACTACACCGTGACTAAAACAATTCACAGGTAACCCGCAATACCATTGCTGGAACAGTTCACAAATATCTCACAATACCATTGCTGGAACAATTCACAAATATCTCACAATACCATTGCTGGAACAATTCACAAATATCCCGCAATACCATTGCTGGAACAGTTCACAAATATCTCACAATACCATTGCTGGAACAGTTCACAAATATCTCACAATACCATTGCTGGAACAATTCACAAATATTCCGCAATACCATTGCTGGAACAGTTCACAAATATCTCACAATACCATTGCTGGAACAGTTCACAAATATCTCACAATACCATTGCTGGAACAGTTCACAAATATCTCACAATACCATTGCTGGAACAATTCACAAATATCTCACAATACTATTGTTGGAACAATTCACAAATATCCCGCAATACCATTGCTGGAACAATTCACAAGTAACCCAGACTCCGGAGAGGAAATTTCAGACAACGTTTCGGTCCATCTAGATCATTATCATCAAGGGAGGACCAAAGTATCGTGTAAAATTTCTTCGCCAAATTGTGGGACATTTGTGCCTGACAGAGCAAGTTTGATTTCAGCGTCTGATAACCTGTGTGTTACTACACAATATGACGTGACGTATTCTTATCTGTAGGCAGATTGTTGCTGAAATTTCATATTTTATCTGAGGCAGACTTGGTTTTACCCGGAGTTAGATTAACGCTGAGATGGTTTAGTATTAGAAGTAGAATGTATTGAGATTAATAACCCAGGGATAACCCAAGAAAGCCTAGCAATGTGGTTTACTTCCCCTTTTTTTCAGTACTCTTCCATTATGCAACCCAGAACAACTGCCTAACTAGTACAGTGCTTATTTGTTGCTAAGTAACAGGGAGGGAATTATGTTAAAACACCTGTCCTGTAAATCACTTCTCGCCCAGGGTTCCATCTCGGTACTTTCGGTTGTGAGCCTAGCTGTTGCACATGTGTCATACTTATCAACGTGTGGGTATTGTATACCGATATCACATTGACAATGCTCTAGCACCGTGCTGTCAGGTTCACCTTAGTGATAATGTTTACCCTCGTCAGAGATTGTTGTAATATCCTGTCACGGCTGATACGATCATCGCCCCCGCCACCCGCTCTCACACCAGGATTTGTAACACTCGGTAAGGGAAGTACTACATCATGGTGGAGGTTTACCTGGAGAGCGAGTCTAGTAATTATCCAGGAATTGACCTGGAGTTGGCTGGAGGCCACTTCATTAACCTGGGATTAACAGTGATTATTTTCTGGTCATCTCTTGTTGGTCTTTCTGATGCGAACTGCCTCTAGTGTAGCTGTCAGTGGTACTGCCTCTAGTGTAGCTGTCAGTAGTACTGCCTCTAGTGTAGCTGTCAGTGGTACTGCCTCTAGTGTAGCTGTCAGTAGTACTGCCTCTAGTGTAGCTGTCAGTAGTACTGCCTCTAGTGTAGCTGTCAGTGGTACTGCCTCTAGTGTAGCTGTCAGTAGTACTGCCTCTAGTGTAGCTGTCAGTGGTACTGCCTCTAGTGTAGCTGTCAGTAGTACTGCCTCTAGTGTAGCTGTCAGTGGTACTGCCTCTAGTGTAGCTGTCAGTGGTACTGCCTCTAGTGTAGCTGTCAGTAGTACTGCCTCTAGTGTAGCTGTCAGTGGTACTGCCTCTAGTGTAGCTGTCAGTAGTACTGCCTCTAGTGTAGCTGTCAGTGGTACTGCCTCTAGTGTAGCTGTCAGTGGTACTGCCTCTAGTGTAGCTGTCAGTGGTACTGCCTCTAGTGTAGCTGTCAGTGGTACTGCCTCTAGTGTAGCTGTCAGTGGTACTGCCTCTAGTGTAGCTGTCAGTAGTACTGCCTCTAGTGTAACTTTCAGTAGTACTTCATCTACTGTAGCTGTCTGTAGCAGTTCATCTAGTGTAGCTGTCAGTGGTACTTCATCTAGTGTGGCTGTCAGTGGTACTTCATCTAGTGTAGCTGTCAGTGGTACTTCATCTAGTGTAGCTGTCAGTGGTACTTCATCTAGTGTGGCTGTCAGTGGTACTTCATCTAGTGTGGCTGTCAGTGGTACTTCATCTAGTGTAGCTGTCAGTGGTACTGCCTCTAGTGTAGCTGTCAGTAGTACTGCCTCTAGTGTCACTTTCAGTGGTACTTCATATAGTGTAGCTGTCAGTGGTACTGCCTCCAGTGTAGCTGTCAGTAGTACTGCCTCTAGTGTAGCTGTCAGTAGTACTGCCTCTAGTGTAGCTGTCAGTAGTACTTCATCTAGTGTAGCTGTCAGTGGTACTTCATCTAGTGTAGCTGTCAGTGGTACTTCATCTAGTGTAGCTGTCAGTGGTACTTCATCTAGTGTAGCTGTCAGTGGTACTTCATCTAGTGTAAGCTGTCAGTGGTACTTCATCTAGTGTAGCTGTCAGTGGTACTTCATCTAGTGTAAGCTGTCAGTGGTACTTCATCTAGTGTAAGCTGTCAGTGGTACTTCATCTAGTGTAGCTGTCAGTGGTACTTCATCTAGTGTAGCTGTCAGTGGTACTTCATCTAGTGTAGCTGTCAGTGGTACTTCATCTAGTGTAAGCTGTCAGTGGTACTTCATCTAGTGTAGCTGTCAGTGGTACTTCATCTAGTGTAAGCTGTCAGTGGTACTTCATCTAGTGTAGCTGTCAAGTATACTCCATCTTCCTTATTGATAATGGAATGTGGTTAAGAGATGGAGATGATGATATATGGATAATCATGTAGCTGGTTGGAGAAGTAGTGAGTGGACGATAAGTAGACAGCTAGTGTAACAAACTGACTGTTTAGATTTTAGAGGTATCATTCTCTCTCTCTCTCTCTCTCTCTCACTCACTCTAAGAATATATATATATATATATATATATATATATATATATATATATATATATATATATATATATATATATATATATATATATATATATATATCTTTCTATCTCTCTCAACGTTCTGAAGATATCAGCCTGGTTAATGTATAGATATATTTAGTGCTCAGTAGTATAAATACATAGTGCACGAGGAAGTTGTAGCTATTATGTGAGCCAGAGTGTATTTTATCAATTGTTTTAACATATGGAATGTCTATGCGAGAACATGTGAGTCTGGCGAGGAGTGAATGATCGCTGTGAAACTGTTGACGACTGCCCGTCTTGTGGTGTCATAACATCTCATAGATCTCCTCTGCCGTGTCCAAAAGTAGGACGTAAGAGAAAGTGGAGGCTGTCCAAGCGAGTGGTGTATATTCCAGGTGAGAGTGTATTTTTGTCTCATAAATTTTTATAGACATTTTTGTCTAGTAAATACTGAGCGCATCTTACCGCTATATATCCATCTAGAGAACTCAGTGAGTGTTAGAAGTCCCCGACTTTTCAAAGCCCTCCCTTCATGCATAAAGGGAATTACCAACGAACTTCTGGCTGTCTTCAAGAGGTAACTGGAAAAGTTCCTCTCTCTCTCTCTCTCTCTCTCTCTCTCTCTCTCTCTCTCTCTCTCTCTCTCTCTCTCTCTCTCTCTCTCTCTCTATCACTTACTCAAATCAATTCCTGATCAGCCGGGCTGTGGTTCATACGTTGCATGGCATGCAGCCAACAGTAACTGCCTGGTTGATCAGACCCTGATCCAGCTGGAGGCCTGGTCTGGGACCGGGCCACGGGGGTGCTGAGCCCCAGAAAACATGCTACAAGTTTATTCATCTTACATGCCAGGTTCTGCTCCTGGTTGTTCCTTGTTGCGGTGACAAACTGGAGTGGCAGGCCAGCCTGAGTGTCAGTAAGTGCTAAGTGCCTAACAGTGGTTCTCACTCCCAGCTCCAGTACTTAGGTGTGCTGGCTCCACATCATCTTTATAGTCTCAGTTACAAATGTAACCAGACATCACCTGCCCCGGGCGTGTGTGCCCGCAAGCTGGTGAATGATGGTACCTCAGGGCAGTGGGCATCTCTTTCTCTCTCTTTCTTTCTCTCTCTCTCTCTCACTCTCTCACTCTCTCTCTCTCTCTCTCTCTCTCTCTCTCTCTCTCTCTCTCTCTCTCTCTCTCTCTCTCTCTCTCTCTCTCTCTCTCTCTCTCTCTCTCTCTCTCTCACTCTCTCTCTCTAGAGGACCTGCCTAGTATGGGCCAACGGGCCTGCTGCAGTGATCCTCCTTTCTTATGTTCTCTCTCTCTCTCTCTCTCTCTCTGTGTTTTTTTACACAGGGTTTGATAAGGTTAGGTTAAGGATCCCTAGCTTTATTGACAAGCTAAGAGCTGTTACCTACATTAGGTCATTTGAAAGCATTTTTATTGTTATGAAACATACAGGTAGGGAACAGAATGAAGTCGGAGCCATCTGTGGGCCAGCATTTTCATTTGATCCACTGACTTTATCTCGTTGACATCATAATGCTCTCTCTCTCTCTCTCTCTCTCTCTCTCTCTCTCTCTCTCTCTCTCTCTCTCTCTCTCTCTCTCTCTCTCTCTCTCTCTCTCTCTCTCTCTCTCTCTCTCCAGGATAAACACAGTTATATGCTACTCACCGTGTGTATCGTTCACGTTATCAGGCAGATGGTACAATCCTCACAATTGTACCTCACAAACAAAAATTCACAGAGGGAAAATTCTTAGGAATCCACCTTGATTATAGACTCAAATTTCAAACACATATACAACACATTTCCAAGAAAATCTCCAAGACCGTAGGCATACTATCGAAGATACGGTACTATGTTCCATAGTCAGTCCTCCTGGCCCTATATCACTCACTTATTTACCCCTATCTCACCTATGGAATTTGTGCATGGGGCTCAACAACAGTAAACCATCTCAGACCATTAATTACCCAACAAAAGGCTACAGTCAGAATGATAACAAATTCCCACTACAGGCAGCACACTCTACCAATATTCAAAACTCTAAACTTACTCACCGTACAAAACATCCATACTTATTATTGTACCTACTACATAGAGCACTTAACTCGGATATAAACCTTCCCCTCAAACTTCTCCTTACCAACCTCAACAGAACACATGACCATAACACAAGGCACAGATCACTCTTTGATGTTCCTCGTGTCCATCTCACACTATGTAAAAACGCAATTCACATAAAAGGCCCAAAAATCTGGAATTCATTACCTGTGAATATAAAAGAAACACTGTTTATCAATTCAAGACTCTTCTCAGAAACCACTTACTCACCCACAACTAAATAAATACTGACTAACTGTATCTCATAAATGTATAACCTGTGACCCTATCAAACTATGTTTTTTTTTTTTTGTAATTACATTATCTAATAGAATACTCCATTCTCTTGATTGCTCAGTAACTCATCAAAGGTGCTACAAATTTGTACAACAATAAAGCCTTATTTGAAATACTCATTTGTACTTCATGTTGTAATTTGTTTACTGTATTTTTACCACTGAATATATCATTGCTTAGTTAATCTTAAGTTAATTTTAAGGCTGCCCATAATGCTCTGTATACAAGGGACTTTGGCATGTACACTCAACCACTGTATTTCTTCTGTACAACTATGTATCATGTCCAAATAATAAATAAATAAATAAATAAAATAAATAAAAACTTTATATTTTAGTGAATAAAATAATAATAATAATAATAATAATAATAATAATAATAATAATAATAATAATAATAATAATAATAATAATTTTAATAATAATAATTTTAATAATAATAATAATATTATTATTATTATTACTACTACTAACAATAATAATAAGAAGAAGCAGAAGAAAAAAGAAGAGGAAAACCCCCCTAATTGAATGAGAAACATTTGATTTATTACGTAATTCATTCAGTGCAAAATTTTAATTGTGGTTTTTAAGTTGTTTATGCCTGCCTGTGGTTTTTAATATTTGGTATCAGGAGTGAGGTTGAGGGAAGAACTTCATGAACTTGTGAACCTTCGTCCCACATCGTCGCCAGGTACTGTTCCACAACACCCAGCACGCGACACCCTCGTCTTTCTGACCCCCCCCCCCCCTCCCCCGTCCCCATGGTCACTCTGTGTGTACTCACCTATTGGTGGTTGCCAGGGTCGATTCGTAGCTCCTGGTTTCCGCTTCTTCCCTGGTCGTTAATAGGTGCGCTCTCCTTGCTCCAAGAACTTTATCGTACCTCTTCTTATGGTTGTGTATGGATTCTGCCTCCGGTACATCACTCTCCAAAACACACCAGTGACAGGTCCTACCGAGACTCGAACTCGGATCGCTGGATTCAAAGTCCAGAGTGCTAACCATTACACCATAGGACCTCTCGTGTGTGTGTGTGTGTGTGTGTGTGTGTGTGTGTGTGTGTGTGTGTGTGTTTTGTGTGTTGCGTGTGTGTGTGTGTGTTTTGTGTGTGTGTGTGTGTGTGTGTGTGTGTGTGTGTGTGTGTGTGTGTGTGTGTGTGTGTGTTTGCGTTGTGTGTGTGTGTGTGTGTGTGTGTGTGTGTGTGTGTGTGTGTGTGTGTGTGTGTTGTGTTTGTGTGTGTTGTGTGTGTTTGTGTGTGTGTTGTGTGTGTGTGTGTTGTGTGTGTGTGTGTTTTTGTGTGTGTGTTGTGTGTGTGTGTGTGTGTGTGTGTGTGTGTGTGTGTGTGTGTGTGTGTGTGTGTACTCACCTATTTGTGGTTGCAGGGGTCGAGTCACAGCTCCTGGCCCCGCCTCTTCGCTGATTGCTACTAGGTCCTCTCTCTCCCTGCCCCATGAGCTCTATCATGAGCTCTGTGTGTGTGTGTGTGTGAAAGCCTCAGACTGGGGGGGGGTAATAATGACTACAAGGCTACAAGAATCCTCTCACCTGGTCATGGACATGTCACAAGTCATGTCCTACTTTCAACTAGTACTGGAATCCACTTTGTGATCGCGTATGTCAAGTGTTGCTCGGTGCTGTTAAACACTGTGCTGATGATCCCTGTTATAGTCTATAAATCACTGTTATATGTGTTTTAAAGTATCATGTGTCAGTAACCATCGCTGTGTCATACGTCCTAGTTGTACATGGTATTAATGTTGGTAACATTACCGACAATATATTAGGTTAAAGGACACACGTGCAACTCATGCATCATTTTTATTGTGGCAACATTTCGCTCTCCAGGAGCTTTGTCAAGCTGTTACAAACAGTACATGGGCACAGGGTATATATAGATATTATAGTGAGGTGCAAGGTATAATATAGTTGTTGTAGATAGTAGTAGTAGCAAAACTAGTAGTTGTAGTAGTAGTAGTGGTAGTAACTATGTGATGGCGGGGTTTATTGTCTTAAGGAGAATTCTTGCTAATACTTCAGAGATAATGAAGCTGCCTTTATTTTGTTTAAATGTGATAGAAATAGCAAATAATTAGTCGTGAGGTGGTGAGAGTATACAACAGTGGCAGTGTTAAGGGTGCTGGAGCGTCGAGCATTGCGTGTAAGTTCTCCGTGGAAGCAATTGCTGGAGTCATTACTAAACCTGTAGTTAGTGGGCGGCTTTTTCTCCGCCGTAACTGGTGTGAGGGGAGTAAAAACTCTCTGAGAACCTCCAGGTAACAGTTAGCAATTTAGATATTAAGTGAATTGAAGATCAACCTCGCCGTGAATAAATCTGTTAAAAAAAAAAGAGCGAGGATGTGATAATTAATGTGGGTTAAGAGTAATCTTGGCTGATTGTGCTTAGATACACTAGTTATTTATGTTTTCTTTCGCAGGTAAGTTGGTGGTTGTGATGGTGCTGTTGGTGCTGCTGCTGCTGCTGCTGCTGCTGTTGCTGTACTAGCAGCTGTCGTTCCTGTTACTGCTACTGCTGTAACTATTGTTTCTGTTGTTCCTGGTGTTACGTTCTAAGTGTTGATCTAGAGTTAGCTTGAAGTAGTTCTGTTAAGTTGCTGGCCCGCTGCGGTGACAGGTGTTGTGCTAATGTACCCATGTTGTAGTAAGGCCAGTGTGTATCTTCCGTGTGTGTGTGTGTGTGTGTGTGTGTGTGTGTGTGTGTGTGTGTGTGTGTGTGTGTGTGTGTGTGTGTGTGTGTATGTGTGTGTATTCACCGAGTTGTGTTCTTCGAGTTGTGCTTGCGGGGGTCGAGTCTCATTTCTTAACACCCGCCTCTTCAGTTACAATTGCCTGCGTTATTGGTCCCTGGGTCGTGGCCCCAGTCATACCTACTCTTGAAATGTGTATTGAATTTGCCTCTGCCACTTCCCCATCTAGTTCATTCCACATATTTACCGCACTGAGACTGAAAAAGTATTTCCTAACATCCCTGTGATTCATCTGTGTCTTTAGTTTTTGACTCGACTCTGTGCCTCACATTTCAGTCCCCATCTGCTCTGTCAAATACTCTGGGTATCTTTTATGTCGTAATCATCTCTTCCTTATTACTAAAGTCGTCAAATTCATTTCCTTTAGTCTTCTTTCATAACTCAGTCCTCTCAACTCTAGGACTAGTTACGTTGCAAACCTTTGGAGCTTTGCTAGTCTTCGTACGTGTTTGATCAGGCGGAGGCTCCGTGCTGGTGCTGTATACTCCATGATATGCTTGATATATATTGTGTAGAGTCCTAAAATATTATTGAGGCTTCTGAAAACTAACCTCGCATGTGCTGCAGATGCTATGTGATTTATGTCCACCTCTGGTGATATATTGTGTGTGATGTTCACTCTAAGGTCCTTGGGGAGGAATGATACACATGTTTAGTCTGGAGTAATGCATATGTTCGGTCTAGGCTGACACATGTTTGGTCTGGGTAACACATGTTTGGTCTGAACTAACACATGTTTGGTCTGGACTAACACATGTTTGGTCTAGATTAACATATACAGAAGACACTTGCAAGACGAGCTTTTATTGGAGGTTTAACTTGAGAGTGAACTTCGTCAAGTCCTTGATAAAGGTCACACTTGAGTGAGAACTTAACCAGTGAAGGCTCAGCTTGCTCAGTGTCCTTGTGTATCTTATTTTTTCTCCATTTTGTCTGTCATTATATGTTATATCCTTCACAGTGACACACTCTCTCTCTCTGATGATGTCGTTCCTCTCCTGGTGTACTCTCTTGTGTGTTTCATACCAGTTATCACAACACACTAATTTTATATGATGATGTCGCTACTCTCTGTGTATTCCATGCTGGTCATCACAACACACTATACTTCACGCTGGTCATCATAACACGCTGTATGTGTATGATGATATCTCTCCTCTCACGTGTTTAACTCGGACCATTGTATTTTGTGCTTGGCCTTGCATGTGAAGCTTGACAGTGAGACTGGTGTGTAGTTCAGTGCTTCTTGTCTGTCTCGTCGTTGCTTGAATACTAGGATTACTCTGGCCGTCTACCAGGTGAGTGACACTTCTTTTATTCCGAGTGTTTTACTGAAGCTGCAAGCTAGCGGTTTGCTCGGGGTTACTCTTCCTTCTTGTCAGCGTCTAAAGCGATATTTGTTGAGGTCCCGTTCATCTTGATGGGTCCACCTGTGTCGGACACCTACATCCTTGTGATCATGCTTGCCAGTTATGTCCCTTGTAATTGCCTATTCGTAGATACAGTAGCAGAACTAGAACTATACTCGCGGAGTTCCATATGCAGTAATCTGTTTATACTTTTTTTCAATTTCCAGTGGTTGCAGCTCTAATTCCTCCTTTAATGCATTCCAATATTTGAGAAGAAAAATTTCCTCCACTTTTCCCTCAGTTTGCAACCGTGGTAACTGTGTGTATGTGTGTGTGTGTATATATATATATATATATATATATATATATATATATATAATATATATATATATATATATATAATATATATATATATATATATATATATATATATATATATATATATGTCGTGCCGAATAGGCAGAACTTGCGATCTTGGCTTAAATAGCAACGCTCATCTTGCCATATAGGACAAGTGAAAATTTGTGTATGCAATAATTTCGCCAAAATCATTCTGAACCTAACGAAAAAATATATTTCACTGTGTTTGTTTAGTATTAAATTACTGTAAACAAATCTAAATATATTTAATTGGGTTAGGCTAAAATAAATTGTTCTTGTTATAATAAGGTTAGGTAAGTTTTCTAAGTTCCTTTTGGTGCAAAATTAAAACTTTTTACATCAACATTAATGAAAAAAATATATCTTTAAACGTATAAGAGAAAAATTTAGAAAGAACTTAATTTTAAATGAGTTCTTGCTAATTGACCAGTTTTACATATTCGGCACGACATATATATATATATAAATATATATATATAATATATATATATATATATATATATATATATATATATATATAATATATATATATAATATATATATATATATATATATATCAACACACCGGCCGCATCCCACCAAGGCAGGGTGGCCCAAAAGGAAAAACGAAAGTTTCTCTTTTTAAATTTAGTAATTTATACAAGAGAAGGGGTTACTAGGCCCTTGCTCCCGGCATTTTAGTCGCCTCTTACAACACGCATGGCTTACGGAGGAAGAATTCTGTTCCACTTTCCCATGGAGATAAAAGGAAATAAACAAGAACAAGAACTAGAAAGAAGATAGCAGAAAACCCAGAGGGGTGTGTATATATATATGCTTGTACATGTATGTGTAGTGTGACCTAAGTGTAAGTAGAAGTTGCAAGACGTACCTGAAACCTTGCATGTTTACGAGACAGAAAAAAGGACACCAGCAATCCTACCATCATGTAAAACAATTACAGGTTTTTCGTTTTACACTCACTTGGCAGGACGGTAGTACCTCCCTGGGTAGTTGCTGTCTACCAACCTGCTACCACAGGACGGTAGTACCTCCCTGGGTGGTTGCTGTCTACCAACCTGCTACCACAGGACGGTAGTACCTCCCTGGGCGGTTGCTGTCTACCAACCTACTACCTAATATATATTATATATATATATATATATATATATATATATATATATATATATATATATATATATATATATATATATATATATATATATAATATATATCAGAATATGCAAAGCAACCACTGTAAAATAATAGTGAAATTCCAAGCACTGTCGTGACTTCTCACATTATCAAGGAACTAGAGAAACAATACATCGAAGGAAGACATATAAAGGGTCTAGACCACACCTCACCATCACATCCCACAACAAAGCAACACCTGACGCGCGACGACACCCGACTCATAAGAAAAGAGGAACTCTGCAGTAGGCCTGTTGGCCCAACTAGGCAGGTCCTTCACGACATCCCACTAACAAAATATTTGCCCAACCCTAGACTTTACCCAAGAATTAAGATTTATTATTTGTCCAATGTATTATTAAATTCTTCCCCAATTTTATTAATTATAAATGAATCTAATTTATATAAACCGAAGGAAATATTCATATATATATACAGAGAGAGAGAGAGAGAGAGAGAGAGAGAGGAAGAAAGGAAGTGTGTTTTTACCTACTTATAGTTCCGGGAGCAGAGTTATGTTCCGGGTAACTCACCTGCAGTGTTTACTGTCATACAAATATGTTCAACTTGCTTATGATGAAATATTATATAATATCCTCTTTGGCGCTGCCTCCTTTATATTTTGCAATTATTCTCGCTCTTCATGGTACTATGATCGCTTCCTTTCATTATTATATATTTAGTTATTATTTTCAGTATTATATATAGTTATTATCTTTTCCCTTCTGTCTACCAACCAAAGAATTTTCATTACCTTTCATCATTCTAAGTAACTCAGAGTTCTTGACTGCGATATTTTTTTTAAATTTTACGTATATTGGTAAGACTAAGCGTCAACTGCGAGTCCGCATCTTTGAACACTTGGACAGATCTATTAAAACCAGTGCGCTTTCACATGAACACCTGTTTAGTGTCACACGTCAACATTGTGAGGTCACAGACAATAATAGACATGAAATCATTGACTGTATTGTCTGGTCGGTACATTACCAGTGAGCTGGCAAAAGCAGAGTCTCTCTACACCACCAGAGACAAACTTCCCAGTGTTTTATATTCATACCTGGAGTATACCTGGAGAGGGTTTCAGGGATCGATGTCCCCGCGTCCTGGTCTGTGACCAGGCTTCCTGGTGTATATGGGTCGCATCAACCAGGCTGTTATAGGGAAAGAGCTACAACCGTACGGCTCATACAGTGCCAAGATTTTCAGTATTTTCGTCCTCTCAATTTATTATACTGTAGAATATACAGAGGCTGTAAATGTCTGGTAATACAATGGTTCTCGCTCTTAACTGAGATAACATATTTCAGTTAATGTCTCAGTACCAATATATTTGTACCTTGAGGATGCACTTTACTTTCCTACTTCTTTCTTAATAGTTTCTTCCTGTTTTTATTCCTAGTATTTTTTCTTCCTTTTTATTTTAGGATACCTGGTTTAAGACCGGGTTTTGGGGGCGATGATTATGCAAAACATAACATCCACACACACATCCCCCCCACACACACACACATCCACACACACATCCCCCCCACACACACACACATCCACACACACATCCCCCCCCCACACACACACATCCACACACACATCCCCCCCACACACACACACATCCACACACACATCCCCCCCACACACACACACATCCACACACACACCCCCCCACACACACACACATCCACACACACATCCCCCCCAAAACACACACACATCCACACACAACATCCCCCCCCCCCACACACAACACACATCCACACACACATCCCCCCCCACAAAACACCACACACATCCACACACCCCATCCCCCCCACACACACACACATCCCCCCACCACACACACACATCCACACACACATCCCCCCCAACCACACACCACACATCCCCACCACACACACAACACATCCCCCCACACCAACACACACACACTCCACACACACATCCACACACAACACACAACCACCACACACACACCACACCACCCCCCACACACACACACATCCACACACACACCACACACACACACCACACACACACCACCACACACACACACACACACACACACACACACACACACACACCACACACACACACACACACACACACACACACACACACACACACACACACCACACACACACACACACCACAACACACCACACACACACACACACACACACACACACACACACACACACACACACACACACACACACCACACACACACACACACACACACACACACACACACACACCACACACACACACAACACACACACACACCACACACACACACACACACTCACACACACACACACTAACACCACACACACCACACACACACCACACATCAAACACACACACATCAACACACAACAACACTACACCAACAACACACATTAACATACACACAAACAACACACACACAAACACACAACGACCACAAACACACACACAACACACACACACGGTACTTTGCTCCAAACATTAATTTATCTCATATAACCATCATACGCATTATTCAATAATCAACTAATGTGACAAAAGCATTTACACTCAGAGATATAATTAATTTATTCTTAACTTACATTAACACCCTCAGAGGCTATTATATTTCCATTTTATTTACGCCTATTAGAGCTGCTTTCATTTACAGGCAGCCGGAGTGCATCAAATGGGCTCTTGATCTCATTCACGGCAGGATGTAAAACGCTCTTCATTAATTCACTTTAAGGTCAAGTCGTAACCAGTGTGGGTGAATGGGCGGGGAGGGGGGGGCTGTGGGTGCTGGGGGGGAGGCATTGTCTTCATTGTCCTCACGTGTCCTTGTTTGTCTTTATTTGTCTTCATATTGTGGTGGGATGAAGAGCGAGGTGCTGGTGTTGACGGTGAGGTAGAGAGAGAGAGAGAGAGAGAGAGAGAGAGAGAGAGAGAGAGAGAGAGAGAGAGAGAGAGAGAGAGAGAGAGAGAGAGAGAGAGAGAAAGAGGTATGATAATGAGAACTTCTAAAATTTTGGAAAGCAGTGAAGGTATTTACAGTCTCCTGACAGTGAGACAAAGAGAAGGCGTTCAGCTTAAGATCAGTTTCCTGATCAGCATTTCATGCCAGGTTATGGCGGCACGAAGGAAACTGCTGGAAAACCTACAAGACTACTGGAACACATGCAAAGCTTCTTGAACACCTGCAGGGTTAATGGAACACCTGCAGGGCTATTGGAAGACCTGTAGGACTTTTGGAACACCTGCAGGGCTTTTGAAACACCTGCAGGGTTACTGGAATACCTGCAGGGCTTTTGGAACACCTACGGGACTATTGGAACACCTCGAAGGCTATTGGAACACAGGTTCATAAATGATATATCATGCTTCAATAACTTAAGAGAGGCCTAAATAGCCTCACGCCGATTTGAAAGGAAATTAAAGTTTGGGTGGACTGTATATTGTTCGATTGTAAGGAGGTCTCTGACACGATACTGTATACAAGACTGCTACAGAAATTAAATAATTATCTAATAAAAATATTACAGTGAATTAAGGCGTACCTAAAAGACGAGAGAGAGAGAGATAGCGAGGGATGACGTGGTCTGGAGAAACGATGGTAAACAATGAAAGTCGACAGATGTACAGTGCTTAAGTGATCTTCCACGGGGAGTAGACTCGTACACACGCGATGGAAGACTGTAAGACAGGAGACAGGTGGCACAGAGCCGACAAGCGGTGACGAAGACAACTGCAGAGATGAACTTGATTGAGAGGCTTCGCCTGTGTACAGACTGCCTCAGTCAGTCGGAGAAGTCTGTTCAGAGGCGAAATTGTATCTTTTTCACCACAAGATGACTAGAAGCCATGGAAATATAAGGAAGTGAAATAAGAGTGAGAAATAATGTATAGTTGAAGCCATAAAATTTTATGAATATGTGTCGAGTTGAAAGAAGAGTAAGAAAGACAAATCACGTGACTAGTGTGCAACATACAGACTCGAGTGACCAAAAATATCTTGGCATTAACATAAGTGGTACACATCCCGCGAGACACAGATTGCCCGTATAAACTCAGCAGTGTACGTCCAGCGCGGGGATGTAAGAAGCCCAGTAGAAACCTGGAGGAGCGAGTCACACTGCTGTTTGTCACGTGTGTAAGATGAGTACTCGAATACACAGCACCAGCGTGGAGCCCAGACACACCTGAAAGATGTATGAATACAATATAAAAATAACCCGCCCATCTTTGAGTATGCAGCGCCAGCATGGAGCCAGCTCCTGAGGAAGTATATAAAGAGACCAAAGATTATTCATAGGTTCTTAACGAGATTGGTACTGAAAGATTAAAGAAATTCACCTTAACAACCTTTGCAGAGAGGGAGACCGGGGCGACATGATAACTACATACAAAATACTCAGACTGGATGTGGGAGAGGCTGCTTGAAATGTAAGGAAAGGGAGTCAGGGGAGACATGGTAGCTAAGGTAAGAAATACCTTATAAGTCTGAGAGTGGTAAGTGACCACCGTATATGAGAAGCTGGCGAGGTTCAGTACCATTCACAGTTTCAAAAAGAGGTATGACCAGGCTCTAGACGTCACGAATCAGTAAAGCCGAATAATGAGACACTTATGTAACATTTGGGAATCTTTATTATTTTACACAAGTGTCTCACTTTTCAACTTGTTGGTTTTCTGAACCATTTACATCAAATCAGTAAAACCGTTCGATAAAAATGAAAGAATTAGGGGTCAGGAACTGTGACTCGACCCCTGCAAACACAGCTAGGTGACTACACACAACATAGCTGTCACAGCCAGACTAACAACATCCTACTTCAGAGAAATGTGTGTCCCCCAGGTCAAGACTAGAGAGAGAGAGAGAGAGAGAGAGAGAGAGAGAGAGAGATACAGAGAGAGACAGAGAGGTCTAAGATGCGGGGAAGATGAGGGAGGCTGTAGCGTGTCTCAGCTCATGGGTCGGAGGAGAGGAGTGTGATGAGAAAAAAAAGAGCAGGACGAAGGAGAGGTGGTTCAAGGAGACAGAACGAAATTTTGTTATTTTCGTAATCATAAAGGTTAATAATAATAATAATAATATGAGAATAATAATGATAATAATAATAATAATAATAATAATAATGGCAATTAATAATAATAATAATAATAATAATAATAATAATAATAATAATAATAATAATGAAAATAATTACAAAATAATACTAGAGTGTAGGTTTTGGAATGTTAATGTCTAGAGATTAAATTACTATAATCCCCAGTAGGTTTAGCGCTAGGTTTTGATTATAATAATAAATTACTATAATATAACTCTATAAGACAGAAGACATGACTCATTTATTCCACTTTTACTTATTCTTTTCCTTCCTTCCCAGCTTCCCTCCTGCCACTCGTCCATCCTTCCTATCTTTCCCCTCTTTCTTCCTTCACTCCTAATTCCTCTTTCCTTTCGTCCGAAATTCCTCTTTTACCCGCTTCCATCTTTTTCTCTTTCTCCTTTCCTCTCTTTCTCTCCTATCCTTCCTGTCTCCCTCCCGTCTCTCCTTTCCTTCTTGCCCCTCCTGTGATGGATGTGAGGGGAGGGGACTGATAAGACTGGGATCCACCGACCGCACCTTCCGTGATGCTCATTTGTTCCCGATCCTCATTTGTTGGTGATCGTCATTTGTTTCCCGGCGTGCCAGGGTCCCTCCCGTCCGCCTCCCAACATTTATTACCTTGGAATCAACTATTAACTTTGAGGCTCACGTCGCAGGTGCCAGGATGTATCCAACTCACTCTTGGCTCACATATTTTCTGCAGCTTTTCTTCTTCTTTTTCTTTTGGAGCTGTTGTGTTATTTACCTAAATTTTGGGAACGATATTGTTTATGAAAATGTGTATGTATTCGGTGGTATGTAAAGAGTGTCTCTCAGCACGAAGGTTAAATTTGATTGTACTTCTGAATCAACACAAATATTTCATCAGACCTTGGACACTGGTACTACTAGTACTACGACTGCCACTACATTACTACTTGTGGAAAATACTGTATATATTTTCCAGAAATTCAGTATTTATATGTAAATAGATGGCCATACTGTATTTAATAATATTTATGTCATAGAAAACGGAAAGCCTGCGTCTGCGCAGAGGAGACTCGCCATCTTGGTTTTGAATTGGATACAACGTTAATATAATGGGAAGAATTTTTCGTGCTCTAGAGGTTAAAATTGGATTGACACCTCTCAAATAGGAGGCGAAATTGTTGGATGTGCATTCCTGCATAACTTAAGATATCAGACGACTGGACAAGACAGCTCCAGGAACCTCAGATAAGCTCTCTAGATTTGTGTATAATTCTGGCGAGTGTTTTCATAAATTTAGTTAGTGAGGTTTTTCTGAGTATGATACAACTTAATATCCAGTCAAATTGGTGAGTGATATTAAGATATATTTTCCTTCTGTTATATATATGTGAATTTATATATAATTTTTTAATATACAGTCTACAAATTTATATATTTACCAGTATTCCTTGTGTATGTATATTTCATTTAATTAATAGGTCCAGAGCAACTTGTGGTTATGACAGTGGTAGGTATCGAAGGGGGACATTTTTTGCGACCTAGGTGTCCCAAATTCCTACTTGTCTATGTAACATTGTAAATAATAATTATCTTTGTTATCATTTACTGTTATGTACATAATTAGTTACATTCAGATAAATGCAAATTTCCACACTACTACTACTATTGCTACTACCACTACTGGTGCCTCCCTTCACTCCCCTTTTCTCTCTCTAGTGCCACTTAAACTACTTCCCCTACTTTCTACAACCACTACTACTTCCACCACCAGCATTACCACTACCACTGCTTCGATTTTCTTCCTCTCTTTGTCCCGTTCCTGTCTCCCTCGCCTATGTATACTGGCTCCCTCACTCTTTTGTGTTAGTGTGACTTGTAAATGGTCCAAGTCGGACCGAAACATCGTCGTAAGCTTCTCTCTCTCTCTCCTCTGTGCGGGTTATTTGTGTACTGGGACACATTGGTGCTACTGGCCCAAGTCCCCATTCTTGTTGAGTCTAAGGTTCTTCCCATTGATCAGCAGCACCGCCATTTAGATCAACGCTGGACTGGATGTACGTATCAGTCAGAACAGGTAAGTGTATGTAGTCCCACACCAGCAGTCTGCCATTCTTCTATAAAATATGTTGTGAACCATGAGGGTAGCTAAGAAGATTACCTGGATTGTGAAATGCAAGGGATTGGTATTCTCTTCCAGTAGCCATGACGAGTAACTAAATCTGCTGTTTTTACATGCACATCCTTGTAGCTTGCACAAGCTGGACCGTGCAGACCATGCTGTTCAGGTTCTACCTCGACGCAGATTCAGCGATAGATAAAGCGAATAGGAGCAGCAAGCTGGAGAACCACGTTAATTAAAAAGGATTGTGGGTCGAGATGTGTGCCTGCTGCAGACATGGGAACTGTTTAAAGGAAGTCTCCAGAGTGATGTGCACTCAACAGCTGTGAGACGGATAATCCAATCTTGATAATTGTTTATTGTTCATCATCATAATATCACAGTGTAAAAGTAAGTGATGGAAAAATCACTGTAAATAAAGAGGAAGAAGAAGCATCATGAGGGTACCAATGAAGTCTCTGTCCTCGCAACAACAACGTCGCTATCTTTGCGACAAGGTTACAATGACACACTCTTTGCTCATGTTTTCTGGCACGTTTTAAATGTCTATGAAGTAGTGTAAGAGAGAACGACAGCTTATTACGTGAGTGTAGCAGAGAACGACCACTTATGTGAGTTAGTGTAGGAGAGAACGACTACTTATGTGAGTTACTGTAGGAGAGAACGACCACTTTCTCGCATGGGCCAGTAGGCCTGCTGCAGTGTTCCTTCTTTCTTATGTTCTCATGTTCTTATGTGAGTGTAGGAGAGAACGACCACTTATGTTAGTGTAGGAGAGAACGACCACTTATGTTAGTGTAGGAGAGAACGACCATTTATTATGTGAGTTAGTGTAGGAGAGAGCCACCACTTATGTGAGTTAGCGTAGGAGAGAACGACCACTTATTATGGGAGTCAGTGTAGGAGAGAGCGACCACTTTTGTGAGTTAGTGTAGGAGAGAGCCACCACTTATGTGAGTTAGCGTAGGAGAGAGCGACCACTTATTATGGGAGTCAGTGTAGGAGAGAGCGACCACTTATTATGGGAGTCAGTGTAGGAGAGAGCGACCACTTATTATGTGAGTTAGCGTAGGAGAGAGCGACCACTTATTATGGGAGTCAGTGTAGGAGAGAGCGACCACTTATTATGGGAGTCAGTGTAGGAGAGAGCGACCACTTATTATGGGAGTCAGTGTAGGAGAGAGCGACCACTTATTATGGGAGTCAGTGTAGGAGAGAACGACCACATATTATGGGAGTCAGTGTAGGAGAGAACGACCACTTATTATGGGAGTCAGTGTAGGAGAGAGCGACCACTTATTATGGGAGTCAGTGTAGGAGAGAGCGACCACTTATTATGGGAGTCAGTGTAGGAGAGAACGACCACTTATTATGGGAGTCAGTGTAGGAGAGAACGACCACTTATTATGGGAGTCAGTGTAGGAGAGAGCGACCACTTATGGGAGTCAGTGTAGGAGAGAGCGACCACTTATGTTAGTGTAGGAGAGAGCGACCACTTATTATGGGAGTCAGTGTAGGAGAGAGCGACCACTTATTATGGGAGTCAGTGTAGGAGAGAGCGACCACTTATTATGGGAGTCAGTGTAGGAGAGAGCGACCACTTATTATGGGAGTCAGTGTAGGAGAGAGCGACCACTTATGTTAGTGTAGGAGAGAGCGACCACTTATGTGAGTTAGTGTAGGAAAGAACTACCAGATTTATATTTTTACAAGATGTTCACCAACTCGACTCGTTGGATTATCATTATCATATTCATGGGGGAAGCACCAAACCTGTAGGGGGCATACAACACCTGAGGAATGGTAAGTAAATAGATTTGATCCGAGGAAGGTTAGATAAGCTACAATTCTCAGGATCAAAAGCCTTTGAGGAGCGTGAAGGCAACTCCCGTGTCAGGTCAACTCTGGAATCATGGTAATGTTTTGTCTCATGACTGACGTGTGTGACTTAATTTTTATTCCAGTGAGATGGTGAGGATATTTTGTCCGGGTTTTATAAATCCTGTCATCTTGCACCTTCACCACTGTCAAGTTGCACCTTCACCAGTGTCAACTTGCACCTTCACCAGTGTCAACTTGCACCTTCACCAGTGTCAACTTGCACCTTCACCACTGTCAACTTGCACCTTCACCAGTGTCAACTTGCACCTTCACCAGTGTCAACTTGCACCTTCACCAGTGTCAACTTGCACCTTCACCAGTGTCAACTTGCACCTTCACCAGTGTCAACTTGCACCTTCACCACTGTCAACTTGCACCTTCACCAGTGTCAACTTGCACCTTCACCAGTGTCATCTAGCACCTTCACCACTATCATCTTGCACCTTCACCACTGTCAGCTTGCACCTTCACCACTGTCAGCTTGCACCTTCACCACTGTCATGTTTCACCTTCACCACTGTCATCTTGCACCTTCACCACTGTCATCTTGCACCTTCACCACTGTCATCGTGCACCTTCACCACTGTGATCGTGCACCTTCACCAATGTCATCATGCACCTTCACCATTGTCATGTTGCACCTTCACCACTGTCATCTTGCACCTTCACCACTGTCATCTTGCACCTTCACCACTGTGATCGTGCACAGTCACCACTGTCATCATGCACCTTCCCCACTGTCAAGTTGCACCTTCACCACTGTCAAGTTGCACCTTCACCACTGTCATCTTGCACCTTCACCACTGTGATCGTGCACCTTCACCACTGTCATCATGCACTTTCACCACTGTCAACTTGCACCTTCACCACTGTCATCTTGCACCTTCACCACTGTGATCTTGCACCTTCACCACTGTCATCTTGCACCTTCACCACTGTCATCTTGCACCTTCACCACTGTCAACTTGCACCTTCACCACTGTCATCTTGCACCTTCACCACTGTGATTGTGCACCTTCACCACTGTGATCTTGCACCTTCACCATTGTCATGTTGCACCTTCACCACTGTCATGTTGCGCCTTCACCACTGTCATGTTGCACCTTCACCACTGTCATGTTGAACCTTCACCACTGTCATCATGCACCTTCACCACTGTCAACTTGCACCTTCACCACTGTCATGTTGCACCTTCACCACTGTCATCTTGCACCTTCACCACTGTCAACTTGCATCTTCACCACTGTGATCGTGCACCTTCACCACTGTGATCGTGCACCTTCACCACTGTCATGTTGCACCTTCACCACTGTCATGTTGCACCTTCACCACTGTCATCTTGCACCTTCGCCACTGTGATCGTGCACCTTCACCACTGTCATGTTGCATCTTCACCACTGTCATCTTGCACCTTCACCACTGTCATCTTGCACCTTCACCACTGTAATCGTGCACCTTCACCACTGTCATCTTGCACCTTCACCAGTCATCTTGCACCTTCACCACTGTCATCTTGCACCTTCACCACTGTCATCTTGCACCTTCACCACTGTCATGTTGCACCTTCACCACTGTCATGTTGCACCTTCACCACTGTCATGTTGCACCTTCACCACTGTGATCTTGCACCTTCACCACTGTGATCTTGCACCTTCACCACTGTCATCTTGCACCTTCACCACTGTCATCTTGCACCTTCACCACTGTCATCTTGCACCTTCACCACTGTCATGTTGCACCTTCACCACTGTGATCTTGCACCTTCACCACTGTCATCTTGCACCTTCACCACCAACTCGTCTGTTTTTCCACACATTCAAAAGGGGTTCCGTGTTTTTCACTACCTCTCACGGACACTGACTCCTCCCAATTCACGGACTCTTCTTCCCCCCTCACATCACGGACTTCTCCCCCCCCCCGTATGTAAAGGCAGCCATGCTTCGCGTGTTAAAAGAAATAAGATTTTTTTTTTCTAAATTCTGAAGAAATGTTATTAAAATTCTGAGCAGTGAATATTAGGAATGTTAATAATAGTGCATAGAGAATACAAACTTATGTTATAAGTATAATGAAGTGCGCTTGACCATAGCCAACGTTGTTACGTAATATCAACCACGTACAATCAGTGTGTAATATATTGCAAGAGTTAAGTGAGAGACACTTAAAAAATGTTATACTTGTAAACTTAAGATAAACCCACACGGTGTATGTACATTCCTAACCTTCACTCAGTGTCACTTCGAGTGCGGTTAGGTAGTGTGGATCCAGCCTCTGGCATTACTAATCACCCATGAGAGTTTAGTGGTTCTTGAAAGGCAGTAGCAGTTGAGGTGAGGGTTCGCATGCATTTGTAGTGTTCTTAGTCTGAGGATTCCTACGAGGACCTCTACGAGGACTCCTACGAGGAGTCCTCGTAAATGTGTAACTATATGTATAGTTACAGTGTCGATAAAGGTTAGAAATGTTTCTCTGTCCTGCAGCTTAACTGACATTTCGGTAATGTCAGTTAAGTAGACATAATTATAGGTTCATTTATCTTAACGTAAGCTAAAGTGAAAAATATTATTTTTTTATTTTCTTGTTGGTAATTTTTAGTGTTTGTGTTGAGAAAGGAGAGACGCTTATATGGCAACGTTGTTTATCATACGTCAGTGACTTATTTAGTTTTTGTTTTGTGAATTGTTGGTCTCCTGTGAACCGTATAAAAATGGTGAGATTCCGTGAGGTTTTCACAGATATTCTGAAGTTTAAAATAATCAATGACTAACCCAAAAACTGATATGCAACTGTCCCAACCTCAACACAAGACTGAAATTCCTAAACTTGACAAAAAAAAAAAAACGAATCGGCATATATGATCTTAAACTGAAACATAAGCGAAAACCCGCAAGGCACTGGAATGCAGCGCTCACAGCCTAGGCTGACTTAGCTTGTGGGTCCACCAGTAGTCAGCATGTAAACACAACCAGCCAGGACGTAATCCTTTCCCCGATTAGTTAGCATTCATAACTAGGCAAGCCTGAGACGCTCTCCATCAAACAAGCATTTAGGCAATACGATATGCAGATTTCATTACGTCCTACAAAATGGGAGTTTTTATATCGATTTGGCAGTTAGAAAGGCATTATTGCAGTGTATGTGGCCATTCATAGTAGCAGCGCCATCTACTAACCATTAGGGCAGGCGACTAACGCGGGAAAATACTGCGCGCCAAATTTGGAAATAATTTGACCGTTGGGACGGAAAGATAGCGAGGCTGGGGAGGGATGGCGGGAGTCGGGGAGGGGGGGAGAGGGGGGTTAGTGGGGAAAGAAGGAGAGTTGGTGGGGGACAGGATGGAAGAGTAAGGAGTGTGAGTAAGGGGAGATTAAGGAGATGGAGGAGAAGAGAAAATAAGAAACGAATTGGTGGGTGTATCAGAGGAGAAAGATGTGCTGAGGGGAGGTTGATATGGATTAAATGTGATTCAATCAATGGGAGGAGTAGGGGTGAAGGAGAAGGAGGTGGAGAAAGGAAGGAGGGGGAGGAGGAAGAGGTGGAGGAGGAAGAGGTGGAGGAGGAAGAGGCGGAGGAGGAAGAGGTGGAGGAGGAAGCGACGAAGAATGATGAGGCTGGGTCAGATGATGTTCTGTATAATGTGTTTTGTTTAAGAATTTTGTGCAGAATAAATGGTCCAGTTCAAGAGTACTGCAGTAAGTGATCCATTTCAACGGTACTGAAGTAAGTGGTCCAGTTCAAGGGTACTGAAGTAAGTGATCCAGTTCAAGGGTACTGAAGTAAGTGGTCTAGTTCAAGGGTACTGAAGTGGTCCAGTTCAAGGGTACCAAAGTAAGTGGTCCAGTTCAAGGGTACTGAAATAAGTGGTCCAGTTCAAGGGTACTGAAGTAAGTGGTTCAGTTCAAGGGTACTAAAGTAAGTGGTCCAGTTCAAGGGTACTAAGGTAAGTGGCTCAGTTCTATGGTACAGGGGTAAATTTAGGAAAGTGAAACTTGCTACAAAAGGGTAAAGGTTGGAATACTGCTGTACGCTGACATCTCCAATTCGAGGCAGGTGAAATCGCAGATCTAGAGAATGTACAGAGAACTTTTACTGCACATATAATGTTTACGGGATTATTGGTCTTTCCTGCAGAGCGGGGTTCAATGATGAGGCTTCGGAGGCTTCTTATTTTATTTGCAATGTCGTGGGGTACACAGGCAGTGTGTTAAGTGCCCATGGCCCGGGAGGGCCATGCCCGCGAGGGAGAGAGGACTAGACCTGTTGTCTGAGTGAAGGCCGCTGAGAGAGTGAGGTAAAGGCAGGTGTGGGCATACTGAAGTGGTAGGCCTATAGGTGGCAGCACGAGCAAGGCGCGAAATACGAACTCAGCTGGCAGACAGCATAGGCTCTCTATGCAGACAGTATGGCTGTCTACAATAAGTTCCGTCAACCATCTTAACTACTGGGAATGCCCGGAATCACTTGATCTGTACTCACTGGAGAGCACGGGAGAGAGATACATCATAATTTACACCTGGAAAATCCTAGAGGGACTGGACCCAAATTGTCACACAGAAATCACTCCCTACAAAAGTAAAAGACTGGGCAGGCAGTGCAACACACCCCCAGTGAAAAGTAGGGGCGCTATTTAGTACATTAAGAGAAAACACAATGAGGTGTCCGGGATCGATCCCAGCACGGGGTGGAAACGTGGGGCATGTTACACCTGCTGCCCCTGTTCACCTAGCAGTAAGTAGGTACCTGGGTGTTGGTCGACTGTTGTGGGTCGCATCCTGGGGGACAGTATTAAACTAAGTTGCCAGTAATGCTGTGTATAACCAGGAACTTTGCATGTTAACTAGGTCTGTATCACTTGTATCATGTACTTCTAAAAATAAAGATTATTATTTTTGTTGTTATTAAGGGGAGGAGACGATGGAGTAGGTGGTGGAAGTATATATCATACTCCGGGTAATGGAATGATGATGCAGGGTAAGACAACTCTGAATGACCCACACTGTTTTAATGCCCCTTTTAAACGTACTAACACTACTACTAATAATAATATAATAATTATAATATAATAATAATAATACTATATGAGGGTAGGCAGCGTGATTAATTGAAAATGTGGGCCTCTGAAACGGTAGTGTATGTGGGATTAATACAAGACTATGAGGTTATGTTTTAAATAATTAATACAGAAGTATGAGGCTGTGTTGCAAGAATCAGTCATGCAGGAGTATGAGACAATGTTGTAAGAATCAATCATACACGAGTATGAGGCTATGTTGTAAGAATCAGTCATACAGGTGTATGAGGCTATGTTGTAAGAATCAATCATACACGAGTATGAGGCTATGTTGTAAAAATCAATTATACATGAGTATGAGGCTATGTTGTAAGAATCAATCATACAGGTGTATGAGGCTATGTAAGAATCAATCATACAGGAGTATGAGGCTATGTTGTATGAATCAGTCATACAGGTGTATGAGGCTATGTTGTAAGAATCAATCATACACGAGTATGAGGCTATGTTGTAAAAATCAATCATACATGAGTATGAGGCTATGTTGTAAGAATCAATCATACAGGAGTATGAAGCTATGTTGTAAGAATCAATCATACAGGTGTATGAGGCTATGTTGTAAGAATCAATCATACAGGAGTATGAGGCTATGTTGTAAGAATCAATCATACAGGTGTATGAGGCTATGTTGTAAGAATCAATCATACAGGAGTATGAGGCTATGTTGTAAGAATCAATCATACAGGAGTATGAGGCTATGTTGTAAGAATCAATCATACAAGAGTATGAGGCTATGTTGTAAGAATCAATCATACAGGTGTATGAGGCTATGTTGTAAGAATCAATCATACAGGAGTATGAAGCTATGTTGTAAGAATCAATCATACAGGTGTATGAGGCTATGTTGTAAGAATCAATCATACAGGTGTATGAGACTATGTTGTAAGAATCAATCATACAGGTGTATGAGACTATGTTGTAAGAATCAATCATACAGGTGTATGAGGCTATGTTGTAAGAATCAATCATACAGGTGTATGAGGCTATGTTGTAAGAATCAATCATACAGGTGTATGAGACTATGTTGTAAGAATCAATCATACCGGTGTATGAGACTATGTTGTAAGAATCAATCATACAGGAGTATGAGGCTATGTTGTAAGAATCAATCATACAGGAGTCTGAGGCTATGTTGTAAGAATCAATCATACAGGTGTATTAGGCTATGTTGTAAGAATCAATCATACAGGTGTATGAGACTATGTTGTAAGAATCAATCATACAGGAGTATGAGGCTATGTTGTAAGAATCAATCATACAGGTGTATGAGACTATGTTGTAAGAATCAGTCATACAGGAGTATGAGTCTATGTTGTAAGAATCAATCATACAGGAGTATGAGGCTATGTTGTAAGAATCAATCATACAGGTGTATGAGGCTATGTTGTAAGAATCAATCATACAGGTGTATGAGACTATGTTGTAAGAATCAATCATACAGGAGTATGAGGCTATGTTGTAAGAATCAATCATACAGGTGTATGAGGCTATGTTGTAAGAATCAATCATACAGGAGTATGAGGCTATGTTGTAAGAATCAATCATACAGGAGTATGAGGCTATGTTGTAAGAATCAATCATACAGGTGTATGAGGCTATGTTGTAAGAATCAATCATACAGGTGTATGAGGCTATGTTGTAAGAATCAATCATACAGGTGTATGAGGCTATGTTGTAAGAATCAATCATACAGGTGTATGAGGCTATGTTGTAAGAATCAATCATACAGGTGTATGAGGCTATGTTGTAAGAATCAATCATACAGGTGTATGAGGCTATGTTGTAAGAATCAATCATACAGGTGTATGAGACTATGTTGTAAGAACCAATCATACAGGTGTATGAGACTATGTTGTAAGAATCAATCATACAGGTTTACGAGGCTATGTTGTAAGAATCAATCATACAGGTGTATGAGGCTATGTTGTAAGAATCAATCATACAGGTTTACGAGGCTATGTTGTAAGAATCAATCATACAGGTGTATGAGGCTATGTTGTAAGAATCAATCATACAGGTGTATGAGGCTATGTTGTAAGAATCAATCATACAGGTTTACGAGGCTATGTTGTAAGAATCAATCATACAGGCGTATGAGGCTATGTTGTAAGAATCAATCATACAGGTGTATGAGGCTATGTTGTAAGAATCAATCATACAGGAGTATGAGGCTATGTTGTAAGAATCAATCATACAGG
The DNA here is from genome assembly GCF_026875155.1 of Cherax quadricarinatus. Taxonomy (NCBI): domain Eukaryota; kingdom Metazoa; phylum Arthropoda; class Malacostraca; order Decapoda; family Parastacidae; genus Cherax; species Cherax quadricarinatus. The sequence continues at coordinate 27,877,374 of NC_069432.1, forward strand.
TGTATGAGGCTATGTTGTAAGAATCAATCATACAGGAGTATGAGGCTATGTTGTAAGAATCAATCATACAGGAGTATGAGGCTATGTTGTAAGAATCAATCATACAGGAGTATGAGGCTATGTTGTAAGAATCAATCATACAGGTGTATGAGGCTATGTTGTAAGAATCAATCATACAGGAGTATGAGGCTATGTTGTAAGAATCAATCATACAGGAGTATGAGGCTATGTTGTAAGAATCAATCATACAGGAGTATGAGGCTATGTTGTAAGAATCAATCATACAGGAGTATGAGGCTATGTTGTAAGAATCAATCATACAGGAGTATGAGGCTATGTTGTAAGAATCAATCATACAGGAGTATGAGGCTATGTTGTAAGAATCAATCATACAGGTGTATGAGACGTAGGCTACACCTGTCCATTTTTTTCAAACTTTTCTGAAACTCAGTAACCTTTTTTTTTTTTTTTTAAATTTAAAACTTTTTAAACTGTCAAATCCAAACAACCTATTTGCCTCATGTATACTGTCTGCATGGCTGACAGTCTGCGTCTGTCTGTCTGCATGGCTGACAGTCTGCGTCTGTCAGTCTGCATGGCTGACAGTCTGCGTCTGTCAGTCTGCATGGCTGACAGTCTGCGTCTGTCTGTCTGCATGGCTGACAGTCTGCGTCTTTCTGTCTGCATGGCTGACAGTCTGCGTCTGTCTGTCTGCATGGCTGACAGTCTTAGTCTGTCTGTCTGCATGGCTGACAGTCTTGCGTCCGTCTGCATGGCTGACAGCCTTGCGTCCGTCTGCATGGGTGACAGTCTTGCGTTTGTCTGTCTGCATGGCTGACAGTCTTGCGCCTGTCTGCATGGCTGACAGTCTTGCGTCTTTCTGCATGGGTGACAGTCTTGCGTGTCTGTCTGCATGGCTGACAGTCTTGCGTCTGTCTGCATGGCTGATAGTCTTGCGTCTGTCTGTCTGCATGGCTGACAGTCTTGCGTCTGTCTGTCTGCATGACTGACAGTCTTGCGTCTGTCTGTCTGCATGACTGACAGTCTTGCGTCTGTCTGTCTGTCTGCATGGCTGACAGTCTTGCGTCTGTCTGTCTGTCTGCATGGCTGACAGTCTTGCGTCTGTCTGCATGGCTGACAGTCTTGCGTCTGTCTGTCTGCATAGCTGACAGTCTTGCGTCTGTCTGCATGGCTGACAGTCTGCGTCTGTCTGTCCATCCAGCAGCCTATTACGAACCCCACCCAATTTCCCGAGCAAATATTCTGTCATGCAGAATAGGGAAGGTGATGCTGGTGGTGGGGGTGGGGAAGGTGGTTAGTGGTGGGGGAAGATGGTGGTGGGGGGGAAGATGGTGCTGGTGGTGGTGGTGGGAAGATGGTGCTGGTGGTGGTGGTGGGAAGATGGTGCTGGTGGTGGTGGGGGGGAAGATGGTGCTGGTGGTGGTGTGGGGGGGAAGATGGTGCTGGTGGTGATGGTGGGAAGATGGTGCTGGTGGTGGTGGTGGGAAGATGGTGCTGGTGGGGTGGTGGGGGGAAGATGGTGCTGGTGGTGGTGGGGGGAAGGTGGTGCTGGTGGTGGGGTGGGGAAGGTGGTGAGTGGTGGGGGAAGATGGTGCTGGTGGTGGTGGGGGGGAAGATGGTGCTGGTCTTGGTGGGGGGAAGGTGGTGCTGGTGGTGGGGGGCAGGTGGTGCTGGTGGTGGGGGGAAAGTGGTGCTGGTGTGGGGGGGAAGGTGGTGCTGGTGGTGGGAAGGTGGTGCTGGTGGTGGGGGGAAGGTGGTGCTGGTGGTGGGAAGGTGGTGCTGGTGGTGGGGGGGAAAGTGGTGCTGGTGGTGGGGGAAGGTGGTGCTGGTGGTGGGGGGGAAGGTGGTGCTGGTGGTGGGAAGGTGGTGCTGGTGGTGGGGGGGAAGGTGGTGCTGGTGTTGGGGTGAAGGTGGTGCTGGTGGTGGGAAGGTGGTGCTGGTGGTGGGGGGAAGGTGGTGCTGGTGGTGGGAAGCTGGTGCTGGTGGTGGGGGGAAGGTGGTGCTGGTGGTGGGAAGCTGGTGCTGGTGGTGGGGGGGAAGGTGGTGCTGGTGGTGGGGGGAAGGTGGTGCTGGTGGGGGGAAGCTGGTGGTGGGGGGAAGGTGGTGCTGGTGGGGGAAGCTGGTGCTGGGGGTGGGGGGGAAGGTGGTGCTGGTGGTGGGGAAGGTGGTGCTGGTGGTGGGAAGGTGGTGCTGGTGGTGGGAAAGCTGGTGTGGTGGGGGGGGGGGGGACAATATTGAAGGCGCTCTCACCGTGAGATTTGACACGTCTCAAGTGAAAAGGAAAATTGAAATTCAAAATAAGAGGCCAGACCAAGATGGATTCCAAGAAAAGTGAAAAAAAGGTGAATTATATAATATGAGATTGATTATATATATATATATATATATATATATATATATATATATATATATATATATATATATATATATATATATATATATATATATATATATATATATATATATGTATGAGTCGTGAAGATTATTTCTGTGAGAGTGCGTGAAGGTGATTTATATTAGAGTGCATAATGAGTGACGTATAAGTTATAATGGATAAGGTGTACTGGATGACGTATAAGGTATGGGAAGTGATGTATGAGTGGCAGAACGTATGAGCGAAGCGTAAGGTATAGTGAATGACGTATAAAGTTATTGAGTGACGTATAAGGTATAAGTGAGGTACAAGGTATAATGAGTGAATTATATGGTATAAATGAATTATAAGGTATGAGTGAAGTATAAGGTATAATGAGTGAAGTATAAGGTATAATGAGTGAAGTATAACTTATAATGACTAAAGTATAAGGTATAATGAATGAAGTATAAGGTATGAGTGAAGTATAAGGTATAATGAGTGAAGTATAAGGTATAATGAGTGAAGTATAACTTATAATGACTAAATTATAAGGTATAATGAGTGAAGTATAAGGTATAATGACGAGTATAAGGTATAATGAGTGAAGTATAGGTATAATGAGTGAAGTATAAGGAATAATGAAGTATAAGGTATAATAAGATAAGAAGCAGGTTGTTGACAAGTGAGGGAAGCTGCGCTCCTGGGGCCTTGAATCACCTGCTCACTGTCGGTGCTGATTAACTTTAATAAGACTCACAAATGTCGGAGGAATGAGGGAGGAGGACGAAGAGGAAGAAGAGAAGGGGAGAAGGGAAATTAGTTTTAAAGAAGAGGAGAAGACAGAGATGAGGAGTTTGAGAAAAAGTAAGGAGTAGGGAGAGAAAAGGAAGAATGAGAGAAGGAGGAAGAGGAGGAGGTGAGGTGACTAATGAGGAGAAAAGGAGCACAGGGAGAAGGATGTGAATAGAAAGTAAAGGAGGAGCGTAAGTAGAATAAAATAAATAAAGAAGTAATAAAAAGGAGAAGTCGGGTATATGATCCGTGGCTGTCAGTGAAAGCTAACATTAAACTTTATTAAATTCTTGTGTGTGTGTGTGTGTGTGTGTGTGTGTGTGTGTGTGTGTGTGTGTGTGTGTGTGTGTGTGTGTGTGTGTGTGTGTGTGTGTGTGTATTCACCTTTCTTCATACAGATTACATTCTGAGACAATTCCTCATATACTACGTGATAATATCATTGAAATTGTAACTAAGACAAAAAATAAGTTAGATTTTATAATATTAGCGAGTCTATACACAGGCAATTCAAACCTGAATTTAATGACATTTTATAAGTAGTTGGGTTATTTATGTTCAGATTAGGTAAGCAGGATTCAGTCTCGTAAGTTTGGGTTATTTGTTCATTGTTCCAGCCACGGTAATGTTACTTTATATACTTGATGTTCAAATTGTTATGTCGCTCCTGTGTATGTTGTCTTATTAACTGACCTTGAGCGGTCCAGTGTATGCATGTACCTGCCAGAATCCACCTGAGGTTCAGTGTTTGTGTGTAGTCGGTACCTACCACCTTCACCTGAGATTCAGTGTTTGTGTGTAGTCAGTACCTACCACCTTCACCTGAGGTTCAGTGTTTGTGTGTAGTCAGTACCTGCCACCTTCACCTGAGGTTCAGTGTTTGTGTGTAGTCAGTACCTACCACCTTCACCTGAGGTTCAGTGTTTGTGTGTAGTCAGTACCTGCCACCTTCACCTGAGGTTCAGTGTTTGTGTGTAGTCAGTACCTACCACCTTCACCTGAGGTTCAGTGTTTGTGTGTAGTCAGTACCTACCACCTTCACCTGAGGTTCAGTGTTTGTGTGTAGTCAGTACCTGCCACCTTCACCTGAGGTTCAGTGTTTGTGTGTAGTCAGTACCTGCCACCTTCACCTGAGGTTCAGTGTTTGTGTGTAGTCAGTACCTTCACCTGAGGTTCAGTGTTTGTGTGTAGTCAGTACCTGCCACCTTCACCTGAGGTTCAGTGTTTGTGTGTAGTCAGTACCTACCACCTTCACCTGAGGTTCAGTGTTTGTGTGTAGTCAGTACCTACCACCTTCACCTGAGATTCAGTGTTTGTGTGTAGTCAGTACCTACCACCTTCACCTGAGGTTCAGTGTTTGTGTGTAGTCAGTACCTGCCACCTTCACCTGAGGTTCAGTGTTTGTGTGTAGTCAGTACCTTCACCTGAGGTTCAGTGTTTGTGTGTAGTCAGTACCTACCACCTTCACCTGAGGTTCAGTGTTTGTGTGTAGTCAGTACCTGCCACCTTCACCTGAGGTTCAGTGTTTGTGTGTAGTCAGTACCTACCACCTTCACCTGAGGTTCAGTGTTTGTGTGTAGTCAGTACCTGCCACCTTCACCTGAGGTTCAGTGTTTGTGTGTAGTCAGTACCTACCACCTTCACCTGAGGTTCAGTGTTTGTGTGTAGTCAGTACCTACCACCTTCACCTGAGGTTCAGTGTTTGTGTGTAGTCAGTACCTACCACCTTCACCTGAGGTTCAGTGTTTGTGTGTAGTCAGTACCTGCCACCTTCACCTGAGGTTCAGTGTTTGTGTGTAGTCAGTACCTACCACCTTCACCTGAGGTTCAGTGTTTGTGTGTAGTCAGTACCTACCACCTTCACCTGAGGTTCAGTGTTTGTGTGTAGTCAGTACCTACCACCTTCACCTGAGGTTCAGTGTTTGTGTGTAGTCAGTACCTGCCACCTTCACCTGAGGTTCAGTGTTTGTGTGTAGCCAGTACCTACCACCTTCACCTGAGGTTCAGTGTTTGTGTGTAGTCAGTACCTGCCACCTTCACCTGAGGTTCAGTGTTTGTGTGTAGTCAGTACCTACCACCTTCACCTGAGGTTCAGTGTTTGTGTGTAGTCAGTACCTACCACCTTCACCTGAGATTCAGTGTTTGTGTGTAGTCAGTACCTACCACCTTCACCTGAGGTTCAGTGTTTGTGTGTAGTCAGTACCTACCACCTTCACCTGAGGTTCAGTGTTTGTGTGTAGTCAGTACCTACCACCTTCACCTGAGGTTCAGTGTTTGTGTGTAGTCAGTACCTACCACCTTCACCTGAGGTTCAGTGTTTGTGTGTAGCCAGTACCTACCACCTTCACCTGAGGTTCAGTGTTTGTGTGTAGTCAGTACCTGCCACCTTCACCTGAGGTTCAGTGTTTGTGTGTAGTCAGTACCTACCACCTTCACCTGAGGTTCAGTGTTTGTGTGTAGTCAGTACCTACCACCTTCACCTGAGATTCAGTGTTTGTGTGTAGTCAGTACCTACCACCTTCACCTGAGGTTCAGTGTTTGTGTGTAGTCAGTACCTACCACCTTCACCTGAGGTTCAGTGTTTGTGTGTAGTCAGTACCTACCACCTTCACCTGAGGTTCAGTGTTTGTGTGTAGTCAGTACCTACCACCTTCACCTGAGGTTCAGTGTTTGTGTGTAGTCAGTACCTGCCACCTTCACCTGAGGTTCAGTGTTTGTGTGTAGTCAGTACCTACCACCTTCACCTGAGGTTCAGTGTTTGTGTGTAGTCAGTACCTACCACCTTCACCTGAGATTCAGTGTTTGTGTGTAGTCAGTACCTACCACCTTCACCTGAGGTTCAGTGTTTGTGTGTAGTCAGTACCTACCACCTTCACCTGAGGTTCAGTGTTTGTGTGTAGTCAGTACCTACCACCTTCACCTGAGGTTCAGTGTTTGTGTGTAGTCAGTACCTACCACCTTCACCTGAGGTTCAGTGTTTGTGTGTAGTCAGTACCTACCACCTTCACCTGAGGTTCAGTGTTTGTGTGTAGTCAGTACCTACCACCTTCACCTGAGGTTCAGTGTTTGTGTGTAGTCAGTACCTACCACCTTCACCTGAGGTTCAGTGTTTGTGTGTAGTCAGTACCTGCCACCTTCACCTGAGGTTCAGTGTTTGTGTGTAGTCAGTACCTACCACCTTCACCTGAGGTTCAGTGTTTGTGTGTAGTCAGTACCTACCACCTTCACCTGAGGTTCAGTGTTTGTGTGTAGTCAGTACTTAATAGTCTTCATCTGAGGTAACACTTTTTTTCTTGATAGTTTCTTAGTCTTTATATTGTTATAACCATTTTACATATTTTACAGACAAACAAAAGCCTTTCTTTTAAAAAACAAGAGTGATGGCAGAAAGGTAGATGGTTACAAGGAGCGGGCGAGGGGCGTGTTGGAGGGGAGGGAGTTGATGAAGAGGGTATAGAGGTAAATAACGATGTGAGGGTAGGGAGGTGATAAGGAAGGGAAAGAGAAGAATCCGCTTGAGGGTTGAGTGGAAACTGGGAGAAGTATAGAAAATTAGGAAGACTTATTTGTAGAGAGACAAATGTTTCAGCTCAACCTGTTGCCCGAGCAGTATGTCTCGTGTGTGGGAAGGAGAGGGGAAGACAGGGTGATGATGGGTGCCAATATGATATTTTCCAAAGCACTGTACAAGCTGGCTAAGCTGCATGTAGAACACAGAAACGACGGTAGGGTGAGGCAAGCCACTAAAACAACAAGAATAACGAAGATACAGATCAAAAGGAGGAGAGTAAGACAAAAAAAAGAGGGGGGAGAATATCCCTGGGAAGGGTCCAATTAGGTCACTTTATTATTCTAGAGAGGGAAATAATTGGTTAAAAGAAAGAAGGGCGAGAATAAACAGGCGGACCCTGTTGAGACTATAAATATGTACAACAGTACAGTTTGTACGGAGATGCCAGTGATATACATTGTAGCAGGGACATACATTGTAGCAGGGACATACATTGCAGGAATGACATACAATGTAGCAGGGACATACAGTGTAGCAGGGAGATAGATTGTAGCAATGACGTATAATGTAGCAGGGACATACATTGTAACAGGGACATACAATGTAGCAGGGACATACAATGTAGCAGGGACATACATTGTAGCAGGGACATACAATGTAGCACTATATCTAGAACTTCCAAACCTTCAGCCATTTACAGACACGTCCAAGCAAATCTTCGGATATTTTATCACTAATACAGTGATAAAATAACCGAAATGTTAAGATTGTATCCGCTTTTTGTACTGGTGGGATGAATAAACTAATATTTGTTGAGACTGTAAGCTAGTGATGTGATAAAGTGTTATACAGGGTACTGCATTAATGTTAAGATAATTCGTATAAATGTAACGAGTTTGTATTGTAAGGAAAAAGTTCTTCATAAATGTATAAATAATGTCAGTGGTTAAGTGGACACGTACTAAACACGGCCAGTTGGACATCATAATCCCCTCAAGGAAGGTTCCTTGATGTTGGTGAGGGGCTCTTGATTTAGGGAATTGGATCTGTGCTCCAGTTCACCGAATTAAGCCTGAATGCCTTCCACATCCCCCCCCCAGGCGCTGTATAATCCTCAGGGTTTAGCGCTTCCCCCTTGATTATAATAATAATGGACATCATAATATGACTGAGACTCGTGTCAGGAAAAAAAATTGTCTTGTTTCCTGATAAATCTTACCTAACCGGCGAAGGCGTGGAAACTTTGGACGTGTTTCCTTAAACTGGTTGTTAGAAGTATGCCATTGATGTCAGCTAGGCCTACCTGGAGTCTACCTGGAGGGTATTCCGGGGATCAACGCCCCCGCGGCCCGGTTCATGACCAGGCCTCCCGGTGGATCAGAGCCTGATCAACGAGGCTGTTACTGCTGGCCGCACGCAATCCAACGTACGAACCACAGCCCGGCTGATCCGGCACCGTTTAGGTATCTCCAGCTTCCTCTTGAAGACAACCAAGGGTCTACTTATTGCTGGTGGAAGGCTGTTGAACAGTATTGGACCCCGGACACTTATTGCGTTTTCTTTTGGTGTACCAGTGGCGCCCCTACTTTTCACTGGGGGTATGTTGCATCGCCTGCCAAGTCTTTTGCTTTCGTATGGAGTGATTTCTGTGTGCATATTAGGGACCAGTCCCTCCAGAATCTTCCAGGTGTAGATTATGATATATCTCTCTCGCCTGCGCTCCAGTCAATACAAGTCAAGTGCTTCCAGGCGTTCCCAGTAGTTAAGGTGTTTGATGGAACTTATACGTGCAGTAAAGGTTCTCTCTACATTCTCTAGATCTGCAATTTCACCTGCCTTGAATAGGGATGTTAATGTACAGCAGTATTCTAGTCTAGAGAAAACAAGTGATTTAAAAAGGATCATCACTGGCTTAGCATCTCTTGTCTTGAATGTTCTCATTATCCATCGTATCAATTTCCTCGCAGATGTGATAGTGGCATTGTTGTGGTTCTTGAAGGTGAGGTTTTCGGACATTACCACACTCAGGTCCTTCACATTACTTTTCCGCTCTATTGTGTGATTAGAGTTTGTAGTATACTCAGTCCTAGTTACTATTTCCTCCAGTTTTCCATATCGGAGTAGTTGGAATTTGTCTTCATTGAACATCATATGTTTTCTGTTGCCCATTGGAAAACTTTGTTTATATCTTCTTGGAGCTTTGCCGTGTCCTCAATGGATGACACTGTCATGCAGATCCTAGTATCGTCTGCAAAGGATGATACAGTGCTATGGTTTACATCTCTGTCTATGTCTGATATGAGAATAAGGAACAGGATAGGTGCGAGTATTGTGCCTTGTGGGACAGAGCTCTTCACTATGGCAGCATCTGATTTAACTCTGTTTACCACTACTCTTTGTGTACGATTGGTTAGAAAGTTGAAGATCCATCTGCCTACTTTGCCAATTATCCCTTTAGCACGCATTTTGTGTGCTATTATACCATGGTCGCACTTATCGAAGGCTTTTGCAAAATCTGTGTATACTACATCTGCATTCTGTTTGTTTTCCAGTGCATCTAGGACCATATCATAGTGGTCAAGCTCTTGCGAAAGGCAGGAGCGACCTGCTCTGAAACCATGTTGCCCTGGGTTGTGCAATTTTTGGGAGTCCAGGTGGTTTGCTATTCTGCTTCTTAGAACTCTTTCAAAGATTTTTATGATATGGGGGCGTTAAAGCTGTTGGTCTATAGTTCTTAGCTACTGCTTTGCTGCCATCTTTATGGAGTGGGGCTATATCTGTTGTTTTTAGTGACTGGAATCTCGCCTGTGTCTAAGTTCCTTCTCCATAGCATACTTAGGGCCCGTGTGAGGGGTTTCTTGCAGTTCTGTATACCTTGTATATGTACTTGTAGTAAATAAAGATTATATTAACCTGAGAGGTGTTGAGTGATTAGCAGTCGCTGGGATGGTGTTATGGACCCAGGATGAGTTAAGTAAGCTGTAATTCTAGTGGTGTAATAAGGTACCTGACTTTTCTTGACATTGTATCTTTACATTGTACTGCGTACATGAGCTATGTGAGGTAGTTGTAGTATATCCTATGACTAATATTTGTATAGATCCATTGGGATCTGGCAGAGACCAACTGTGACCTCTGTTATCTTGCTTTTGTTTGTGTTACCGTTCACAGGATGGGCACAGGAGTCTCAGTAGACTGTATCCGTCAGGAGGCACAACTGACCCTGAGAGAGACTCGGTAAGATCAGCTTACTAGTCTTGACAAGGAAATAACAAGTGAAAGCAAAGGCAGGGTAGAATAAACAAGAGGGGGGGGGATGAGTTAGGTCAGTTTATCTTTCTTAAGAAGGAAATAACTGGTTAACACAAAGGCGGGCAAGAATAAACAAGTGTCAAGGAGGGTGAGACTCTGATAGTGTGCTTGGTGGTGTAGCAACACTTGAGTCAACACGCAGGTGATGAGTGTAGCTGCTTGTTGCAGAGAACAGCGCCAGGCCAGAGGGGAAAATGAGGGGAGGTCAGAGCACGGGAATGAAGGCCAGAGGTGAGATTACAGAAGGCGAGATAAGAGGGAAAAGCAGGGAAGAGAGAAGGGAAGAGGTGAGGGAGGGGAAGGAAGAGGAAAGATGTGAGTGGAGAGGACAGAAACAAGGGGATGGAGAGGGAATGGGTAATGGAAGGTAGTGATGGGAGGACTGGAGGAGTTCCTGGGAATACACACACACACACACACACACACACACACACACACACACACACACACACACACACACACACACACACACACACACACATATATATATATAGTATATATACATATATATATATATATATATATATATATATATATATATATATATATATATATATATATATATATATATGAGAGAGAGAGAGAGAAAGAAAGTATTTTTTTTCAGGTGTGAGGTGACTGGCTGAGCTGTGACAGAAGAGCTTTGATCCCTGTGTGAGAAGGCTTCGAACCCTCTCTTTGAAGCCTTGAAGCAGCAGCCCCGCCTTCCTGGAATTGTTTATGTTCACATGTCTGTTTAGAACCTCGCTAGCGCACACACACACAAATAGAGAATAAAGAACAGGGAGAGAGAATAAATACAGGGGAGACATAATCACGACATATATGAGACTCAGAGTCGTTGGCATGGACTGATGTTTTACATCCGAGGAATTTCATCCCACACAACAACTATCACAACTAATACAACAACTATCACGACCAACACAACAACTGCTACAACCAACACAGCTGCTACAACCAACACAACTGCTACAACCAACACAGCTGCTACAACCAACACAACTGCTACAACCAACACAGCTACTACAACCAACACAACTGCTACAACCAACACAGCTGCTACAACCAACACAGCTGCTACAACCAACACAACTACTACAACCAACACAGCTGCTACAACCAACACAACTGCTACAACCAACACAACTGCTACAACCAACACAACTGCTACAACCAACACAACTGCTACAACCAACACAACTGCTACAACCAACACAACTGCTACAACCAACACAGCTGCTACAACCAACACAGCTGCTACAACCAACACAACTGCTACAACCAACACAACTGCCTACAACTGCACAACACAACTGCTACAACCAACACAACTGCTACAACCAACAACAACTGCTACAACCAACACAGCTGCTACAACATCACAACACAACTGCTACAACCAACACAGCTGCTACAACCAACACAACTGCTACAACCAACACAACTGCTACAACCAACACAGCTGCTACAACCAACACAACTGCTACAACCAACACAACTGCTACAACCAACACAGCTGCTACAACCAACACACTGCTAACCAAACCACAAACACAACTGCTACAACCAACACAGCTGCTACAACCAACACAACTTACTACAAACCAACACAGCTGCTACAACCAACACAACTGCTACAACCAACACAACTGCTACAACCAACACAGCTGCTACAACCAACACAACTACTACAACCAACACAGCTGCTACAACCAACACAACTGCTACAACCAACACAACTCTACAAACCAACACAGCTGCTACAAAACCAACACAACTACTACAACCAACACACTGCTACAAACCAACAACAACTGCTACAACCAACACAACTGCTACAACCAACCACAAACTCTACAACCAACACAACTGCTACAACCAACACAACTGCTACAACCAACACAACTGCTACAACCAAACAGACTGCTACAACCAACACAGCTGCTACAACCAACACAACTGCTACAACCAACACAACTGCTAAACAACACAACATACACAACAACTACTACAACCACACAACAACTGCTACAACCAACACAACTGCTACAACCAACACAACTGCTACAACCAACACAACTGCTACAACCAACACAGCTGCTACAACCAACACAACTGCTACAACCAACACACTGCTACAACCACAACTGCTACAACAAACAATGCTACAACCAACACAACTGCTACAACCAACACAACTGCTACAACCAACACACTGCTAAACCACACAACTGCTACAACCAACACAGCTGTCACAACAAAACCAAACTGCTACAACCAACACAACTGCTACAACCAACACAACTGCTACAACCAACACAGCTGCTACAACCAACACAACTGCTACAACCAACACAGCTGCTAACCCAAAACTGCTACAACCAACACAACTGCTACAACCAACACAGCTGCTACAAACCCAACCACACACTGCTACAACCAACACAGCTGCTACAACCAACACAACTGCTACAACCAACACAACTGCTACAACCAACACAACTGCTACAACCAACACAACTGCTACAAAAACCAAACACAGCTGCTACAACCAACACAACTGCTACAACCAACACAGCTGCTACAACCAACACAACTGCTACAACCAACACACAACTACTACAACCAACACAACTGCTACAACCAAGAACAACAACTGCTACAACCAACACAACTGCTACAACCACACACAACTGCTAACAAAACCTCAACCAACACACTGCTACCAACACCTCAACCACACACAACTGCTAAACCAACCACTGCTACAACCACAACTGCTACAACCAACACAACTGCTACAACCAACACAACTGCTACAACCAACACAACTGCTAAACCAAACAATGCTAAACCAACAACTGCTACAACCAACACAGCTGCTACAACCAACACAGCTGCTACAACCAACACAGCTGCTACAACCAACACAACTGCTACAACCAACACAACTGCTACAACCAACACAACTGCTACAACCAACACAGCTGCTACAACCAACACAACTGCTACAACCAACACAGCTGCTACAACCAACACAACTGCTACAACCAACACAACTGCTACAACCAACACAACTGCTCCAAATTACAACCAACACAACTGCTACAACCAACACAACTGCTACAACCAACACAACTGCTACAACCAACACAACTGCTACACAACCAAACCACAACTGCTAAACAAACACTGCAACAAAAACTGCTACAACCAACACAGCTGCTACAACCAACACAGCTGCTACAACCAACACACTGCTACAACCAACACAGCTGCTACAACCAACACAGTGCTACAACCAACACAACTGCTACAACCAACACAACTGCTACAACCAACACAACTGCTACAACCAACACAACTGCTACAACCAACACAGCTGCTACAACCAACACACTGCTACAACCAACACACTGCTACAACCAACACAGTGCTACAAACCAACACAACGCTACAACCAACACAACTGGCTACAACCAACAAGCTGCTATAACCACCAATGTGCTACAACCAAACGAGCTGCTAATACCAACACCTGCTACAACAACAGCTGTCTACAACCAACACAGCTGCTACAACAACACAGCTGCTATAACCAACACAAGCTGCTACACCAAAACATGCTGTAAACCACACAGTGCTACAACCAAACCAGCTGCTACAACCAACACGATGCTACAAACCAAACAACTGCTAAACCAACACAAAGCTGCTTAATACTCATTAAACAACAATGTAACCAACAGCAAATGTACAAAACAGTGTACAACAACAAGTGTGTAAATCAATACAGCTGCTGAACACGTGTACCGGGGTGTAAACACACGTGCTCACCACAGCTGTAACAAGTCTAACAACCACACACGACTGCACACCTCCACGTAGTCAACCATTTACTAATACCTACCATGCTGATACACACTGACACTCGCATATGTAGTGTCTGTGTGTAGTGTTGTGTGTGTGACGTGTATGTGTGTGTGTCCTGGGTGTTAGTGTGTGCTGTGTGTGTGTTGTGGTAGTGTGTGGTATGTGTAGTCGTGTGCTGTGTGTCGTGTGGGTTGCTGGTGTGTCCTCAAACCCGCTGCTCACTCCTCGTTGTTAATGACACTCGTAAGTAATCTCAATAATATAACTGATTCTATTCCAAATAAATTAATGCAATCGTTAATTATCTCCGAGTTTTTTTCTTAAACGAATAAATGAACAGCAATAATGTATATAACTAATTAAACGAGAAAAGAAGTGGGTAGAATATTGAGACAGCCTGAAGGTGTAGGTACCTGGGTGTTAGTTACCTTACACCTGGTGTCACTTCACCTAGCAGTAAGTAGGTATCTGGATATTAGTTACCTTACACCTGCTGTCACTGTTTACCTAGCAGTAAGTAGGTACCTGGATGTTAGTTACCTTAAACCTGCTGTCACTGTTCACCTAGCAGTAAGTAGGTACCTGGATGTTAGTTACCTTAAACCTGCTGTCACTGTTCACCTAGCAGTAAGTAGGTACCTGGGTGTTAGTCGACTTGTGTTGGTGGCATCCTGGGGGACAAAATTGAGGATCACAATAGAAATAAGACAGTCCTCAATGACGCACTGACTGTCTTGGGTTATCCTGGGAATAAGACAGTCCTCAGTGAAGCACTGACTGTCTTGGATTATCCTGGGTGGCTAACCCTCCTGAGTTAAAAATCCCAACAAAATCTTTATCTCAGTATTTTTTACCTCCTTCTCCGAGGCTAAGGATCCCTTCTCACACCGAGAGAAGGAGCCCATTAACGCTCATCAGATTTAGTTTTGAGATGCAGACTCTTTACACTGTCACGGATAAGCAACCTATTACTGCCAGCCTCTGGCATGACGGATGCTCCACTCTTCATGTTTGCAGGTGAGAGGGATTTAAAGTGTAGAACGGATAGGTGAGGAGGGTTACCATGTATTGAGAGAGAGAGAGGAAGAGAGAAAAGGGAGAGGGAAGAAGGTAGACAAACATTTATGATCAGGCTTAAAAGATGAAAGTAAAAACTTTGAGTATAATAACAACACCAATAATAATAATAATAATAATAATAATGACAGCAATAACAATAATAATAATAACAATGATAATAACAACAACAACAACAACAACAATAATAATAATAATAATAATAATAATAATAATAATAATGACAGCAATAACAATAATAATAATAACAATGATAATAACAACAACGACAATAATAATAATAATAATAATAATAATAATAATAATAATGACAGCAATAACAATAATAATAACAATGATAATAACAACGACAATAATAATAATAATAATAATAATAATAATAATAATAATAATGACAGCAATAACAATAATAATAATAACAATGATAATAACAACAACGACAATAATAATAATAATAATAATAATAATAATAATAATAATAATAAAGGCAGCCATATTCAGGAAGAAAAAATCTTTCTTGGGTATAATTAAGGTGAGAGAGCAACCTACGTCAATGATGCTGGTTAATTAAGTAGGGAGCCCCCTCAAGTTGCACCTAGGTGATAACACAGTCCCCCCGTCAAGGTGCACCTTCGTGATAGTGCAGTCCCCTATCAAGGAGCACCTAGGTGATAACACAGTCCCCCGTCAAGGAGCACCTAGGTGATAGCACAGTCCCCCGTCAAGGAGCACCTACGTGATAGCACAGTCCCCCTATCAAGGAGCACCTAGGTGATAGCACAGTCCCCCGTCAAGGAGCACCTAGGTGATAGCACAGTCCCCCGTCAAGGAGCACCTAGGTGATAGCACAGTCCCCTGTCAAGGAGCACCTAGGTGATAACACAGTCCCCCGTCAAGGAGCACCTAGGTGATAACACAGTCCCCCGTCAAGGAGCACCTAGGTGATAGCACAGTCCCCCTATCAAGGAGCACCTAGGTGATAGCACAGTCCCCCGTCAAGGAGCACCTAGGTGATAGCACAGTCCCCCGTCAAGGAGCACCTAGGTGATAGCACAGTCCCCCGTCAAGGAGCACCTAGGTGATAGCACAGTCCCCCTATCAAGGAGCACCTAGGTGATAGCACAGTCCCCCGTCAAGGAGCACCTAGGTGATAGCACAGTCCCCCGTCAAGGAGCACCTAGGTGATAGCACAGTCCCCCTATCAAGGAGCACCTAGGTGATAGCACAGTCCCCCGTCAAGGAGCACCTACGTGATAGCACAGTCCCCCGTCAAGGAGCACCTAGGTGATAGCAAAGTCCCCCCTGTCAAGGTACACCTAGGTGATATTACAGAGGCGTATAAGACATTTCTCTTATGTGTAAAGACTACATTCTCAGACGTCCATAATATTCCATGCACTTATGACTTCAAAATTACAGCATAGGCACCAAATAAGTTAGATTTTAGAATTTTAGAATTTGTATATTAGATATTTCAAAAGTGAACTTAATGACAATGTGTGTGTCAGCAGTTGGATTTATTGACGCTGGGATAGTTATTTCTATGGTTTGTTTGTGTTTAGTCAGTACCTACCACCTTCACCTGAGGTTCAGTGTTTGTGTGTAGTCAGTACCTACCACCTTCACCTGAGGCTCAGTGTTTGTGTGTAGTCAGTACCTACCACCTTCACCTGAGGTTCAGTGTTTGTGTGTAGTCAGTACCTACCAACTTCACCTGAGGCTCAGTGTTTGTGTTTAGTCAATACCTACCACCTTCACCTGAGGTTCAGTGTTTGTGTTTAGTCAGTACCTACCAACTTCACCTGAGGCTCAGTGTTTGTGTTTAGTCAATACCTACCACCTTCACCTGAGGCTCAGTGTTTGTGTGTAGTCAGTACCTACCACCTTCACCTGAGGTTCAGTGTTTGTGTGTAGTCAGTACCTACCACCTTCACCTGAGGCTCAGTGTTTGTGTGTAGTCAGTACCTACCACCTTCACCTGAGATTCAGTGTTTGTGTGTAGTCAGTACCTACCACCTTCACCTGAGATTCAGTGTTTGTGTGTAGTCAGTACCTACCACCTTCACCTGAGATTCAGTGTTTGTGTGTAGTCAGTACCTACCACCTTCACCTGAGATTCAGTGTTTGTGTGTAGTCAGTACCTACCACCTTCACCTGAGATTCAGTGTTTGTGTGTAGTCAGTACCTACCACCTTAACCTGAGATTCAGTGTTTGTGTGTAGTCAGTACCTACCACCTTCACCTGAGGTACAGTGTTTGTGTGTAGTCAGTACCTACCACCTTCACCTGAGGTACAGTGTTTGTGTGTAGTCAGTACCTACCACCTTCACCTGAGGTACAGTGTTTGTGTGCAGTCAGTACCTACCACCTTCACCTGAGGTTCAGTGTTTGTGTGTAGTCAGTACCTACCACCTTCACCTGAGGTTCAGTGTTTGTGTGTAGTCAGTACCTACCGCCTTCACCTGAGGTTCAGTGTTTGTGTGTAGTCAGTACCTGCCACCTTCACCTGAGGTTCAGTGTTTGTGTGTAGTCAGTACCTACCACCTTAACCTGAGATTCAGTGTTTGTGTGTAGTCAGTACCTACCACCTTCACCTGAGGTACAGTGTTTGTGTGTAGTCAGTACCTACCACCTTCACCTGAGGTACAGTGTTTGTGTGTAGTCAGTACCTACCACCTTCACCTGAGGTACAGTGTTTGTGTGCAGTCAGTACCTACCACCTTCACCTGAGGTTCAGTGTTTGTGTGTAGTCAGTACCTACCACCTTCACCTGAGGTTCAGTGTTTGTGTGTAGTCAGTACCTACCGCCTTCACCTGAGGTTCAGTGTTTGTGTGTAGTCAGTACCTGCCACCTTCACCTGAGGTTCAGTGTTTGTGTGTAGTCAGTACGTACCAGCGCTCCCTTGAGGTAACAGCAGCTCTGTACCTTGATACTGTGTACAACACCTTAGATGCACACAGTATACTAAAGATAGTTAATGATTACCGAAATATTGGCGTCTCGCGGCCTGTCAGCAAATATTGTGCTTAGCCTGATTCATTAAAAGAAACAAGTCTCACAATTTAGTAAATATCATAGGCAAGAGAGAGAGAGAGAGAGAGAGAGAGAGAGAGAGAGAGGAGTCAGCAAGCTAGAAGAGTGTGTCAGCATGCAATTTATCCGTCTGTCACCACTCTGCTAATTTCCCCAGGATATATTATGACATGGAATTTTCTTGGTAGAGGCGCCGCCTGATACATGGCACAGATGACACTGCTTACCTGATACATGACACACCAGAGAGGACAAGTGACACACTGCAGTCTTAACAAAAATACTACAGCTCTAACAAACACGACAATCTTTACAACAGTATTAACAAAAGCACGACAGTTTTAACAAAAATATGATAACATGAAGAAAAGCACAGCAACCCACACTTGTAATATAAACACAATAAACTTATCAAATAACATAATATACATAACAAAAACAGGACAACCTTAACAAAAACACTACAACCTTAGACTCGCTACTACCTCAGCAGACACAGCAACCTTAACAAAAACAGCACAACTTTAACAAAAACACTTTAGTCTTGACATGACACACGTGTCTTGACACATGTGACAGCTGCCGTCGCTTGCCTTCGGGAAATGTGAGGGAAATTTTAATTAACTGTGATTTATTTCCCTGCCGAGTTTGGGGAAAATCGCGTTTACATGACTTTTTTTGTCCTTGTCTTTTTTTCTTTTAGCGTTTGAGGGGGAACTTTACAAGACTTAACTTGGCCAAATTTTTAATAAAGGAATTTTCGTTTTTTTGTGTGTGTGTGTGGGGAGGGGGGGGAGAGGTGGAGGAGGAGGAGGAGGAGGAGATGGAAGGAGGAGGAGGAGGAGGAGTGGGGTAGTATTTAAGACAGGGAAACCGGTATTTATTTTACATGTTTACGTTTGTAAGTGTTCACTAGTGGCGTGGTTAGGAAGCTTAAAAGCTTTTAGCTCTTGTCTTAGGTTATTTTAAGAGATTCTTATCTCTCTTTCCTCTTTCTCACTTCCCCATTTCTCCCCTCTTTTTATCCCCTCCACTAACACTTCATCTCCACTTTACCCTCCTGCCCTTCCTCTCCACTCACCCGTTCCTCCCCTCCTCGGTCTTCCCTTGCTCCCTTCTTCACCACCTGCCCTTTCCTTCCTTCCTTCATTCCCTCCTGCACCTTCGTGTAGTATGACCTAGAAAATGTACAGAGAACTTTCACGGCGCGCATAACGGAGATAAAACACCTCAATTACTGGGAGCGCTTGAGGTTTCTAAACCTGTATTCCCTGGAACGCAGGAGGGAGAGATACATGATTATATACACCTGGAAAATCCTAGAGGGACTAGTACCGAACTTGCACACGAAAATCACTCACTACGAAAGCAAAAGACTTGGCAGACGATGCACCATCCCCCAATGAAAAGCAGGGGTGTCACTAGCACGTTAAGAGACCATACAATAAGTGTCAGGGGACCGAGACTGTTCAACTGCCTCCCAGCACACATAAGGGGGATTACCAACAGACCCCTGGCAGTCTTCAAGCTGGCACTGGACAAGCACCTAAAGGCAGTTCCTGATCAGCCGGGCTGTGGCTCGTACGTTGGTTTGCGTGCAGCCAGCAGCAACAGCCTGGTTGATCAGGCGCTGATCCACCAGGAGGCCTGGTCACAGACCGGGCCGCGGGGGCGTTGACCCCCGAAACTCTCTCCAGGTAAACTCCAGGTAAGTATGTTCCAGTACATCCTGTGCTTCAAAGGTTCAGCGACTGACTCGCTAGCCTCCACACTCTCCACAAGGAGGTACAGTTGTCTTGGTGTCCAGGCCATGTGTAGCTCCAGGGTAATGAACAGCCGAACGCTGAGTCCAGCACTGCTATATCGAGCTCTCGCTCTCTATGACAAACGTTTTACCTCAGTGACTTCCAAAGAAGGTATTGAAGCTTTTTGGAAAGTAGTGGGTGCAGTGGGCCACTCATACGAGTAACAATGCACAGATATCATTACAGAAGTCACTTTCCTGTCGATTAAGAATAAGGCACACACACACACTTCACAAATAACCCGCACTGAGCAGAGTAAACTTATGACGACGTTTCGGTCCATCTTGAACTATCGTCAAGTCACAACTGAGCGAGAAATAGCAGAGAATGCCAGAAGACAATTAGCACACACATGTTATACAGTGGGTTAAGGTGTAAATGAGCCTCCTCGTCCTTCCCTCGTATAACACTTCACCACTTGTTCAGTAAACACTTAAGCGGCACGTAAATTTCCCTGTCTTTTAATAACATGCTCATTTTCCCACTATAATCTACCTTGTCCATAATTACAGGTCTGAGCTTTGGTCAGACCTGTGCTGCACAGCTCTTGTGCAACACAGTTGTCCTCAAAAATTTGCTAAGTTATACCATGAATTAAGGAAAGATCCTAAACTTCACCTTACGAAAGCAGAGGAAGTAAATGCGATAGTAATTATGAACAAGGTAGATTATAGTGGAAAAAATGAACATGTTATTAGAAGACAGGGAAACTCACGTGCCGCTTAACCTTCCAGTTGGTGCCAATTTTTCTTCTCTCTAGCCGATAGTACATATTTAGTTTACCTCACTTTCACCCATGTAAGTATATTTTCCAAAGTAAAATCAAGGGAAACATTTCTGGGGATAATTCTAAACTAATATTAAAAATATTACAATTATTTATTAATGTTAGTACTAAAGATATGAGGAATATTCCATAACTGAGAATATTCAACTGGACACTTATAATTTAGTGTTACTGAGAGAAAGAGTAATGACATACCATATGAGAGTTTTAATAATGATCTATTAGACTAGTGTAAATAATGCTTACAATTAACAGTCCACCACCATACACTCACATTCTCACGAAGTCTGTTGCCAGTGGCTCTCATCTTTCCCTGATCTATCAGGAGGCCTGGTCTGGGACCAGTCCGTGGGGGACTTTGACCCCCGAAAACAGCCTACAACTATTCTTCAGGTACTGTTTTCAAAAGTGGCTTCTCCTAGGTGTCAAAACCTATGAGAAGCTCCTCAACCGAACTGTCTTTATCCCTAACTCACTAACCAGTGTTTACGTGAGTTGCTTCATCCCAGTTAGAGGTAACTAATTGGAATGTTATCCCACCCACAAGTCAGCAGTTTCTTAAAAGGCTGCAGATAAACTGATAGTGAAGTTGATGTATAAACTAGAGGAGCTTTGCTCCTTAGCATAACTCACAAGACACTTGAGTCCCCTTACAAGTTTCAAATAGCTCAGAGAAAGAGTTATGACAGATCATTAATCTACAACCAGACCTGTAGTTCCTCACACTCATCTCACCCATGGTCACCTGCTTGAGGGGTAATGCTACCCTTCTTACAACTTGTGTCCTCTACCTGCCTAGTCTACCAGTAGTCACTTGTATGGGAGGGGGTCACTGACCCCGTGAGCTGCTAACTCTGGTGCAGTTTATGATGTTATATGCCTGTGATAAACCTGTGATTGATTTCGAGGGCTTTTCTACCCTACCAACCCGGCCTTTGACCAAGTTCTCAGTTGAGTGTCTGTTCAACCAGGTTGTTACTGGAAAATCTTGGAAGGAATGGTCCCAAATCTGCACACAGAAATCACTCCCTACGAAAGTAAAAGACTGGACAGGCGATGCAAAATGCCCCCAATAAAAAGTAGGGGCGCCATTGGTACACTAAGGGAAAACACCGTAAGTGTCCGGGGCCCAAGACTGTTCAACAGCCTCCCATCAAGCATTAGGGGACTTGCCATAAACCCCTGGCTGCCTTCAAGAGAGAGCTGGACAGATACCTGAAGTCAGTGCCAGATCAGCCAGGGTGTGGCTCGTACGTTGGACTGTGTGCGGCCAGCAGTAACAGCCTAGTTGATCAGGCCCTGATCCATCGGGAGGCCTGGTCATGGACCGGGCCGCGGGGGCGTTGATCCCCGGAATAACCTCCAGGTAGTGGCTTGGTGGCCTACATACCCATCTCAGTCTTGCTGACCTGGAACCTGGTGTAAGTAGCAATTCAATTTCTCATGAAGATTCTGTTTTTGTTCCGGTAATGTTTCTGATATCTGCTGCTAGCAGGTTGATGAGTCTTGTTATGGTAGTGCATTTATAAGGGGCCTGGCCCTCCAATAGCTTCTGTATGTGTATTAATAACATATATCTCTCTTTTCGGTGCTCCAGAGAGTATATATATATATTTTTTTTTTTTGCTTCGTAAGAGATACGGAGATACAGAATTGTTTAGCTGAAGTATTCCATTCATTACCCCCTCCCCTCAACCTTCCCCTGCAATACCCCTCCCCTTCCTCTTCTTCACCATACTTCTCTCTCTCTCTCTCACCTTATTCGCCACACCACTCCCATCCCTCACCACTCCTTCACCTGGCCCACACTACACCCTTCTCCTTAACCCACCAAGCCCACACATCCCCCCCTTCCACACTATCGTTCCCACCTCATCTTCATCTAGTGATCACAGCCAAGCTGAGGTGTGACACTTGAGTGAGCAACCACACACACACACACACGTGTGTCCTCTTTGTGTTTGTGTTTATGTTGTTCACACTGTCCACTGCATCACTGGTAATTACCCGCCCACCGCCTGCCACCCGACCCTCCACCTCCCCTCGCCTGGCTAAACTACACCTCCCTTCGCCAACCTCCCCATCCCGCCTTCCCTTGCCTGGCTAACCTCCCAACTCCCCTCGCCTGGCTAACCTCCCCCTCCCCCTGTCTGGCTCCTCCCCTCCCCTCTGTATGTCTTAACCCCCCTCCCCTCCTTTTCCCATGTGACCTCCCCTCTCCTCCTTTTCCCATGTGGCTCTTCCCTCCCCTCTCCTTGCATAGCTCCTCCCTTCCCCTTATCTAGCTCCTCCCCTCCCCTTACTTAATCCCTCCCCTCCCCTTATCTAGCCCCTCCCCATATCTAGCCCCTCCCCTTACCTTTCCCCTCCCCTTACCTAGCCCCTCCCCCCGAGCACTTCTCTTTACCTGGCCCCCTTCCTTCTTATCTAGCTCCTCCCCTTGCTTAGCCCTCCCTTTACCTAACCCCTCCCCTCTCTTTACCTAGCTCCTTCCCTCCCATATGTAGCTCTTTTCCTCCCCTTACCTAGCCCCTCCCTTCCATTTATGTACCTCCTTCCTTATTAGCTAGCTCTTCCCCATCCCTTACCTAGGCTCTACCTTCCCTTAACCTAGCCCCTCCCTTCCCTTTACCTAGTCCCTCCCTTCCCTTTACCTAACCCCTCCTCACTCTTTATCTAGCTCGTCTCCCCTTGGATAGACTCTTTTAAAATAACCTACACAAACTTTACTTAATATATCCTAACCTAACTTTACCCAGCATAACCTAGCCTAACCTAAACTAACCTAACCAGTCCTTGCTTAACCTAACCTAACCTAAACTAACCATCCCTGAGCACTTTGAGTAATTTGCGGGTGATGAACACATTACTCAAATTCTCTTGTTAAGTTTAACATCTTTATTATGCACCCCATACCCCTGGTGTGGGCGGTAATCAAAGGATTACAGAGGTACATAATGGGTCCAGGGACCAGACCGTAAAGTTCTGAGAGTTGAACAAGTTACGAAGGTAATGAACTATTTACATGTTTATATCCGGTCACAAACGTAATGAAGAACAAAGAGGCACAATACCGTGACTGGAACAATACACAAATAACCCGCACATAGGAGAGAGAAGCTTATGACGACGTTTCGGTCCGACTTGGACCATTTATAAAGTCACACTAACCCTATGTGTGGGAAATTTGTGTATACAATCGTGATGAGTTATTTATGCAGACATTAATTTGAAATTCACTTGAAGCCGTCCTCCCTCTACCAGTCTTTATCAGTGTGTGAGTGGGGAGTGTGGTGAGTGGGGAGCCACCAGTAAGGTGGCAGTGGTGTGGTGTCTGCACTAGTCATTAAAACAGCGTAGTTTCCCCTATAAGGGAAAATGAGTTGTGACGTCCCTCGGCATCCTCGTTTTCTTTGCCCTTGTTGACCTTTTAAGGGCGCCTGCTACTCATCGCGTTTATGTAATTTTCTTGCTTAGCTGTGTTGCTCACAGCGAAATCAGATGCATGATTCTTGTCCGCACCTCAGTCAGTGAATTACAGTTTTTTGTACTACCGTAATCAACACACACACACACACAGGAGCTAAGACTCGACCCCTGCAACCACAAGTAGGTGAGTACACAAACACACACACACACACACACACACACACACACACACACACACACACACACACACACACACACACACACACATACACACACACACACACACACACACACACACACACACACACACACACACACACACACACACACAAGGGATCAGAAGCTAGGACTCGACCCCTGCAACCTCAACTAGGCGAGTACACACACGCACACGCACACACACACACACACACACACACACACACACACACACACACACACACACACACACACACACACACACACACACACACACACACACACACACACATTTCTTCAGCCTTAGAGTTGTCAGCAAGTGCAATAATCTGGAGAGTGAAATAATGGAGGCAGGATCCATACATAGCTTTAAAAAGATGTACAGTAAGGCTCTTGGAGCACAGAGTAGACCTAGTAGCGACCAGCGAAGAGGCGGGGCCAGGAGCTGTGAATCGACCCCTGCGTCCACAAATAGGTGAATACACACACACACACACACAAATCGGTTGAGAATCAGGTAGGACTACATAGAGACCTGGACAGGCTACAAGCCTGGTCCAGCAGCTGGGTCCTTAAATTTAACTCTGCCAAAATGTAAAGTCATGAAGATCGGGGAAGGGCAAAGAAGATCGCAGACAGAGTATAGGCTAGGCGGCCAAAGACTGCAATCCTCACTCAAGGAAAAAGATCTTGGGGTGAGTATAATACCGAACACGTCTCCTGAGGCGCACATCAATCAGAAAAATGCTGCAATATACGGGCGTCTGGCAAACCTGAGAATAGCGTTTCAATAACTCAGTAAGGAATCGTTCAAGACTTTGTACACTATATACGTCAGGCCCATATTGGAGTATGCAGTACCAGTTTGGAATCCACACCTGGTCAAGCACGTCAAGAAATTAGAGAAAGTGCAAAGGTTTGCAACAAGACTAGTCCCAGAGCTAAGGGAATTGGCCTACGAAGAAAGGTTAAGGGAAATCGGCCTGATGACACTGGAGGACAGGAGGGCCAGGGGAGACACGATAACGACATAAAATACTGCGAGGAATTGACAAGATGGACAAAGACAGGATGTTCCAGAGATGGGACACAGAAACAAGGAGTCACAGTTGGAAGTTGAAGACTCCTATGAATCAAAGGGATGTTAGGAAGTATTTCTTCAGTCATAGAGTTGTCAGGAAGTAGAATAGCCTAGAAAGTGACGTAGTGGAGGCAGGAACCATACATAGTTTTAAGACGAGGTTTGATAAAGCTCATGGAGCAGGGAGAGAGAGGACCTAGTAGCAATCAGTGAAGAGGCGGGGCCAGGAGCTATGAGTCGACCCCTGCAGCCACAGATAGGTGAGTACACACACACACACACACACACACACACACACACACACACACACCAATTGACCATCTCTCTTTGGTCATCACCTGATAAATACCCGTGTCAGAAGACACTTGCCTGACGAGCATAACATCACCACCTTAGCACTTTGTGTAAGTGAGACAGTTTACACTTCGTCCTTAAGTTAAGTATGATGCCTTAGGTCAAATAGCGTAGTCACACTATACACACTGATGGCTCCCTCCACCAACTATACACACTGATGGCTCCCTCCACCAACTATACACACTGATGGCTCCCTCCACCAACTATACACACTGATGGCTCCCTCCACCAACTATACACACTGATGGCTCCCTCCACCAACTATACATACTGATGGCTCCCTCCACCAACTATACACACTGATGGCTCCCTCCACCAACTATACATACTGATGGCTCCCTCCACCAACTATACACACTGATGGCTCCCTCCACCAACTATACACACTGATGGCTCCCTCCACCAACTATACATACTGATGGCTCCCTCCACCAACTATACACACTGATGGCTCCCTCCACCAACTATACATACTGATGGCTCCCTCCACCAACTATACATGCTGATGGCTCCCTCCACCAACTATACATACTGATGGCTCCCTCCACCAACTATACATACTGATGGCTCCCTCCACCAACTATACATACTGATGGCTCCCTCCACCAACTATACACACTGATGGCTCCCTCCACCAACTATACACACTGATGGCTCCCTCCACCAACTATACACACTGATGGCTCCCTCCACCAACTATACACACTGATGGCTCCCTCCACCAACTATACACACTGATGGCTCCCTCCACCAACTATACACACTGATGGCTCCCTCCACCAACTATACACACTGATGGCTCCCTCCACCAACTATACATACTGATGGCTCCCTCCACCAACTATACACACTGATGGCTCCCTCAACCAACTATACATACTGATGGCTCCCTCCAGCAACTATACACACTGATGGCTCCCTCCACCAACTATACACACTGATGGCTCCCTCCACCAACTATACATACTGATGGCTCCCTCCACCAACTATACACACTGATGGCTCCCTCCACCAACTATACATACTGATGGCTCCCTCCACCAACTATACATACTGATGGCTCCCTCCACCAACTATACATACTGATGGCTCCCTCCACCAACTATACATACTGATGGCTCCCTCCACCAACTATACATACTGATGGCTCCCTCCACCAACTATACACACTGATGGCTCCCTCCACCAACTATACACACTGATGGCTCCCTCCACCAACTATACACACTGATGGCTCCCTCCACCAACTATACATACTGATGGCTCCCTCCACCAACTATGCATACTGATGGCTCCCTCCACCAACTATACACACTGATAGCTCCCTCCACCTACTATACACACTGACGGCTCCCTCCACCAACTATACACACTGATGGCTCCCTCCAACTATACACACTGATGGCTCCCTCCACCTACTATACACACTGATGGCTCCCTCCACCAAGTATACACACTGATGGCTCCCTCCACCTACTATACACACTGATGGCTCCCTCCACCAACTGTACACACTGATGGCTCCCTCCACCAACTATACACATTGATGGCTCCCTCCACCAACTATACACACTGATGGCTCCCTCCACCAACTATACACACTGATGGCTCCCTCCACCAACTATGCACACTGATGGCTCCCTCCACCTACTATACACACTGATGGCTCCCTCCACCAACTAAACACACTGATGGCTCCCTCCACCAACTATACACACTGATGGCTCCCTCCACCTACTATACACACTGATGGCTCCCTCCACCAACTATACACACTGACGGCTCCCTCCACCAACTATGCACACTGATGGCTCCCTCCACCTACTATACACACTGATGGCTCCCTCCACCAACTATACACACTGATGGCTCCCTCCACCAACTATACACACTGATGGCTCCCTCCACCTACAATACACACTGACGGCTCCCTCCACCAACTATACACACTGATGGCTTCCTCCACCAACTATACACACTGATGGCTCCCTCCACCAACTATACACACTGATGTCTCCCTCCACCAACTATACA
Organism: Cherax quadricarinatus; assembly: GCF_026875155.1. Classification (NCBI taxonomy): domain Eukaryota; kingdom Metazoa; phylum Arthropoda; class Malacostraca; order Decapoda; family Parastacidae; genus Cherax; species Cherax quadricarinatus. The sequence goes on from NC_069432.1 coordinate 27,905,044, forward strand.
CACTGATGGCTCCCTCCACCTACTATACACACTGATGGCTCCCTCCACCTACTATACACACTGATGACTCCCTCCACCAACTATACACACTGATGGCCCAGTCCACCAACTATACACACTGATGGCTCCCTCCACCTACTATGCACACTGACGGCTCCCTCCACCAACTATACACACTGATGGCTCCCTCCACCAACTATACACACTGATGGCTCCCTCCGCCAACTATACACACTGATGGCTCCCTCCACCAACTATACACACTGATGGCTCCCTCCACCAACTATACACACTGATGGCTCCCTCCACCAACTATACACACTGATGGCTCCCTCCACCTACTATACACACTGATGGCTCCCTCCACCAACTATACACACTGATGGCTCCCTCCACCTACTATACACACAGATGGCTCCCTCCACCAACTATACACACTGATGGCTCCCTCCACCTACTATTCACACTGATGGCTCCCTCCACCTACTATACACACTGATGGCTCCCTCCACCTACCATACACACTGATGGCTCCCTCCACCTACTATACACACTGATGGCTCCCTCCACCAACTATACACACTGATGGCTCCCTCCACCTACTATACACACTGATGGCTCCCTCCACCAACTATACACACTGATGGCTCCCTCCACCTACTATTCACACTGATGGCTCCCTCCACCTACTATACACACTGATGGCTCCCTCCACCAACTATACACACTGATGGCTCCCTCCACCTACTATTCACACTGATGGCTCCCTCCACCTACTGTACACACTGATGGCTCCCTCCACCTACTATACACACTGATGGCTCCCTTCACCTACTATTCACACTGATGGCTCCCTCCACCTACTATACACACTGATGGCTCCCTCCACCTACTATACACACTGATGGCTCCCTCCACCTACTATACACACTGATGGCTCCCTCCACCAACTATACACACTGATGGCTCCCTCCACCTACTATTCACACTGATGGCTCCCTCCACCTACTATACACACTGATGGCTCCCTCCACCTACTATACACACTGATGGCTCCCTTCACCTACTATTCACACTGATGGCTCCCTCCACCTACTATACACACTGATGGCTCCCTCCACCTACTATACACACTGATGGCTCCCTCCACCTACTATACACACTGATGGCTCCCTCCACCATCTATACACACTGATGGCTCCCTCCACCTACTATTCACACTGATGGCTCCCTCCACCTACTATACACACTGATGGCTCCCTCCACCTACTATACACACTGATGGCTCCCTCCACCTACTATTCACACTGATGGCTCCCTCCACCTACTATACACACTGATGGCTCCTTTCACCTACTATACACACTGATGGCTCCCTCCACCTACTATACACACTGATGGCTCCCTCCACCTACTATACACACTGATGGCTCCCTCCACCTACTATTCACACTGATGGCTCCCTCCACCTACTATACACACTGATGGCTCCCTCCACCTACTATACACACTGATGGCTCCCTCCACCTACTATTCACACTGATGGCTCCCTAAACCTACTATACACACTGATGGCTCCCTCCACCTACTATACACACTGATGGCTCCCTCCACCTACTATTCACACTGATGGCTCCCTCCACCTACTATACACACTGATGGCTCCCTCCACCTACTATACACACTGATGGCTCCCTCCACCTGCTGTACACACTGATGGCTCCCTCCACCAACTATACACACTGATGGCTCCCTCCACCAACTATTCACACTGATGGCTCCCTCCACCTACTATACACACTGATGGCTCCCTCCACCAACTCACCCTAGTTACTAGAACACAAAGGAGCTATCACAGACGTCTTTGTGCAGTAGACTCATTTTAAGTAAGTTTATTCAAGTTCTCTTAATTTTTCTTACACAAGTTTAGATTTTTACAATTGTCTTTTATAACGTGTAAATTACCTAGAATAACCCAAATACAGCCCAACTAAGTGACTTATTTCCACTACTTTTCTTAAGTGATTCCCGATGTAATGTTATATATGTTCCTTTTAAACATGCCTGTGTCTAAAGCTAAGTATAGATATGACAAAATTATAATTAATTTTGTTTGAATTATATTTTCTCTTGGGTTATACATAAAGAACAAAAAAGCACAATACCGTGACTAGTCAAAGTGGGACCGAAACGTCGTCGTAAGCTCCTCGTCTTTCCTATGTGCGGATTATTTGTGTGAGTAATAAAATTGATACGCTGGCATATTTTTAATTATCAAAATCTGAAACATTGTGTGACTACCCTGGTCTGTATGATATTTTTCAAGGTAGAGCAAGAATATTGTTTACCTTACACGCCTATTATGCTCGTTGGTTTTGTCATCACACAAGACTTACGTACTATTAGTATTACTATGGTGTTAAGACTAGGAAGACACTATTAGTGAACGAGTAATAAAGGCATGTTTATATACTATGTTTATATACTATATACTATGTATATAAACATGCCTTTATGTTTCTTACATAATTTTGAAGAAAATATCATAGATGGATTAATGAAAATGTCTATTAACGTAAAATAAGACATTTAATGTGCCCAAAAGTGAGTCCTGAACGTATGAGCGGCCCAGGTGGATGCGTCTGGTACCGTTGATTTCCGACCCGATGTACGAAACCTGGGGGAAAATTTCACCGAAAAAAGTGCTCGACATCCGAATTGTACGATTTCCGCAACGGCCGAAAACCGGAGGTCCACTGTATTGTACCTAGAGTGACCTGGGATCAAACCCAGATTAAGAAGACGATCGAATTCCTTGCAAGTGATCCAGTATCTTTTTTTTTTTCTCTTTTTTTCCTCTCCTTTAGACTTCAATTTAGTGTTGCTGTTCACTTTCTACACACACATCTTGCAGAACTTTATATTATTTATGTTGATGGTGTTTTCTGTGAGTGAATAGGTGGTGTTTAGTGGGGTTGGGTGGGTGGTAACGATGCTGCCGCCACTTAAAGTCATCACCACTTGTAAAGACAAGTAACAAGTGTGGTGGTGCTTCTTGCCCTTCGATGTTGCCTTACTTTATCTTATGTTCCCCATCCTCGTCTCTGACTTCGTCAGACTGCTGCCTTCCAGAATTTAGATTCCTGTGCTCTTACCATTTGCATTCTGTGAAAGGTTATAATATTCTATATTGTACCTTCTTATCTGGTGCTCATAAAGTCACGTTCATTGCTTGTTTGTCATTTAAAAACAAACTGTGCTTTTTCGAGCATAGTTTCTAAAAAGTTTAAATAAACATCTTCAAGTATGTCTCTGTAGGAACTTGTCTTCAAGAGTCTGTTTGTTGGAACTTGTCTTCAAGAGTCTGTTTGTTGGAACTTGTCTTCAAGAGTCTGTTTGTTGTAGATGAATGGTTCAGAGAACCATCATGTTGTTGAATTAGACACATGTGCAACTCTTGGGTATCTTTATTGAGGAAACGTTTCGCCACACAGTGGCTTCATCAGTCCATACAAAGGAGAAACTTGAAGAACAGGAGGAGAATGAGGTAATCAGTCCCTCAGCCTTCAGTCGATGTGGTCAGTCCATCAGTCTTGAAGAGAATTCTATTCAAGACTGATGGACTGACCACATCGACTGAAGGCTGAGGGACTGATTACCTCATTCTCCTCCTGTTCTTCAAGTTTCTCCTTTGTATGGACTGATGAAGCCACTGTGTGGCGAAACGTTTCCTCAATAAAGATACCCAAGAGTTGCACATGTGTCTAATTCAAGAGTCTGTTTGTTGGAACTTGTCTTCAAGAGTCTCTTAGGAGCTTGTCTTCAAGAGTCTCTTAGGAGCTTGTCTTCAAGAGTCTCTTAGGAGCTTGTCTTCAAGAGTCTCTTAGGAGCTTGTCTTCAAGAGTCTCTTAGGAGCTTGTCTTCAAGAGTCTCTTAGGAGCTTGTCTTCAAGAGTCTCTTAGGAGCTTGTCTTCAAGAGTCTCTTAGGAGCTTGTCTTCAAGAGTCTCTTAGGAGCTTGTCTTCAAGAGTCTCTTAGGAGCTTGTCTTCAAGAGTCTCTTAGGAGCTTGTCTTCAAGAGTCTCTTAGGAGCTTGTCTTCAAGAGTCTCTTAGGAGCTTGTCTTCAAGAGTCTCTTAGGAGCTTGTCTTCAAGAGTCTCTTAGGAGCTTGTCTTCAAGAGTCTCTTAGGAGCTTGTCTTCAAGAGTCTCTTAGGAGCTTGTCTTCAAGAGTCTCTTAGGAGCTTGTCTTCAAGAGTCTCTTAGGAGCTTGTCTTCAAGAGAATGTTTGTTGGAGATTGTCTTCAAGAGTCTCTTAGGAGCTTGTCTTCAAGAGAATGTTTGTTGGAGATTGTCTTCAAGAGTCTGTTTGTTGGAGCTTGTCTTCAAGCGTGCCTCTGTTGGTTTAATCCTCTTTTGAAGAGTGAATCAGTTTCTCAGCACTTACCTCTTATCTAACAGTTCCTGTGCTCACCCTTGTGCTTACGACGGGGTCAAGTCACTGTTCCTGCAAACACCTGTGACCCCAAGTTCGCTGCCACACAAGCTCTTCTTCTTCTTTTAGGATACCGTTCTTCTAATTTTCATGTCTGTGTAGTTCCAGATCAAGACACAACTTTCGTGTCTATGGCGGGAGGACAGAGGGACGACCATTCATGTTTAAACTTTCGTTATAATGCAAATGTCAAGGTTTACATTCCTAACAGTTGTTGTTGTGGTAATAGCACGCACACACGCACACACACACACACACACACACACACACACACACACACACACACACACACACACACACACACACACACACACACACACACACACACACACACACACACAAATCGGTCTGGCGACACTGGAGGACAGGAGGGTCAGGGGAGACATTATAACGACACACAAAATACTGCGTGGAATAGATAAGGTGGACAGAGACAGGATGTTCCAGAGATGAGACACAGAAACAAGGAGTCACAATTGGAAGTTGAAGACTCAAATGAGTCAAAGGGATGTTAGGAAGTATTTCTTCAGTCACAGAGTTGTTAGGAAGTGGAATAGTCTGGTAAGTGATGTAGTGGAGGCAGGAACCATACATGGTTTTAAGACGAGGTATGATAAAGCTCATGGAGCAGGGAGAGGGAGGACCCAGTAGCGCTCAGTGAAGAGGCGGGGCCAGGAGCTGAGTCTCGACCCTTGCAACCACAAATAGGTGAGTACACACACACGCACACACACACACACACACACACACACACACACACACACACACACACACACACACACACACACACACACACACACACACACACACACACACACACACACCCCTAACACACACACACACACGTAACACACACACAGATACAATAGGCCTAGTGTCTAATCGACATGTGCCAAGGACAAAATGGTAACTAACACAACATTGAAGGAGAGAAGAACAAGGGGATATTAGATAAAAAACGTACAAAATACTCAGAAGTAATAAGGTAGACAGATATATATAGGCTGTTTGAGAGGCGGGAAACAGGTACTTGGATAAACAGCTAGAAGCTAGCTATATGTATGTATGAACTCACTTTAAGTCGTAATAAACGATTGTAAATTAGTCAAGAGAGATGGACGGGCGGCTCCAACCGTGGCCCTGGTGGTGGTAGGTTACGAGGCTCATAAGAGGAAAGATTCAGAAACGGGATTTCTGTTCACGTCTCCGTCAGTGACACCAATTATGACTCTAGTGACTTTCCCACAGCCCAGCAGCTTTCACAGTAAATGTCCTTACCTCTCTCCGAGCCATATAAATCTATGAACTCACTTTAAGTCATAATACACGACTGTAAATGAATAAACAAAAAAATGGACGAGAAGCTTCAACCGTGGCCCTGGTGGTGACAGGTCCAGCGCTGAGCCTAACAAAGGAGAATGAATTCTAAGCTGGAAACTGTTGAAGACTTAGGTAACTTAATGGTGTTCAGTCCCTCATCCTTGATGGAAAACTGTTTCCAACTATTTGTAATCCATGTCTTTAATTGGTAGATCGCGATTAACGTTTTGATCGTCCCTGGTGCAGGAGAGTGAAACTCCAGGCTGTACAAGGCAGTCCAACACACCTGGAGTTGACCCCCGAAACCCCCTCCAGGTACACTCCAGGTATACCTCCGTCCACCGTCACCGCACCTCAACGTTCAAGACAACCAAAAACACTGAAATAGTTATGCAAATTCTTAGATTTTAGGTAAACGGAGTTATTTATTTTGCACACATTTTAGCAAGATTCAGTTAGAACGCCATGCTAGTTTTGGCGGGAAAAATGGTATATAAAAATTTGCATAATTATGTTTCACTGTTTTCCTTGGATGGGAGGAAGTGAGGGGGAGGGGGGTTTTTAGTGTTCAGGTAGCCCAAGATTATATTACTGCTACTACTACTACTACTACTACTACTACTACTACTACTACTACTACTACTACTACGACTATTACTACTACTACGACTACTACTACTACTACTACGACTACTACTACTACGACTACTACTACTACTACTACTACTACTACTACGACTACGACTACTACTGCTACTACTACGACTACTACTACTACGACTACGACTACTACTACTACGACTACTACTACTACTACGACTACTACTACGACGACTACTACTACGACTACTACTACTACGACTACTACTACTACGACTACTACTACTACGACTACTACTCTACTACTACTACTACTACCACCACTACTACTACGACTACTACTACTACGACTACTACTACTACTACGGCTACTACTACTACGACTACTACTACTACTACTACTACTACTACTACTACTACTACTACTACTACTACGACTATTACTACTACTACGACTACTACTACTACGACTACTACTACTACTACTACGACTACTACTACTATTACGACTACTAAGACTACGATTACTACTACTACTGCTAATAGTAATAATACTACTAATAATAATATTAATAGGGAAGCTGTAAACCTGTAGGTGGTATACAGTGGTAGGTGAATGGCAGGTAGTCAGGTTTGATCCACAAGTGAGGGTCACTCAGTTACGGTAACCCAAGACAACTGCTTCTTCTTGATTTTTGTTTACAAAAACAAAAGTTACTCGGGTGAGCGGGTAAAAAAAGTAAAACAAAGGCGACACAGCTTTAAAGTTTCCAGCAGAACATTACGGTAATACGTTATATACTTGTGGCTATGTTTCTTTGGCGCAGCCATTTTATCCGTGGCCAGAGCTGTGGGAGGTTAATGTATGGTAATGTATGGTAATGAGACGCGGAGTGGAGGTCGTGCGTTAGACAAATGTCTTCTTGATGACACAAACTGGTCCATCCTTTAACTTGGAAACATTTGTGAAGACAATAATTCCGCTAATGCTGCGTTAACGTTGGCCTTGTCGGCCGTCCTGGCGCACAAGTTGCTATTTATAAAAGAAATTATATTAACTAGACGAGACGCGAGGAAAGTATGCGGTAAATATGGAGATGTTTCACCAGTGATTCCATGGAGTGTGCTGGCTAATGGCGCTCCAACACGCTCTCTGGGAGACCCTGCAAGATACTGCTCTTTAAGATAAGCTGCAGCTACAACACTCTTTCTCTCTCTTTAAGAGACCCTGCAAGATACTTGTTTTGAAGGTAAGCTGCAGCTGCAACACTGTTTGGGAAATCCTGCAAGATATTTCACGTAAAGGTAAGCTGCAGCTGCAATACTCTTTGGGAAACCCTGCAAAATACTTCATTTAAAGGTAAGCTGCAGCTGCATCACTCTCCGGGAGACCCTGCAAGGTAATGTTCTTTAAGGTAATCTGCAGCTGCAACACTCTCCGGGAGACCCTGCAAGGTAATGTTCTTTAAGGTAATCTGCAGCTGCAACACTCTTTGGGAAACTCTGCAAAATATTTCACTTAAAGGTAAGCTGCAGCTGCAACACTCTCCGGGAGACCCTGCAAGATAATGTTCTTTAAGGTAAGCTGCAACTGCAACACTCCGGGAGACCCTGCAAGATAATGTTCTTTAAGGTAAGCTGCAGCTGCAACACTCTTTGGGAAACCCCTCAAGATAATGTTCTTTAAGGTAACTCGCTATCCAACGGTTCCAACTTGTCCTCATCGTCAAAATGTTTTCCCACTACTCAATTATTAGATGAAAAGTATATAAGACTCTTGAAGCTGCCGTAGCTGATGAACCCTTGCTGGAATACTTGATATCCTCATTGGCCTACTGAAGTCTCACAGCTCAGGCTGACACTCTTCAACACCCTGTATAATCACCATTCTGCCTGATGGAATGTGGCAAGGAAAACATAGCTAACTTTTGTTCCTATTATATAACTATCACATAGAACAGGGTATCAGTATAATGCTGATATATCCGGTTTTATTGAGTAAAGATCAGTGGTGTCCAAGAGCTGTGTTGTTAATGTTGTAGGTGAAGTAAACATCTTAACAAGAGTTGTAGGTGAGTTTAACAACTTTTTAAATCATGTCATATTCTGCTATTATGTTGTCCTATTCTCTATGACTATTTATGTTCGTCTCCTTTTTTTTTTACACAGGGTTTTACAAGGTTAGGTTAAGGTTCCTAACTTTATTTACAAGTTAAGAGCTCTTACCACATCAGCTCATTTGAAAACCTTTTTATTGCTGTCGGATATACATACAAATAGGGAACAGGAAGTTGGAGCCATCTGTGGGCCATTGATTTCATTTGGTCGACTGACTTTATTTCGTTGATGTCATTATGTTGTATGAACATGTTCTAGACTCGAGTGATCCTAGGCATATATGATCTCAGATGAAGTGATGTTCTGGAGAAGGGTACAGCCAGAGTGAAGTTGCTGTTTGCTGCCAGTCTTGTTGTGTAGAAGCTCACTTCTCGCTGTCCTCGGAGTGGAGCCAAGTGTGACCTTTGACAATTTGGCCTTGTATATAACAGTAAGGGCGCTCACATCCCTCCGATGTTGAATGCTCTGCTGAAATGACAGATCTATCCAGGTTGGGTCCAGTCGAGAGTTGAACCGTCTTGCTCCGTTCTGTATTCTGTCAAGAAGTTGCAGATGAGATGGAGGGCAGGCCATCCAAGAAAGTGGAGCATACTCAAGGTGTGAGTATACGTGTGCCTAGTACAAAATCTCGCAACTTCTACCGTCGAGCAGATGTGAGATATGTCTAAGTGCTGTAAGCTTCCTTGCAGCTTTGTTTGGAAGATTTACAACGTGGCTCTTCGTGGTCATTTTGGAGTCAGATTTCACCCCTAGGATATTAACTTCGTCCCCAGGTACCAACACTCTCTCATTCATTCTTACCACTGCTGCAACATTACCACCATGATACCTAGAGACCATCATCATTTGTGTTCTCTCTCTCTCTCTCTCTCTCTCTCTCTCTCTCTCTCTCTCTCTCTCTCTCTCTCTCTCTCTCTCTCTCTCTCTCTCTCTCTCTCTCTCTCTCTCTCTCTCCCTCCCTCCCTCCCTCCCTCCCTTCACATTCGCTTACATTGTTTCTTTCCCCCTCGAGTTTCCCGTCTCTCCACGCTTACATCATTTTGTCATCCTTCTTTTGTCACTCCCTCTCCCCTTTCCTCCCCCCTTCTCTCTCACTTGCCCCTTTTACTTCCCACTTTCATCTTCTACGCCATCCGTCCGTCTTCTCTTCCTCTTCCTTCTCCACCTACCTTTTATCTTCTACTCTATCTGTTCTTTCCTTCCTCCTCTCCCCTTCCCCATTCCCCTTTCTTTTCTCTTCTGTCTGTTTCCCCTTTCCCTCCATCTTATACGCTGCCTTCTCCCTCTCTCCTTTCCCCTCCTTCTTCTCTCCCTGTTTTACGTTCAAGACACACACACACACACACACACACACACACACACACACACACACACACACACACACACATACACAAACACAACAGATAACACCGTGGGTGTTATAATTGACTGGCAAATTGTCTTTAAATGTCGTCCAAGCGTGCACTAGGTGGAGTAACTCCCCCCTCCCTTTTTCTCTCTCTCTCTTTCTTGTCTCACCCCCACCTTCCCCTTCTCTATACTGAGGTAGCGAACGCTATCAAGAATTAAATGTATGTCTAGGAGAGTATGACTGCCAGTGTAGTGTTTCAGTCTGGCTAACACCGAACGGAGGATCAAGCCTCCACCACTCATTGTGCTGAGTGACCCCATATAAGTTCAGCGCTTCATATAAATATAATGATAGCAATAATACAAGTATATCACTACAGGTTGAACATTTTCATCTCTCACAAGAGTCTTCACACAAGACACACACTTGGGAAACTCTTGGTTACTCTCCTGAGGAAACAAACTCACCTCTAAGAATATTATTATAATTATTATTGTTGTTGTTGTTGTTGTTGTTGTTGTTGTTGTTGTTGTTGTTGTTGTTGTTGTTGTTGTTGTTGTTGTTGTTGTTGTTGTTGTTGTTGTTGTTGTTGTTGTTGTTGTTGTTGTTGTTGTTGTTGTTGTTCTTCTTCTTCTTCTTTTTCTTCTTCTTCTCTTCTTCTCTTCTTCTTCTTCTTCTTCTTCTTCTTCTTCTTCTTCCTTCTTCTTCTTCTTCTTCTTCTTCTTCTTCTTCTTCTTCTTCTTCTTCTTCTTCTTCTTATTATTATTATTATTATTTTATTTTATTATTATATTATCATCATTATTATTATTGTTGTTCCTTTAAGTGAATTTTTTGCTTTTTTTTTCTTTCCCCTTAAAAATTTTAGAAGCAGACCTAAAGTCTGGAGTGAGAGTAAGTGGGGACTTTAGGAAAAAGTAAGACCTTTTGGAGGGAGAGTAAGTGTTGACTCCCGAGCAAAAAGATAAGGGCCTCTGGAAATGAGAGTAAGTGTTGAATCAGAGCAAGATAAGGGCCCTTTGGGGGGAGAGTTAAATGTTTGGGTCAAAAAGCAACAAATAAGACCTTGGAGTGAGAGTAAGTGGTTTTTTTTCAGAGGGAAAAAGATAAAAACCTCTGGAGTAGAGAAAATGTTGACTCAGAGAAAAAAGATAAGGCCTTGGGTGAGAGTAAGGGGTTGCTCAGAGCAATAGATAAGAAACCCCTGGAGTGAAGTAAATTTTTGACTCAAAAGAACACTAAGACCTTGGAAATGAGGGGTAAGTGTTGACCCCAGAGCAACAGATAAGGGCTCTGGGGTGAAGTAAGTGTTGACACAGGGGCAACAGATAGGGGCCTCTGGGTGAGGAGTTTTGTGTTTTTTCTCAGGGGCAAAAGATAAGACCTTGGGGAAATGAGAGTAAGTGTTGACTCAGAGCAATAGATAAGGGCCCCCTTGGGGTGAGGTAAGTTTTTTGACTCAGAGCAACAGATAAGACCTCGGGGGGGAGAGTAAGTGTTGGGCCCCAGAGCAAAAAGATAGGACCTCTGGAGTGAGGTAAGGGGTTTATCAGAGCAAAAAGATAAGACCTTTGGGGTGAGAGTAAGTGGGGACTTTAGGAGCAACAGATAAGACCCCTGGGTGAGGTAAGTGTTTTACTCAGGGGCAAAAGATAAAACCTTTTTGGGGGTGAGAGTAAATGTTGGGCCAGAGCAATAGATAAGACCCCTGGGTGGGGTAAGTGTTGACTCAGAGCAACAGATAAGACCCCTGGGTGAGGGGTAAGTGTTGGGCACAGAGGGCCATGGACCCCTGGGTTTAGGTTAAATGTTGACTCGAGAAAAAAGATAAAATCTCTGTGTGGAGTAAGTGTTTACCCCAGAGCAAAAAGATAAGAATCTGGAGTGAGAATAAGTGTTGGGCTCAGAGCAACAGATAAAAACCTCTGGAGTGAGAGTAAGTGTTTTACACAGAGCAACCGATAAGACCTCTGGGGAGTGAAAATAAGTGTTGACTCAGAAAACAAAAGATAAGACCCTCTGGAGTGAGAGTAAGTGTTGACCGAGCATCAGATAAGACCTCTTTGGGGTGAGGGTAAGTGTTGCTCCCGGCAACAGATAGGACCCCTTTAAATGAGAGTAAGTGTTGACCCCAGAGCAACAGTTAAAAAACCTCTGGAGTGACAGTAAGTGTTTTACTCAGAGCAACAGATAAGACTCTGGAATAGAGTAAATGTTTTACACAGAGCAAAGATAAAACCTTTTGGAGGGGAGGTTAAAATGTTGACTCAGAGCAAAAGATAAAACCTTGGGGGGAGGTAAATGTTGGGTCAGAGCAAACGTAAAACCTCGGAGTGAGAGTAAGTGTTGGTCAGAAAAACAGATAAGAAACTCTGGAAATGGAGAGTGTTGAATCGGAAAAAGGTAAGACCTCTGGAAATGAGAGTAAGTGTTGGGCTTAGAGCAACAGTTTAAGGGCCTTGGGGTGAGAGAAAATGGGGTTGGGCCAGAGCAACAGATTAGACCTCTGGGTGAGAGTAGTGTTTTACTCAGAGAAAAAGATAAGACCTCTGGAAAATGAGAGTTTAAGTTTGGTCAGAAACAAAAAAGATAAACCTTGGGGTGGAGTAAAATGTTGACGCAGAGCAAAAAGATTTAAAACCTCTGGAGTGGGGGGGTAATTTTTGTTTAGGCAAAAAGTTTAAAAACCTTGGAAAAGGGGAAAAAGTGTTGGAAACAGAAACAAAAAGGGTAAGACCTCTGGGAGTGAGGGGTAAGTGTTTACTCAGAGCCCCCGCAGTTTTAAAACCCCTTTTTGGGGTGAGAGAAAATTTTTACTCGAGCAACAGATAAAAACCTCTTTATTGAGGGTAAAAGGGGTTTAATCGCGCAAAGGTAAGACCTCTGGAGTGAGAGTAAGTGTTGGGGCACAGAGGGGAAAACAGAAAAAGCCCCTGGAAATAGAAAAAGTGTTGATCAGGGGCAACAGACAAGACCTCTGGAGTGAGAGTAAGTGTTGCACAGGGGGCAACAGAAAAAGAAACCCCTGGGTGAGAGTAAGTGTTGACTCAGAGCAACAGATAAGACCTCTGGAGTGAGAGTAAGTGTTGACTCAGAGCAACAGATAAGACCTCTGGAGTGAGAGTAAGTGTTGACACAGAGCAACAGATAAGACCTCTGGAGTGAGAGTAAGTGTTGACCTAGAGTAAAAAGATAAGAAACCCCTGGGGGGGGGAGGGGGAGGGGGGTAAGTGTTTGGGCACAGAGCCAACAGAAAAAGACCCCCTGGGGTGAGAGTAAGTGTTGACTCAAAGCAAAAAGAAAAAGACCTCTGGAGGTGAGAGTAATTTTTGACACAGAGCAACAGATTTAAAAGGGCCTCTAGGTGAGGTAAATGTAGGGCTCAGAGCAAACAGATAAGACCTTGGAGTGAGAGTAAGTGTTTTTTCTCAGGCAACAGATTTAAGGGGCCCCCCCGGAGTGAGAGTAAAATGTTGACACCCGAGCAACAGATAAGACCTCTGGAGTGAGGGTAATGTTGACTCAGAGGAAAAATTTAAAACCCCTGGAAGTGAGAGTAAGTGTTGACTCAGAGCAAAAAAGATTTAAAACCTCTGGAAATGGAGTTTGGGGACTCAGAGCAAAAAAATAAGACCTTTTGGGGTGGAGTAAGTGTTGAAATCAGAGCAACAGATAAGACCTCTGGAGTGAGGGGGTTGTGTTGAATAGGGGTAAAAGATAAAAAAACCCCTTTGGGGTGAGAGTAAAATGTTTTACACAGAGCAACAGATAAGACCCCTGGGAAATGAGGTAAGTGTTGACTAAAAGCAACAGATAAAAACCTCTGGAGTGGGGAAGTGTTGACTCAGGCAAAAAATTAAAACCTCTGGGGGTGAGGGGTAAGGGGTTGGCTCAGAGCAACAAATAAAACCTTGGGGTGGGGGGAGTAAAATGGTTTACTCAGAGCAACAAATAAGACCCTTTGGAAATGAGAGTAAGGGGTTGATCAGAAACAACAAATTTAAAACCCCTGGAGTGAGAGTAAATGTTGACTCAGAGCCCAAAAAATAAGACCTCTGGTGTGAGAGTAAGTGTTGACTCAGAGGGAAAAAGATAAAACCCCTGGGGTGAGGGGTAAGTGTTGGGCTTTAGAGCAACAAAAAAAACCTCTGGGTGAGAGTAAGGGTTTTACTCAGAGCAACAGGGTAAGACCCCTGGGTGAGAGTTAAAATGTTGACTCAGAGCAACAGTTTAAAAACCTCTGGAGTGGGGGGGTAAGTGTTGACTCAGAGGGGAACAGTTTAAAACCTCTGGAGTTGAGAGTTTAAATGTTTGGGCTAGAGGGAAAAAAATAAGACCTTTTTGGAGGGGAGAGTGAGTGTTGATTTAGGGCAACAGATAAGACCTTTGGAGTGAGAGTAAGTGTTGGGCTCAGAGCAACGATAAGACCTCTGGAGTGGAGTAAGTGTTGACATAGAGTAACAGTTTAAAACCCTTTTGGAGGAGGTAAGTGTTGGGCACAGAGAAAAAAGATAAGACCTCGGAGTGAGGAGTAAGTGTTGACCAGAGCAAACAGATAAAACCTCTGGGGGTGAGGTAAATGTTTACATAGGGGGAAAAGATAAGACCTCTGGAGGGGGAGAGTAAGTGTTGACTGAGCAAAAAAAATTGACCTCTGGGGGAGAGTAAGTGTTTGATCCCGAGCAACAGATAAGGGCCCCTGGAGTTTAGAGTAAGTGTTGATCAGAGCAACAAATAAGGGCCCCCGGGGGGGAGAGTAAGTGTTGACTCGAGCAACAGGGTAAGGCCTCTTTGGGGTGGAGTAGTGTTGAAATAAAAGCAAAGATAAGACCTCTGGAAATGAAAAGTAAGTGTTGAATAAAAGCAAAAAGATAAGACCCCTGGAGTGAGAGTAAGTGTTTGACTCAGAGCAACAAAAAAAGACCTCTGGAAATTTAGGGGTTTAAATGTTGACTCGAGCAACCCGATAAAGGGCCTTGGAGTGAGAGTAAAATGTTGACTCAGGCAAAAGAAAAAGACCCCCTGGAGTGAGAGTAAGTGTTGAAAATAGAGTAACAGATAAGCCTTGGAGTGAGAGTAAGTGTTGGAAAACAAACAACAGATAAGACTCTGGGTGGGGGTAAGTGTTGACTCAGAAGCAACAGATAAGACCTCTGGAAATGAGGGTAAGTGTTGCATTTGAGTAACAGATAAGGGGCCTCTGGGGTTTAGAGTAAGTGTTTGACACCCGAGAAAACAGATAAGACCTTTTGGAGTGGAGGAAAATGTTGACTCAGAGCCCAAAAGATAAGGGCCTCTGGGTGGGGTTTAAATGTTGACATAGGTAAAAAGATAAGACCCCCTGGAGTGAGAGAAAGTGTTGGCTCAGAGAACAAAAAAAGACCTTTGGAGTGAGAGAAGTTTTTGACTCAGAGCAACAGAATAAGACCCCTGGAGTGGAGTAAAAATGTTGATCAGAGCAAAAAATAAAAACCCCTGGAGTGAGGTAAGTGTTGACTCAGAGCAACAGAAAAAAGACCTCGGGGTTGAGGTAAGTGTTGGGCTAGAGCCAAAAGATAGACCTCTGGAGTTTAGAGTAAAAATGTTGACTCAGAGCAAACAGATAAGACCTCTGGGTGAGAGTAAGTGTTGACTCAGAGCCAAAAAAAAGACCTCTGGGTGAGGGGTAAGTGTTGACTAGGCAACAGATTTAAAAAAACCCCTGGAGTGAGGTAAGTGTTTGGGGTAGAGCAACAGATAAGACCTTTTGGAGTGAGGGGTAAAATGTTGACATAGGTAACAGATAAGACCTTTTGGGAGTGAGAGGGAAATGTTGACCGGAAACAACAGATAAGACCTCTGGGGTGAGAGTAAGTTTTTGACTCAGAAACAAAAAGATAAGACCTTGGAGTGAGGGGTAAGTGTTGACTCAGGCAACCCAAAAAAAAACCTCTGGAGTGAGAGTAAGTATTTTTATCAGAGCAAAAAAATAAGACCCCTGGGTGAGAGTAAGTGTTGACTCTGAGCAAAAAAGTAAGACCTCTGGAGGGGAGAGTAAGTTTTGACTCAGAGCAACAAATTAAAAACTCTGGGGGTGGAGTAAGTGTTGACTCAGAGCAACAAATAAACCTCTGGAGTGAGGTAAGTTTTTGACTAGAGCAACAGATAAGACGTTTAGACCCGGGGGACTGAAAAAAAGGGGGAAAAATTAAAAGTGGTTTATTGTATCTGTCGGTTATATTGTGTTTTAGCATTGTAAAAGGGCGAGTTAAGCACCTGTCATTCTTCGGGGATCTGTAAGCCAGGGTTAAGTACCCGTCATTTAGTCAAACGATATTTAAAATATCGCCTTTTTGGGTGAGACAAGTTAGGCCTTTTAAATTGTTGGTGATTTGGTTTAAATCAAAAAATAATTCTTGGTATGAGATGCGTCGGGATTTAATCTTTACTCCTGAATTACAAAATTTTTTGGGGAATTTGCTAATAAAAAAAAAGAGTGAAAGGTTCTGAAGGTTTCCCCGTCACTAGAGGTGAAGCGCCGATGGTTAGTGCACTCTTCACACATCAGGGCCGGGGATCGATTCCCCGTTAGGTTGGAAAAAATTAAGACATGTTTTTCCCTTAAAACACCTGTTGTCCCCCCCCCGTAAAAAAGGCACCTGGGTGTTACGACTGGTGTGGGTCGCTCCTGGGACAAAATTGAACTAATTGCCCAAATGCCAGCATAACAATTTTTTTATATTTACTATTACCATTCAACTAGGGTTTGTTTTACCTTACATGAATTGTAGAAATAAATATATTATTATTATATCTCTTAATATAATATTTTAGACACCTTTATTTTTCTAAACTATTTCTAATGTTAACATTCTTTGCCTGGTTTTGGAACGGCAGGAGCAATCATAAACATCGACCTCAAAATACCAACTCCACCTGCCAGAAAAACAACACTAACATAATGTTAGGATTCATAGCTAGAAACTACAAGCACCACACAGCAGACACCATATTCACTTCATTTTGAATATACTCTCCAGTTTTGATCGAATTATATAGAAGACTAAGATATATATACTGGAGAGCTACCAAGCTAGTACCATGACTGGAGAGGGCACGGAGAAGAGCTACCAAGCTAGTACCATGACTGGAGAGGGCACGGAGAAGAGCTACCAAGCTAGTACCATGACTGGAGAGGACACGGAGAAGAGCTACCAAGCTAGTACCATGACTGGAGAGGACACGGAGAAGAGCTACCAAGCTAGTACCATGACTGGAGAGGACACGAAACTACCAACAGACCATACTGGAGAGGGCACGGAGAAGGTACAAGAGTACCATGGCTGGAGAGACACGGAGAAGAGCTACCAAGCTAGTACCATGAAATGGGGAAGGGCACGGAGAAGAGCTACCAAGCTAGTACCATGACTGGAGAGGACACGGAGAAGAGCTACCAAGCTAGTACCATGACTGGAGAGGGCACGGAGAAGAGCTACCAAGCTAGTACCATGACTGGAGAGGACACGGAGAAGAGCTACCAAGCTAGTACCATGACTGGAGAGGGCACGGAGAAGAGCTACCAAGCTAGTACCATGACTGGAGAGGCACGGAGAAGAGCTACCAAGCTAGTACCATGACTGGAGAGGGCACGGAGAAGATACCGCTAGACCATGACTGGGGAGGCCGGGGAAGAGCTCCAACTAGTACCCATGACTGGGGAGGGCACGGAGAAGAGCTACCAAAAGTACCATGACTGGAGAGGGCCGGGGAAGGCTACCAAGCAGACCATGACTGGAGGGGACGGGGAAGGACACCAAACTAGACCATACTGGAAGGGCACGGGGGGAAAACTACCAAGCAGTCCATGACTAGAGGGGACGGGAAGCTACCCAAATTTACCATGAGGGAGGGCACGGGGGAAAAGCTACCAAGCAGTACCAAGACTGGAGGGCACGGAGAAGACTACCAAGCTATCCATGACGGAAGGGGACGGGGAAGAGCACCAACAAATCCATGACTGGAGAGGGCACGGAGAAGAGCTACCCAAACTAGTACCCAAAA
>NC_069432.1:27923463-27985963 GCF_026875155.1 Cherax quadricarinatus
TGCTCCGTTCTGTTTTCTTCCCCAAAATTTTTGCAGATGAGATGGGGGGGAGGCCCCATCCAAGAAAGGGAAAGCAACCCCAGGTGTGAGTATACGTGTGGCCTATAAAAAATCTCGCAACTTCTACCGTCGAGCAGATGTGAGATATTCTAAGTGTGTAAGCTTCCTTGCAGCTTTTTTTTTGGAAGTTTTACAAGTGGCTCTTCGTGGTCATTTTGGAGTCAGATTTCACCCCTGGAATTAACTTCGCCCCCAGGTCCCAAACCTCTCTCATTCATTCCCCCACTGCTGAAACATTACCCCAGATACCTAGAGACCATCATCATTTTGTTCTCTCTCTCTCCCCCCCTCTCCTTTTCCCCCTCTTCTCCCTCTCTCTCTCTCTCTCTCTCTCTCCCCCTTCTCTCCTCTTCTCCCTCTCTCTCTCTCTCCCCCCCCCTCTCTCCCTCCCCCCCCCTCCCTCCCCCCCCCTTCACATTCGCTTACATTGTTTCTTTCCTTCGAGTTTTCCCGCTCCTCACGCTTACATCATTTTGTCATCCCTTCTTTTGTCCACCCCCTTCCCCTTTCCCCCCTCCTTCTCTCTCACTTCCCCCCTTTTATTTCCCCCCATTCATTTTTCTCGCCATCCGTCCGTCTTCTTTTTCCCCTTCCTTCCCACCCCTACCTTTTTTTTTCTACTCTTCTTTCTTTTTTTTTCCTCCTCTCCCCTTCCCCCCCCTTTCCCCCTTACTTTTCTTTTTGCTTTTTTCCCCCTTTTCCCTCCATCTTATACCTCCCCTTCTCCCTCTTCCTTTTCCCCCCCTTCTTCTCTCCCCCTGTTTACGTTCAAGACACACAACAACACAACAACACCCACCCCACACACACACACACCAACACACACATACACAAACACAACGAAACCCGGGGGTGATAATTGACTGGCAAATTGTCTTTTTAAATGTCGTCCAAGCGTGCACTAGGTGGAGTAACCCCCCCCCTCCCTTTTTTCTCCTCTCTCTTTCTTGTTCACCCCCACCTTCCCCCCCTTCTCTATATGAGGTACGAACGCTATCAAGAATTAAATGTTTTTCTGGAGAGTATGACGCCAGTGTAGGTTTCATCTGGCTAACACCGAACGGAGGATCAAGCCCCCCACCACCATTGGCAAGTGACCCCATATTTTTTTCCGTTCCCCATATAAATATAATGATAGCAATAATACATTTAAATCACTACGGGTTGAACATTTTCATCTCTCACAAGATTCTTCACACAAACACACATTTGGGGAAAACTCTTGGTTACTCCCCCTGAAAAAAAAACTCACCTTAAAGAAAATTTTTAATTTTTTAAATTGTTGTTGTTGTTTTTTGTTGGTTGTTGTTTTTTGGTTGTTGGTTTTGTTGTTGTTGTTGTTGTTGTTGTTTTGTTTTTTTTTTTTGTTGTTTTTTTGTTGTTGTTTTTGTTTTTTTTTTTTTTTTTTTTTTCTTTTTTCTTCTTCTTTCTTCTTTTTTTCTTTTTCTTTTTTTCTTTTTTTCTTCTTTTCTTTCTTCTTCTTCTTTTTTTCTTTCTTCTTTTCTTCTTTCTTTTCTTCTTCTTCTTCTTCTTCTTCTCCCCTTTTTTCTTTTTTTATTATTTTATTATTATTATTATTATTATTTTTAAATTTTTAAACATAAATTATTATTATTTTTTTGGTTACCCTTTAAGTGAATTTTTTTTTTGCTTTTTTTTTCTTCCCAAAAATTTTCAGAAAAACCCCAACGCTGGATGAGAGTAAGTGTTGACTCAGAGAAAACAGTTTTAAGACCTCTGGAGTGAGAGAAAAAGTGTTGACTCAGAGCAACAGATAAACCTCGGATGAGAGAAGTTTTTTGACTCGAGCAACAGATAAACCTTGGAGGAGAGTAAGTGTTGATCGAGCAAAAATAAGACCCTTGGAGTGGAGAAAAGTTTAAATCAAGGAAAACAGAAAAAAACCTCGGAGTGAGAGAAGTGTTGACTCAGAGAACAGATAAGCCCCTCCTGGGTAGAGAAGTTTTTTGACTCAGAGCAATAGATAAGCCCTGGAGTGAGAGTAATGTTGACTCAAGCAACACTAAACCTCTGGAGTGAGAGAAGGTTGACCAGAGCAAAGATAAGCCCTCTGGAGTGAGAGAAGTGTTGACACAGAAAAAACGATAGGCCCCTTGGGTGAGAGTAATGTTGACTCAGAGCAACAGAAAGACCTCTGGAGTGAGAGTGTGTTGACTCAGAGCAATGATAAGACCCCGGGAAGGGAGAGTAAGTGTTGACTAGGCAACAGATAAGACCTCTGGGTGAGAGAAAGTGTTACACAGAGCAACAGATAGACCTCTGGAGTGAGAGAAGTGGACTCAGAGAAAACAGATAAACCTTGGAGTGGAGAAGTTTATCAGAGCAACAGAAAGACCTCTGGATGGAGTAAGTGTTGACTTTCGGGCAACAGATAAGACCTTGGGTGAGATAAGTTTTGACTCAAGCAATGATAAGCCCTCGGAGGGGGAGAAAAAAGGTTGACTAAGAGAACAGATAAGACCCTCTGGGGGGTGAGAGAAAGGGGTTTGTTGACACAGAGAAACAGATAGGACCTCTGGAGTGAGAGTAAGTGTTGACTCAGAGAAACAGATAAGACTCTGTAGTGAGAGTAATGTTGAACGGGAAAAAACAGATAAGACCCTGGAGTGAGAATAATGTTGACTCAGAGCAACAGAAAGACCTCTGGGTGAGATGGGGGTTTGACACAGAGCAAAGTAAGACCTCTGGATAAAAGAAAGGGGTTGACCCCGAGCAAAAAATTTAAGCCCCTCTGGATGAGAGAAAGTTGCCCACAGAGCATCAGATAAGACCCTGGAGGGGAGAGAATGTTGACTCAAGAAAACAGATGGGGACCTCTGGAGTGAGAGTAAGTGTTGATTTCAGAGCAAAAATAAACCTGGGGGTAGTGACAGTAAGTGTTAAACCA
This sequence comes from Cherax quadricarinatus, assembly GCF_026875155.1. NCBI lineage: Eukaryota > Metazoa > Arthropoda > Malacostraca > Decapoda > Parastacidae > Cherax > Cherax quadricarinatus. The sequence goes on from NC_069432.1 coordinate 27,926,432, forward strand.
GGGAAACAGATAAACCCCGGGATGAGAGAATGTTTGACACAAGAAACAGAAAAACCTCTGGAGTGGAGTAAGTTTTTTGACTCAGAGAACAGATAAGACCTCTGAGTGAGAGTAAGTGTTGACTCAGAGCAACAATAAGACCCTGGGTGAGAGTAAGTGTTGATCGAACAACAGATAAGATTCGGGGAGGAGAATGTTGATCAGAGCAACAGGAAAGACCTCTGGAGTGAGAGAAAGTTTTTTACTCAACAAAGATAAGACCTGGAGTGGAGTAAGTTTTTGACTCAGAGAAAGAAAGACCTTGGAGTGAGGTAAGTGTTTGACTCAGAGCAACAGATAAAGACCTCTGGAGTGAAGAAGTGTTGCTCAGAGCAACAGTAAGACCCGGGGATGAGAGAAATTTTGTTGACGCAGGCAACAGAAAAACCCTGGGGGGGAGAGTAATGTTGACTCAAGCAACAGAAAAGCCCCTCTGGATTTAGAGAAAGTGTTGCACAGAGCAACAGATAAGACCCTGGGTAGAGAAAAGGGTTGACTCGAGCGCGATAAGACCTCGGGAGTGAGAGAAAGGTTGACTAAAGGCAACAGAAAAGACCTCTTGATTGAGAGAAAATGTTGACTCAGCGCCAGATAAACCTCTGGAGAAAAAGTAAGTGTTGACACAGAGCAAAGATAAGCCCTCGGGGAGTGGAGAAAGTGTTGACTAAAGAGAACAGAAAGACCTCTGGAGGAGAGAAAAGGGTGTTACACAGAGAAAACGATGGGACCTCGGAGTGGAGTAAGGTTGATCAGAGCAACAGATAAGACATCGGGATGAGAGAAGTGTTGACTCAGAAAAACAGATAAGACCTCGATTTGAGAGTAATTTTGACACAGAGCAAAAGATAAGACCTCGGGTGAAGTAAGGGGTTGACATAGAGTAACAATTAAAAACCTCGGAGTGGGTAAGTGTTGACACAGAGCAACAGAAAGACCTCTGGAGTTGGAGTAAGTGTTGACTCAGAGAAACGATAAGCCCTTTGGATGAGAGAAAGTTTTGACACAGAGCAACAGAAAAACCCCCTTAGAGTGAGAGTAATGTAGACTCAGAGAAAAACAGAAAAAACCCTGGAGTGAGAGTAAGTGTTGACTCAGACAAACGATAAAAAACCTCTGGAGTGAGAGTAAGTGTGAAACAGAGCAACAGATAAGACCCTCGGGAGTGAGGTAAGTGTTGACTAAGCAAACACATAAGACCTCGGGAGTGAGGTAAGTGTTATCAGACAACAGATAAGACCTCGGGAGTGAGAGTAATGTTGACTCAGAGCAACAAAAAAGACCTCTAAAAGTGAGAGTAAGTTTTTACTCAGAGCAACAGATAAGACCTTGGGAGTGAGATAATGTTGACATAGGTAACAGAAAAGACTTGGGGAGTGAAGTAAGTTTTTTACAAGAGCAACAATAAGACCCTGGAGTGAGAGTAAGGGTTGACTCGGCAACAGATAAACCCTGGAGTGAGGAAAAGTGTTTACCGACCCAAAAATAAGACCTCGGAGTGAGAGTAAGTGTTGACTAGAGCAACAAAAAAACCCTGGAGTGAGAGTAAGGGTTGATCAGGCAACAAATAAGACCTCGGAGTGAGAGTAAGTTTTTTACTCGAGCAACAAATAAGACCTCTGGTGAGAGTAAGTGTTGATCAGACCCAACAAATAAGCCCTCGGGGTAGAGTAAAAGTGTTGACTCAGAGCAAAGATAAGCCCCCTTTGGAGTGGAGTAAGTGTTGACTCAGACAAAAAATAAGACCTCTGGAGTAGAGAAGTGTTGACTGACAACAGAAAAAGACCTCTGGATTGAGAGTAATGTTAAATCAGAGAAACAGATAAGACCCGGAGTGAGTTTTAAGTTTTTTGACCGAGCAACAGATAAGACCTTGGAGGGGAGAGTAAGTGTTGACTCAGAGCAAAAAATAAGACCTCGGGGAGTGAGATAAGTGTTGACTCAGAGCAACAAAAAAGACCCGGGAGTGAAGTAATTTGTTGATCGAGCAACAGATAAGCCCTCGGAGTGAGAAAAAAGTGTTGACATGAGTAACAGTAAGCCTCGGGAGTGAAAATAGTGTTGACAAGAGAAAAACAGAAAAGACCCCTGGAGTGAGAGTAAGTGTTGACTCAGAGCAACAGATAAGACCTCTGGAGTGAGAGTAAGTGTTGACATAGAGTAACAGATAAGACCTCTGGAGTGAGAGTAAGTGTTGACTCAGAGCAACAAATAAGACCTCTGGAGTGAGAGTAAGTGTTGACTCAGAGAACAGAATAAAACCTCTGGAGGAGAGAAAATGTTGACTCAGAGCAAAAAAAAAGACCCTGGAGTGAGAGAAATGTTGATCAAAAAACAGAAAAGACCTCTGGGTGAGAGTAAGTGTTGACCAGAGCAACAGAAAGCCCCCTTGGAGTGAGAGTAATTTTGTCCAAAAAGGAAAACAGAAAAGACCTCGGAGTGAGAGTAAGTGTTTACTCAAGAACAAATAAGACCTCTTAGTGAGGAAAAGTGTTGACTCAGAGCAACAGATAAACCTCTGGGTGAGAGTGTGTTGACTCAGAGCAACAGATAAGACCTCTGGAGTGAGAGTAAGTGTTGACTCAAAGCAACAGATAAGACCTCTGGAGTGAGAGTAAGTGTTGACACAGAGCAACAGATAAGACCTCTGGAGTGAGAGTAAGTGTTGACTCAGAGCAACAGATAAGACCTCTGGAGTGAGAGTAAGTGTTGACACAGAGCAACAGATAAGCCCCTCGGGGAAGTGAGAGTAAGTGTTTGACACAGAGAAACAGAAAAGACCCTGGAGTGGAGATTTAAGTGTTGACTCAACAACAGATAAGACCCTGGAGTGAGAGTAAGTGTTGAAAGATTTAACAGAAAGACCTCTGGATGAGAGAAGTGTTGACTCAGAGCAAAAAAAAAAAACCTCTGGATGAGAGTAAGTGTTTTGACTCAGAGCAACAGATAAGACCTCTGGAGTAAAGGGGTAATTTTTGACTCAGAGAAAAACAAATAAACCTTTGGAGTGAGATAAGTGTTGACTCAGAGCAACAGTTTAAAACCCTGGAGGAGAGAAAGTGTTGACTCAGAGCAACAGAAAAAACCCTCGGGGAGTGGAGTAAGTGTTGATCAGGCAACGAAAAGACTCTGGAGTGAGAGTAAGTGTTGACTCAGAGCAACAAATAAGACCTCTGGAGTGAGAGTAAGTGTTGACTCAGAGCAACAGATAAGACCTCTGGAGTGAGAGTAAGTGTTGACTCAGAGCAACAGATAAGACCTCTGGAGTGAGAGTAAGTGTTGACCATAGGTAACAATAAGCCTCGGGGATGAGAGTAAGTGTTGACACAGGCAACAGAAAAAACCTCTGGAGTGAGAGTAAGTTTTTTGACTCAAAAGAAAACAGTAAGACCTCGGATGAGAGTAAGTGTTGACTCAAGCAAAAAAAGACCTCTGGGGGAGAGTAAGTATTGACTCAGAGCAACAAAAAACTCGGGAGAGAAGTAAGTTTTTGACTCAGACAAAAAAGTAAAACCCCTGGAGTGAGAGAAAAGTGTTACTCAGAGCAAAAAAAAATAAACCTCTGGGTGAGAGAATTTGACTCAGAGCAAAAAAATAAACCTTGGAGTGAGAGAAGGTTTTTTCGGGCAACAGATAAGATCGGGAGGGTGGGACAAAAAAAAAAGGGAAAATTAAATGTGGTTATATTGTATCTGTCGGACTATTTTTGTTTTGAGCATCTGAATGCTTTTTAAGCCCCTTCTTTCTTGGGCCCAACGAAAACCCCGGGGTTTTAATCCCTGTCTTCAGTCAAACGATATTAATATATCGCCATTTTAGGGTAGAAAAGTTAGAGCCTTTTAAATTGTTGGGTGAAGGGGGAAGTCAAACATAATTTTTGGGATGAGAGCGGGGATTAATCTCACCCTGAATACAAAATATTTTGGGAATTCGCTAATAAAAACAAGAGAGAAAGGGTTTTGAAGATTCCCTTTACTAGAGTGTGATCGCTCGATGGTTGGCACTCATTTCCCCACTCAGGTCCCCGGGGGTCGTTCCCCGTTACGGTTTGGGAAAAAATTAAGACATGTTTCCTTAAGACCTTTGTCCCTGTAAAAAAGGCACCTGGGTTGGGATGGGGTGGGTCGCATCCTGGGACAAAATTGAGTAATTTTGCCCGAAATGCTCCATAACAATTTTTTATTAGACTATGTTACCGATGTCAACTATGGTGTGTGTACCTTTTACATTAATTGTAGAAAAAATTATTTTTTTTATTTAAATTTAATATATATGTTTAACACTTTTGTATTTTTAAGACATTTTTTAAATGTTCAATATTTTTTTTTGGCCTAGTTTAGGGGGACGGGAGGAGCAATCTAAAACATCGACCTCAAAAGTACCAAACATTGCCTACCGCCAGCAACAACACTAACATAATGTTAGGGTTATAGCTAGAAACTACAAGCACCCCACACAGACACCAATTTTACTTCATTTTGAATATACTCTCCAGTTTTTTATCGAATATATAAAACTAAGATAATATACTGGAGAGTACCAAGCTAGTACCATGACTGGGGAGGCACGGGGGAAGACTACCAAATGTACCATGACTGGAAGGGGACGGGGAAGAGCTACCAGCTGTTTCCAGACTGGGGAGGACACGGGAAGAGCTACAAGTAGTACCATGACTGGGGAGGAACGGGAAGAGCTACCAAACAGTACCATGCTGGAGAGGGACACGGGGAAAGGGGTCCAAGCTATACCTGATGGGAGGGCACGGAGAAAGCTCCCAACTAGTACCATCTGGAGAGGACACGGAGAAAAGGGTACCAAGCTAGTCCATGACTGGAGAGGGGACGGGGAAGAGCTACCAACTATACCATGAGGGGAGGACACGGGAAGAGCCAAAAAAGCTAGTACCTAGGAGAGGGCACAGAAAGCTACCAAACTAGTACCATATGGAGGACCGGAGAAAGCTACCAAGCTATACCTGACTGGAGAGGGCACGAGAAGAGTAAAGCTAGTCCATGATGGAGAGGGGACGGAAAGAGCACCCAAACTAGTACCTGACGGAGAGGGCCGAGAAAGTACCAACTAGTACCCGACTGGAAGGGGGACGGAGAAGAGCACCAAGTGTACCCTGACTAGAGGGCACGGAGAAGAGCTACCCAAACTAGTACCATGACTGGAGAGGCACGGGGGAAAGCACCAACTGTACCATGATGAGAGGGCACGGAGAGGAGCTACCAAGCTAGTACCATACTGGAGAGGGGACGGGAAGGCTACCAAACTATACCCGACTGGGGAAGGGCACGGAGAGGAGCTCCCCAAGTGTACCATGACTGGAGAGGGCAAAGGAAAGCTACCAACTAGTACCATGACTGGGAGGGCACGGAGAAAGCACCAAGCTAGTCCATGACTGGAGAGGGGGACGGAGAAGAGCTACCAACAGTACCTGACGGAGAGGACACGGGGAGAGCACCCCGCTATACCAGACTGGAGGGACACGAGAAGAGCAAACCCAAACTAGTACCATGACGGAGAGGACACGGAGAAGATCCAAACTAGTACCATGACGGAGAGGACACGGAGAAGAGCTAAAAAAGCTATACCATGATGGGGAGGGCACGGAGAAAAGTACCCGTAGTACCATACTGGAGAGGGCACGGAGAAAGACCAAGCTAGTCCAGACTGGGGAGGGCACGGAGAGGAGCTACCAAGCTAGTACCATGACTGGAGAGGGCACGGGGGAAGGCTACCAAGCTAGTACCAGACTGGAGGACAGGGAAAAAGCACCCAAACTAGACCTGACTGGAGAGGACACGGGGAAAACTACAAGCAGTACCATGACGGAAAGGGCACGGAAAAGAGCTACCAAGTAGTAAACCCCTGGAAGGGGACGGAGAGGGGCTACCAAGCAGACCATGACGGAGAGGGGACGGGGATGGCTACCCAAACCGACCTTGACTGGGGGAGGACACGGGGAAGAGTACCAAGCAGTCCATGCTGGGGGGACACGGAGAAAAGGGTACCCAAACTAGTACCATGATGGAGAGGGGACAGAAGGCTACCAAGCAGTACCTGATGGAGAGGGCACGGAGAAGAGCTACCAAGTAGTACCCGACGGGGGAGGGCACGGCGAGGAGCTACCCCGCTATACCATGCTGGAGAGGGCCCGGAGAAGAGCACCAAGCTGTACCATGACTGGAGAGGACGGGGGAAAAGGCTACCAAGCTTACCATGACTGGAGAGGACACGGGGAAGCACAAGCTAGTACCATGACTGGGAGGGGACGGGGAAAACTACCAAGCTAGTACCAAAGACTGGGGAGGGCACGGGAAGACTACCAAGCATACCATGAGGAGAGGACACGGAAAGAGCTACCAAGCTGTACCATACTGGGGGAGGGGACGGAGAAGAGCTACCAAGCTATACCATGATGGGGAGGAACGGAGAAGAGCTACCCGCTAGTACCATGACTGGAGAGGGGACGGGGAAAAGCTCCAAGTAGTACCATGACTGGGGGAGGGCCAGAGAAGACTACCAACAGTACCATGACTGGAGAGGACACGGGGAAGAGTACCAAGCAGTACCAGACTGGAGAGGGGCACAGAGAAGAGCTACCAAGCTAGTCCATGACGGGAGGACACGGAGAAAAGCTACCAAGCTAGTACCCCTGACTGGAGAGGGCACAGAGAAGGCTACCAAGCTATACCCTGACTGGAGAGGCACGGGGAAAGCTACCAAGCTAGTACCATGACTGGAGAGGGCACGGGGGAAGAGCTACCAAGTAGTACCAGACGGAGGGGCACGGGAAGGCTACCAAACTAGTACCATGATGGAGAGGAAACGGGAAGACACCAAACTATACCCGACTGGAGAGGGGACGGAGAAGAGCTACCAAACTAGTACCATGACTGGAGAGGGCACGGGAAAGAGCTACCCAAACTAGTACCCTGACTGGAGAGGGCCGGGGAAGAGCTCCCAAACAGTACCATGATGGAGAGGGCACGGAGAAAAGCTACCCAACTGTCCAACTGGAGAGGACACGGGGAAAAGCTCCAAGTATACCATGACTGGAGAGGGCACGGAGAAAGCTCCAAACTAGTACCCATACTGGAGGGGCACGGAAAAGCTACCAAGCAGTACCAGACTGGAGAGGGGGAGGAGAAGAGCTACCAAGCTAGTACCATGACTGGAGAGGCACGGAAAGCTCCAAGTAGTACCCGATGAGAGGGCACGGAGAAGACTACCAAGCTAGTACCATGACTGGAGAGGACACGGAGAAGAGCTACCAAGCTAGTACCATGACTGGAGAGGGCACGGAGAAGAGCTACCAAGCTAGTACCCTGCTGGAGAGGACACGGAGAAAGCTACCAAACAGTACCATGACTGGGGGGGGCACGGGGATAGACCAAGCAAATACCATGACTGGAGAGGACACGGAGAAGAACTACCCAAACAGTACCATGATGGAGAGGACACGGGGAAGAGTACCAAATAGTACCATGATGGGAGGACACAGACAAGAGCTACCAAGCTAGTACCTGACTGGAGAGGACACGGGGAAAAGCCCAAGCTAGTACCATGCTGGAAGGGCACGGAGAAGACTACCCAAACAACCAGATGGAGAGGGGACGGGGGGGAAGAGCTACCCAATTGTACCCTGACTGGGGAGGGCAGGAGAAAGCTACCAAGCTATACCATGACTGGAAGGGCACGGAGAAAGCTACCAACAGTACTTACTGGAAGGGGACGGAGAAGAGCACCAAGCAGTCCATGACTGGAGAGGGAAGGAGAAGACTACCAACAGTACAAAGATGGGGAGGGCACGGAGAAGAGTACCAAACTATACCCTGACTGGGGAGGACACGGAGAAAGCTACCAAGCTAGACCATGACTGAGAGGGACGGGGATGCTACCAAGCTTTACCATGCTGGGGAGGACAGGGGGAAGAGTACCCAAACTAGTCCATGACTGAGAGGACACGGAGAAGAGCAAACCAAACTGTCCATGACGGAGAGGACACAGACAAGGCTACCAAGCTAAACCCTGACTGGGGAGGACACGGAGAAGACTACCAAGCTAGTAAACCATGACTGGAGAGGACACGGGGAGAAGACTACCAATAGTACATGACTGGAGAGGCACAGACAAAAACTACCCGCTATACCAGACTGGGGAGGACACGGGGGAAGAGCTACCAACTAGTACCATGACTGGGGAGAACACGAGAAGAGTACAAGCAGTAACATGATGAAAGGGCATGGAGAAGAGCTACCAACATACCATGATGGAGAGGGCACGGGGAAAAGCTACAAAACAGTAAAGTGACGGAGAGGGCACGGAGAAACACCAGCTATACCATGACTGGAGGGGACGGGGGAAGAGCTCCCCAAGGTACACCATGCTGGAGAGGGGGACGAAAGAGCCCAAGCAGACTTGACTGGAAGGGCACGGAGAAAAGCTACCAACTATACCCTGACTGGAGGGGCACGGAAAAGGTACCAAGTATACCATGACTGAGAGGACCGGAGAAAGCTACCAAGCTGTACCATGACTGGAGAGGGCACGGAGAAAAGCTACCAATAGTACCATACTGGAAGGACACGGGGAAAAAGCACCAAGCTATACCATGACGGGGGAGGACATAGAGAAGAGCTACCAAGTAGTACCTGACTGGAGAGGGGCACGGAGAAGGCTACCCAAAACTAGTACCATGACTGGAGAGGACACGGGGAAGAGCTCAAGCTAGTAAAGAGGAGAGGGCACGGGGAAAGCTACCAAGCAGTACCTGATGGGGGAGGACACAGAGAAGAGCTACCAAGCTAGTACCATGACTGGAGAGGACACAGAGAAGAGCTACCAAGCTAGTACCATGACTGGAGAGGGCCCGGAGAAGAGCTACCCAAACAGTACCATGACTGGAGAGGGCCCGGAGAAGAGTCCAAGCTGTACCGACTGGGGAGGGGCCCCGGGGAAGAGTACCAACTAGTACCCTGACTGGGGAGGGCACGGAGAAAAAAGCACCAAGTAGTCCAGACTGGGGAAAGGGGACGGGGAAGAGCTACCCAAACTAGTACCATGACTGGGGGGGACCGGGGAAGAGCTACCAAGCTTACCATGATGGAGAGGGCACGGAGAAGAGCTACCAACAGTACCCTGACTGGAGAGGGCACGGAGAAAGCACCAAGTAGTACCCTGACTGGAGAGGACACGGAAAGATCACCCGCTAGTACCATGATGGGGAGGACACGGAAAAGCTACCAAGCTAGTACCATACTGGAGAAGGCCCCGGGGAAGAGTACCAAGCTAGTTTCCATGATGGAGAGGACCGGAGAAGCTACCAAGCTAGTACCATGACTGGAAGGACCGGAGAAAGCTACCAACTAGTACCCTGAGGGGAGGACCGGAGAAGGCTACCAACTAGTACCCTCTGGGGAGGACACGGAGAAGAGCTTTCCAAGCTAGTACCATGACTGGAGAGGCACGGAGAAAAGCTACCAAACAGTACCATACTGGGGGAAGGACACGGAAAAACTACCAAACTCGTACCTCATTCAGAAATAAAGCTATGAAGGAAAAAACTGAAGCAAACCCAACGTGTTCTCTTCAGGAATCGGAGACTACGAGTTCTCTTTCAAACTTTTAATGTGTTGAATGACTCTGACATAAACACGATCAACCACTTGAAGTGCTGAAAGAATCTATGACTTGTAACTGAAATGAAACTGAGAGGCAGAAGATACTGCTCGAACGTATGCAAAATTCTTTCAATCAGAACAACTAAACTAAAATAAACCCACTAAACTTTCAGAGCAAAAAAATTCAGTCATATGGAAACCCGCTGGACAAACTTTTCAAGTATAGCATTCAACTAGATACTGCGGAGGGGCAATCTGAAATCAACAGATTTCTGATGTTTGTTCCGCAACTGCGCAAAAGACAATCACCGACAACGAAGCACCCAGTTACCAATATTTGCATGGGGAGCATAGGTGGTTTTGGTAAAACCCTGGCCCAAAATGGTGGTAACCAAAGTATAAAACCCCGATACACACAGTTCTGTGAGTGGGGGGAGTAACACAAATAGTTAAGATAGAAAAGTGTTATTAATAAAGGTAGTTGTAGCGCTTGTCTGCCATTCATTCCCTCGAAATTTCATAGATTTTTCAATACTTTTGGGGTATTTTTTTTCCCCGTTTTCATGTTAGCGGTGGCCGCAGGGGTGAATTGGGGGGAGAGCCCTTTGCTTTACTGTCCCGACTCATACCCTAATAATACACGATAGTTTAACTAGATAAAATGGATAGCTCTTTGGAGAAGCCTTGGTTGGACCACAAAGTCCTCTGTACCTGTCTTTCCCGTGTAAATGTAAGTCAAATTCTTGGGGATGGGAAACTTTTGCAACATTATAGTGATTTGGTTTTTGGGATACCGCTAGCGGCTCAAGCCCCGGCTCTCCAACACATTATAAAAAGGTAGAACGGGAAAACACGGGGGGGAAAAAAAAAGGATCATTTGGAAGGGCTGGTAAGTCGGGGGTGGCTGGGCGTTTACCCGTTGGGTTTTTTTTGGGTGATTTTTTTCCAGTAAGTTGGAAGAACTGGGACTTTTACGAAAGAAAGTTAATTTCGACAGCTGATGACCTACAGAAGATTATCTGTTTTTGTAAAATAATAATAATAATAATAATAATAATAATAATAATAATTGTGTCTGAAAGTTAATTTTAGTGAAATTTCAAGTTTTAGGTAGTAGAAAACTGTTACAAATTTAGGAGACAAGAACTGGAATGATAGTTTAGAAGTAGTTGAAGAATAGGAATGACAGAATAAAAGAAATTTTAGAATAGGAATGACAAAACGTATATGGGGTATGGAATGTAGGGTGGAGGGTTGAGAAGCCATGTGAACACTGGCAGTGTACACATTGTCGCAGATGCTGGTGATAACCATCACTAAGACAAGCTCTTGCCTCAACTGTTTCTGCTTAAGTGGATTACCATGTGTATGTGTGTGTGTGTGTGTGTGTGTGTGTGTGTGTGTGTGTGTGTGTGTGTGTGTGTGTGTGTGTGTGTGTGTGCGTGTGTGCGTGTGTGTGTGTGTGTGTGTGTGTGTGTGTGTGTGTGTGTGTGTGTGTGTGTGTGTGTGTGTGTGTGTGTGTGTGTGGGTGGGTGGGTTGGGAGGAGAAGGGGAGAATTACAGGAAGACCTGGAAAGACTGAAATTAAGATCAGTCAGGTATTTCAACCTTAACATGTGCATAGTTAACAAAATCGTGAAAGGAAAAAGAACACCAGAGATGGAATACAGAGTTAACCAAGGTTACAAATTTCGTAAAAATAAAAAAATAAAATAATGGGGGGTAAGCATAACACCGAGCATATAACCGGAAACTCACATCAGCCGAATAATAGCAGTTACTTTGGAGCGCCTGGCAAAGTTAAGAACAACATTGATGCACCTCAAGAAGTCCTTCAGAACCGTGTAGACACGCCAGGTCCATAATAAGGTATGCAGCACCAGCATAGAGCTCCCACCTGAGGAAAACTTACACAGAAAATGAAGAAAGTTGGGAGACTCCCTGCCAGACTGTTCCCGGAGCTCAGTAACCTACAAAGAAAGCCTGAAGGAACGAAACCTTTCAAAAACAGGAAGAGAGGAGAACAAGGGAAGACATGATTATGACGTATAAGATACTCAGAGGACTCCATACAGTAGACAGATTTTTTGAAGGAATGAGACCGGGTACGAGGGGATATGAATGGAACTCGCGATGCAAATGAACCACAGGAATGTCAGAGTGTTTCTTTAGTCTGAGGGAAAGATTAAGAAGCTGAACGATATGCAGAGGAAGTACTGGAAGCAGTTGATACACAGTTTATAAAGTGGATATGATAGAGCCCTCCAGGCTATGATGAGAGTCCAGGATCCTAGACACAACCACCTCAGCTACCTGCTAAGTATGGGTCAGTAGACCTTCAGTGTTCCTCCAGTTATATGTACACCTCAGCATCGACATATCATTACAGAAGTAGCGTAGAGCTTACGTTCTAGCCTGAACACAAGTTTGATTACCTCAGACTCCTTCTGATCTTCATTCTTCTTAATATTGGACTGATGAAGCCACACTGTGGCGAAACGTTTCCTCAGTAAAGATACCCGAGTGTTACACATGTGTCTAATTTACGAACTTGTCGGTTCTCTGAACCATTCATCTAGAAATGTATGTGATGGCGTATTCCTGAATGAGATGTTCCTTAACACCAACAGCTCCACGAATGTTGGTTCAGGATAATTGTCTTGACTGAAATGTGTTGTCAACACACTATGAGTGATGCCACTTCTCACCCAGGCATCCAGAGTCCCAACCTTCACTAGAGAAAATACCCAGCGCGTCTCACCATACAGATTTTTACCCTTGGGGGATATTTCTTGTGTACGAGAGGGGTGTGGCACGGTGGGGGTAAGGTATAAGAGCGGGAGGAGGGGAGAGGAATTCGTGATGTAATTCTTGATTTACGACATGTAAATGATTTTAATGGGTGGGTGGGTGTGTGTGTGTCCTGTTCAGGAGTGTAAATCTTTGTAAGCAGGTGGTCAGGGTTATTGAACTAATCTCTCTCTCTCTCTCTCTTTCATATTAATATTATCTCGGAACAATTCCTAATTATATCCCCTCACCTTGTCCTTTTTTTTTTTTACTTCTCTAGCGATTACTTTGTATTTAAAACACACAAACACACACGCACACACACACACACACACACACACACACACACACACACACACACACACACACACACACACACACACACACACACACACAACACACACACACACACACACACACACACACACCACACACACACACACACACACACACACACACACACACACACACACACACACACACACATTCATAACTTGATTTTTGCTCAGAAAAACAAATATTTCAAACCCGTCAAACTATAATGACAGAGAAATTATACAAGAAAAAACAATGCCTGGGTAGAATGTTTGTGTCTGCATATGAGAGAGAGTTTCCCATGACTGAGAAATATAACAAGTACACAACACAAACAATTGTTAATATTACACTGCATAAGAAGTTTTCTCTTTATTATTATTATTATTATTATTATTATTATTATTATTATTATTATTATTATTAGTAGTAGTAGTAGTAGTAGTAGTAGTAGTAGTAGTAGTAGTTCTCTTGAAGAGAAGAATGTGAACGATGATAATACGAAAAGTATAATCAGTGGGGTGCTACAAGGATGATTACTGTCCCCAGTATGAGCAGCAGAGTGTTACAACGATGATTATTGTCCCCAGTATGAGCAGCAGAGTGCTACAAGGATGATTACTGTCCCCAGTATGAGCAGCAGAGTGCTACAAGGATGATTACTGTCCCCAGTATGAGCAGCAGAGTGCTACAAGGATGATTACTGTCCCCAGTATGAGCAGCAGAGTGTTACAAGGATGATTACCGTCCCCAGTATGAGCAGCAGAGTGCTACAAGGATGATTACTGTCCCCAGTATGAGCAGCAGAGTGCTACAAGGATGATTACTGTCCCCAGTATGAGCAGCAGAGTGCTACAAGGATGATTACTGTCCCCAGTATGAGCAGCAGAGTGCTACAAGGATGATTACTGTCCCCAGTATGAGCAGCAGAGTGTTACAAGGATGATTACTGTCCCCAGTATGAGCAGCAGAGTGTTACAAGGATGATTACTGTCCCCAGTATGAGCAGCAGAGTGTTACAAGAATGATTACTGTCCCCAGTATGAGCAGCAGAGTGCTACAAGGATGATTACTGTCCCCAGTATGAGCAGCAGAGTGTTACAAGGATGATTACTGTCCCCAGTATGAGCAGCAGAGTGCTACAAGGATGATTACTGTCCCCAGTATGAGCAGCAGAGTGTTACAAGGATGATTACTGTCCCCAGTATGAGCAGCAGAGTGCTACAAGGATGATTACTGTCCCCAGTATGAGCAGCAGAGTGTTACAAAGATGATTACTGTCCCCAGTATGAGCAGCAGAGTGTTACAAGGATGATTACTGTCCCCAGTATGAGCAGCAGAGTGTTACAAGGATGATTACTGTCCCCAGTATGAGCAGCAGAGTGTTACAAGAATGATTACTGTCCCTAGTATGAACAGCAGAGTGTTACAAGGATGATTACTGTCCCCAGTATGAGCAGCAGAGTGCTACAAGGATAATTACTGTCCCCAGTATGAGCAGCAGAGTGCTACAAGGATGATTACTGTCCCCAGTATGAGCAGCAGAGTGCTACAAGGATGATTACTGTCCCCAGTATGAGCAGCAGAGTGTTACAAGGATGATTACTGTCCCCAGTATGAGCAGCAGAGTGCTACAAGGATGATTACTGTCCCCAGTATGAGCAGCAGAGTGCTACAAGGATGATTACTGTCCCCAGTATGAGCAGCAGAGTGCTACAAGGATGATTACTGTCCCCAGTATGAGCAGCAGAGTGTTACAAGGATGATTACCGTCCCCAGTATGAGCAGCAGAGTGTTACAAGGATGATTACTGTCCCCAGTATGAGCAGCAGAGTGCTACAAGGATGATTACTGTTCCCAGTATGAGCAGCAGAGTGCTACAAGGATGATTACTGTCCCCAGTATGAGCAGCAGAGTGCTACAAGGATGATTACTGTCCCCAGTATGAGCAGCAGAGTGCTACAAGGATGATTACTGTCCCCAGTATGAGCAGCAGAGTGCTACAAGGATGATTACTGTCCGCAGTATGAGCAGCAGAGTGTTACAAGGATGATTACTGTCCCCAGTATGAGCAGCAGAGTGCTACAAGGATGATTACTGTCCCCAGTATGAGCAGCAGAGTGCTACAAGGATGATTACTGTCCCCAGTATGAGCAGCAGAGTGCTACAAGGATGATTACTGTCCCCAGTATGAGCAGCAGAGTTCTACAAGGATGATTACTGTCCCCAGTATGAGCAGCAGAGTGTTACAAGGATGATTACTGTCCCCAGTATGAGCAACAGAGTGTTACAAGGATGATTACTGTCCCCAGTATGAGCAGCAGAGTGTTACAAGGATGATTACTGTCCCCAGTATGAGCAGCAGAGTGCTACAAGGATGATTACTGTCCCCAGTATGAGCAGCAGAGTGTTACAAGGATGATTACTGTCTCCAGTATGAGCAGCAGAGTGCTACAAGGATGATTACTGTCCACAGTATGAGCAGCAGAGTGCTACAAGGATGATTACTGTCTCCAGTATGAGCAGCAGAGTGCTACAAGGATGATTACTGTCCCCAGTATGAGCAGCAGTGCTACAAGGATGATTACTGTCCCCAGTATGAGCAGCAGAGTGCTACAAGGATGATTACTGTCCCCAGTATGAGCAGCAGAGTGCTACAAGGATGATTACTGTCCCCAGTATGAGCAGCAGAGTGCTAAAAGGATGATTACTGTCCCCAGTATGAGCAGCAGAGTGTTACAAGGATGATTACTGTCCCCAGTATGAGCAGCAGAGTGCTACAAGGATGATTACTGTCCCCAGTATGAGCAGCAGAGTGCTACAAGGATGATTACTGTCCCCAGTATGAGCAGCAGAGTGTTACAAGGATGATTACTGTCCCCAGTATGAGCAGCAGAGTGCTACAAGGATGATTACTGTCCCCAGTATGAGCAGCAGAGTGCTACAAGGATGATTACTGTCCCCAGTATGAGCAGCAGAGTGTTACAAGGATGATTACTGTCCCCAGTATGAGCAGCAGAGTGCTACAAGGATGATTACTGTCCCCAGTATGAGCAGCAGAGTGTTACAAGGATGATTACTGTCCCCAGTATGAGCAGCAGAGTGTTACAAGGATGATTACTGTCCCCAGTATGAGCAGCAGAGTGCTACAAGGATGATTACTGTCCCCAGTATGAGCAGCAGAGTGCTACAAGGATGATTACTGTCCCCAGTATGAACAGCAGAGTGCTACAAGGATGATTACTGTCCCCAGTATGAGCAGCAGAGTGCGGCAAGGATGATTACTGTCCCCAGTATGAGCAGCAGAGTGTTACAAGGATGATTACTGTCCCCAGTATGAGCAGCAGAGTGCTACAAGGATGATTACTGTCCCCAGTATGAGCAGCAGAGTGTTACAAGGATGATTATTGTCCCCAGTATGAGCAGCAGAGTGCTACAAGGATGATTACTGTCCCCAGTATGAGCAGCAGAGTGCTACAAGGATGATTACTGTCCCCAGTATGAGCAGCAGAGTGCTACAAGGATGATTACTGTCCCCAGTATGATCAGCAGAGTGCTACAAGGATGATTACTGTCCCCAGTATGAGCAGCAGAGTGTTACAAGGATGATTACTGTCCCCAGTATGAGCAGCAGAGTGCTACAAGGATGATTACTGTCCCCAGTATGAGCAGCAGAGTGCTACAAGGATGATTACTGTCCCCAGTATGAGCAGCAGAGTGCTACAAGGATGATTACTGTTCCCAGTATGAGCAGCAGAGTGCTACAAGGATGATTACTGTCCCCAGTATGAGCAGCAGAGTGCTACAAGGATGATTACTGTCCCCAGTATGAACAGCAGAGTGCTACAATGATGATTACTGTCCCCAGTATGAGCAGCAGAGTGCTACAAGGATGATTACTGTCCCCAGTATGAGCAGCAGAGTGTTACAAGGATGATTACTGTCCCCAGTATGAGCAGCAGAGTGCTACAAGGATGATTACTGTCCCAGTATGAGCAGCAGAGTGCTACAAGGATGATTACTGTCCCCAGTATGAGCAGCAGAGTGTTACAAGGATGATTACTGTCCCAGTATGAGCAGCAGAGTGCTACAAGGATGATTACTGTCCCCAGTATGAGCAGCAGAGTGCTACAAGGATGATTACTGTCCCCAGTATGAGCAGCAGAGTGCTACAAGGATGATTACTGTCCCCAGTATGAGCAGCAGAGTGTTACAAGGATGATTACTGTCCCCAGTATGAGCAGCAGAGTGCTACAAGGATGATTACTGTCCCCAGTATGAGCAGCAGAGTGTTACAAGAATGATTACTCTCCCCAGTATGAGCAGCAGAGTGCTACAAGGATGATTACTGTCCCCAGTATGAGCAGCAGAGTGCTTCAAGGATGAATACTGTCCCCAGTTTGACCAGCAGAGTGTTACAAGGATGATTACTGTCCCCAGTATGAGCAGCAGAGTGCTACAAGGATGATTACTGTTCCCAGTATGAGCAGCAGAGTGTTACAAGGATGATTACTGTCCCCAGTATGACCAGCAGAGTGCTCAATGATGATCACTGTCCCCAGTATGAGCAGCAGTGTTACAAGGATGATTACTGTCCCCAGTATGAGCAGCAGAGTGTTACAAGGATGATTACTGTCCCCAGTATGAGCAGCAGAGTGCTACAAGGATGATTACTATCCCCAGTATGAGCAGCAGAGTGTTACAAGGATGATTACTGTCCCCAGTATGAGCAGCAGAGTGCTACAAGGATGATTACTGTCCCCAGTATGAGCAGCAGAGTGTTTCAAGGACTATTAGTGTCCCCAGTATGACCAGCAGAGTGTTACGAGGATGATTACTGTCCCCAGTATGAGCAGCAGAGTGTTACAAGGATGATTACTGTCCCCAGTATGAACAGCAGAGTGCTACAAGGATGAATACTGTCCCCAGTATGAGCAGCAGTGTTACAAGGATGATTACTGTCCCCAGTATGAGCAGCAGAGTGTTACAAGGATGATTACTGTCCCCAGTATGAACAGCAGTGTTACAAGGATGATTACTGTCCCCAGTATGAGCAGCAGAGTGTTACAAGGATGATTACTGTCCCCAGTATGACCAGCAGAGTGTTACAAGGATGATTACTGTCCCCAGTATGAACAGCAGAGTGCTACAAGGATGATTACTGTCCCCAGTATGAGTAGCAGTGTTACAAGGATGATTACTGTCCCCAGTATGAGCAGCAGAGTGTTACAAGGATGATTACTGTCCCCAGTATGAGCAGCAGTGCTGTTAGTGTTACAAGGATGATTACTGTCCCCAGTATGAGCAGCAGTGTTACAAGGATGATTACTGTCCCCAGTATGAGCAGCAGTGTTACAAGGATGATTACTGTCCCCAGTATGAGCAGCAAAGTGTTACAAGGATGATTACTGTCCCCATTATGAACAGCAGAGTGCTACAAGGATGATTACTGTCCCCAGTATGAGCAGCAGAGTGCTACAAGGATGATTACTGTCCCCAGTATGAGCAGCAGTGTTACAAGGATGATTACTGTCCCCAGTATGAGCAGCAGAGTGCTACAAGGATGATTACTGTCCCCAGTTTGAGCAGCAGAGTGTTACAAGGATGATTACTGTCCCCAATATGAGCAGCAGAGTGTTACAAGGATGATTACTGTTCCCAGTATGAGCAGCAGAGTGCTACAAGGATGATTACTGTCCCCAGTATGAGCAGCAGAGTGTTACAAGGATAATTACTGTCCCCAGTATGAGCAGCAGAGTGCTACAAGGATGATTACTGTCCCCAGTATGAGCAGCAGAGTGCTACAAGGATAATTACTGTCCCCAGTATGAGCAGCAGAGTGCTACAAGGATAATTGCTGTCCCCTGCATAACCACCAGAGTGCTACAAGGATAATTACTGTCTCCAGTATGACTAGCAGAGTGCCACAAGGATAATTACTGTCCCCAGTATGAGCAGCAGAGTGCTACAAGGATAATTACTGTCCCCAGTATGAGCAGCAGAGTGCTACAAGGATAATTACTGTCCCCTGCATAACCACCAGAGTGCTACAAGGATAATTACTGTCTCCAGTATGACTAGCAGAGTGCCACAAGGATAATTACTGTCCCCAGTATGAGCAGCAGAGTGCTACAAGGATAATTACTGTCCCCAGTATGAGCAGCAGAGTGCTACAAGGATAATTACTGTCCCCAGTATGAGCAGCAGAGTGCTACAAGGATAATTACTGTCCCCAGTATGAGCAGCAGAGTGTTACAAGGATGATTACTGTCCCCAGTATGAGCAGCAGAGTGCTACAAGGATAATTACTG
Source organism: Cherax quadricarinatus (assembly GCF_026875155.1). Classification (NCBI taxonomy): domain Eukaryota; kingdom Metazoa; phylum Arthropoda; class Malacostraca; order Decapoda; family Parastacidae; genus Cherax; species Cherax quadricarinatus. Next base: position 27,945,513 of record NC_069432.1, read on the forward strand.
TCCCCAGTATGAGCAGCAGAGTGCTACAAGGATAATTACTGTCCCCAGTATGAGCAGCAGAGTGCTACAAGGATAATTACTGTCCCCTGCATAACCACCAGAGTGCTACAAGGATAATTACTGTCTCCAGTATGACTAGCAGAGTGCCACAAGGATAATTACTGTCCCCAGTATGAGCAGCAGAGTGCTACAAGGATAATTACTGTCCCCAGTATGAGCAGCAGAGTGCTACAAGGATAATTACTGTCCCCTGCATAACCACCAGAGTGCTACAAGGATAATTACTGTCTCCAGTATGACTAGCAGAGTGCCACAAGGATAATTACTGTCCCCAGTATGAGCAGCAGAGTGCTACAAGGATAATTACTGTCCCCAGTATGAGCAGCAGAGTGCTACAAGGATAATTACTGTCCCCTGCATAACCACCAGAGTGCTACAAGGATAATTACTGTCTCCAGTATGACTAGCAGAGTGCCACAAGGATAATTACTGTCCCCAGTATGAGCAGCAGAGTGCTACAAGGATAATTACTGTCCCCAGTATGAGCAGCAGAGTGCTACAAGGATAATTACTGTCCCCAGTATGAGCAGCAGAGTGCTACAAGGATAATTACTGTCCCCAGTATGAGCAGCAGAGTGCCACAAGGATAATTACTGTCCCCAGTATGAGCAGCAGAGTGCTACAAGGATGATTACATGTCATAATAATATTCAAATGTACTTTAACTTGCCAGAAGGAGCAAAATGCATGAATATTTTTGTGGATGATGCAGGAATTTTAGACAAGATTAACAATAATATGAGTGTAAATCCTTTCAAGATGACTTTGATAAGTTGAGTGAATGCAGTGAAGGATGAATGATGGAGATGAATGCAGGTAATTACCAGGTAAAGGTAATGAATGTGAGTGAAGAGTGGAGCAAGAGGAGTGAGAAGGTCGTAACCAGAGAGAATATTGATGATAGGAATGATGATAACTAAATGGATAGATGTGTGGTGAGAGAGAGAGAGTGTGTGTGGGGTAGTATGTGTATGTGGATGTGTGCGTGTACTCACCCCTGTGCGTGTGCGTGTGAATATATGGGGCATTTTATGAGTACAAGAATGACTTTTTTGTTGTGACATGCGTGAGGCGGTGCTGACCGAGTCATTGTGATGCCACACGACGTACGACGTCTGAAAGACGTTATATACAATGTACAATATATGAAATATACAACGTACAGCATGCAACTTAGGATACGCAACTTACGATGTAAACATACACTCTGCACGGTATACAACGTAGGATATACTGGTTATACAAGATATTATCACAAGATGTAATAATTTATATTATTGCTTCTTATGATATACGTAATTAAATCCGCATTATATAACAGTCAAGTGTTTCTGTTTTTTCTTCCCTGGAGGGAGTCGTTTGTTGCTTGTCATTGTGTGTGTGTGTGTGTGTGTGTGTGTGTGTGTGTGTGTGTGTGTGTGTGTGTGTGTGTGTGTGTGTGTGTGTGTGTGTGTGTGTGTGTGTGTGAGAAGTTCCCTGCGGGTGACGGCACTCAGCGCCATCTGTTAACCAAATTTTCCATCGTCACTATTTTCCACCTATATTTTGGACTCTCTCAGACTTCTTTATTTCACTTTTTCTCTCTCTTTGTTTACTTGGTCCCCTCAAGGAAGGTTCCTTGATGTTGGTGAGGGGCTCTTGATTTAGGGAATTGGATCTGTGCTCCAGTTCCCCGAATTAAGCCTGAATGCCTTCCACATCCCCCCCCCCCGGGCGCTGTATAATCCTCCGGGTTTAGCGCTTCCCCCTTGATTATAATAATAATGTTTACTTGGTGACTGCTGTGTTTGGAGAATCACTTCACCTGCTACCTGACTCTCCAACACTTGGTGACTGCAGTGTTTGGAGAATCACTTCACCTGCTACCTGACTCTCCAACACTTGGTGACTGCTGTGTTTGGAGAATCACTTCACCTGCTACCTGACTCTCCAACACTTGGTGACTGCAGTGTTTGGAGAATCACTTCACCTGCTACCTGACTCTCCAACACATGGCCCCCTCAAGGAAGGTTCCTTGATGTTGGTGAGGGGCTCTTGATTTAGGGAATTGGATCTGTGCTCCAGTTCCCCGAATTAAGCCTGAATGCCTTCCACATCCCCCCCCCAGGCGCTGTATAATCCTCTAGGTTTAGCGCTTCCCCCTTGATTATAATAATAATAATCCAACACATGGTGACTGCTGTGTTTGGAGAATCACTTCACCTGCTACCTGACTCTCCAACACATGGTGACTGCTGTGTTTGGAGAATCACTTCACCTGCTACCTGACTCTCCAACACATGGTGACTGCTGTGTTTGGAGAATCACTTCACCTGCTACCTGACTCTCCAACACTTGGTGACTGCAGTGTTTGGAGAATCACTTCACCTGCTACCTGACTCTCCAACACATGGTGACTGCTGTGTTTGGAGAATCACTTCACCTGCTACCTGACTCTCCAACACATGGTGACTGCTGTGTTTGGAGAATCACTTCACCTGCTACCTGACTCTCCAACACTTGGTGACTGCTGTGTTTGGAGAATCACTTCACCTGCTACCTGACTCTCCAACACTTGGTGACTGCTGTGTTTGGAGAATCACTTCACCTGCTACCTGACTCTCCAACACTTGGTGACTGCTGTGTTTGGAGAATCACTTCACCTGCTACCTGACTCTCCAACACTTGGTGACTGCTGTGTTTGGAGAATCGCTTCACCTGCTACCTGACTCTCCAACACTTGGTGGCTGCAGTGTTTGGAGAATCACTTCACCTGCTACCTGACTCTCCAACACTTGGTGACTGCTGTGTTTGGAGAATCACTTCACCTGCTACCTGACTCTCCAACACTTGGTGACTGCTGTGTTTGGAGAATCACTTCACCTGCTACCTGACTCTCCAACACTTGGTGACTGCTGTGTTTGGAGAATCGCTTCACCTGCTACCTGACTCTCCAACACTTGGTGACTGCTGTGTTTGGAGAATCGCTTCACCTGCTACCTGACTCTCCAACACTTGGTGACTGCTGTGTTTGGAGAATCGCTTCACCTGCTACCTGACTCTCCAACACTTCGTTACTGCTGTGTTTGGAGTCACTAAACCTACTATCTGACTCTCCAACACTTGGTAACTCTACAACACTTGATAACTCTACAACACTTGATAACTCTACAACACTTGATAACTCTACAACACTTGATAACTCTACAACACCTGGTAACTACGACACTTCACAAGTGTTACATTCTGTAATTATATTTTGTAATTGTTTATGTTGTGTTTGACTTATCTGGTATAGTTTTGGACTTGTTCTACCAACTATGATCATCACAGCTGCTGCATCTAAACATCAAGTACCTCACAGGCTGATTGATCAAGCCAGCAACCAGGAGGCTTGGTCTGAGACCGGTCCTCTGGTCTAACCTACAAGACCTGACTATAAAGTGATTTGATGTTAATGTATATTAATGTATATTAATGTATATTATTGTAACTCAGTGTGCCTAAGCTGCTACTGGACCATGACATGTGGGACCACCACTTACTGGACCATGACCTGGACAAGTGCGGGTTATTTTTGTATCATAGCCACAATATTGACTTTTTATTCTTCATAGCTGTCTTTTACTTTCTCCTCCCCCCTACCACTTCTGTGGTCACCCGGCGTCGTACACCTTCCTGCTACAAACCAGTTGTGATCAAGCTGCTGCACTAACTCTCGCCTCCAAACATACACTTAATATGTTTACCTTCACAGGTACGACCCCAGACTAAATGTTATACAAGCAAGAGGACTAAAGGCAGTGTGTGAGAGAGAGGGAGAGACGGTGAATGTTTCGTCTTCAACATTAAAGTGCAATGATCACCTTCAATAGTCCAAAAATTATATTTGTTAACCATTTTGTTTTGGTCCTTGCCTTAGTTCCTCCTTGCCTATCCCACTTTTAAGAAAAAACTTATCGCCTTCGTTCACCTCACTCACTTCCCTCCTCCCTTTCCCTGAATCAGCAGCGCTGTATAGCCCTTGTGGCTTAGCGCTTCTTTTTTATTATAATAATTTCCTTGAATCTAAGTGGGAATTTACGTGTTTTTTCTTTTCCACACCTTCAGATAAGTGACCTTACACTTAACACTGGCTCTCCCCCCCCGTACCTCCCTTCTGTTTGCTCATCCTTCCTCTGCTACCCTCCTTTCATATTTACTCCCCTTTCCTTCCCCTTGCCTCTCCTCCCTCTTTACTTTTCCTCTCTCGCTCAATATGTTGTGTGCTCCAACCTGTATTGTACATGCTTGGAGCTCTTGTCCTTACATCAACTCGTTATGGTGCCTGCCACCTGTAATGCCATTATACTACTACTTTATGCATCATAAGATAAGATTTCGTTCGGATTTTTAACCCCGGAGGGTTAGCCACCCAGGATAACCCAAGAAAGTCAGTGCGTCATCGAGGACTGTCTAACTTATTTCCATTGGGGTCCTCAACCTTGTCCCCCAGGATGCGACCCACACCAGTCGACTAACACCCAGGTACCTATTTGCTGCTAGGTGAACAGGACAACAGGTGTAAGGAAACGTGTCGAAATGTTTCCACCCGTCGGGAATCGAACCCGGGCCCACCGTGTGTGAAGCGGGAGCTTTAGCCACCAGGCCACCGGGCCACCTTAAGTATAGGGAACACTGAAGCTGAAGTTAACTCTTAAAGGCAGACCTTCATTTGCTCAGTTGGTTTAAGTTTTTGCATTTCTGAACGCTTGGATAACTTGAGTCGCGAGTCATTTGTAGCCTGATTGATCTCTGAGGGAGTTATATCCTTGAGAATACTACAGAAAAAGTAAACTGCTGACGCTGTCTGTCGTTTTGTATAATAGTTGGCTGGTTGCTATCTTAACGTTGAGCAAGTTGGAGGACCTTGAGACTGGTCTTGTATGTAACTGTGAGGTCAGCGGCATTACTCTGGGTGTGGAGGACCAAGTCGAGAGAGACCTTTGTCCAGAAGTTGGATGAAGAACATGTAGTCCAGGAGAGCAAGAGTGTGAAGCATATTCAAGGTGAGAACGAATTTATACCTCCAGTAGTTTTGCAACCTCAGCTGGTAAGCACGTGATGCGCCTTTATGCTGTAAATTTCATGGTTGCCTTGAGTGAGAGGCGGTACCAGCTAGTTATCACATGCCTCCCACCAAATTTATTTATTCCATCATACCAAGAAAACTAAAAGAGGAATTTTGATTTAGCTTCTTTTGAAAGCATACAGACTCCATGATCTGAATGCTGAGAAGAGGAAAGCGGCATTATTAGTAACATCTTCGCTAGGTTACGTTAGGTGAGATTTGTCAGGAAACAGGAAAAGTGTTTCCTGCCGCGTGTAGTCATATGATGACTCGCAGCTGGAGCTTTTGGTCATCTGACCGAGGCCTTCCACCGACTTACCGCTCCACTCCTTTAAAAATTATAACGATTAAGCATTTCTTTAATAACCTACATTTCCCTTCATATTACATCCAGGATTACAGACAGAGGGGCCCAGAAAATACAAATGTCTCACTTTTTTCCCGCAGGCTATACCGATATTGTACCACATGCGCTAAAGAAAAATCAAATGAATGTTGTAATCACCTTATAAACTATTATGGGTTTCACCAGAATAGGACATGACCACTAGTACCCTCTGGTCGTTGTAAGAAACAGTACCTTGGCGAGGCATCACACAACTTTCACTCGGAATTCAAAAACACAAATACACTTGTACATTTCAACACCAACTCATAAAATTTATCGAGATAAACCTTCACACCTTATGGCAAGGCAGACTGTTGAACTCATGATAGAAGAGACAGGATCAGGAGTTTACAAGCTGGAGTAATTAGCACATGGAACACCGCTGAAGGGGATACGGTTTGGCTGTGCTACAAACCGCATGCAGACATTGTATTACAGAGACAGTTGCTGATCCGGAACCAGGCGACATTACAACAAGACATTGTATTACAGAGACAGTTGCTGATCCGGAACCAGGCGACATTACAACATAATTGACCACTGTACCTGTTGCAGTGCCCACAACACACCTACCCATAATTCTTCACACACCATTGGTTTCACTCGCCTCACCTCTAGAGAGATCGCGCCTACTTTTACTGCTCCAAGGTGCTTGCATTTTTTTATCTTCTGTAAGAATTAAAAAAGCTTCATGCTGAGTGAAACTTAAAGCTTATAATGGAACGTGTGTTTTATCCTTTTATCCAAGCTTTAGTAAGGATAGTCAGGTGGTCTGTTGAACCCACATAAGCAGTGTCACTGATGGTCTGTTGAACACAAGTAACTAGTGTCACAGTTGATGGTCTGTTAAAGCCATGTAACCAATATTACTGTTGATAGTCTGTTAAACAAATAACCAGAGTCACTGTTGAACCCACGTAACTAGTGTCACTGTTGGTAACTGTGTCTTAAGGTTGGTCAGTCACGACTGGATCGAGGGCAGAGATAATGGGTGGGAAAGTGCGCAAACTTTTCTAACATTACGAGTCCATCCAAATTCGTGTGAGGAAGACATCAATTTAAGGTTACCCACATTCGTAATGTGGTGACAGTCACAATGTAGTAGACGGGAGTGAATATCATGTTTATGAAGGCATTAATGTTACACGTGCTATTATAGAAATTCTAAGAGTTTTGCTTAGTATTAGCAGCATCATTTTTTTTAGGTGACTGGGAATGACGTAGTAAATAGGATCGATATCAGCCAACTTTGTGAAACATGTTACAACTTTCATGGTACAGTACCGACAAGTTGATGGTTATGAAATATGGTGAAATGTCTTCGTGATAGTTACCCAGGTGTTGCGCATGTCCTGCCTCACGTGTTACAACCATCAGCAATCATGTCGTCCAGAGATATATACAATACAACAATAGTAGAGGACGATGATTCAGGAGCCTATCCTTGAAGTCACTAACACTGGTAAACGAAGCTTATTTTGTTGGCAGTGTGTGCTGATGAACTGGCTCCTCATGTTGCCACACAGCTTGACTAGGGAGGTGTTGCTCTGGTGGCTGGTAGGACACTTGAGACACAGCACTGTGTTCCTGCATATGACACAAAACTAGGTGATTAGCAACACTCTATTATCTTTATTGACTGTCAGTGAAGTGTTGCACGTGTCCTCAGCCGGTCGGTATTTATACCATTTGTAACATACGAAGCTAGGTGCAGGATGAGGTGTAAACAGAGGTGTGTGCTAGGTGTCAGAGACTCCAATTGTGTCCTGAGGATGTCTCCCAACACCCGCTAATCTAGTCACAGTTAGCACTGACAAGTAGTGTTTCGATTGTCTTCTACTGTAGCAGTGATTATGGTTGATTCCTTACATGATGTCTACGGCAGTGTCCCTTCCAGAAACAGATGTGAGGGCGGTCACACGACCATTGAGCTTCTGAGTCTCCTGTTAGTTATGTGTTCGGGCTAAGTTAGGTAAGCTTTGTCAGGAAACAGGACAAGTGTTTCCTGACTCGGGTCTTAGTCATATGATGACCCACAGCTGGAGCTCTTGGTCGTCTGACCGAGGCCTTTCACTGGCTTACCCCTCACCCCTTTTAAAAATTATGGTTATGATAACCATGAAGCCTTTTATATTGTTCTCTGAGGCTGTGGTTCACTAACACCACCAGTGTCGGTGTCTCCTGGACAACACTCCTCACTGTTCTCAACTTAAAACACTGAGGAAGCTTACATGATCTTTATGTAATATTGAACCTAAAAAGCACAGTACCGTGACTGGAATAATACACAAAACAACCTACACATAGGAGAGAGGAAGCTTACGACAATGTTTTGGTCTGACAAAACCAGTTTATATATGGTCCAAGTCTGACCGAAACGTCGTCGTAAACTTCTCTCTCTCTCCTATGTACAGGTTATGTGTGTATTGTGTAATATTCTCACTGAGATGTTTGAAAAAAAAGATCAAATAGAAAGACAATACACAAAACTTAAATAAAAGAACATTGGTGAGCTGAGGAAAAAGTATACGCAAGTGTCAGCATAACAAAAATAAAATCACAGATGAATTACTGGTACAGAGAAGACACTTAAAACATTCATACCAGACACAAGAAATAAGACAACAACGAAGTGAATTTCAAGAAACTGAAGAAATATAGAATATATATATATATATATATAACATATATATATATATATATATAATATATATATATATATATATATATATATATATATATATATATATATATATATATATATATATATATATATGTGTGTGTGTGTGTGTCGTGCGGAATATATAAAACTGGCGAGTTTACAAGAACTCTTTTAAAATTTTCTCTTATACGTTTAAAGATATATTTTTTCGTTTATGTTAATGTAAAAATTAATAATTTTGTACCAAAAAAAAATGAGAAAACTTGTCTAACTTTATAACAAGTGCAATTTAATTTAGCCTAATCCAACTAAATATATTTTAGATAAGTTTACAATAATTTAATAATTGGAGCAACATTCCCCGACCTACGTGATTGCCTCTCATGCGTGTTGAGCACTTCCTCTATGAATACAATTATTATGAATGTGGCTCTTCTAGGAAATGGATGTGGCCCTCACATCAAATTATTAATTCACTTTTATGCAGGTTCCACACTGCAGTGTCAACAAAACCGTGCGGCTCTCATCACACATTTCACCATCAAATGTGGCCCACTTGTGTAGGAAGGTTGAAGACCACTGCGAGTGTAGCAGTGTTGAGTACAGCCATCCCTCTCGTTCTTGCTGTGTGCTCCTATACTCTTTTCCTGTATCTTTTACTATTTCTTCTTTCATTTCAGTATGCAAGCCACAGATACCAAAGCTCCTTACCCTACCCTCTTCCGTGTCCCTCTCCCACTCTCCGCCCTGCCTCTCCCTCCCACCATACCCACCCAGGATTCTCCTCATTAACCACATTAATTTTCCTGGGAAGCTGAGACGATAACATCTTAATGACCCAACGATGTGTTCATGATCTTTATCGTGCCATCTTCAACCCCGCTTGCCCTTTTTCTCTCACATACATCATACACACACACTCATATGCATACACTCACACACGTCATACTCACGTATAGATCATATAGGTACTACACACATACAAAAATAAAACCGATGAGTGGTGCATTGAGGTATCTGTGGAGACAAAGAACGTTATCCATGGAGACAAAGAAGAGAATGTACGAGTATAATGGTACCAATATTCTTATATGAGTGTGAAGCTTGGGTTGTAAATGCTGCAGCGAGGAGGCGGCTGAAGGCAGTGGAGATGTCGTGTCTAAGGGCAATGTGTGATGTAAATATTATGAAGAGAATTCGTAGTCTGGAAATTAGGAGTTGTGGAGTTACTAAAAGTATTAGCCAGAGGGCTGAAGAGGGGCTGTTGAAGTGGTTTGGTCATTTAGAGAGAATGGAACAAAGAATGACTTGGAGAGATTATAAATCTGTAGGGGAAGGAAGGCGGGGTAGAAGTCATCCCCGAAAAAGTTGGAGGAAGAGGGTAAAGGAGGTTTTGTGGGCGAGGGGCTTAGATTTCCAGCAAGAATGCGTGAGCGTATTAGGAGTGAATTCAGACGAATGTTTTTTTGGGACCTGACGAGCTGTTGGAGTGTGAGCAGGGTAAAATTTTTAAAGGGATTTGGGGAAACTGGTTAACTGGACTTGAGTCCTGGAAATTGGAAGTACAATGCCTTTACTTTAAAGGAGGGGTTTGGGATATTGGCAGTTTTGGAGGAGCGTCTGGGCTGTCGTATTTGGGCGCCTCTGCAAAGACAGTGATTATGTATGGGTGATGGTAAAAGTGTTGAATGATGATTTTTTTTTTTTTTGCTTTCTTTTTGGGTCACCCTGCCTCGGTGGGAAACGGCCGACGTGTTATATATCTTCTTCTTTCAACAAACCGGCCGTATCCCACCAAGGCAGGGTGGCCCGAAAAGAAAAACAAAAGTTTCTCTTTTTAAATTTAGTAATTTATACAGGAGAAGGGGTTACTAGCTTCTTGCTCCCGGCATTTTAGTCGCCTTTTACAACAAGCATGGCTTATGGAGGAAGAATTATGTTCCACTTCCTCATGGAGATAAGAGGAAATAAACAAGACCAAGAGCTAGTAAGAAAATAGAAGAAAACCCAGAGGGGTGTGTATATATATGCTTGTACATATATGTGTAGTGTGAGCTAAGTGTAAGTAGAAGTAGCAAGACATACCTGAAATCTTACGTGTTTTGAGACAGAGAAGAGACACCAGCAATCCTACCATCATGTAAAACAAGTACAGGCTTCCATTTTACACTTGGCAGGACGGTAGTACCTCCCTGGATGGTTGCTGTCTACCAACCTACTACCACAGGACGGTAGTACCTCCCTGGATGGTTGCTGTCTACCAACCTACTACCACAGGACGGTAGTACCTCCCTGGGTGGTTGCTGTCTACCAACCTACTACCTATACGTGTTTATATATATATATATATATATATATATATATATATATATATATATATATATATATAATATATATATATATATATATATCATATTATATTATATATTATATTATATATTATATATTATATACAGTGCTAGTCACGGCATTACGCTGCCCCTCCCCCACACACGTACCAAAACGCAAACACATACCATGAAAGATTATAATATATTTGCATACTGAGGTTTTAATACTTGCTGCTGCGTTCTTTACGCTTAATCACGTCCCTCAGCCGTGTAGGAAGACTCTCACACAAATTCTTGAGGGTTTCGGGAGGTATATTATTACATGTCTCAGGTAGAGCAGCTCCAGCTGTGGGATGGAACTGATATCCTTGCCCAGTAAACTTTGTTTCACTATTGACCAGAGGTTCTCAATAGGGTTTAGGTCTGGAGAATTGCCTGATCAGTCATTAAAGAACCTCACTTCACAGTCCTTAAGTCACTGAACTACAGATTTGGCAGTATGACACGGTGCACCGTCCTGCATAAAAACCGCAGCCCCACACTTGTCAAATGCCTCGGGTAAATTGTCACACAACTCCAGGTAATTATACTGGTTCATATACTGGTTTTTGGGAAGCACAGTGAGTTTACCAACACTCTGAGCACAGAAACACTCCCAAACCATGAGTGAGTCTGGGTATTTGTTGGTCCCACAGGTGGGACTAGTGGGTCACTACCTCTGGGCCGGTACTTATGTTTCCCACAGTTAAGGATGACGGTGAAGGTTGCTTTAACACTCCAAAGTACTTCAGACCACTGTTGAGGAGTCCAGCAAATTTATTTCTTTGCATAATCCAGCTTACATTTCTTCTGTGGCTTGGAGAGGGTCGGTTTCTTAACTGGCAGTGACTGCTGTAGCCCAATTCTGATACACACCTGTTAACAGTTCTTACAGACACCTCTGAGAGAGGTTGTGGGTTCTTATCTTTCAATTCTCTATCAGTTATCTTAGGTGTACTCTAACTGCTTTAACACAGTTAAGGTACGAACAGATGTTTTCTTCAAAGGGTCAGGCTGAGGTTTGGCAGACGGTAACTCGACTCCGCCACCAGCTCTGAAACGCTGCACCCAGTTCCTCACTGAACGCTCTCACACACCAACATTCTCCACTATTTCTTTCGTCTGGTGCCCAGCTTTGTCACTGAAGCCTTATGATTCGAGCTATAGTTTCAGATGTTAAAGACTTCCTTTTACCCATAATCAAATATGTATAGCCCAAAACCAAAGGGAACACCGGACAAAAGATGGGCCAGATGAGAGACAAAAGAGCAACACTTCCTCTCGTCATGGCAGCCACGTGAGCACTGAGGAGTCACTGTGGAGTGTGGCGGCAGGCCGTGACGTCATGCTAACGGCTGCTATCCGGCATAATTCACTGACGAAAAATGACCCCTGTATGGTAGACCTTTGATTTTCGTCATGGCATTATGCCGGGTGAGCGCCCCGGCATAATTCCTGGGCGCATTATATATATATATAATATATATATATATATATATATATATATATATATATATATATATATATATATATATATAATATATATATATATATATATATATATATATATATATATATATATATATATATATTATATAATATATATATATATATATATATACATATATAATATGTGAAGTTCAAAAATAGTGCTTACCACACATGGAAGCTGTCATTGGAACTCGCTGGAACGTGAAACCGGCCAGAGATTGTACTGACAGCTGCTGCTGAACCGTGAGGTATCGGGCGGAGACACCTAGTGAGGTGTGCGTGTGTGTGTGCTTGTTGTATACATAACACAAAATATTTTAGTGGTCTTGAAGGCACGCAGGTATTATAAGCACACTTGTATAACACATTATGTATATTTAACTTAGGATTATCCAATAAAACCAAGTTGTGTGATTTATTTCCATTCTAAAATACATCTCCCTGGCATTAACACTTCTACAAAGGAATAAAGATCTCTCCCCTAACTTCCCTCCTTACCTACCGGCACGGGGAGGCTACCAGGCAACAATCTCCTCTGAACGACCTCCTCACAAAACTATAAATTACAGAAAACAGAGCGAGGCCTCCGTAGACGACCACCACGCAGGGGTGGTCCGGCGGACGCTTTGTAGGTCTAAAAGGATGTAAATACGGGTTGGTGGGAGGCGTGGGACAGTACAGGCGTGTAGTGGATGGAAGTACCGCTGTGTAACCAGTAGTTATGTCCTGATACCATCTGATACTCCAGCATCCCTTACTAACAACACTCCGGCGTAACTAGCATATAAATGATGCGTTTATTCTTGAGAGATATCCAGTAGTGCTCGTGTTATAGACCCCCACACTTACACGCAACATAGATACTTAAAGAACACAGGTACTCTTCCTCATTAGGTCAAATATTAAGGAAAAATTAAATAATAAAGTATCGAAAATTTGAACACTTTATTAAAAAAATATATTTTTAAAACAAACTGAAAAATTAATCATAAACCAGGACAGTAGCATAACACAACACGTAATATAACACAAGACTAGATTAAACTCTACATTAAAGAGTTAGTAAAGTCATCAGCATAGTCTCCCACAGTGTGATGTTCTCCCAGAGACACAGATAGTTTAAGTACGTCGACTGCTGGTCATCAGTCTATATACAAGTGAAGTCTTAAGACGTTCAAACAAGAAGCTTCATCGACACCATGCCCAGCCCTTCTAGGGCAAGGTAGGTGCCTGAGCCAGAGCTTTCAGCTCACAAGACTGTCATTCCCATTAGCCTCCTTGGGGCGGGGATGGCAGACCAGAGAGGCCTAGCTTCTCCCTACGAGCCCCGTGAGGGCGGGGAATGTGGCTAGGCCTGGGGACAGTTGGTCCCAAAGATGAGGGGGTGCTTGTACCTTCTCCCATGGGAGACTTAGGTCTCAGACAGTCCCAAGACAGGGAACCAAGGCCGGGCCACCACTTGGAAAAGGCCCGGGCCGAGAGAATACCGGCGAATCTTTAATAATAAATAAATAATCAAACAAGAACTGACGACTGTGAGACGTAAGAAGTATATCAAGTCTTGAAACAGTGGTCTTTCTTCAGGTCAATATACACAGTCGGAAATGCAGGTAGGAGTGACAGGAGAGACTCAGTATATCTATAAAATAAGTGAGAGTAACCATGCTTGTCCAAGTCATGGTCCAATAAGTGATGGTCCCACATAGTCCAATAAGTGGTGGTCCAACATGCCATGGTCCAAACAGTGGTGGTCCAACATGCCATGGTTCAAACAGTGGTGGTCCAACATGCCATGGTAAAGTAAGTGGTGGTCCAACATGCCATGGTAAAGTAAGTGGTGGTCCAACATGCCATGGTCCAATAAGTGGTGGTCCAACATGCCATGGTAAAGTAAGTGGTGGTCCCACATGTCATGGTCTAGTAGCAGCTCAGTTACACTGATGAGTTACAATATCACAACACATTAACATTATAAAGCTAGTCAGGTCTTGTAGGTTAGACCAGAGGACCGGTCTCAGATCAAGCCTCCTGGTTGCTGGCTTGATCAATCAGGCTGTGAGGTACTTGATGTTAAGATGCAGTAGCTGTGATGATCATAGTTGGTAGTACAAGTACAGAACTGTACCAGATAACTAGCAAAATCAAACACAACATAAACAATTTTTTATTAACACACTGGCCGATTCCCACCAAGGCAGGGTGGCCCGAAAAAGAAAAACTTTCACCATCATTCACTCCATCACTGTCTTGCCAGAAGGGTGCGTTACACTACAGTTTTTAAACTGCAACATTAACAGCCCTCCTTCAGAGTGCAGGCACTGTACTTCCCATCTCCAGGACTCAAGTCCGGCCTGCCGGTTTCCCTGAATCCCTTCATAAATGTTACTTTGCTCACACTCCAACAGCACGTCAAGTATTAAAAACCATTTGTCTCCATTCACTCCTATCAAACACGCTCACGCATGCCTGCTGGAAGTCCAAGCCCCTCGCACACAAAACCTCCTTTACCCCCTCCCTCCAACCTTTCCTAGGCCGACCCCTACCCCGCCTTCCTTCCACTACAGACTGATACACTCTTGAAGTCACTCTGTTTCGCTCCATTCTCTCTACATGTCCGAACCACCTCAACAACCCTTCCTCAGCCCTCTGGACAACAGTTTTGGTAATCCCGCACCTCCTCCTAACTTCCAAACTACGAATTCTCTGCATTATATTCACACCACACATTGCCCTCAGACATGACATCTCCACTGCCTCCAGCCTTCTCCTCGCTGCAACATTCATCACCCATGCTTCACACCCATATAAGAGCGTTGGTAAAACTATACTCTCATACATTCCCCTCTTTGCCTCCAAGGACAAAGTTCTTTGTCTCCACAGACTCCTAAGTGCACCACTCACCCTTTTCCCCTCATCAATTCTATGATTCACCTCATCTTGTTGAAGTGTAGTAGAGTTACCAAGTGTTGTAGAGTTATTAAGTGTTGTAGAGTTATTAAGTGTTGTAGGGTTATCAAGTGCTGTAGTTACTAAATGTTGTACAGTTACCAAGTGCTGTACTACTAAGTGTAGTAGAGTTACCAAGTGTTGAAGAGTCAGGTAGTAGATGCAGTGACTCCAAACACCGCAGAGTCACCTAGCGCACAAATGCACAGATAAGACAAACTGTAGATATAAATCCAGAAGTACTCCAGTTAACACTTTTGGGCCAAGTTCCTAGGTATTTTGTTTACCATATATATACTCATGTGCTGCCATCTACAGGATGGACATGGTATGCTGCTTATACGACAACATTTAAACTCTAATTCTCTCTATTCTCTCTTTTCTCTCTCTCTCTCTCTCTCTCTCTCTCTCTCTCTCTCTCTCTCTCTCTCTCTCTCTCTCTCTCTCTCTCTCTCTCTTAATAAATACATAATAACACATCACATAACCAAAAGCCAGTGACTAAACGCAGCTTTTGACCATCGCTGGCACTTTCCGGCACTAAATGGCTCGTTATTCATATTTTATACGTGTGTGTGTGTGTGTGTGTGTGTGTGTATGTGTGTGTGTGTGTGTGTGTGTGTGTGTGTGTGTGTGTGTGTGTGTGTGTGTATGTGTGTGAGAATTCATCTATTTGTGCTCAGGTATTTGTGGTGGCCAGGGTTGCGTGTCAGCTCCTGGCCCCACCTCTCAACTGGACGCTACTCAGTTAACTCCTCTCGTCTTTCTCTATTACTTTCTCAGTTGTCTGTGTAATTGCCTTCCTTCTTCACCCTCCTTCCCTCTCTCCACTTCCGCACCCTCCTTCTTTCTTTCTCCGTACTTGCTTCCGTACCTTACTGTTCTTTCTCTTTTCCTTGCTACTCTACTTCACTCTTCTTCCTCACTGCCTTACTTTACCCTCCATCCTTTCGTCGTAAGCACCATCATTCTCCACGCAGCCTCCCCAACCCTCCTTTCAACCTACCTCATCCTAGAGTATCTTCTCCCCATCCTCTCCTAGACTATCCTCTCCCCCACCCACCACCAAGAACCCTCTCTCATTATCTAGTGCTGTGGGATACCTAGCAGGGGGTCATCAGCACCCCACCACCCCCACCCACCCACAAACCTTAATCTACCTAGCTCACCCATCACCTGCTATTCCCTACCCACCAAGCAGCCCTATCACCCTTATTCCATCCCTCTTCTCCCGTATAAGTCGACTTTATGAGCCATATAATTGAGTGTTGTGTGAGACGGCAGTGGATGTTGTAGTGGTGGTGTATGGTACATGCTTACAGCCATCACACTGTGTTGTGATATAGTCAATATGGTACATACAGCTGCTACACTGTGTTGTGTTGTAGTCGAGTATGGTACATACAGCTGCTACACTGTGTTGTGTTGTAGTCGAGTATGGTACATACAGCTGCTACACTGTGTTGTGTTGTAGTCGAGTATGGTACATACAGCAGCCACACTGTGTTGTCTGTGTAAATACATGTATAACAGAATGCCTCAGGCTCCCACTCTGTATACAACTCACGCACTTTTTCTCTCTTCTCCTACTCATGTATTTTAATGACATGTTTAGCCATTGATTGTATCTTCTTATTTGGCTGGCTCTCTTCTGCATCAGCTGTTATATATATATATATATATATATATATATATATATATATATATATATATATATATATATATATATATATATATATATATATATATATATATATATTTTTTTTATTATCACACTGGCCGATTCCCACCAAGGCAGGGTGGCCCGAAAAAGAAAAACTTTCACCATCATTCACTCCATCACTGTCTTGCCAGAAGGGTGCTTTACACTACAGTTTTTAAACTGCAACATTAACATCCCTGTGTGTGTGTGTGTGTGTGTGTGTGTGTGTGTGTGTGTGTGTGTGTGTGTGTGTGTGTGTGTGTGTGTGTGTGTGTGTGTGTGTGTGTCTGTGTCTGTGTATGTGTGTGTGTGTGTGTGTGTGTGTGTGTGTGTGTGTGTGTGTGTGTGGTGTGTGTGTGTATACTCAACTAGTTGTGGTTGCGGGGGTCGAGTCACAGCTCCTTCATCTGGCCGCTACTCAGTCACTCTTCCCGCTTCGTGAGTTTTATCATACCTCTTCTTAAAGCTATGTGTGGATCCTGCCTCCACTACATCAATACCCAGGCTATTCCACTTCCTGACAACTCTGTGACTTAAGAAATACTTCCTAACATCCCTGTGGTTCATCTGAGTCTTCATCTTCCAACTGTGACCCCTTGTTGCTGTGTCCCATCTCTGGAACATCCTGTCTCTGTCTACCTTGTCTATACCTCTGTCATGTGTGTGTGTGTGTGTGTGTGTGTGTGTGTGTGTGTGTGTGTGTGTGTGTACTCACCTATTTGTACTCACCTATTTGTGGTTGCAGGGGTCGAGTCCTAGCTCCTGGCCCCGCCTCTTCACCGGTTGCTACTAGACCCTCTCTCTCCCCGCTCCATGAGCTTTATCAAACCTCGTCTTAAAACTGTGTATGGTTCCTGCCTCCACTACGTCATTTTCTAGGCTATTCCACTGCCTTACAACTCTATGACTGAAGAAATACTTCCTACTATCTCTCTGACTCATTTGTGTCTTCAACTTCCAATTGTGGCCTCTTGTTTCTGTGTCCCCTCCCTGGAACATCCTGTCCTTGTCCACCTTGTCTATTCCACGCAGTATTTTATATGTCGTTATCATGTCTCCCCTGACCCTCCTGTCCTCCAGTGTCGTCAGGCCGATTTCCCTTAATCTTTCTTCATAGGACATTCCCCTTAGCTCTGGAACTAACCTTGTTGCAAACCTTTGTACTTTCTCTAGTTTCTTGACGCGCTTTATCAAGTGCGGGTTCCAAACAGGTGCTGCATACTCCAGTATGGGCCTGACATACACGGTGTACAGTGTCTTGAATGATTCCTTACTAAGGTGTCGGAATGCTGTTCTCAGGTTTGCCAGGCGCCCATATGCTGCAGCAGTTATCTGATTGATGTGTGCTTCCGGAGACATGCTCGGTGTTATACTCACCCCAAGATCTTTCTCCTTGAGTGAGGTTTGCAGTCTTTGGCCACCTAGCCTATACTCTGTCTGTGGTCTTCTGTGCCCTTCCCCTATCTTCATGACTTTGCATTTGGCAGGATTAAATTCGAGAAGCCATTTGCTGGACCAGGTGTCCAGTCTGTCCAGGTCTCTTTGAAGTCCTGCCTGGTCCTCATCAGATTTAATTCTCCTCATTAACTTCACATCATCTGCAAACAGGGACACTTCTGAGTCTAACCCTTCCGTCATGTCGTTCACATATACCAAAAATAGCACTGGTCCTAGGACCGACCCCTGTGGGACCCCGCTCGTCACAGGTGCCCACTGTGATACATCATTACGTACCATGACTCGTTGTTGCCTCCCTGTCAGGTATTCTCTGATCCATTGCAGTGCCCTTCCTGTTATATGCGCCTGATGCTCTAGCTTCTGCACTAATCTCTTGTGAGGAACTGTGTCAAAGGCCTTCTTGCAGTCCAAGAAGATGCAATCAACCCACCCCTCTCTCTCTTGTCTTACTTCTGTTATTTTATCATAAAACTCCAGAAGGTTTGTGACACAGGATTTGCCTTCCGTGAATCCGTGCTGGTTGGCATTTATACTCCTGTTCCGTTCCAGGTGCTCCACCACTCTCCTCCTGATAAT
Organism: Cherax quadricarinatus; assembly: GCF_026875155.1. Classification (NCBI taxonomy): domain Eukaryota; kingdom Metazoa; phylum Arthropoda; class Malacostraca; order Decapoda; family Parastacidae; genus Cherax; species Cherax quadricarinatus. Next base: position 27,964,254 of record NC_069432.1, read on the forward strand.
CTTCTCCATAATTTTGCATACTATACACGTCAATGACACAGGTCTATAGTTTAGTGCCTCTTTTCTGTCTCCTTTTTTGAAAATGGGAACTACATTTGCTGTCTTCCATACCTCAGGTAGTTGCCCAGTTTCCAGGGATGTGTTGAAGATTGTGGTAAGTGGTACGCACAACATATCTGCTCCCTCTCTAAGGACCCATGGAGAGATGTTGTCCGGTCCCATTGCCTTTGAGGTATCGATGTCCCTTAGCAGTTTCTTCACCTCCTCCTCATCTGTATGTATGTCGTCCAACACTTGTTGGTGTATTCCTTGTTGGTGTCCCCATCTGGTCTGTCCCCCCAGAGTCCTTCCTGTCTCTACTGTAAATACTTCCTTAAATCTCGTGTTGAGCTCCTCACATACCTCTTGATCGTTTCTTGTGAGTTCCCCACCTTCTTTCCTCAGCCTTATCACCTGGTCCTTGACTGTTGTCTTCTTCCTAATGTGGCTATACAGCAGTTTCGGGTCAGATTTGACTTTCGATGCTATGTCGTTTTCATACTGTCTCTGGGCCTCCCTCCTTATCTGCGCATACTCGTTTCTGGCTCTTCTACTAATCTCCTTGTTTTCCTGGGTCCTATGCCTCCTGTACCTTTTCCATTCTCTGTTGCACTTAGCTTTTGCCTCCCTACACCTGTGTGTGTGTGTGTGTGTGTGTGTGTGTGTGTGTGTGTGTGTGTGTGTGTGTGTATACTCAACTAGTTGTGGTTGCGGGGGTCGAGTCACAGCTCCTTCTTCATCTGGCCGCTACTCAGTCACTCTTCCCGCTTCGTGAGTTTTATCATACCTCTTCTTAAAGCTATGTGTGGATCCTGCCTCCACTACATCAATACCCAGGCTATTCCACTTCCTGACAACTCTGTGACTTAAGAAATACTTCCTAACATCCCTGTGGTTCATCTGAGTCTTCATCTTCCAACTGTGACCCCTTGTTGCTGTGTCCCATCTCTGGAACATCCTGTCTCTGTCTACCTTGTCTATACCTCTGTCATGTGTATGTGTGTGTGTGTGTGTGTGTGTGTGTGTGTGTGTGTGTGTGTGTGTGTGTGTGTGTGTGTGTGTGTGTGTGTGTGTGTGTGTGTGTGTGTGTGTTTTAGGCAGAATTTGGCCTTACAAGTCGAATTGGCCATCACACTCCCAGCACCACACGCACACAACTACCACACACCCACTACAACCACACACCCACCACACGCCCACCATCACACACCCACCACTACCACACACCCACTACTACCACACACCCACCACACGCCCACCATTACACACCCACCATTACACACCCACTACTACAACACACCTACCACACCCCCACCATCACACACCCACAACAGCCCACCCACAGGGGGGTGTGACCTCACCTCTGATATACCTGCTGCTGGGTTAAGTAGTTAGGCCAGTTTGTGTGTTTTCTGGAACGGCTATGGTGGAAAGAGAGAGAGAGAGTTTTGTAGGTATTAGTGACGTTGGATGTTTTGAATGTGTTAAACATGTATACAAGGGTAGGTTTTAACTACTAGTCTTTAAGAGTCCAAGAAAAGTAAATCTATCTGTATAATACCACCACGTTTTATATTCAAAATTAACTATACGTTACAATGTTTTGTACACAAAATTCGTGATATTTTTTGAGTAGTAAGTTTCTGTACACCTCTGTACCATTTTCTGTACAACTTTCCAACGTTTTCTGTACAAATTTACTCCGTTTTTTTTTTGTTAAATTTACACTGTTTTCTGTACAAATTGATAATATTTTTTGTACAACTTTAAAGTTTTCTAAAGTAAAGTCATTATCGTCAACAACACAGAAAGGCTTTTAAGCATTATTCCGCTTTTAGAGAGAGAGAGAGAGAGAGAGAGTAATTTATCATATATTAATGTGTTTGTGACCAACAGTCACGGCAAAGAGACTAAATATTAGACATGAGTGTGCTTTTATTACTGTCATCTGTTATTGTTCTCTCTCTGTTTGTGTCATCTCTCTGTCATCTATCACTGTTTGTATCATCTCTCACTCTCTGTGTCATCTCTCACTCTGTGTCATCTCTCACTCTGTGTCATCTCTCACTCTGTGTTATCTCTCACTGCTTGTGTCATTTCTCACTCTGTGTCATCTCTCACTCTGTTCCTGTCATCTCTCACTCTCTCCCTGCCATCTCTCATACTGTCATCTCTTACGCTGTCATCTTTTACTTTCTTCCTTCCATCTCACTTTCTGCTACTACCTGTCATTTCTTACTTTCTTCCTGCCACCTCTCACTTTTTGCTACTACCTGTCATTTCTTACTTTCTTCCTGTCATCTCTCACTTTCTGCCACTAATATCTCTCGCTCTTTATCTGCTGTTCAGCAGCCTTTCTACTTGTGTATTTATCTGTTTACTGTTCTTTTTATTTGTGTGCCTGTTTATTTGTATATCTGCCTCTCGATTTGTCTTCCTGTCTGCCTATTTATCTGCCTATCTGTCTACCTGTCTGTTAATTTACCTGTCTGGTTATTTTCTTGTCTGTCTGTCTGCTTGGTTTTTAGCTTAATTATTTATCTAAAAAACTTTCTTGCACAGGCTATAACGTTCCAGTAGGTACTGGAACTTTTTAATATATTTTCTTCCGGGATGCGACCCGTAAAAGTAGGCTAGCACACAGGTATGCCTGGTTTTACTGCTAGGTTAGCAACAACACTGCTGTAAGGATACTTGTTCACATGTTTCTTCCCGCGAGGGAATACTGGATCTTGCGATCGTGAGTCGAATTCTCACGCTGGCAGGGTCCCGGGTTCGATTCCCTGGTAATCGGAGAGACATGTGGGTGAGTTTATTTATACCCCCCTCCCGCTGTTCCCTGCCCACTGCTGTGGAGTAATGAGGAGGGGAAGTGGATGGGCGGATACGAAGAAGGTATGAATGATAGCTACCCATCCTTATCCCAGCCACACTCAAACCCCACCTTTCCCCCTCCCTACATTAACTCTCCCCCATACTCACCCTTTAACCGACTCCCACCTAACACCACCCCTACCTTTTACAGCGCTTACCCCTTCCCATTCATCCTCTTCCCCCACGCTCACCTTCTCCCTAAGCCACCCCTCCCTACCTTCAATTTCCCCTCCCCTCTCCCATACGTTTCCCCGTCCATGTTCGTGTTGAAGGTTTCCGGTGCGTGAGGTAGGAAGACGCTTCGCTGTCTCAACGTGTAATATACGTCAGCTGGAATTATCAGGTGTGTGTGTTGAGCACTGTGATGCCTGTGCGTGTAGCAGGCAAGTGCTGGAGACCGACGCACACTGATGGATGGTGTGAACCATGAACCAATCGCTGGCAGGGAGGGAAGGACCTGTTGCAGGAAGTCAGGGAAATGGAGATGACTCCATGGCTCACAGACAGTCTAGCTGCAAGATTCACAACATGGAAGACTTCCACAATGATGATAAGGAGACCAAGCTCCTAAAGGAAGACAGCCCATCTCTTAGCTGTGAGTGCACGTCACTCCAGCAATTTTCCTCTAGCATTTCGTATTTTTGTGACTGGTACACTTCTCGACTCACAGACTTTGTCTTGTTGTCCCAATTCACACAGCTTACAAGTGTATTTGGGTCGAAGTGGTAGCTGACCAATGCAGTCTGGATGGTCTTAACTGTGTGTTCCAGAGGTTGGCATGCTAGACCCAGTGAAGTCAACGAGATCAAGAGAAAGTCTTGCCACAACTCAGTGTCCAGGGAAAACGGGAACCTTAATCTTTATTGTCCAGCAGTCCAAATACGTCTGCCAACCACCCCGATGGGACCACACTGTATCTCTGGAAGAACGGCAGACTGCTGGTGTGGGACAGTACATGTGTATCAATTCTAGGCGACATATATTCAGTTGTGTCGGTCAGCAGGGTGGTACTACTGATCATAGGAAAAAACACAATCTCAGTAATCATAAGAGCTTGGCTCATCAGTACTGTTTTGTCTTGATAGGATCGGAGACCCTGCTAAGACAAGTGTCTTGAAAGACCTAGGTTCCAAGCTCATGAAAATCACTTGAAACCCAAGGACTATCACTCTTCTCTTACAGCGCCTTAGTGTAGTGAGCCAGAGGGGTAATAAGAAAGAACACTGCAGCAGGCCTACTGGCTCATGCGAGGCAAGTCCAATTAATGCCTGCTGCATTCTTAGTTCCCGTCCAATCCCTGAAGATCTTAAAGAGATCCGTAACCTAATTATCTGTAAATTGTAATTGTATGTGTCAGTAAAGTGCTCATCTAAACTGTACAAACAATTTCCTCAGAAAATGTGGTGGTGGTAGGTTAAGAAAAAATATTTACACGACTTCCAAGAGAAATCTCAAAGATTTTTTCCTTGAAGATATTTGTAGTGTTCAGTTGTACTACTGCACCACGAAGGCGTGTAAGCTTGTACTTTATTCCAAGTGATGTGTTAAACAAGACAGTAACATTATCAGCAGTATATACCTCTCCTTGACATACAAAGATATATGCAAAATAACCACGGGGGAGCTGAATGTTAGCTCTAGGCCTTTAGTGTTGCAATCAACATATCAAGAGCTTGCAGTGTTGCAGAAAAGAGGAAGTCCAAGCAAATACGATCACAGGGAACGCCTCGCTCCCTCTGATCGTATTTGCTTGGACCTCCTTCTCTTTTCTGCAACATTGTAAGCTAGTGATGATGCGCTGACTGCAACACGAAAGACCTAGAGCTATCATTCAACTCCTCCCATGGTTGTTTTGCGTCTTGTATCGCTTGTTCGCGATTTTTGCACAAAGATATATGAAATAACCCTGTCGAGGACTGGAGGGTGTATGGCAGCTTGGAAAGACAAGAGCATCGCACTGCGTCAAGCGCAGAGATAATGGTTCGATCCAAGGGCTGAGGCAGAGATGGTTGTTATGGGTTAATTATTCATTAGGGCGTTCCTGGGTGCTGTCAGGTCCCTCCCCAGGTGACATGACCCACATCACCAGGGTGGGCCACCCGTAAAACACCGCTGATGAAGCTTCACTTTGTATGTATATGAGCGGAGGATCAAGCCTAGCAAATCTGGCCTATAGAGCTTATTATATGTATTTATCTCTATCGGAAAGCATTCACTGATCGACATGATGCCAGCTGTTTATCTTTCACTTATCATGTCAGTTTATATTTAATATTCTTAAGATTAAATAATAATAATAATAATAATAATAATAATAATAATAATAATAATAATAATAATAATAATAATTACCTTACAGCTGTATTAATAAATCTGCGGTTTTTTTTCAAGAAAATAATGAAATATATATTTAAGTAAACACATTTTTATCTCTTATAAATAATAATCATAAGGCAAATTGGAAATACAAAATACAAGGCATTTATGTTGGTGTGGTAAACAATGATGAGCGGTCATCATCATGTGGTGGCTGCCTCCAGTAAACTACCGGAAAGATTAACTACCTGAGAGGTCGTCAGGAGGTGCAGTAATTGGGCAGGTCAGTTGGTGGGTGATTAAAGATGGACGCTAACTGGCAGTGTGGTGGAGTGCGGGTTCCCCTCTCTCTCTCGTTATGACCAGTTACTTGTGTACTCTTCTGAGAGAGAGAGAGAGAGAGAGAGAGAGAGAGAGAGAGAGAGAGAGATATAGTACTGTAAATATGTTTTTTCTAGCAATCAGTGGACACTTGTGACCCACTGCAATTGTTATTCATTGATGCCGAAGATTTGGTATGTCTGGGTAATTGTGGCCTGATAGTCAATGACCCACGTCCCATACTTAATGACCCAGGTCTCAGAGTTAATAACCCAGGTCTGACAGTTAATGGCCCAGGTCTGACAGTTAATGGCCCAGGTCTGACAGTTAATGTTCCAGGTCTCAGGGTTAATGATCAATAAAACTAGGACGGAGAATAAAATTAACTCTAATCACTCGCATGAAAAAACAAATGTGAAGGACTTAGGCTTAAAAATGTTAGAGGATCTCACTTTCAAGGATCATTACCGCAGCCTGAAGGAAATAATCAGATTGATAATAAGAACCTACATGATGGTCCTCTTTAAGACACTTGTTCTCTCTATGCTGGACTTTCAAGGCAAGCAAAATTGCAGTCTTATAGAATGTGCAGAGAATCTACATTGCGTACATAGGTTGAGTCAGGTATCGGTGTTGCTAACACTATGTGCTGCTGGTGTGCCTGAACTCTGTGTTGCTAACACTGTGTTGCTAACACTGTGTTGCACTATTTACCGTGTGACATGTGTTACGTGTGTGTGCCTTGAGTCAACACCAGCCCAGGTGCCACGTTGCTCCCTCCCATGTTGCTGCTGATAATAATGAGGGAGGCTGAGGGGAAGGGAGGGAGGACTAGGTGGTAAGGAGGGAGGAGGGGAAGTGAAGGAGGAGGAGGAGGGGAGGTTACATTGCCTGTAGCTGGGGAAGGGTGACAGGTGGAAAGTTGTCGTAGGAGAGTACTACTACTGTCCTTGTAAGTTAGGGGAAAATACGAGGGGAACGAAGGGAAGATAGCTTACTTGTGGTGGCTTCCCCTCTGTGGGTTTTTCTCACGTCCTCCGTTTTCTTTAACGTCCACTTTTCCCCTCCCTTTATTTTATCTTGTGAAGGTCATCAGCGAGTCGAGATTTCGCAACATGGCCTGATTATCTCTTTCTTGTCGTCTCGGAGGCTCGTCAACCAAGGTTGTGTCTATTGTAGTGTCATTAGTGTCTTAGGTAGGGGACACCTGCCTGTCTTCCCCGGCTCTTCCCTGCAGCAGTAAATCCTGGTGATGTTAGGTTAATATCTTTATTATGCACACCCATCCTGTGGGCAGTAGTTAGAAGATTACAGAGGTATATAATGGGTCCAGGGACTGAGCCTCAGGGTTCTGATAGATAAACATGTTACAGTAGTAATGAATTACTTGCATGTTTATATCTGGATACACTCGTAATGAGTTACAAGGCAGACATGAATTATATCACGCACAAAAAAAGACAAAAATATTGCTTTATATTTTAGCAAGGTATCCTGGTGAAGAAACTAAGTGTTTATATTTTTAATGGCTGGTGACGAGACTAATTATTACTTGTTATTACATTTATAATAGCTGGTGACGAAACCAAATCCTCTCTTTATGTTCATACTCGCTAACTCGTCTATGTAAGTCACTTACACACAGTTATTTTTCAATAATTAGTTTTTTGGGCTCCTGCAATTTTTTTTTTCTCTAACTGGGGCCTAGTGTTCCCTCCTCCTCCTTGTACTCATCTCTGCCAGACATTTTTCACGAGTTCATTCTTTATGTTGGAGCCAGTTTTGACACTACGAGTTCTGGCTACTTGAGCACCCACTGTTTTATCGTCTCTCTCCCACTCTCTTACATTAAAAATGTGGCAGAAATTTTACGCAGTTTATATCTTTTGAATTCTCTCTCTCTCGCGCACCGATTTTCCCGCCACTTTTACGCGCCTGAATTCTTCAGGTTCCCGCCACTTTCTCACAATAGTTTCCCGCCCATTTTTCAGGCAGCCATTTTTATCAGTTGCACTTTTCCCGCCACTTTTACACCGGGTGATGCGAAGACTCCTCGCCAATATTTCTATTTGGGCTGTCTTCAAGTGGGAGCTAGACAGACACACAGTCAGTGCTCGATCAGCCGGGCTGTGGTTGGTACTTTGGACTACGTGCGACCAAGTTAGTCAGTTTATTCAATGTGTCATAAAGTTAGTTATTATTTTGTTATAAGGTTAGTCACTTTATTCAATTTGTGTCATGAAGTTTGTCAGTTTATTCAGGTTGTGTCATATTTAACCCAGATCTGTCTTCTTGTAGGGTTCTACCTCAGTGTTGGTTCTGGTTCTTCCCTTGATGCTTCGTCATCTTCAGTGTGACGTTAAGTTTGTCTTCGTATTCTCTCATATTTGCTCCTAGAGCATTGTAAAAACTGTTAAAGATTAACTACTGAAAATAATATGATTTTGCTTACTTTTTTCCCCATAAAGTGCAATTGTAGCAGCAGTTTGGATTTAAAGTGTGATAACTTGCGTATTTCAGCTAAAAACAAAAAAATGAGGTATGTCAGAAAATGCTTCAAACCGTCATTGAAGTATGCCAGAAAATGTTTCAAACCGCCATTAAGTATGCCAGAAAATGCTTCAAACCGTCATTGAAGTATGCCAGAAAATGCTTCAAACCGTCATTGAAGTATGCCAGAAAATGTTTCAAACCGTCATTGAAGTATGCCAGAAAATGTTTCAAACCGCCATTAAGTATGCCAGAAAATGCTTCAAACCGCCATTAAGTATGCCAGAAAATGTTTCAAACCGTCATTGAAGTATGCCAGAAAATGTTTCAAACCGTCATTGAAGTATGCCAGAAAATGTTTCAAACCGCCATTAAGTATGCCAGAAAATGCTTCAAACCGCCATTAAGTATGCCAGAAAATGTTTCAAACCGTCATTGAAGTATGCCAGAAAATGTTTCAAACCGTCATTGAAGTATGCCAGAAAATGTTTCAAACCGTCATTGAAGTATGCCAGAAAATGTTTCAAACCGCCATTAAGTATGCCAGAAAATGCTTCAAACCGTCATTGAAGTATGCCAGAAAATGCTTCAAACCGCCATTAAGTATGCCAGAAAATGTTTCAAACCGTCATTGAAGTATGCCAGAAAATGTTTCAAACCGCCATTAAGTATGCCAGAAAATGTTTCAAACCGCCATTAAGTATGCCAGAAAATGCTTCAAACCGTCATTGAAGTATGCCAGAAAATGTTTCAAACCGTCATTGAAGTATGCCAGAAAATGTTTCAAACCGCCATTAAGTATGCCAGAAAATGTTTCAAACCGTCATTGAAGTATGCCAGAAAATGTTTCAAACCGTCATTGAAGTATGCCAGAAAATGCTTCAAACCGTCATTGAAGTATGCCAGAAAATGTTTCAAACCGTCATTGAAGTATGCCAGAAAATGCTTCAAACCGCCATTAAGTATGCCAGAAAATGTTTCAAACCGCCATTAAGTATGCCAGAAAATGCTTCAAACCGTCATTGAAGTATGCCAGAAAATGCTTCAAACCGCCATTGAGGTATGCCAGAAAATGCTTCATACCACTTGTTCTCTGTCATCCTCCTTGTTCTGAATGTTTTCCATTCTCTTTTATTCCTTGCCTTAGTTTCCCTACAAGTTTTACTCAACCACGGGCTCTCTCCCATTTTTAAATTTTTTCTGCTGATTAATATGAATCTTTTTGTGGCCTGGCATATTTCTTTTAAGTTTCTCCATCATATCACCGGACATCTAGGCGAGTACATGTAGGAAGAGCGTCTGTCTGGCGCTCAGAGGACAGAAGCCACACGACCTGGCGGTTATTATTCCATATCGCTGACTAACATACTTTTACTTCCTTTCAATATTGGTCTGCTTTCAGGACACCTCTGGTCTCCGCATAGTGTATGTACTCACTTGTTTGTTGTCTGCAGAGGTCGAGTCACAGCTCCTGGCTCCGCCTCTTCGCTAGTCGCTACTAGGTCCACTCCTTGCTCCAAGTGCATTATCGTACCTCTTAAAGCTGAGTATGGATCCTGCCTCCAATACTTCACTTTCTAGATTGTTCGACTTCGTAACAACTCTAAGACTGAATAAATATTTCCTAACATCCTTATGACTCATTTTAACGTTCAGTACGTGCGTGCGTGCGTGCGTGTGTGTGCTTGCGTGCGTGCGTGCGTGCGTGCGTGCGTGTGCGTGCGTGCGTGCGTGCGTGCGTGCGTGCTTGCCCGTCCCCTGCAATGACTCAAGGTAGGTAGTAATTGATCACGTGGCCACAGCTCAAGTGCTGGATAACAACACCATCACACCGCCACTTCCCCTTAACACTCCAACTACTACCAAGCACCCCACACCTAACAACCATTAAAGTTAATTGTCTTGAGAGAGAGAGAGAGAGAGAGAGAGAGAGAGAGAGAGAGAGAGAGAGAGAGAGAGAGAGAGAGAGAGAGAGAGAGAGAGAGAGAGAGATAGAGAGTATATGTGTGGAATGTGATAACTACATAAAACATGTACATATATAATTATCTCTTATAAATCTATAATATCAGAAGAAAGTTTCAACTTCATATCTTTGGAGTGAAAATAAAGAAAGGAAAGACTGAGGATGTAAAGGAAAGTGGTGACAAAACTAATAAAAACAGTTCTCGCACGTTGCTTGTCCTAGATAAATTAATTTATTGAATGTTTACTTAAGTTTGTCAGTGGGCCACCCACCCTCTCTCTCTCTCTCTCTCTCTCTCTCTCTCTCTCTCTCTCTCTCTCTCTCTCTCTCCTCTCTCTCTCCTCTCCTCTCTCTCTCTCTCTCTCTCTCTCCAACTTAGTCTTTAATTATTATTTCATATATTTCTTCTCATTTCTTTTGTCTTCCCTTATTTCCTCTTTTTTTCTTCCTCTTTTTCCTCTCTCCCTTTTGTCTTTCCCTCAGGTCGTAGGTTAATCACTGCACCGATGCTCCATTATTTCCTTCCTCTCTTATTCTTCTTCTTCGTCTCCAATCTTTCCTCTTCTTTCTCGTTCTTCCCTTGTCATCTTGTCTTCGTCTCTTTCCCCATTCCTTATATTCTATTTTTGTTTCTATTTTTCCCTTTTTTCTTTCATTTTTTCCTCTTATTCCTTCTTCTTCTACCTGTCTTATCTATCCTGTATTTTCCTACTTTCCACCTCTTCTCTTATTCTTCATTTTCTTCCTCTCTTATTCCTATTTTCCTTCTTCCGCTTTTATTCCTATTTTTCTTATTCTATTTTCCTCTTTTATTCCTATTTTTCTTATTATATTTTCCTCTTTTATTCCCATTTTTCTTATTCCATCTTCCTCTCCTAATCATATTTTTTTTCCATCTTCATCTCTTATTATTTCTCTTTTTTTTCTTCCTCTTATTTTTTTCACTTTTTCGTCTTCATTGCTAACTCTTATATCTTTCCTTTTTTCTCCTCCTTCCTCCTGCTTTTACCTTTCCTCTTTGTCCTCTCCCCTTCTCTTTTTTCTTCGTCTTTTTCTTTTTTTTTTTCTTCTTCTTCTTCTTCTTCTTCTTCTTCTTCTTCTTCTTCTTCTTCTTCTTCTTCTTCTTCTTCTTCTTCTAATTATTATTACTACTACTACTGCTTTTATTTTTTATTATCATTATCATTATTATTATTAATTACCTTCACAAGGGTTATGGCTCAACTTCAAGCAGCGCCTGGGGGAATAAAAAGCAATCGGGTTCAGTCCGAGGAAAGGGAGAACTGTCCAGTTCCTTGGATCAAATGCCAAGGAACCTCCCTTGTGTGATGGACTACGACAGGGGAAACATAGCTAGTATTTGTTCCACTGTGTAACTGTCGTACAGAATAGTGTAACAGCGCATTGCTGGTGTATCCAGTTTTGCTAAATAAAATGGCATTAAAACCCATGGAGAGTGAGTCGTAAAACTCCAGAGAGAGAGAGAGAGAGAGAGAGAGAGAGAATGAAAGAAAATGGAAGGAGGAAGATGAAAGGGAGCCGGGCTGCTTGTTATAATAACTGGTGTTGGTGTTGATTACTTGAGTCGTAGCTGCGTCTTGAGGGTCTCCCTGCACGTTTTCTCTTCCTGACGAGGATTAATTTACATAATTTACCGAGTCATTGTTAAAATTTGATAATTTAATAAGAATAACAATGGTTCTTAATAATTTAGTGTAAAAAAAAGGGGAAACTGCCAATAAAAAAAAATTAGGAATGTTAATTTTAATTATTGTAATTGAAAAAATACAGCAGATGGAGCGAAGAGGCGGGGCCAGGAGCTATGAATCGACCCCTGCAATCACAAACAGTGGGAACACACACCTTTCGGTGTATGTACAGTATATCCTGTGCAAGGGGTGTGTGTGTATCAGTGTACATACACTGAAGCGTTAGTGTGATCCTCCATCTCGAAGTGTTCATGGCAGGTTAAGTCGACAGTTATTAATCGTGTTTCTTATGTCATTGAAATATTTAACTCTGTTTTAGATTTTGCTGGTGAAGGGCTCTTGATTCAAGGAATTGGAATTGTCCTCTGCTTCCTTCGCTCACATCTGACTGCCTTCCATTCCCCAGGAGTTGTATGCCCCCAATACGGATTTAGGGTTTCCCCTTAAGTACAACAACTGTGGAAAATAATGTATTTTCCGGAAAAAATAGTGTATTGTTTATGTAAATTAGTGTAATACGTTGTATTTAATAAAATTTATGTTATAAAAAATGGGAAATTCTGCGCCTGCGCAGAAGAGACTCGCCAGTGTTGTTTGAATTGGACAAGAAACGTTAGTGAATAATCGGAAGAATTTTCGTCGCTCTAGAGGTTAAATTGGGCTAACACCTCTCAAATAGGAGCCGAGATTGTTGGATGTGCATTCCTGCATAACTTGAGATATCAGACGACTGGACAAGACAGCTCCAGGAACCTCAGATAAGCTATCTAAATTTGTGTTATAATTCTGGCCAGCATTATCTTCATCAATTTGGTTAGAATGAGGTTTTTGGGTATGATACACATTAATCTCCAGTCAAATTGGTGAGTGGTATTAGATATATTCTCCTTCTGTTATATAAATGTGTATAAGTATCCACCAATTTTTATATTTACCAAAATTCCTGGTATGTATGTACATTTCATTTGTAATTATAGGTCTAGAGCAACTTGTGGACATGACAGTTGTTGGTACCGAAGGGGGACATTTTTGTGACCTAGGTGTCCCAAATTCCTACTTGTCTAAGTAACTTTGATAAATAATAATTATCTTTGTTATCATTTACTGGTACGTACATTATGAGTTACATCCAGATAAATGTAATTTTCCACAACAACAACAACAACAACAACAACAATAATGATAATGATAATAATAATAATAATAATAATAATAATAATAATAATAATTCAAATCTTATTTGACATGTATCATTTACTTTCAGGTATGTGGAAAACCGGGGAGAAGATAAACTGGTAAGACTTGAGACAAGAACGACAACGAGGGCACCTAATAGATCATTTAAGGATGGTGGGTAGGTGTAATGTTTGTCAGGAGACAGGACATGTGTCTCCTGACGCGGGTCTTGGTCATGTGATAACCTACAGCTAGAGCTTTTGGTCATCTGCCTGAGGCTTTCCTCTGGCTGACCGGTCCATTCCTGTAAAAACTATGGTTAATATTATAACCATTTTTAGCTTGAAATAAGAGACAGAAAAGAGGTAAATATAAAGGTAGGTCGAGAGAAAGGAAGAGTGTTAAGAGAGAATGAGAGGTTGAGTGCTGGTGGCGCTACAAGAAAGTATATCTATAACAGTCCATCTTTTTAATTACAGTCAGTATCTCACTGTTGGTAAGATCAGTCAAGTAAGTGACTGTTTAACGATCTTTAAACATGAGTACTTAGTTCTTATGAGCTCCCTGGCTCCATTTTCCGTTCGCGCGTCAAAACAAATTTATCGTCATTATCTTACATTTGCTTTATTATCATTGTATTAAGTTATGACTAGTCAGTTTTTATTAGTGGACAGTTTGAACTAACCTAAATAATAATAAATCGATAAAGTTGCACCAAACCATATGTAAAAAATCCACCAAGAATTTGTGAGGATGAATTGTCTGTAGACAGGCTGACTGCAGTTTAGCTGCTGTCTACAGCGTTTGAAATTTGATTTTTAACAGAAATATATGGAAAGGTTTTTTATAAATAAGCTGACTGTAGCACAAAGCATTTGTGTTAATCGAGCTAAAAAAAATAGATTTTATTTAAGTAGTTGTTGATGTGGGCTTCGAGACTGATCTGTATCGTAGTACTTCTTCTTGAAGGTGTATATGGTGTTGTAGTGATATAACTGTACAAACATCTTGCGCAGCAACAATATTGCATCTACCTCTTGAACTGAATGCCAGTAAATTTCTAATCTTGCTTCTGTTTTAATTAGTGGGTGAGATGTTATCAACAAATTTTGTTGAAAATAAGATTATTATTATTATTATAATCAAGGGGGAAGCGCTAAACCCGGAGGATTATACAGCGTTGAAAATAAGAAAAAGTTTTGGAGTGAGATTAACAAGTTAAGGAAGCCTAGAGAGCAAATGGATTTGTCAGTTAAAAATAGGAGAGGAGAGTTATTAAATGGAGAGTTAGAGGTATTGGGAAGATGGAGGGAATATTTTGAGGAATTGTTAAATGTTGATGAAGATAGGGAAGCTGTAATTTCGTGTATAGGGCAAGGAGGAATAACATCTTGTAGGAGTGAGGAAGAGCCAGTTGTGAGTGTGGGGGAAGTTCGTGAGGCAGTAGGTAAAATGAAAGGGGGTAAGGCAGCCGGGATTGATGGGATAAAGATAGAAATGTTAAAAGCAGGTACCTAGGATTGGCAGAGAGCATGCATAGTTCCTTTGTATAAAGGCAAAGGGAACAAAAGAGAGTGCAAAAATTATAGGGGGATAAGTTTGTTGAGTATACCTGGTAAAGTGTATGGTAGAGTTATTATTGAAAGAATTAAGAGTAAGACGGAGAATAGGATATCAGATGATCAAGGAGGCTTTAGGAAAGGTAGGGGGTGTGTGGACCAGGTGTTTACAGTGAAACACATAAGTGAACAGTATTTAGATAAGGCTAAAGAGGTCTTTGTGGTATTTATGGATTTGGAAAAGGCGTATGACAGGGTGGATAGGGGGGGGCAATGTGGCAGATGTTGTAGGTGTATGGTGTAGGAGGTAGGTTACTGAAAGCAGTGAAGAGTTTTTACGAGGATAGTGAGGCTCAAGTTAGAGTATGTAGGAAAGAGGGAAATTATTTCCCAGTAAAAGTAGGCCTTAGACAAGGATGTGTGATGTCACCGTGGTTGTTTAATATATATATAGATGGGGTTGTAAGAGAAGTAAATGCGAGGGTCTTGGCAAGAGGCGTGGAGTTAAAAGATAAAGAATCACACATAAAGTGGGAGTTGTCACAGTTGCTCTTTGCTGATGACACTGTGCTCTTGGGAGATTCTGAAGAGAAATTGCAGAGATTGGTGGATGAATTTGGTAGGGTATGCAAAAGAAGAAAATTAAAAGTGAATACAGGAAAGAGTAAGGTTATGAGGATAACAAAAAGATTAGGTGATGAAAGATTGGATATCAGATTGGAGGGAGAGAGTATGGAGGAGGTGAATGTATTCAGATATTTGGGAGTGGACGTGTCAGCGGATGGATCTATGAAAGATGAGGTGAATCATAGAATTGATGAGGGGAAAAGGGTGAGTGGTGCACTTAGGAGTCTGTGGAGACAAAGAACTTTGTCCTTGGAGGCAAAGAGGGGAATGTATAAGAGTATAGTCTTACCAACGCTCTTATATGGGTGTGAAGCGTGGGTGATGAATGTTGCAGCGAGGAGAAGGCTGGAGGCAGTGGAGATGTCATGTCTGAGGGCAATGTGTGGTGCGAATATAATGCAGAGAATTCGTAGTTTGGAAGTTAGGAGGAGGTGCGGGATTACCAAAACTGTTGTCCAGAGGGCTGAGGAAGGGTTGTTGAGGTGGTTCGGACATGTAGAGAGAATGGAGCGAAACAGAGTGACTTCAAGAGTGTATCAGGCTGTAGTGGAAGGAAGGCGGGGTAGGGGGTCGGCCTAGGAAAGGTCGGAGGGAGGGGGTAAAGGAGGTTTTGTGTGCGAGGGGCTTGGACTTCCAGCAGGCATGCGTGAGCGTGTTTGATAGGAGTGAATGGAGACAAATGGTTTTTAATACTTGACGTGCTGTTGGAGTGTGAGCAAAGTAACATTTATGAAGGGGTTCAGGGAAACCGGCAGGCCGGACTTGAGTCCTGGAGATGGGAAGTACAGTGCCTGCACTCTGAAGGAGGGGTGTTAATGTTGCAGTTTAAAAACTGTAGTGTAAAGTACCCTTCTGGCAAGACAGTGATGGAGTGAATGATGGTGAAAGTTTTTCTTTTTCGGGCTACCCTGCCTTGGTGGGAATCGGCCCATGTGATAATAATAATAATAATTTCGGTTGTTCTTTGAAGTCCAACAATACGTAGGATAGTTGTGTACAGAGAATTATAATTATGATCCCCAATACGGAGAGTGTTAGAGGTACTTGATAGTTGTGTCTTGCAGAGTTAAATGCAAGTATTGCTGTTACTGTTTATGACTGTTTCATCAGAATTCATATCACTTCACTTAAATAATTTTCCCTGTTAAATATTACGTCTGAATCCTTCTCACAGTGACTTGATAATCCAGGCAAGACAGACGTTATTGGCTGACACTCAGGTTTATTATCTAATCTAGGTATTAAAATATAAAGTCATTTGCATACTATAAATAGACTTAAAAGTCATCCAGTTACCTATGTATACTATCACATGCATACCCAATTATTTATACAAGTCTTCAGTTTAATAAGCAGCTTCAACAATCACGCTCAGTCCACTTCATAATCCTTGGCTTTACTTACCAACAGGCAGTCATGTGTTTACTCTCGGCTCCCTTAGTAACGAGCAGGTGAGGTAACTCGAGTAGTGAAACATACCAGAATACAGTGCTCATGTGTGAGACACCAGAATACAGTGTTCATTTGTGAGACACGCCAGAATAGTGTTCACTGACCTTGTTCAGGGGGTGGATGGTGAGGTTAGTAGCGTACAAGGGAGAGCTTACTATCCTAGTCATAGTGTTGCTTTAATTTTTTGTCTGGTTTGTTTAGTAACTACAATTGTCTTTCACTTGACCTTTTCTTGTATAAACCTTTAAGCAATGCTCTTAAAAACTAAGTATTCTTCATGAACTCAATGTTTTTACAGTTTCTTGCAAACACTTTAAGCAATCATACACAGGACATATGGTAAAACAATCATTACTAGAGCAGATGAATACAAAAGGTGTATCAGATATACTGCTCAAAAGTTTTCCAGCATTTCAATAACTGTAATATTAACAGTGACGAGGCTATTATAAGCGCTTGGAATTTCTCTATTCTTTCACAGTGGTTGCTTTGCATATATATATATATATATATATATATATATATATATATATATATATATATATATATATATATATATATATATATATATATATATGTCGTGCCGAATATGTAAAACTGGTCAATTAGCAAGAACTCATTTAAAATTAAGTCCTTTCTAAAATTTTCTCTTATGCGTTTAAAGATATATTTTTTTCATTAATGTTAATGTAAAATTTTTTAATTTTGCTCCAAAAGAATCTTAGAAAACTTACCTAACCTTATTATAACAAGAACAATTTATTTTAGCCTAACCCAACTAAATATGTTTTAGATTTGTTTACAATAATTTAATACTAAACATACACAGTGAAATATATTTTTTTCGTTAGGTTCAGAATGATTTTGGCGAAATTATTGCATACACAAATTTTCACTTGTCTTACATGGCAAGATGAGCGTTGCTATTTAAGCCAAGATCGCAAGTTCTGCCTATTCGGCACGACATATATATATATATATATATATATTATATATATATATAT
The DNA here is from genome assembly GCF_026875155.1 of Cherax quadricarinatus. NCBI lineage: Eukaryota > Metazoa > Arthropoda > Malacostraca > Decapoda > Parastacidae > Cherax > Cherax quadricarinatus. The sequence continues at coordinate 27,981,787 of NC_069432.1, forward strand.
ATATATATATATATATATATATATATTTTTTTTTTTTTCAACAAACCGGCCGTATCTCACCAAGGCAGGGTGGTCCAAAAAGAAAAACGAAAGTTTCTCTTTTTAAATTTAGTAATTTATACGGGAGAAGGGGTTACTAGCCCCTTGCTCCCGGCATTTTAGTCGCCTCTTACAAAACGCATGGCTTACGGAGGAAGAATTATGTTCCACTTCCCCATGGAGATAAGAGGACATAAACAAGAACAAGAACTAGAAAGAAAATAGCAGAAAACCCAGAGGGGTGTGTGTATATATATGCTTGTACATGTATGTGTAGTGTGACCTAAGTGTAAGTAGAAGTTGCAAGACGTACCTGAAATCTTGCATGTTTATGAGACAGAAAAAAGGACACCAGCAATCCTACCATCATGTAAAACAATTACAGGCTTTCGTTTTACACTCACTTGGCAGGACGGTAGTACCTCCCTGGGCGGTTGCTGTCTACCAACCTACTACCTAGGATATATATATATATATATATATATATATATATATATATATATATATAAAATATATATATATATATATATATATATATATATATATATATAATATATATATATGTCGTGCCGAACATATAAAACTGGTCAATTAGCAAGAACTCATTTAAAATTAAGTCCTTTCTAAAGTTTTCTCTTATACGTTTAAAGATATATTTTTTTCATTAATGTTAATGTAAAATTTATAATTTTGCACCAATAGAATCTTAGATAACTTACCTAACCTTATTATAACAAGCACAATTTATTTTAGCCTAACCCAACTAAATATATTTTAGATAAGTTTACAATAATTTAATAATAAACAAACACGATGAAATATATTTTTTTCGTTAGGTTCAGAATGATTTTGGCGAAATAATTGCATACACAAATTTTCGCTTGTCCTATATGGCAAAAAGAGCGTTGCTATTTAAGCCAAGATCGCAAGTTCTGCCTATTCGGCACGACATATATATATATATATATATATATATATTTTATATATATATATATATATATATATATATATATATAATATATAATATAATATATAGGAAGGCGAGGTAGGGGTCGTCCTCGAAAGGGTTGGAGAGAGGGGGTAAAGGAGGTTTTGTGGGCAAGGGGCTTGGACTTCCAGCAAGCGTGCGTGAGCGTGTTAGATAGGAGTGAATGGAGACGAATGATACTTGGGACCTGACGATCTGTTGGAGTGTGAGTAGGGTAACATTTAGTGAAGGGATTCAGGGAAACCGGTTATTTTCATATAGTCGGACTTGAGTCCTGGAAATGGGAAGTACAATGCCTGCACTTTAAAGGAGGAGTTTGGGATATTGGCAGTTTGGAGGGATATGTTGTGTATCTCTATACGTATATGCTTCTAAGCTCTTGTATTCTGAGCACCTCTGCAAAAACAGTGAGTATGTGTGAGTGTGGTGAAAGTGTTGAATGATGATGAAAGCATTTTCTTTTTGGGGATTTTCTTTCTTTTTTGGGTCACCCTGCCTCGGTGGGAGACGGCCGACTTGTTGAATATATATATATATATATATATATATATATATATATATATATATATATATATATATATATATATATATATATATATATATATATATATATATATATATATGTATATATATATATATATATATATATATATATATATATATATATATGTATATATATATATATATATATATATATATATATATATATATATATATATATATATATATATATATATATATATATATATATATATATATATATATATATATATATATATATCAGCTCAAAATCCTCGAGTCAATCGTGATTGCTTTATGTATCAAGCTGGATTTTAGGTATGACTCTAAATCTACAATCCACAGGGAACCTAACTTCATAAAAGACCAAAATGATTACTTTCTCTATGTCCATGGCCAGTCACTGCACTGTGTGTAAAAATAATTATACCGTCTCTGGAACAACTTTTACGCTGAATTTTGGAACAATTTTGCTTAATAAAATTTGGAAGCGGTATATGAAATTTGTTAGAGGCGAAGCAGTTAGCGTGGCTAGGAAGAGCATCATAGAAAGGAATAAAACTGTAGGATTCTTGATCACGTAGGTACTAGACTTAAGCTAGCACTTGACATAGTGAACTCCGCTTAGTAAGTAGCATCTGTACTCTCCACTTGGTCCCTCTCGTGCTGCTCTTTCACGAACCTTATATAACTATTTGAAGTTTAATGTATATTTGCTTCGTCAAGTATATTAAAGTAAAATTTGGCCCTGATATATAAATTTTATTCGTTTATAAAAACTGTAGTTCAGCCATTGTTAAAAGAGTCAAGTGAGGGGTACCCATCAGTAATACCAAAGTTCTTATTAGTGAACCTGAATAGTCGTCATCAGTATACTTTTATATCCGTCTGTTGCACAGATCACTAGTCACTGGTTAATTATGTATAAGCGACACGTGCACAAATTCTTGCAGCCTCAGTAATTGCTAAATGAGAAAGTGATGGGGGAGTTAATGTGTTGTTGGTGAGGTGGCAACACTGAGGCTCGTGAGACCTAGTGGAGGTTTAACAATGCGTCAGCTTTTATGATGGCTCGCCCAGTGTCTCTTATTTTGAGCTGGAGAGGGATTTTGGGCCCAAGAATTTGACCCTCACTCATTCTTCAAGTGTCTTCGCCACTTATGTAACTCTCGTCCCTGAAAGAGAGAGAGAGAGAGAGAGAGAGAGAGAGAGAGAGAGAGAGAGAGAGAGAGAGAGAGAGAGAGAGAGAGAGAGAGAGAGAGAGAGAGAGAGAGTCCTAAGCCTCGCTTGGCAACGCACTCACCTCACATTCTGTCCGTGGTTCGATCCTCGGCATGGGTGGAAACGTTGGGCATGTTTCCTTACACCTTGTGTCCCTGTTCACCTAGTAATAAGTAGGTCCTTGGGTTTTTAATCACCTGCTGTCCCTGTTCACCTAGCAGTAAGTACTAGGTACATGGGTGTTAGTCGACTGTTGTGGGTGGCATCCTGGGGGTGGTAGTATACCATATATAGGGCTGGGCTTTGTGAAATAACCTCATGTAGGATAACAGATCTTAACCTGGAACACTGATTTGTGTAAAGCAAAACAAAAACAAGAGAGGAGATACATGAAAGAGGGGAAGGTGCATTCCTGGTTTTCTGCTGTTGCCAGCCCCGGTCCGTGCTGGTGGTCAGAATGTCACAATACAAGATTTTCATCTCTTCCTTCTTTCCTTCCTTTCTTCGTATCTTCCTTCTTTCCTTCCTTCTTTCGTCCCTTCTCTTCCTTTCATCTCCTTCTTTCCTTCCTTCATATCTTCCTTTCCCTATCATATTATTTTAAGTGGCAGATGTAACAAATTTTATTAATCAAAAACAGTATTTTGCATATTTACATATGTTGAGTTACGGGAATGTGAGTGCCAAATAATGTGTTTAGTTTTCTAGGTAATTTTTTCGCAGTTAAACACTATTGTAAGCATATTATGCTTATGATAACTTTATACTTAATGAACCATTGTAGAAATTTGAAACGGTACCCAGGGGGAAAAAAAACCCTCCGGAGGTTACATAAAGCCCAGTTGCTAACGCGACGGTCTGGAGTTTTGAGACTGATCGCGGGTTCAAACCCCACCCGTGGTATGGTTTGTTTGCAATCATGTCATTACGATTTCGTGAGTCAGTATATAAAGCTAGTTTTATTTTAACCCATGTTTTATTTCAGTAAGGAAGGCAGGAAGACTAGTTTTTTTTTTCTCCATTTTTTTTCTGTTATTTGAGGCATGGAAACAGTATTTAGCATTTATATATTTTGATTAACTGCCCCAAAAGTTATATTTATTGTTTCCTTTTTTTCAGATTATTAAAGTTTTACATGTAGTTTACCCTGGAGTCGCTTCCGGAGGTCAGCGCCCCCGCGGCCCGGTCCCAGACCAGGCCTCCAAGTTGCTTGCTTGATTGATCAAGCTCTTAGTGCCCGCCTCCCGTAATTTAATGTGTGCACCACAACCCGGCTGATCAGAACAGTTTTGAGGAATCTATCAAGTTCCCTCCTGAAGACAGTAGATAGGGGTTCGTTGGTGATTCCCCCTATGCATGAAGGATAAGTGTTGAAGAGTAGTGGTCCCTTAACACTTATTGAGTTATCTC
>NC_069432.1:27988463-27990963 GCF_026875155.1 Cherax quadricarinatus
AAGAGTCTTGGTCTACGGCGCCTCCGTTTTTCACTGGGTCTGTTTGACACTTCCTCTCATATATCTCTTACACCGATACGTTATGTAGATTATATTATATACGCACTGTTTGATTATTATCCTGTATCTCTTCTTTGCTTCAACGATCGTATTTCAAGTACGTATTTGAAACACTGCCTGTAGTTTAAATGTTTTATTGGTTTAACGTGGGCAATAAACTGTTTTTGTACCGTTTGCAGCTTGCGGAAAGGTTGTCTTACTGATCCGGCTTAAAATAATGCTCGTAGAGTAGCAGCTATGGGACCTTCTTAGGGTATGACCTGAAAACTGAGGAACACAGATGATGTATGAGGGATGGGAAGAAGTGAAAATGTATGTTGAAAAACCTTAGAATTGTATGATCTGCCGAAGGACCTTATTGTAATGTGGACAGAAGAAATTGGGAGTGAAAAGCTGGGTTGCAATACCTTAGAATTAAAATGTGTATATCCTGCCGGGAATCATACCTGAAAATGGGAAAGGATATAACTCGAGTTGTGTGACTTTCAGACTCTATCTTTGAAGGAGATAAGCTTTGTAAGGCGAAGGTTACGTCAGTGATGTTTTCAGGAGCCAACACCTCCGCGGCCCAGGACACTCTTACTGATGGCACCATCTGGTTAAATCTGATTCACACTTGATTAATATAGAACCATCTTTTTAACTTTGATTGACACTTGCTTCATATAGAACAACCTGGTTAACTAAGGGTGGCATTTACTTCGGTTAAAAATTGAAAAGTTTATTTCTTTTTGTGTTGAGAGATTATTTTAAACTATAAATTAAACTTGTGGTCAAGATGTTGTGTGCGTAAAGACTTAGTAGAGGGTAAAGGCTAGGAAGAAAAATTATTAGAGTTTTGAATCGGTTTAGATTCCTCTAGCTCTAATTATTTTTAGGGGAGAATGGGGATGTGATGAATGCCCTTGTATTCAGTATGCCATTTAATACTTATACAATATGTAATGTCTGATACTCTTTGCATGTTCAAGAGCCTTTTGTATGTTTAGCAACCTATCAGAAGTTGAGTTATAACCTGCAGGTGGATTGATCCTCTGAACTTTCTACGAGAGGTTGCGACCCCTTTTAAACTAAGGAATTGGTAACTAGAAGGTGTTTATATTTACTCTTACTGGAGGAGGAGGGATAATGAGCGAGGAGGAGGAGGAGAGATGGTGAAAGAGGAAAGGAGAGAGACTGCCTCAGGGAGATAGTTGAGTCTGGTCTAGGCCACAGTTAACAGCTGTGTTACAGCTGTCTCAGGCACTGGGGAGCGTGTGTGGTTCAGACTCGGGCTACCGCACCAGTTTGACACTCGTGTCTTTAGATTTTCCCTCAGTTACTCTCGTGTGCTAAGTCAACAATCGTTATTTAATAATAAAAATGGTTATAATTATCATAATTTTTAAAGAGGTGGACCGGTAAGCCAGCGGAAGGCCTCGGTCAGATGACCAAAAACTCAGATAGCAGGTCATTATATGATTAAAACCCACGTCAGGAAACATTTATCCTATTTCCTGACAAATCTTATCTAGCCTAACTATCGTTATTGTTTCCTGATTCTCTTGAATCACTTCTTTCCAGACATCCACCCTTTTTCTTTGCGTTTGGTTAACAAACACTAAACATTATTCGTGGTAAATCATCCATATTGGAGCTTGACTTGAACTCCCACTGGGTGAGAATTATTAGTAATCAAGGTTTGTCTCTCCTTAAACTGTCTTTAAATTTGTTATGTCTTACAATATTTCTTGTTTTCTATTTGCTATCTACTGTTATTTCTGCGTTGCTGAGAACGGGTGGGTTAGCAGTCGCGGGTGGGTGGGCGGTCACGGGTGGGCAGGCACAGAAACCGTATCTACCCTTCGCGTGGCAGCATAACAAACAGTGATTACCACACGCCAAACAGCTGCGTATCTGAGCGATCAAGGAGCCGCTTGTGGGGTTGGGGAGGCGGGGCTTCATGTGGTTGGGGAGGTAGAGACTGCATGTGGTTGGGGAGGCGGGGCTTCATGTGGTTGGGGAGGTAGAGACTGCATGTGGTTGGGGAGGCGGGGCTGCATGTGTACACTGTGTAAAGATTACCCCCTCGTGTTCCCTCTAGGGCAGTGTTTGATGTGCAGGTGAGGGTGCCAACCTTCCACCTGGTGTGTGTGTACGTATTTTTACTCACCTGTTTGTGGTTGTAGGGGTCAATTCATTCATAGCTCCTGGCCCCGTCGCTTCACTGGTCGCTACTAGGTCCACTCTTTCCCTGCTCCATGAGCTTTATCGTACCTTTTCTTAAAGTTAAGTATGGATCCTGACTCCACTACATCACTATTATTATTATAACCATGGGGAAGCGCTAAACCCGTAGGATTATACAGCGCCTGTGCGGGGGAAATGGAAGGTATTCAGGCTTAATTCAGGGAACTGGAGCACAGATCCAATTCCCTAGATCAAGAGCCCCTCATCAGCG
>NC_069432.1:27993463-27995963 GCF_026875155.1 Cherax quadricarinatus
TTCCACAACACTGCTGCCAGGCGCAAGATCATCAGTGCTCATGAATGTACATCCTATTGGCAATCAAGCAAAACGTGCTCTAAGCAACGCTGAAATATGCACGTTTTGGAATAAAATTTCTCTCTCAGCATTAAAATGATTTACGTAATTTTTTCCAATACGTGCGAATCGTTCGTTTGGCAGCTGTTGAATCTCAGGCGGCCGATGGTGGGGGAGGAGGGGGATGGAAGCGTCGTACCGCACCTCCGGATTTTTAGAAATTATTGACTATGGTCTTGAGTGGTGTAGTAAAGTCACTTCCAGGGCTCAGATTTTTATTGAAGAATTCTGTAAAAAAATTTCCTTAAAACCTTTGAAGTTTTAAATATTGAATTGATTTTTTTTTATATATCCTATTGCAGTAGATTCTGGAAACTGAAATATCTGTGTGTGTGTGTGTGTGTGTGTGTGTGTGTGTGTGTGTGTGTGTGTGTGGTGTGTGTGTGTGTGTGTGTGTGTGTGTGTGTGTGTGTGTGTGTGTGTGTATCCGTCCACTTTCCAGCGCTAAGAAAATACTGGCAAATTTTTTATTTGGTATGAAAGAGGGAAAATCACTGACAAATTACACTTCAGTTCCTCACGAATTTCCTGAGTAAACATTAAAATTAAAAAAAAAAACCTGAAGAAATGCCACACGTACAAAAGTTTGTCCACTTGTTGGTTAGTCAGCCAGTCAGGAAGTCTGGTAATCTGTTAGTCAGCCAGTCAGGAAGTCTGGTAATCTGTTAGTCAGCCAGTCAGGAAGTCTGGTAATCTGTTAGTCAGCCAGTCAGGAAGTCTGGTAATCTGTTAGTCAGGCAGTCAGGAAGTCTGGTAATCTGTTAGTCAGCCAGTCAGGAAGTCTGGTAATCTGTTAGTCAGCCAGTCAGAAAGTCTGGTAATCTGTTAGTCAGCCAGTCAGGAGGTCTGGTAATCTGTTAGTCAGCCAGTCAGGAAGTCTGGTAATCTGTTAGTCAGACAGTCAGGAGGTCTGGTAATCTGTTAGTCAGGCAGTCAGGAAGTCTGGTAATCTGTTAGTCAGCCAGTCAGGAAGTCTGGTAATCTGTTAGTCAGCCAGTCAGGAAGTCTGGTAATCTGTTAGTCAGCCAGTCAGGAAGTCTGGTAATCTGTTAGTCAGCCAGTCAGGAAGTCTGGTAATCTGTTAGTCAGCCAGTCAGGAGTCTGGTAATCTGTTAGTCAGGCAGTCAGGAAGTCTGGTAATCTGTTAGTCAGCCAGTCAGGAAGTCTGGTAATCTGTTAGTCAGGCAGTCAGGAAGTCTGGTAATCTGTTAGTCAGCCAGTCAGGAGGTCTGGTAATCTGTTAGTCAGGCAGTCAGGAAGTCTGGTAATCTGTTAGTCAGGCAGTCAGGAAGTCTGGTAATCTGTTAGTCAGCCAGTCAGGAAGTCTGGTAATCTGTTAGTCAGCCAGTCAGGAAGTCTGGAAATCTGTTAGTCAGCCAGTCAGGAAGTCTGGGAATCTGTTAGTCAGCCAGTCAGGAAGTCTGGTAATCTGTTAGTCAGCCAGCCAGGAAGTCTGGTAATCTGTTAGTCAGCCAGTCAGGAAGTCTGGTAATCTGTTAGTCAGGCAGTCAGGAAGTCTGGTAATCTGTTAGTCAGGCAGTCAGGAAGTCTGGTAATCTGTTAGTCAGCCAGTCAGGAAGTCTGGTAATCTGTTAGTCAGCCAGTCAGGAAGTCTGGTAATCTGTTAGTCAGCCAGTCAGGAAGTCTGGGAATCTGTTAGTCAGCCAGTCAGGAAGTCTGGTAATCTGTTAGTCAGCCAGTCAGAAAGTCTGGTAATCTGTCAGTCAGCCAGTCAGGAAGTCTGGTAATCTGTTAGTCAGCCAGTCAGGAAGTCTGGTAATCTGTTAGTCAGCCAGTCAGGAAGTCTGGGAATCTGTTAGTCAGCCAGTCAGGAAGTCTGGTAATCTGTTAGTCAGCCAGTCAGGAAGTCTGGTAATCTGTTAGTCAGCCAGTCAGGAAGTCTGGTAATCTGTTAGTCAGCCAGTCAGGAAGTCTGGTAATCTGTTAGTCAGCCAGTCAGGAAGTCTGGTAATCTGTTAGTCAGCCAGTCAGGAAGTCTGGTAATCTGTTAGTCAGCCAGTCAGGAAGTCTGGTAATCTGTCAGTCAGCCAGTCAGGAAGTCTGGTAATATGTCAGTCAGCCAGTCAGGAAGTCTGGTAAGCTGTTAGTCAGCCAGTCAGGAAGTCTGGTAATCTGTTAGTCAGCCAGTCAGGAAGTCTGGTAATATGTTAGTCAGCCAGTCAGGAAGTCTGGTAATCTGTTAGTCAGCCAGTCGGGAAGTCTGGTAATCTGTTAGTCAGCCAGTCGGGAAGTCTTGTAATCTGTTAGTCAGCCAGTCAGGTAGTCTGGTAATCTGTTAATCAGCCAGTCAAGAAGTCTATTAATCTGTTAGTCAGCCAGTCAGGAAGTCTGGTAATCTGTTAGTCAGGAAGTCTGATAATCTGTTAGTCAGCCAGTCAGG
>NC_069432.1:28000963-28015963 GCF_026875155.1 Cherax quadricarinatus
CTTCCACCTCCCCTTCACCACGTCATCGAAGACTTTATCTTCATTGTCTTCTTCTATTACCTTCCTCCTCATCATCCTCTTCCCCGCTGCTCCTTCCCAGCCTTCTTCCACCTTGCTCCTTGTGTTATGGTGTTCAGCATTAATTGATCTAAGACATATTCACTTTCTTCGTTGCTTGATCCAGTACATGTACTCATAGTGTTGATTGTTGTTAGATTCGTGGATTAGCTTTTCTTGTTGATTAGTTTAAGATCAAGGTGTTCTTGTTCTTGATTAGTTTAAGATCAAGGTGTTCTTATTGTTGATTGGTTTAAGACCATGGTTTTCTTGCTGATTGGTTTAAAACCATGGTTTTCTTGTTGTTGATTGGTTTAAAATCAAAGTATTTTTGTTGTTGATTGGTTTAAGATCAAAGTGTTCTTGTTGTTGATTGGTTTAAGATCAGTGTTCTTGTTAATTGGTTTAAGATCAAAGTGTTCTTGTTGTTGATTGGTTTAAGATCAAAGTGTTCTTGTTGTTGATTGGCTTAAAATCAAAGTATTCTTGTTGTTGATTGGTTTAAGATCAAAGTGTTCTTGTTGTTGATTGGTTTAAGATCAAAGTGTTCTTGTTGTTAATTGGTTTAAGATCAAAGTGTTCTTGTTATTGATTGTTTTAAGATCAAAGTGTTCTTGTTGATTGGTTTAAGATCAAAATGTTCTTGTTGTTGATTGGTTTAAGATCAAAGTGTTCTTGTTGTTAATTGGTTTAAGATCAAAGTGTTCTTGTTGTTAATTGGTTTAAGATCAAAGTGTTATTGTTGTTGATTGGTTTAAGATCAAAGTGTTCTTGTTGTTGATTGGTTTAAGATCAAAGTGCTCTTGTTGATTGGTTTAAGATCAAAGTGTTCTTGTTGTTGATTGGTTTAAGATCGAAGTGTTCTTGTTGTTAATTGGTTTAAGATCGAAGTGTTCTTGTTAATTGGTTTAAGATCAAAGTGTTCTTGTTGTTGATTGGTTTAATATCAAAGTGTTCTTGTTGTTAATTGGTTTAAGATCGAAGTGTTCTTGTTGTTAATTGGTTTAAGATCAAAGTGTTCTTGTTGTTGATTGGTTTAAGATCAAAGTGTTTTTGTTGTTGATTGGTTTAAGATCAAAGTGTTCTTGTTGTTAATTGGTTTAAGATCAAAGTGTTCTTGTTGATTGGTTTAGGATCAAAATGTTCTTCTTGTTGATTGGTTTAAGATCAAAGTGTTCTTGTTGATTGGTTTAAAATCAAAGTGTTCTTGTTGATTGGTTTAGGATCAAAGTGTTCTTGTTGATTGGTTTAAGATCAAAGTGTTCTTGTTGATTGGTTTAAGATCAAAGTGTTCTTGTTGTTGATTGGTTTAGGATCAAAGTGTTCTTGTTGTTGATTGGTTTAGGATCAAAGTGTTCTTGTTGTTGATTGGTTTAGGATCAAAGTGTTCTTGTTGATTGGTTTAGGATCAAAGTGTTCTTGTTGTTGATTGGTTTAGGATCAAAGTGTTCTTGTTGATTGGTTTAGGATCAAAGTGTTCTTGTTGTTGATTGGTTTAGGATCAAAGTGTTCTTGTTGTTGATTGGTTTAGGATCAAAGTGTTCTTGTTGATTGGTTTAGGATCAAAGTGTTCTTGTTGTTGATTGGTTTAGGATCAAAGTGTTCTTGTTGATTGGTTTAGGATCAAAGTGTTCTTGTTGTTGATTGGTTTAGGATCAAAGTGTTCTTGTTGATTGGTTTAGGATCAAAGTGTTCTTGTTGTTGATTGGTTTAGGATCAAAGTGTTCTTGTTGATTGGTTTAGGATCAAAGTGTTCTTGTTGTTGATTGGTTTAGGATCAAAGTGTTCTTGTTGTTGATTGGTTTAGGATCAAAGTGTTCTTGTTGTTGATTGGTTTAGGATCAAAGTGTTCTTGTTGTTGATTGGTTTAGGATCAAAGTGTTCTTGTTGTTGATTGGTTCACTGGTTCATGGCTGGTCCGTCAATCATCTGCCATATATTTTTAATGTATTTTTTCTAAAACGCTAACTTATATACAAAAATTTACTTTAAAACTGAAACACGCAGCAATGTTGTTTGTAACACGTTATTAACATGTCTGTTGACTGAAGCACATTGTTGAGTGTTATGCAAAGTACGGTGAAGTCTGCGATACAGTGAAAGGTATCAGGAAACACCTGTTTTCTGACTAACAAAACAACATCAACCCTGACACACTGCAGATCTGAGTTTCTTCTAGACTGATAATTGCCAGCAGGACATGCTAGTGCATTTCTAACTTGGTTAACGGGATGGCTATAAACTACACGAGAGTCATTAAGGCTGCAAGTTACCTGTTTACCACCTGTCAAAAGTACTTTAATACCTAAAGTAGAGGCTAAGGTTGCCTCTCAGTGTATATATACACTTAGAGATCTACACTTCTCGGTGTATGTAACCTGCGATTTATCAATTAAAGTTTTTGCTGATACTGGAGATAAAAATTTTCATTTTACTACTACTAACAGGGGATAAAGATATTAATATGAATAATAATAATAATAATAATAATAATAATAATAATAATAATAATAATAATAATAATAATAATAATAATAATAAATAAATAAATAAAATTAATGAGGATAATCTGGAAGGACAGAAACAGGAAAAATCGACCATTACGACTACTTTGACAAAATATAATATTGAGGAAATACTGATCAGACTATTGACCACTGAAGAGTGACAGACTATTGACCACTGAAGAGTGACAGACTATTGACCACTGAAGAGTGACAGACTATTGACCACTGAAGAGTGACAGACTATTGACCACTGAAGAGTGACAGACTATTGACCACTGAAGAGTGACAGACTATTGACCACTGAAGAGTGACAGACTATTGACCACTGAAGAGTGACAGACTATTGACCACTGAAGAGTGACAGACTATTGACCACTGAAGAGTGACAGACTATTGACCACTGAAGAGTGACAGACTATTGACCACTGAAGAGTGACAGACTATTAACCACTGAAGAGTGACAGACTATTGACCACTGAAGAGTGACAGACTATTAACCACTGAAGAGTGACAGACTATTGACCACTGAAGAGTGACAGACTATTGACCACTGAAGAGTGACAGACTATTGACCACTGAAGAGTGACAGACTATTGACCACTGAAAAGTGACAGACTATTGACCACTGAAGAGTGACAGACTATTGACCACTGAAGAGTGACAGACTATTGACCACTGAAGAGTGACAGACTATTGACCACTGAAGAGTGACAGACTATTGACCACTGAAGAGTGACAGACTATTGACCACTGAAGAGTGACAGACTATTGACCACTGAAGAGTGACAGACTATTGACCACTGAAGAGTGACAGACTATTGACCACTGAAGAGTGACAGACTATTGACCACTGAAGAGTGACAGACTATTGACCACTGAAGAGTGACAGACTATTGACCACTGAAGAGTGACAGACTATTGACCACTGAAGAGTGACAGATTATTGACCACTGAAGAGTGACAGACTATTGACCACTGAAGATTAACAAACTGTTGACCACTGAAGATTAACAGACTATTGACCACTGAATATTAACAGACTATTGACCACTGAAGATTAACAAACTATTGACCACTGAATATTAACAGACTATTGACCACTGAAGATTAACAAACTATTGACCACTGAAGATTAACAAACTATTGACCACTGAAGATTAACAAACTGTTGACCACTGAATATTAACAGACTATTGACCACTGAAGATTGACAAACTATTGACCACTGAATATTAACAGACTATTGACCACTGAAGATTAACAAACTGTTGACCACTGAAGATTAACAGACTATTGACCACTGAAGACTGACAGACCACTGAAGATTAGAAAAATATTGACTTAAAAAATAGGTAAAATATGGAATTCTGAAAATTGGCACCAATAGGCTGTTAAAATCCCTCTCTCTCTCTCCCTCCCGTCCACACGGACATTCCTCACCTCCTCTCCCTTCCTTCCTGCACCCACATTCCTTTCCTTCCCACTGCCCTCCCTCCCTCTACCATGCCCCGCCTGGCGCGTTCAACGGATTAGACCGAGCGGAAAGGCGATAATTTTTTCTTTCTTTGAACTCGTTTTGGTCATGTTTCTTCAACAATCAGCTGACTGAATTGATGGTGCCTCCTGTCACACACTCAGTTGATGGAGCCTTCTGTCACACACTCAGTTGATTTTACCACCTGTCACGCATTTAGTTGATGGTACCACCTGTCACACACTCAGTTGATGGTGCCTCCTCTCACACAGTTGATGGTGCCTCCTGTCACACAGTTGATGGTACCACCTATCACACACTCAGTTGATGGTACCACCTGTCACACACTCAGTTGATGGTACCACCTGTCACACTCAGTTGATGGTACCACCTGCCACACAGTTGATGGTACCACCTGTCACACACTCAGTTGATGGTACCACCTGTCACACACTCAGTTGATCATGCCACCTATCACACACTCAGTTGATGGTACCACCTGTCACACACTCAGTTGATGGTACCACCTGTCACACACTCAGTTGATGGTACCACCTGTCACACTCAGTTGATGGTACCACCTGTCACACAGTTGATGGTGCCACCTGTCACACACTCAGTTGATGGTACTACCTGTCACACACTCAGTTGATGGTGCCTCCTGTCACACACTCAGTTGATGGTGCCACCTGTCACATAGTTGATGGTACCACCTGTCACACACTCAGTTGATGGTACCACCTGTCACACACTCAGTTGATGGTGCCTCCTGTCACACATTTAGTTGATGGTACCACCTGTCACACACTCAGTTCATGGTACCACCTATCACACACTCAGTTGATGGAACCACCTGTCACACATTTAGTTGATGGTACCACCTGTCACACACTCAGTTGATGGTGCCTCCTGTCACACAGTTGATGGTGCCTCCTGTCACACAGTTGATGGTACCACCTGTCACACACTCAGTCGATGGTACCACCTGTCTCACTGTTGATGGTACCACCTGTCATACACTCAGTTGATGGTGCTATCTGTCACACACTTAGTTGATGGTGCCTCCTGTCACACACTCAGTTGATGGTACCACCTGTCACACACTCAGTTGATGGTACCACCTGTCACATAATCAGATGATGGTACCACCTGTCAAGTATCCACACCACAACTGTCCACGCCACGACTATCCACACTACAATTATGAATACCACAACTATCCACACCACAACTATTCACACCACAGCTATCCACACTGCAACTATCCACACCACAACTATTCACACCACAGCTATCCACGCTACAACTATCAATATCACAACTATCCACACCACAATTATCTACACTACAACTATCCACACCACAGCTACCCACACCACAGCTATCACACCACAACTATCCACACACACACACACACACACACACACACACACACACACTGAGTTGCTCTCAAGTACCTCTCCAAGAGGTCGTACTCGAGCGCTAATGGTCGTTATGTCCAGGTAACACTTGAGGCTCGAGGTCCAGCCCTACCTGCCCCTCCCCCCAAGTCCTCCTCCTACCTCCTTCCCCCCTCTGAGCTCTAATGGAACATTTTTTTAGAGTGGAGGTTCAACTCAGCAGCGCCAAGTCGCACTCGAGTACGTCTGGTACCGAAGGGTCAATCTTCAGATGCAGACGTGAAGGTCCAGCAGTATCAGGTCGTCCTTTAAGTCGAAGGCAGAAGTCCATCTCAAAGTGGGGTTTCGAGTACTAATAATGTCCTCTGTAGCAAAAACTCGAGAGTGGAGGCACAGTTGTTGTCACCGCGGCTGTGGCAAACACTTGGGAACTGGAACTTTGTGGCCCAAATGTAAGGACGAGTGTTTGTGTTTATCTTTGTGTTAGTGTGTGAGCGAGCGAGCGAGCGAGAGAGAGAGAGAGAGAGAGAGAGAGAGAGAGAGAGAGAGAGAGAGAGAGAGAGAGGAGAGAGAGAGAGAGAGAGAGAGAGAGAGAGAGAGAGAGAGAGAGAGGACAAATACAAAGAATCTGACAAACAAGAACAAGGATTTATACCTGGAGCTGTCACAATGTTTACACTGACCCACACGTCTCAGGGTGTTTCCCCTGACGTGAGTGAGGTTCACACTCCACCTGTAGAAGCAGGTGACGAAGGATAGGGGAAGAGTCACCCACTCAGGTGAATTTGATGTAGGGAATTTGAAAGTGGTTTAGATTGCTGGAGGACATTAGTCACGCAGAACAAGTTTGAAATACCCACTTGCTGGTGTGGACAACACACACACCACAACATGTCGCCACTGGTGCACATAAATTCCGTAACATCTGCAGCATGTGCGAGGTTACCTGATCTCACTACTGCCCTCAAAAACCTTGACAAAGATTTTTTTTAGTTGGACTCTACACGGCATATTTCAGGCCTATCGCGGAGTATGCAACACCAGCGCCAGATAATGTTGCATAACTGCACGTTATCACGCACAAAAACTCTGACAAATCATAAAACAAAAAATTGATATATCGTGTGTTTAGGACACACCTAATGTAAATATTACGTGTGAAACTAGGAATTTCTGGTGGAGCAGCCTCAAGGAGGCTAATATTCTTGGAAGGGAGGTCCTTCCCACTCACCTGTGAACGGTTCTCGGTTTTCCTCGGAACGTAAATCTTTCCTTCTGTTTATTATCCTCTCTTCCTTTGTGTCTGCAGTGTGTGTGTGTGTTCACTCGCTGTGTCTTCAAGTCTCCAGTATGTTTGTGGATATATGTTTACTGTGTCTTCATGCCTATAGTGTGTATATGGATACATACATGTTCACTCGCTGTGTCTTCATGTCTAGAGTGTGTGAGTACATGTTTACGGGCTGTGTCTTCATGTTCTCGTAAGTTATGTGTCAAATTATTACTTAGTCTTCAGTAAGTTCAACTTTGATTTAAAGAAAAGTGAGACTATTATCTCCCCTAGTTGCCTACCTGGAGGGCAGGTACGTACGTAGGTAGGTAGGTAGGTAAGTAAGTAGGTAGGTATGTATGTAGGTAGTTAGGTAGGGTAGGTAGGTAACCTAACGTAAGTTACTCTGAGCTAGAAAAGGAACTCCGAGTAAAATATCATTTATATATGAACCTACATCCTGTTTATAAAGAAATTACTTACAATCTCGTGTCTGCAGGGGGAATTTTAATTTGTGGAATATTAAGTGGAAGAATGAGACATATATGCAACATTTGGGAATTTTCATTGATGAAACGTTTGGACAGCCAGTTGCTTCTTCAGTTTAATACAAAGAAGAACGGTGAAAGATGAGGAGAATAAGGTAATCAGTTCCTCAGCTTGGAGTCGATGTTTTCAGTCGTGTTTTGTCGGTTTTCTAAGCCATTTACATCACGGAATATTAAGTAAAATCGTGACAAGTCACTCATTACAAGAGGTTGTCATCTGCTACAAACTGTAAAGAGCGAGAGAAAACAAAAACCGGTCAAACATATTTAATACTTGAAGCCTCGTGTCAACCTTCACTTGCTAGCTGGTTATGGAGTGCATAATATACTAGGTTCTTCGGCGGCACGAACTAAAATGCTTATCAAGTTGAAGAGTGCTTTCCTTTAAGTAAAGAGTATGGGGTGGTAGAGTATAAATTTTGGTCTTAAGTGGCTAGTTTATTGTTCGTCCAGTATCCATTTGTGAACGGCGTTTTAGGGTCTAGGAAGTAGGTCGTAAGAGGGTTGACAGGTAGAGGAACACCGAGAAATAGGCTGGTTTTAAGTGGAATTGTGAGCGTCCATTACTGTTTTATCAGTGGGGGAGAAGAGGAGAGTGAACCAGCAGGAGCAATTATCTGTAGCCTGGATACAGCGCTCACTTCCTTGTTTACATCAGCAGCTCCAACACACACTTAACGAAAGTTATGTGCAATACTTCACTTGTTGAGATGTGTGTGTGTGTGTGTGTGTGTGTGTGTGAAGAGAGAGTGTATATGCACTGATGTCTTTCTTTAATCCTTGTATTACAGATTAAAGTATTCTTGACTGGTGTAACAGTGTGTGTAATATATAGACCTCAATTACAGGTACAGAGTCAGTCTACATCCTGTTGGACAACACAGAATGCTGCTGTTACAACATAATTGTTGTAATATATGTGCGAGTGAGTTTGGTCGCTACATATAACCAACTTTGTGAAGCTTCCCACTCATAAATGCAGCTCATCTGACCCTGAAGCTAGCATACGTTAGCTCATCGCTGCTCATTCCAAGAGATTGATTGTAAGAATCACCTGACGCAACCGCCTAATTGGTTACAAATGACCATTATTTTTAAAGGGGTGGACCGGTAAGCCAGCGGAAGGCCTCGGTCAGATGACCAAAGCTCCAAAGGCGGGTCATCATCTAAGACCCGCGTCAGGTTTGTTTCCTGACAAACCTTACCTAACCTAACCAGACGCAACCTTCCTGTTGTACAGTAGTTGGGCAACTGACCAGTCCTCCGCCCACAGTTGCCACCACGCATGGCATGCATTTTTCAGGGGCGATGTTGAAATAAACTCACATGTCTTCACCAAACATTTCTTGGAACCCCAGAGGCAGTATGTGAACAAACACTGCGTAGCAGGCTTGGTGGTACAAAATGGTTTCTAATACCCAAAAGAGCACTCTCTACAGACAAGTTTGTCGGCGAATGAATTAAAGGGAAAACTAACACCAACACAATTAGGCTTCTAACACTGTTGGTCCTGGTCCACTACCATCAAGAAGAACGAACTCCAAACACTGGTGAGCCAAGACCCACAGGGATATCCGTCCCAACACATAATTCCGTCTTCGAAATGGTAAGCTGGCAATGTCGCCACGGGAATCAAGAAAAACTGTCCACTAGCAAACCATTTTATTAATAAGATGTAAATCTAGGAACCAGATAGATACTTCATGGTTGGTTCAAAAAGCTGTCAGTAAGACAGGGAGCTGTCCATCCCCGTCGTAAGTCCCTGGATGTAAGAAAGTGACGGATTATAATGACAGCAAATCCTGATCTCCCACAGGCAGAGGCTGTGATATTTTCAAGCTCTGGATTATGTAAATATGTGTTCAAGAGTGCATGTGTCAGGGTGCGGCCGCCAGAGCCTTGGAAGCCAAGACCGAGCTGATCATCAGAGTTCAGTCAACACAGACGACAGGACCAGTGTCCACTTTGAGGTCAGTATAGATGGTGGCTCGCAGGTAAACACTAGTGGCTCGCAGGTAAACACTAGTGGCTCGCAGGTAAACATTGGTGGCTCGCAGGTAAATGCTAGTGGCTCGCAGGTAAACACTATTGGCTCACAGGTAAACACTGGTGGCTCGCAGGTAAACATTGGTGGCTCGCAGGTAAACACTGGTGGCTCGCAGGTAAACACTGGTGGCTCGCAGGTAAACATTGGTGGCTCGCAGGTAAACACTGGTGGCTCGCAGGTAAACACTGGTGGCTCGCAGGTAAACATTGGTGGCTCGCAGGTAAACACTGGTGGCTCGCAGGTAAACACTGGTGGCTCGCAGGTAAACACTGGTGGTTCTCAGGTAAACTCCAGGTAACTATTCTAACATGATTTTCATTAACTTTCACTGAGGATCTCTCATTATATTTTCTCTGTCTTAATCTCAAACAATCTCCTTCATTATCTAACATGGGATTCTTGTAGTAGTAGGATGTCGTCTCTCTCTGTCTCTCCAGTCCTTCAGTTTGATGGGGGAGGGAGGAGAAGAAGAGAGAAAAGAAAGAAAATCAGGAGAAAATGGAGGAGGAGGAGAAAAAATGGGAGAAGAAGGGAGGGAGGGAGAGAATGAGGATGAAAAGGGATAAAAGGGGAAATCCAAGGAGAGGGGATGTCTGGAATAAGGGATGAGAGAAGGGGAGGAGTGCAACACCTGTCTCTGGCACTGTCGTATGGTCGATGAGTTTCTGGCATCGTGTCAGGTGCCACTTCTAACACTCCAGGTTTTCTTTCACACATCTTGACCGCGGCTTCCACTAATTCCTCTATTTTTTTTTTTATTCAGCATTTTCTCTGCTCCCTCGTACACTTCACTCTCTTTTCCGCCAATATATTCCCTCCAATTTCTTTGATCTATTTCTTAAATCTTTCATTATTTCTTCCCATTATCATCCCCTGGTAATGTCTCCAAGTTCCTCAATCATCATTTATCTCCCATTTATATATCGGTGTTTCCTTCAGCGTTTTATTAACTGTTTCTACCGAAATTTTGCTCTGGTCAGTTGACATGTTTTTCTAATGTCTGGCTGTTGTGAAAACATGAGAAGACTGAATGATTATTGATAGTTGTGAAGAATTAGACACATGTTCAACATCTGGGTAGATTTTTTTGTAGACATTTCACTATCCATTGATAAAGTCACTGGATGGCGTAACGTCTACAAATAAAGATACCCAGTTGTTGCACATGTGTCTAATTCTTCATCTTGTTGGTATTGTATACCATTCACGTTGACAGTGGTATATTGTTGAGAAAATAACCTTCGGTCTTGCCCATCCTGTGGTGTAATAACTGACTACTGTATGTGGACAAAGCTGGACCAGGCGGGAGGTGTCGATAAATTGGCCTTCTGCATAACAATAAGTCTAGTTTATCTCCGGTGATACACGTGAGAAGGAATAAGAGAGAGGATAACCAAGGGAATGGTGCATACTCACGGTGAGAGTGTACTTGTACCTGGTTTAGAGTTTTGCAGCCACTGCTGTTGAATTAGAGGAGCGTGTGTGATAATGAAGTGTATTTGCTGATTAGCTGGCAAAAAAAATCAGCAGATGATTCCTTAGTCATCGTAGAGTCACGTTTTACTCCCTGATGTTTGCTTACCACCTGCTCAGTCTGGTGATCTGATGTTGTTGTTATAATTATCATATGACTAAGGCGTGTAGATCATTAACACTGTGGTGGAGGCTGGAGCTTCTGGCGGGCACCAGAAACAAGACTACGCTCTGAGAATTTTGGTGGTGGAACTTGTTACCCACTTTACCTGATACCAGTTTTCCTTTGTATTAGTTTCCTTTCGTGTCCACGTCTGATCTGCCCGACCCAGATCTCTACAAAAACTGAATAGTAGATATTGTAGGTTGAGCTAGAAAAATTTCTTTGGATTATTAACCCGGAGGGTTAGTAGCCCACAGTGACACAAGAGAGGCAGTCATTGTGGCAGATGTCCACTGTTTTGGTTATGAGTCGAAGACACTACCACTTAGCTACGAGACATGTGAATCATGTGGATATAAGAGGGAAGGAGTGTGGGAGTGAGAGCAAGGAATCTGAAAGTGTGTGAGAGAGAGAGAGAAAGAGAGAGAGTGGTAATGAGAGGGAGGAAGGAGGTGGCTGAGAGGGAAGGAGAGTAGCTGTAAGAGTGAGGGGGCGTGTCTTGGAATTCATTGTTAAGACTAAAATGTTATGAGAATACTCCTTCAAGGGCGACCACCCACCACCCAGGCGGGACATGGCACACACACACACACACACACACACACACACACACACACATATATATATATATAATATATATATATATATATATATATATATATATATATATATATATATATATATATATATTATAATATATATATATATATATATATGCAAAACAACCACTGTGAAAGAATAGAGAAGTTCCAAGCGTTTTCGTGACTACTCACATTATCAAGGAACAATGAAAGTAAAGCATCAAAGGAAGGTATATAAAGGGGTAGCCCACACCTCACTATCAGATCCCACAACAACGAAACACCTGACGCGAGACAGCAGGCCCGCCGGCCGAACTAGACAGGTCCTTCATACAACCCACCAACAAACTATTCTACCCAAGAAATAAGAAATTTAAAAAAATTATTATTTGTCCAATGTATTACTAAATTCTTCCCAAATTCTATTGATTATAAATGGATCTAATTTATATAAACCAAAGGAAATTTTCATATTATTGTCAAAACTGCTTTTTATGAAACAAGATTCAATTATATTCCTGTCGACAGTGTATTTGCTTGATACTACTTTCTCAACTTTTTGAAAATCAATTGGATGGTTAAAATTTTACTCTTACATGAATAAATAGTGCACTGGAATCTTGTCCAGTTCTAATGCTACATTTATGTTGTTTTAATCTTTGTTCGAGATTTTTACCAGTTTGACCGTAATAAACTTTATCGCAAATGTTACAAGGAATCTTATAGACACATCCATCAGCATTTTGGGGGGAATTCTTTATCAAAAGTTTTTTACTGTATCAAGATTTTTGAATACAACTTTAATATTAAAAGTCTTAAGAAGAGAAGGCATATCAACCAAGTTTTCTTGGTAAGGGAGAACCAACATATTTTTAGTTGAATAAGGCTGGTTGTCCCTTTTTGGATTGTAAAAAGTATTTCTAGCAACTTTAAAAGATTTATCAATTACATTTCTTCAGGACATTTTCTTCATAAAAAGCAGTTTTGACAATAATATGAATATTTCCTTTGGTTTATATAAATTAGATCCATTTATAATTAATAGAATTTGGGAAGAATTTAATAATACATTGGACAAATAATATTTTTTTAAATTTCTTATTTCTTGGGTAGAATAGTTTGTTGGTGGGTTGTATGAAGGACCTGTTTAGTTCGGCCGGCGGGCCTGCTGTCTCACGTCAGGTGTTTCGTTGTTGTGGGATCTGATAGTGAGGTGTGGGCTACCCCTTTATATACCTTCCTTTGATGCTTTACTTTCATTGTTCCTTGATAATGTGAATAGTCACGAAAGCGCTTGGAACTTCTCTATTCTTTCACAGTGGTTGTTTTGCATATTCTGAAATCACCTATTTACTGTGATCTTATTGCATATATATATATATATATATATATATATATATATATATATATATATATATATATATATATATATATATATATATATATATATATAGTGTGTGTGTGTGTGTGTGTGTGTGTGTGTGTGTGTGTGTGTGTGTGTGTGTGTGTGTGTGTGTGTGTGTGTGTGTGTGTCGTGCCGAATAGGCAGAATTTGCGATCTTGGCTTAAATAGCAACGCTCATCTTGCCATATAGGACAAGTGAAAATTTGTGTATGCAATAATTTCGCCAAAATCATTCTGAACCTAACGAAAAAAATATATTTCACTGTGTTTGTTTAGTATTAAATTACTGTAAACAAATCTAAAATATATTTAGTTGGGTTAGGCTAAAATAAATTGATCTTGTTATAATAAGGTTAGGTAAGTTTTCTAAGATTCTTTTGGTGCAAAATTAAAATTTTTTACATTAACATTAATGAAAAAAATCTATCTTTAAACGTATAAGAGAAAATTTTAGAAAGGACTTAATTTTAAATGAGTTCTTGCTAATTGACCAGTTTTACATATTCGGCACGATATATATATATATATATATATATATATATATAATATATATATATATATATATATATATATATATATATATATATATATATATATATATATATATAATCGCAAACAAGCAATACAAGGTACAAAACAACCACAGGGGGTTGAATGATAGCTCTAGGCCTTTCGTGTTGCAATCAACACATCATCAGGAGCTTGTAGTGTTGCAGCAAAGAGGAGGAGGTCCAAGCAAACACGTTCAGAGGAAACGTTTTTGTTAGTAAAAACGAGGAGAATCAGTATTGCCAGTGAAGCAACAGTATTGCCAACAGCAGCAGAGAACCAATATTACAAGTGAAGGAGCAGTATTGTCAACAGCAGCAGAGAATCAGTATTACAATTGAAGGAGCAGTATTGTCAACAGCAGCAGAGAACCAGTATTACAAGTGAAGGAAGAGTATTGCCAACAGCAGCAGAGAACCAGTATTACTAGTGAAGGAACAGTATTGTCAACAGTAGCAGAGAACCAGTATTATTAGTGAAGCAACAGTATTGTCAACAGCAGCAGAGAACCAGTATTACTAGTGAAGGAACAGTATTGCCAACAACAGCAGAGAACCAGTATTACTAGTGAAGCAACAGTATTACCAACATCACCATAGAACCAGTATTAGTAGTGAAGGAGCAGTATTACGAACAGCAGCAGAGAACCAGTATTACTAGTGAAGGAACAATATTGCCAACAGCAGCAGAGAACCAGTATTATCAGTGAAGGAGCAGTATTACCAACAGCAGCAGAAACCGAGTATTACCAGTGAAGCAACATCAGGTAGAAGGATAACAGGTGACAAGAGTATTATTTATACAAAATATTACAATAGTCAAGGATATTACTTGTTGATTATTATTCTTGTATGTACGTAAAACGCTAAACCCGTGGTGGGTCATTCAGGGCGGGGAGAAGTGGAGGCTTGATCTTCCGTCTGCTTATCGCGAGATGTTCCACTATCTTAGCCGTATTTATAGTTAACAAACAGCACACTGTTAACTACAGGCATCAGGTGCTAGTATTACTAGTTGAGAGTGAGTAGACAGTAGAAATGGCGGCGGCGGCGGCGGCGGTGACAGCGATGGCGGCGGTGGCAGCGGTGGCAGCGGCGACAGCGGTGGCGGCGGTGGCAGCGGTGTCGGCGGTGGCAGCGGTGGCAGCGGTGGCAGCGGTGGCAGCGGTGGCAGCGGTGGCGGCGGTGGCGGCGGTGGCGGCGGTGGCAGCGGTGGCGGCGGTGGCGGCGGTGTCGGCGGTGTCGGCGGTGGCAGCGGTGGCAGCGGTGGCAGCGGTGGCAGCGGTGGCAGCGGCGGCAGCGGTGGCAGCGGCGGCAGCGGTGGCAGCGGTGGCAGCGGTGGCAGCGGGGCGGCGGTGTCGGCGGTGTCGGCGGTGTCGGCGGTGGCGGCGGTGGCAGCGGTGGCGGCGGGGCGGCGGTGGCAGCGGTGGCAGCGGTGGCGGCGGTGGCGGCGGTGGCAGCGGTGGCAACGGTGGCAGGGGTTTGGCGGCGGTGGCAGCGGTGGCAGCGTGGCAGCGGTGGCGGCGG
>NC_069432.1:28018463-28038463 GCF_026875155.1 Cherax quadricarinatus
ATGATGTACAAGCTCACACATGTACACATGATGTACCAGCTCACAACATGTACACATGATGTACCAGAGCTCACACATGTAACATGATGTACCAGCTCACACATGTACACATGATTTACAAGCTCACACATGTACACGTGATGTACAAGCTCACACATGTACACATGATGTACCCAGCTCACACATGTACACATGATGTACAAGCTCACACATGTACACATGATGTACAAGCTCACACATGTACACGTGATGTACAAGCTCACACATGTACACATGATGTACCAGCTCACACATGTACACATGATGTATCAGCTCACACATGTACACATGATGTATCCAGCTCACACATGTACACATGATGTACCAGCTCACACATGTACACATGATGTACAAGCTCACACATGTACACATGATGTACAAGCTCACACATGTACACATGATGTACCAGCTCACACATGTACACATGATGTACCAGCTCACACATGTACACATGATGTTCCAGCTCACACATGTACACATGATGTACCAGCTCACAACATGTAACACATGATGTACAAGCTCACACATGTACACATGATGTACAAGCTCACACATGTACACATGATGTACCAGCTCACACATGTACACATGATGTACAAGCTCACAACATGTACACATGATGTACAAGCTCACACATGTACACGTGATGTACAAGCTCACACATGTACACATGATGTACCAGCTCACACATGTACACATGATGTACAAGCTCACACATGTACACATGATGTACCAGCTCACACATGTACACATGATGTACCAGCTCACACATGTACACATGATGTACCAGCTCACACATGTACACATGATGTACCAGCTCACACATGTACACATGATGTACCAGCTCACACATGTACACATGATGTACCAGCTCACTCATGTACACATGATGTACCAGCTCACACATGTACACGTGATGTACCAGCTCACACATGTACACATGATGTACCAGCTCACACATGTACACATGATGTACCAGCTCACACATGTACACATGATGTACCAGCTCACACATGTACACATGATGTACCAGCTCACACATGTACACATGATGTACCAGCTCACACATGTACACATGATGTACAAGCTCACACATGTACACATGATGTACAGACTCACACATGTACACATGATGTACCAGCTCACACATGTACACATGATGTACCAGCTCACACATGTACACATGATGTACAGCTCACACATGTACACATGATGTACAAGCTCACACATGTACACGTGATGTACAAGCTCACACATGTACACATGATGTACCAGCTCACACATGTACACATGATGTACAAGCTCACACATGTACACATGATGTACAAGCTCACACATGTACACGTGATGTACAAGCTCACACATGTACACATGATGTACCAGCTCACACATGTACACATGATGTACCAGCTCACACATGTACACATGATGTCCAGCTCACACATGTACACATGATGAAACCAGCTCACACATGTACACATGATGTACCAGCTCACACATGTACACATGATGTACCAGCTCACACATGTACACATGATGTACCAGCTCACACATGTACACATGATGTACAAGCTCACAACATGTACACATGATGTACAAGCTCACACATGTACACATGATGTACCAGCTCACACATGTACACATGATGTACCAGCTCACACATGTACACATGATGTACCAGCTCACACATGTACACATGTACAAGCTCACACATGTACACATGATGTACAAGCTCCACACATGTACACATGAATGTACCAGCTCACACATGTACACATGATGTACCAGCTCACACATGTACACATGATGTACCAGCTCACACATGTACACATGATGTACAAGCTCACACATGTACACATGATGTACAAGCTCACACATGTACACGTGATGTACAAGCTCACACATGTACACATGAAGTACCAGCTCACACATGTACACATGATGTACAAGCTCACACATGTACACATGATGTGTAAGTGCACACATGTACACATGATGTACAAGCTCACACTGACACAATGGTAGTGCACACATGTACACATGTGTACCAGCTCACACATGTACACATGATGTACAAGCTCACACATGTACACATGATGTACAAGCTCACACACATGTACACGTGATGTACAAGCTCACACATGTACACGTGATGTACAAAGCTCACACATGTACACTGATGTACAAGCTCACACATGTACACGTGATGTACAAGCTCACACATTAACACGTGATGTAACAAGCTCACACATGTACACGATGATGTACAAGCTCACACATGTACACATGATGTACAGCTCACACATGTACACATGATGTACACAGCTCACACATGTACACATTGATGTACACAGCTCACACATGTACACGTGATGTACAAGCTCACACATGTACACATGATGTACCAGCTCACACATGTACACATGATGTTACCAGCTCACACATGTACACATGATGTACCAGCTCACACATGTACACATGATGTACCAGCTCACACATTGTACACATGATGTCACCAGCTCACACATGTACACATGATGTACCACTCACACATGTACACATGATGTACCAGCTCACACATGTACACATGATGTACAGCTCACACATGTACACATGATGTACCAGCTCACACATGTACACATGATGTACCAGCTCACACATGTACCACATGATGTACCAGCTCACACATGTACACATGATGTTACAAGCTCACACATGTACACATGATGTACCAGCTCACACATGTACACATGATGTACCAGCTCACACATGTACACATGATGTACAAGCTCACACATGTACACATGATGTACAAGCTCACACATGTACACATGATGTACCAGCTCACACATGTACACATGATGTACAGCTCACACATGTACACATGATGTACCAGCTCACACATGTACACATGATGTACCAGCTCACACATGTACACATGATGTACCAGCTCACACATGTACACATGATGTACAAGCTCACACATGTACACATGATGTACCAGCTCACACATGTACACATGATGTACCAGCTCACACATGTACACATGATGTACCAGCTCACACATGTACACATGATGTACCAGCTCACACATGTACACATGATGTACAAGCTCACACATGTACACATGATGTACAAGCTCACACATGTACACATGATGTACCAGCTCACACATGTACACATGATGTACAAGCTCACACATGTACACATGATGTACCAGCTCACACATGTACACATGATGTACCAGCTCACACATGTACACATGATGTACCAGCTCACACATGTACAACATGATGTACCCAGCTCACACATGTACACATGAATGTACCAGCTCACACATGTACACATGATGTACAAGCTCACACATGTACACATGATGTACAAGCTCACACATGTACACAGATGTACCAGCTCACACATGTACACATGATGTACAAGCTCACACATGTACACATGATGTACCAGCTCACACATGTACACATGATGTACCAGCTCACACATGTACACATGATTTACCAGCTCACACATGTACACATGATGTACCAGCTCACACATGTACACATGATAGTACCAGCATCACACATGTACACATGATGTACCAGTCTCACACATGTACACATGATGTACCAGCTCACACAGTACACATGATGTACCAGCTCACACATGTACACATGATGTAACAAGCTCACACATGTACACATGATGTACCAGCTCACACATGTACACATGATGTACAAGCTCACACATGTACACATGATGTACAAGCTCACACATGTACAACATGATGTACCAGCTCACACATGTACACATGATGTACCAGCTCACACATGTACACATGATGTACAAGCTCACACATGTACACATGATGTACCAGCTCACACATGTACACATGATGTACCAGCTCACACATGTACACATGATGTACCAGCTCACACATGTACACATGATGTACCAGCTCACACATGTACACATGATGTACCAGCTCACACATGTACACATGATGTACCAGCTCACACATGTACACATGATGTACCAGCTCACACATGTACACATGATGTACCAGCTCACACATGTACACATGATATACAAGCTCACACATGTACACATGATGTACCAGCTCACACATGTACACATGAGTACAAGCTCACACATGTACACATGATGTACAGCTCACACATGTACACATGATGTACCAGCTCACACATGTACACATGAGTACCAGCTCACACATGTACACATGATGTACCAGCTCACACATGTACACATGATGTACCAGCTCACACATGTAACACATGATGTACAAGCTCACACATGTACACATGATGTACAAGCTCACACATGTACACATGATGTACAGCTCACACATGTACACATGAGTACCAGCTCACACATGTACACATGATGTACCAGCTCACACATGTACACATGATGTACAAGCTCACACATGTACACGTGATGTACAAGCTCACACATGTACACATGATGTACCAGCTCACACATGTACACATGATGTACAAGCTCACACATGTACACATGATGTACAAGCTCACACATGTACACGTGATGTACAAGCTCACACATGTACACATGATGTACCAGCTCACACATGTACACATGATGTATCAGCTCACACATGTACACATGATGTACCAGCTCACACATGTACACATGATGTACCAGCTCACACATGTACACATGATGTACAAGCTCACACATGTACACATGATGTACAAGCATCACACATGTACACATGATGTACCAGCTCACACATGTACACATGATGTACCAGCTCACACATGTACACATGATGTTCCAGCTCACACATGTACACATGATGTACCAGCTCACACATGTACACATGATGTACAAGCTCACACATGTACACGTGATGTACAAGCTCCACACATGTACACATGATGTACCAGCTCACCACATGTACACATGATGTACAAGCTCACACAGTACACATGATGTACAAGCTCACACATGTACACGTGATGTACATAGCTCACACATGTACACATGATGTACCAGCTCACACATGTACACATGATGTACAAGCTCACACATGTACACATGATGTACCAGCTCACACATGTACACATGATGTACCAGCTCACACATGTACACATGATGTACCAGCTCACACATGTACACATGATGTACCAGCTCACACATGTACACATGATGTACCAGCTCACACATGTACACATGATGTACCAGCTCACACATTTACACATGATGTACCAGCTCACACATGTACACGTGATGTACCAGCTCACACATGTACACATGATGTACCGCTCACACATGTACACATGATGTACCAGCTCACCACCTGTACACATGATGTACCATGCTCACACATGTACACATGATGTACCAGCTCACACATGTACACATGATGTACTAGCTCACACATGTACACATGATGTACAAGCTCACACATGTACACATGATGTACAAGCTCACACATGTACACATGATGTACCAGCTCACACATGTACACATGATGTACCAGCTCACACATGTACACATGATGTACCAGCTCACACATGTACACATGATGTACAAGCTCACACATGTACACGTGATGTACAAGCTCACACATGTACACATGATGTACCAGCGCACACATGTACACATGATGTACAAGCTCACACATGTACACATGATGTACAAGCTCACACATGTACACGTGATGTACAAGCTCACACATGTACACATGATGTACCAGCTCACACATGTACACATGATGTACCAGCTCACACATGTACACATGATGTACCAGCTCACACAATGTACACCATGATGTACCAGCTCACACATGTACACATGATGTACCACTCACACATGTACACATGATGTACCAGCTCACACATGTACACATGATGTACCAGCTCACACATGTACACATGATGTACAAGCTCACACATGTACACATGATGTACAAGCTCACACATGTACACATGATGTACCAGCTCACACATGTACACATGATGTACCAGCTCACACATGTACACATGATGTACCAGCTCACACATGTACACATGATGTACAAGCTCACACATGTACACATGATGTACAAGCTCACACATGTACACATGATGTACCAGCTCACACATGTACACATGATGTACCAGCTCACACATGTACACATGATGTACCAGCTCACACATGTACACATGATGTAAAAAGCTCACACCATGTACACATGATGTACAAAGCTCACACATGTACACGTGATGTACAAGCTCACACATGTACACATGAAGTACCAGCTCACACATGTACACATGATGTACAAGCTCACACATGTACACATGATGTGTAAGTGCACACATGTACACATGATGTACAAGCTCACACATGTACACATGATGTGTAAGTGCACACATGTACACATGATGTACCAGCTCACACATGTACACATGATGTACAAGCTCACACATGTACACATGATGTACAAGCTCACACATGTACACGTGATGTACAAGCTCACACATGTACACGTGATGTACAAGCTCACACATGTACACGTGATGTACAAGCTCACACATGTACACGTGATGTACAAGCTCACACATGTACACGTGATGTACAAGCTCACACATGTACACGTGATGTACAAGCTCACACATGTACACATGATGTACCAGCTCACACATGTACACATGATGTACAAGCTCACACATTGTACACATGATGACCAGCTCACACATGTACACGTGATGTACAAGCTCACACATGTACACATGATGTACCAGCTCACACATGTACACATGATGTACCATGCAGCTCACACATGTACACATGATGTACCAGCTCACACATGTACACATGAATGTACCAGCTCACACATGTACACATGATGTAACCAGCTCACACATGTACACATGATGTACCAGCTCACACATGTACACATGATGTACCAGCTCACACATGTACACATGATGTACAAGCTCACACATGTACACATGATGTACCAGCTCACACAATGTACACATGATGTACCAGCTCACACATGTGTACACATGATGTAACCAGCTCACACATGTAACACATGATGTACAAAGCTTCACACATGTACACATGATGTACCAGCTCACACATGTACACATGATGTACCAGCTCACACATGTACACATGATGTACAAGCTCACACATTACACATGATGTACAAGCTCACACATGTACACATGATGTACCAGCTCACACATGTACACATGATGTACAAGCTCACACATGTAACACATGATGTACCAGCTCAACACATGTACACATGATGTACCAGCTCACACATGTACACATGATGTACCAGCTCACACATGTACACATGATGTACAAGCTCACACATGTACACATGATGTACCAGCTCACACAGTACACATGATGTACCAGCTCACACATGTACACATGATGTACCAGCATCACACATGTACACATGATGTACCAGCTCACACATGTACACATGATGTACAAGCTCACACATGTACACAATGATGTACAAGCTCACACATGTACACATGATGTACCAGCTCACACATGTACACATGATGTACAATCTCACACATGTACACATGAATGTACCAGCTCACACATGTACACATGATGTACCAGCTCACACATGTACACATGATGTACCAGCTCACACATGTACACATGATGTACCAGCTCACACATGTACACATGATGTACCAGCTCACACAATGTACACATGATGTACAAGCTCACACATGTACACATGATGTACAAGCTCACACATGTACACATGATGTACCAGCTCACACATGTACACATGATGTACCAGCTCACACATGTACACATGATGTACCAGCTCACACATGACACATGATGTACCAGCTCACACATGTACACATGATGTACAAGCTCACACATGTACACCATGATGTACAAGCTCACACACTGTTTCACATGATGTACAAGCTCACACATGTACACATGATGTACCAGCTCACACATGTACACATGATGTACAAGCTCACACATGTACACAAGATTTCCAGCTCACACATGTACACATGATGTACCAGCTCACACATGTACACATGATGTGTAAGTGCACACATGTACACATGATGTGCAAGTTCACACATGTACACTTAATATTCCAGTAACACCTACTGAAAATACCCAACTAATAAATAACTGATAAAATTGATGATGTGTTCTTGATGATAACATTGATGATGTATTCTTGATAACAGTGATGATGTAAATAACAAAAAGGCACAATACCGTGACTGGAACGATACACAAATAACCCGCACATAAAAGACAGAAGCTTACGACGACGTTTCGGTCCGACTTGGACCATTGACAAAGTCAATGTGTAGTGATGATGTGTTCTTGATAATGCGTTTTTTATAACATTAATGATGTGTTCTTGATAACAATGCGTTTTTGATAACATTGATGATGTGTTCTTGATAATAACATTGATGATTAATTCCTGATGTAAATTCATGGTTGTTCCCGCGCTAAATCTGCTGATGTTTACACAAGTGGCAAAAAAAGCGCGGGAAACACATGCTGGTTCCCGCGTCCGCGTGATTGTCATTTGTTTTGCCAAGTCCAGTGCGCTGATTGGTCGACGCAACTTTTAATATCCTGTGCAGTTTTACTCGTTACAATATATAAATATGAATTTTAATACGCTGCTTTTTGGAATATGCATTGTTAATACATGCAGATGAATATGCGTATACATACATGTATATCCTCGTGCGATCTCTTCCTGTTTTGTAGGGAAGTGTTGCCGGTTGTGTAGGAGGCTGTACGGCGCCTGGGAGAGCTTTATACTGTTTATCTTAATAATAATAATGATCTTTATTTCTACAAATACATGTACAAGGTATACAGGCCATAGCTGACATCAGTGACATGCTACTGTACAGAGAGCCCTTTGTTATGCAGAGCATTTCGGGCAAATTAGGTCAGTTTTGTCCCCAGGATGCGACCCACGTCAGTCGGCTAACACCCAGATAGCTATTTTACTGATAGGTGAACATGGACAGCAGGTGTCTTAAGGACACATCCTACTGCTTCCACCCGTACTGGGGATCGACCCACGGAACTCAATGTGTGAGCTAACCTTCACGTTTTTACACACTTCGTTTTACAGGCTAGGAGCTGTTAGTCTACCTTCGTTTATTGTCAAGAAGAACCATGTGAGACGCACCGTCCTTTTATTGTAACTGATTTTCACACAGTTGAGTTACAGAGCTGTTTTAATTTTTAAGATTATAGTCTTCACTGATTTCTACTGTATGTTACAGCTAGGCTTTAAATAGTAAGATATTACAAGGGCCACAGTGGAAATAACTCACTTCGGCTGACTTTTTTTTTTGAGGGGGGGAGGGGGGTTATCCTAGGTAATTTATGCACATGTTACTCGGTATGTGTACCTGTACCTAAATAAACTTAATAACCAACATCAGTCGGCTAGTTTCTGTGTGTGTATTTACTGCTGGGTGAAAGGACCAGTATGTGTAGTGACTTTCTCATACGTCTAGCACAGCCTGGAATCAAACCCAGGCCCTTTTATTTGTGAGCTGACTGCTGTATCACTGTACGTCTGTCTCTGCCCACCCCTCCCAACGCTGTTCGTTTATATATACTTCTTCTTATCGCCTTATATCATCCTCCTTCTTGTTCCGCTTTTGTTGTTTAATTGGGTTTGAAGACCCTGACAACACGAGGGTCATTAACCTCTTCACCACTAATCAAGGATTATTTAGTACATAAAATAGGGATTCAATTCTAAACATAGATATACACCTCTCCGTATATATATAATAGTACTTCAGCTTTAAATAGTCAGCATTAATTAAGGATACTAGTATAAAATATCTATAATGTCAGAGGACAAGTATATTTATATAAAACTAAGTGTTTTTTGTGTCGCATCATTTATTTATGAAAGTTGTTGAAAATTATATAAAATACCGTCAAGTTGAAGATTAAGACACATGGACATCAGTCGTGTATCTTGATTGATAAAACGTTTCTCCTACACAGTAGGCTTCTTCAGTCAAATACAGAGGAAGCAGGTGTAGTAGTGAAATAAAGATGATGTAATCATTCCATCAACCTTAGAGGAAAAAGGATCTGAGGTGGTCAGTCCCTCAGCCTGAAGAAGAGTTCAGTTCCGTGGAGCTGAACTCTTCTCCTAGTTTCCCATCTTTCCCTCCATGGTTAGTTTGCCTTTACTTCCTAGATCTTACGCCAGGATCAGTCCTTCTAGCTCTCCTCTCCTGCCGAACCATTAGCTTCATTTATTTTATTTATTCAGTGTCCATTCTTCTTAGCCCTGAGACCTTTTTTTTGGCAAATAGTTTGAATTTCTTTGTTAGTCTTAACATTATGATCAGGTAGGGATTCCAGGCTATATCTACATAGTCTATGACGAGTCTTATGTATTATGTTGCGTATAGCATCTTGAAGTACTCTTTGTTCACATTCCTGAATGCTGTTTTTAGATGTGTTAGTTTCTCATGAACCGCTGCGGTTAAACAACAATTTATTTGTGATGCTAAATCCAAGGTATTTTTCTGTTACTTTGCAAGCTCACTCTTTTCTTAGGATGTGCACTATCTTAGATGTGTCTTGTCCCGTATCTTCATGGTCTTGCATTTGTTGCTCAGGTTGAGCCCCGATAGCCACTTGTTTGACTGCCTTCTCAGCCTGTCTCCCTGGAGACAGGCTGAGAAGGCCATTTTTGTTTGATCTCGTCATTTTTACATCATGAGGAAACAAGAATAAATAGGCATCAGTACTATCTCAGTCTACTGTCTTGTGTGTGTGTGTGTGTTTGTGTAGTCACTTAACTCGTGACATGCTGTCGCTGCCGCTGCCATCGCCACCGCCACCGCCACCGCCACCGCCACCGCCACCGCCACCGCCGCCAGGAATTAATGTTTTCTCTTATCTTGTGCTCTTATTATTACTGTCCGAGTATGTTTACGATGCAAGTTATATGTTTCTGGCACTGTGTGCAGTCTTTGTCTCGTATATTTTTTTTTAAAGGCGGGAGATGACATATTCGGAGTATTATTACAGTGTGTGATACATGTCAGCGTATATGCTTGAGTATATCACGGACTTCTTTCATGGTACATTCACCAAGTGTGCATCATGTTCGTGCAGTTTGTGAACGCCATCTGATGTGTGAAAAAGGTACTATAGCTCACTCGGTTGTATTTTATACCACCAGATGGCAGTGTAAGTCTGTCAAGTGTGCACTTACACCTGTTTGAAAGTTTATTCATTACATGATGTTGGCTTAATTACTGTAGAGGTGGCATCTTTACTCGTGCAAGTTAAACTAAGTCTTCTGGCGTTAGTAATGGTGCTGAGAGACGTTGTAGTTGTGACTAGGTCTTCTTGCTTCTTGACACCGGCTTTTAACTTCTCCAGTATTGCTGTGGTTTTATTCTTGGGGAAGCGCTAGATCCATTACCCATACATCCCAGCGGAACAGGAGGTTGCGAGGCCGCTGGGGCGTTGGCCCCCGGAGCACCCTCCAGGTATAGTACAGGTATACCAGGTTCAATCCGAGGTTTGGAGGGATAGCTTTAGTTTCGGAGGTGATCCCCTCCAAGTTCAAGGGGTGCTATTGGGGTCAGGGAAAAGTCGGGTATATCCTTGATAATCCAGATTTCTTTATTACAACCGGGGATATCTTAACTTTTAAACCCCTTTAAAGAAAAGGTACTATATTTTTTTATACCATAAAGTTTAATTATTATGTTTAATTTATTAACATTTTTTTTTATTAGGGGGGCTTCTTACCCCAAATTCAAATAATTTTGGCAAAAAGGAACAATACTGTCCTTTTTGTTTGAAAACCTAACCTCCCATAGGGGGACTTAAAAGGGGTCCCAGACCATTTCCCCAAATCCCAGGG
Source organism: Cherax quadricarinatus (assembly GCF_026875155.1). Taxonomy (NCBI): domain Eukaryota; kingdom Metazoa; phylum Arthropoda; class Malacostraca; order Decapoda; family Parastacidae; genus Cherax; species Cherax quadricarinatus. The sequence continues at coordinate 28,030,432 of NC_069432.1, forward strand.
ACAAAAAGGTTTCAAAAAGGACCAACTTGGTGGACCCCTCCATATAACGGTATAAATTCCCAATCCAGGTTTAGGGTCTTCTTGTTTTCTAGTTTTAATCCCCTCCCCCGGGTTCCAGTGAGGTTTTCTACTTGAAGGGCAGGGAGAAAACTCCCAATGTTTTTTTCTTAAACAATTAAATTAGTCTTAACCTTTAAACATGAAAACATTTTTAATTTAAATTTAAATAATTTTTTAGCAAATTTTTTTTAGTGTTACTATTTTAAAAAAATTTTAAAAAAAGGGAAATGACCAATGGAAATTCAAAAAATCCCTTTATTTAGGGAGAGGAGTTACCAAAACCTGGTCCTTGGAATTTACATTACAGTGGTGCTTGTAAATTCCAAGAGGGCCTTTTGTGTAATATTCTCCATATGCCTGGTGGTTTTTTATTTCACAGGCTAGGTTTTTGTTTTAATTTTCTCACACTAGTGTGTCGGGTGGGTAATATTTCTGAAGCTTAGGGCTCTGGTGGGAATACTTACAGTGGGGCCGGTTTAAATCTGCACCCTTAAAGTGTCTGGTGGGTAAAATTTAATAGGTGTCTGGTGGGTAATATTTTAATAGTGCCGGGTGGGTTTAATTTATCACACTTTTAGGGCTCTGTGGGGTAATTTTTTCACACCTGGGTGCTCTGGTGGGTAATATTCTCACAGCTAGGTGCTCTGGTGGGTAATATTCTCACAGCTAGGTTGCTCTGGTGGGTAATATTCTCACAGCTAGGTGCTCTGGGGGGTAATATTCTCACAGCTAGGTCTCTGGTGGGTAATATTCTCACAGCTAGGTGCTCTGGTGGGTAATATTCTCCAGCTAGGTGCTTGGTGGGTAATATTCTCACAGCTAGGTGTTTCTGGTGGTTAATATTCTCCAGCTAGGTGCTCTGGTGGTAATATTCTCACAGCTAGGTGCTCTGGTGGGTAATATTCTCACAGCTAGGTGCTCTGGTGGGTAATATTCTCACAGCTGGGTGCTCTGGTGGGTTAATATTCTCACAGCTAGGTGCTCTGGTGGGTAATATTCTCACAGCTAGGTGCTCTGGTGGGTAATATTCTCACAGCTAGGTGCTCTGGTGGGTAATATTCTCAAGCTAGGTGCTCTGGTGGGTAATATTCTCCAGCTAGGTGCTCTGGTGGGTAATATTCTCACAGCTAGGTGCTCTGGTGGGTAAAAATTCTCACAGCTAGGTGCTCTGGTGGGTAATATTCTCACAGCTAGGTGCTCTGGTGGGTAATATTCTCACAGCTAGGTGCTCTGGTGGGTAATATTCTCACAGCTAGGTGCTCTGGTGGTAATATTCCACAGCTAGGTGCTCTGGTGGGTAATATTCTCACAGCTAGGTGCTCTGGGGGGTAATATTCTAAACAGCTAGGTGCTCTGGTGGGTAATATTCTCACAGCTAGGTGCTCTGGTGGGTAATATTCTCACAGCTAGGTGCTCTGGTGGGTAATATTCTCACAGCTAGGTGCTCTGGTGGGTAATATTCTCGCAGCTAGGTGCTCTGGTGGGTAATATTCTCACAGCTAGGTGCTCTGGTGGGTAATATTCTCACACCCTAGGTGCTCTGGTGGGTAATATTCTCACAGCTAGGTGCTCTGTGGGTAATATTCTCACAGCTAGGTGCTCTGGTGGGTAAAATTCTCACAGCTAGGTGCTCGGGTTGGGTAATATTCTCACAGCTAGGTGCTCTGGTGGGTAATATTCTCACAGCTAGGTGCTCTGGTGGGTAATATTCTCACAGCTAGTGCTTGGTGGTAATATTCTCACAGCTAGGTGCTCTGGGGGGTAATATTCCCAGCTAGGTGCTCTGGTGGGTAAAAATTCTCACAGCTAGGTGCTCTGGTGGGTAATATTCTCACAGCTAGGTGCTCGGGTGGGTAATATTCTCCAGCTAGGTGCTCTGGTGGGTAATATTCTCACAGCTAGGTGCTCTGGTGGGTAATATTCTCACGCTAGGTGCTCTGGTGGGAAAATATTCTCACAGCTAGGTGCTCTGGTGGGTAATATTCTCACAGCTAGGTGCTCGGGTGGGTAATTTTCCCTCACAGCTAGGTGCTCTGGGGGTAATATTCTCACAGCTAGGTGCTCTGGTGGGTAATATTCTCACAGCAGGTGCTCTGGTGGGTAATATATTCTCACAGCTAGGTGCTCTGGTGGGTAATATTCTCTCACTAGGTGCTCGGGGTGGTAATATTCTCACAGCTAGGTGCTCTGGTGGGTAATATTCTCACAGCTAGGTGCTCTGGTGGGTAATATTCTCCCAGCTAGGTGCTCTGGTGGGTATATTCTCACAGCTAGGTGCTCTGGTGGTAATATTCTCACAGCTAGGTGCTCTGGGGGTAATATTCTCACAGCTAGGTGCTCTGGTGGGTAATATTCTCACAGCTAGGTGCTCTGGTGGGTAATATTCTCACAGCTAGGTGCCTGGGGGGTAATATTCTCACAGCTAGTGCCGGTGGGTATTTCTCCAGCTAGGTGCTCTGGTGGGTAATATTCTCACAGCAGTGCTCTGTGGAATATTCTCACGCTAGGTGCTCTGGTGGTAAATTCAATATCCAAATATTCCACAGCTAGGTGCTCTGGGTATATTCCACAGTAGAGTGATCTGGGGGTAATATTCTCACACTGGTGCTCTGGGGAATATTCCCTCACAGCTAGTTTGGGTAATATTCCCCAACAGCTAGTCTCGGTGGTATTTCCACAGCTAGTGCTCTGGTGGTATTTCTCACAGCTAGGTGCTCTGTGGAATTTCTCACAGCTAGGTGCTCTGGTGGGTAATATTCTCACAGCTAGGTGCTCTGGTGAGTAATATTCTCACAGCTAGGTGCTCTGGTGCGTAATATTCTCACAGCTAGGTGCTCTGGTTAGTAATATTCTCACAGCTAGGTGCTCTGATGAGTAATATTCTCACAGCTAGGTGCTCTGGTGGGTAATATTCTCACATCTAGGTGCTCTGGTGGGTAATATTCTCACAGCTAGGTCCTCTGGTGAGTAATATTCTCACAGCTAGGTGTTCTGGTGGATAATATTCTCACAGCTAGGTGCTCTGGTGAGTAATATTCTCCACAGCTAGGTGCCCCTGGTGGGTAATATTCTCACAGCTAGGTGCTCTGGTTAGTAATATTCTCACAGCTAGGTGCTCTGGTGAGTAATATTCTCACAGCTAGTTGCTCTGGTGGGTAATATTCTCACAGCTAGGTGCTCTGGTTAGTAATATTCTCACAGCTAGGTGCTCTGGTGGGTAATATTCTCACAGCTAGGTGCTCTGGTGGGTAATATTCTCACAGCTGGGGTGCTCTGGTGGGTAATATTCTCACAGCTGGGTGTTTCTTGGTGGGTAATTCTCACAGCTAGGTGCTCTGGTGATAATTTCTCACAGCTGGGTTTGCTCTGGTGGGTAATATTCTCACAGCTAGTGCTCGGGTGGTAAAAAATTCTCACACTAGGTGTGGTGGGTAATATTCTCACAGCAAGGTGCTCTGGTGGTAATATTCTCACAGCTAGGTCTCTGGTGGGTTAATATTCTCACAGCTAGGTCCCTCTGGTGAGTAATATTCTCACAGCTAGGTGCTCTGGTGCGTAATATTCCTCACAGCTAGGTGTTTCCTGGTTTAGTAATATTCACAGCTAGGTGCTCTGATGATTTAAAAATTCTCACAGCTAGTGCTCTGGGGGGTAATATTCCACAGCTAGTGCTCTGGTGGTAATACTCACAGTTAGGGTCCTCTGGTGAGTAATATTCTCACAGCTAGGTGCTCTGGTGGGTAATATTCTCACAGCTAGTTGCTCTGGTGAGTAATATTCTCACAGCTAGGTGCTCTGGTGGGTAATATTCTCACAGCTAGGTGCTCGGTAGTAATATTCTCACAGCTAGGTGCTCTGGTGAGTAATATTCCCCACACCCTAGTGTCTGGGGGTAATATTCTCACAGCTAGGTGCTCTGGTGGGTAATATTCTCACAGCTAGGTGCTCTGGTGGGTAATATTCTCACACTATATGTCTTATCTACCAACCTGTCGGTATTGTATACCATTTGATAATCACTCTGTCAGACACTGCAACACAATGGCATCTTGGTACAGAAGAGAAAACACCTTGGACAATTTTTTCAAGTGAGAATTGTTTGATCTGAGAAGGACATGACCTCCCAGTGGCTACATTCTCACTACTACTACTCTGCACCTCTAATTCCGACAGCATTTAAGTCTCAACACTGTCACTTGATCTTCAGTTAGTTCCAGACTTTGGAACAGAACTTCTCCAGGCTGAGGGGCGGACAACCTCAAATCTACGACTTCAAGGGTGATAGACTGATTACATCGTCTTCACATCTCTACTGCTCCTGCCTACTTTCTGTACTCGACTGAAGAAGCCTACTGTGTAGGCGAAACGTTTGGGAATAAAGTTGCCTAAATGTTGCCTATGTGTCTTATCTACCTGCTCTGGTGGGTAATATTCTCACAGCTAGGTGCTCTGGTGGGTAATATTATCACACCTAGGTGCTCTGGTGGGTAATATTCTCACAGCTAGGTCCTCTTGTGGGTAATATTCTCACAGCTAGGTGCTCTGGTGGGTAATATTCTCACAGCTAAGTGCTCTGGTGGGTAATATTCTCACAGCTAGGTGCTCTGGTGGGTAATATTCTCACAGCTAGGTGCTCTGGTGGGTAATATTCTCACAGCTAGGTGCTCTGGTGGGTAATATTCTCACAGCTAGGTGCTCTGGTGGGTAATATTCTCACAGCTAAGTGCTCTGGTGGGTAATATTCTCACAGCTAGGTGCTCTGGTGGGTAATATTCTCACAGCTAGGTGCTCTGGTGGGTAATATTCTCACAGCTAGGTGCTCTGGTGGGTAATATTCTCACAGCTAGGTCTCTGGTGGGTAATATTCTCACAGCTAAATGCTCTGGTGGGTAATATTCCCCACAGCTAGGTGCTCTGTTGGGTAATATTCTCACAGCTAGGTGCTCTGGGGAGTAATTTTTCCTCACAGCTAGGTGCTCTGGTGGGTAATATTCTCACAGCTAAGTGCTCTGGTGGGTAATATTCTCACAGCTAGGTGCTCTGTTGGGTAATATTCTCACAGCTAGGTCCTCTGGTGGGTAATATTGTCACACCTAGGTGCTCTCGTGGGTAATATTCTCACAGCTAGGTGCTCTGGTGGGTAATATTCTCACAGCTAGGTGCTCTGGTGGGTAATACTCTCACAGCTAGGTGCTCTGGTGGGTAATATTCTCACAGCTAGGTGCTCTGGTGGGTAATATTCTCACAGCTAGGTGCTCTCGTGGGTAATATTCTCACACATAGGTGCTCTGGTTAGTAATATTCTCACAGCTAGGTGCTCTCGTGGGTAATATTCTCACAGCTAGGTGCTCTCGTGGGTAATATTCTCACACATAGGTGCTCTGGTTAGTAATATTCTCACAGCTAGGTGCTCTCGTGGGTAATATTCTCACAGCTAGGTGCTCTCGTGGGTAATATTCTCACAGCTAGGTGCTCTCGTGGGTAATATTCTCACAGCCAGGTGCTCTCGTGGGTAATATTCTCACACCTAGGTGCTCTCGTGGGTAATATTCTCACACCTAGGTGCTCTCGTGGGTAATATTCTCACACCTAGGTGCTCTCGTGGGTAATATTCTCACACCTAGGTGCTCTCGTGGGTAATATTCTCACAGCCAGGTGCTCTCGTGGGTAATATTCTCACACCTAGGTGCTCTCGTGGGTAATATTCTCACACCTAGGTGCTCTCGTGGGTAATATTCTCACAGCCAGGTGCTCTCGTGGATAATATTCTCACACCTAGGTGCTCTCGTGGATAATATTCTCACACCTAGGTGCTGTCGTGGGTAATACACTCTCTCACAATATTTTACACAGTTTCATGCATAAGAGTTTACACTTAGAACAGCACTATAGTAAACAGTTTATTTAACAAAGTTGGACGCACACGCTGCGTTGCAATTGTTTAACTAAGTCAGGTAATAAACAAATCAGTAAATGATCAAATAAATTATTAAAGTAGGATGAACAGACGAGTATTTAACCATCACAATAAATGTGTTGATGTGTGTGTGACAAAGAAGAGAGAGAGAGAGAGAGAGAGAGAGAGGAAAAAGAGAGAGAGAGAGAGAAGAAGGAGATAGAGAGAAAAGGAGAGAGAAGAGGAGAGAGGGCAGAGACACCTGGATTTCCCGGGAATAACTCAAATATTTTTTGTTTCAGTACAACGTATGGTGGCATCCAGCTTGCGAATATCAAACCTCGTAAACTGCGCGTTGTGTTTACAGATTTACACTTTATAGTGTTAGGGTGGGTCACAGTTGCAAACAGCGGGATGTGCACGGTGCACTCCGCCTCTATAACGCCTTCCTCTTTATCATTTTTTTTTTCTTTATTTCATGTGGTCTAACTCACGGCTGACATAAAAATTTCCCTTTCTCCGTGTAGGGAACAGCCTGTCCTGAGACATGACAGTTCCTATGATGGTAACTCCCGTACTGCTGAAGGTTTGTTTTCTGGAGCTGCGGGTCATGATGTGACTTAACACCCCGTCAGGAAACACTTGTCCTGTTTCCTGACTAATCTTACCTAACTAATACCTTGATGATTGCCTTTGATAGTTTCGAGAGTCTTGCTTTCCTCGAGCCATGCCAGGTCCAGGCTGTTGGTGCTAGCCCGGGACCAGGCTGTTGCTGCTGGAGGCTGCTGCTCACATATCCATCCAGCCTGATACGGCGCCTGGTGAAAATACTTGTCCATTTTCTCTTGATACTTCTAACCTTTTTCAGCCCGTGTTGATATTCCCCAAGAGTTTTTAGAAATCTGCTTTGCCTTTCCAAACCTAATTAGTTTATTGTCTAACCTTAAACAAACATTTTTTTTTTAGACATTACAGGCTTGCATCAGCGTGTTAACAGATGGAAGCAACGGTTTTTATGACTTGACGTGCTGTTAGGGGTAACAAGGTAACATTTAGGAAGCATTCTGGAAACGGTTTAGCTGGACTAGTCCTAGAGGTGAAAATACAGTGCCTGCACTTTGAAAAAGGTTGGGGAGGCTGCAGTTCGAGAGTCGCTAGCTGTAATGTTAGCAGCATTTTGTAAGACGTGATTTCAATGAATGATGGTGAAAGGTTTCTTTTTTTCCCGGGGCACCTTTGCGAGTTTGGGCCATGTGCTAAAAAAAAAAAAAGACATCATCCCAGCAAAAAGGGCAAGAGAAGCTATACATGGGAAACAGAAGATAGAATAGATAGAAAAATTTATATTATAATATTTAATTAAATATATAATTTTATATATATATATATAATATATATAATATATTATTATATACATAAAAATAATATATAAAAATATTATATATATCAAAAAATATATTAAAATAATAATATTATAAAATATATAATATATATAATATATATTATATATATAAATATATATATATATATATATATTTATATATATTATATATTTATTTAAAATACCCTAGGTAGTGGGTTTGGGTAAAACCAAACCCCCCGGGAGGTACTACCGTCCCCCAAAGTGAGTTTTAAAACAAAACCCTTTGAAATTTTTTTTTTAAAAAGTTGGGTAGGATTGCTGCTGTCCATTTTTCTGTCTCATGAACATGCAAGATTTCAGGTACGTCTTGCTACTTCTACTTACACTTAGGTCACACTACACATATATGTACAAGCATATATAAACACACCCCTCTAGGTTTTCTTCTATTTTCTTTCTAGTTCTTGTTCTTGTTTATTTCCTCTTATCTCCATGGGGAAGTGGAACAGAATTCTTCCTCCGTAAGCCATGCGTGTTGTAAGAGGCGACTAAAATGCCGGGAGCAAGGGGCTAGTAACCCCTTCTGCTGTATATATTACTAAATGAAAAAGGAGAAACTTTCGTTTTTCCTTTTGGGCCACCCCGCCTCGGTGGGATATGGCCGGTGTGTTGAAAGAAAGATATATAATATATATATATATATATTTTTTTTT
>NC_069432.1:28043463-28079095 GCF_026875155.1 Cherax quadricarinatus
GACGTACTACCATATATCTTGTTCTCTCACACATAAACAGCTGAAGGTTTTACTAGGTAAAAGTATAGTTCCTATCATTGAGACACTGGTCATCTCTCTGTGGTACTTCTTGCAAATGCCTTCTACTCTATTCAGAGTAGAAATTAGTAACAAGTGTGTGGGCTATTACCGTATTTCCGGCATATAAGGCGCGCCTTTTCCCACAAAAAAAGTTGGGAAATCAGCCTGCGCCTTATATGCTCAAAGTCAGGATCAAGGGTTGGCTTTGGGTTATACTTCAGCGGAAAGTAAGAGGATAATTAACCCTTTAATATGATTACTGGTTTACCGTTATAATAGTTCTGTTGTGCGCCTTATATCCAAAAAAATACAGTAACAACTTGTGGGTTGTTAACAACGTGTAGGTTATTACCAGCGTGTGTGGGTTGCTAACAACTTTTATCCCGTGAACAAGATCATATTATCTAATACACGACTTGGTCGGTGTATTTACACAAATCATGCGATAATTTGCAGCGTACAGCACCTCTCTTTGTTTCTCCTCTGTAGATAATGTAAACAGACCTCTAGGTACTGCTTACCATTACCCCTTGCTCAGTTTCGGATGTAAAGAATCCATTAGCGACTGCCCAGTGCAAGCAAGAAATTGAGTCGTTAAAAGGTATCGTAAATACTTGGTTAACGATTACGTAAAGTCTTTAACAATAAGAATGTTTTTGAGTTGCAGAAGGCAGAATGGCTGGGGGTCTGGTGCATTAAGTGATACTTACGTGGTTATCACGTTAAAGTTAAGTGATTATCACGTTAAATGTTCACGGAAGGCTTTTGAAGGTTTACTTTAGCATGTTAGCTGGTTTATGGAAGAGTGGAAGTTTTGATGGGGAAGGGGAGGGTCTTTTGGCTGTGTTGTAGTTGGGCGAGATGGTGGGTGTGCTAGGTTGTGGTTGTGAAAGATCCTTGTTGTGGTGGACCGTGGTTGTGTTGGATTGTGGTTATGGTTGTGTTAGAGGGACCTGTGAGGGACCGTAAATTCAACCTACCCAACAATCTCCACCTGACTCTTCACCCTATAAATACTCATGTGCTATTCGCCCAGTGGATCTGTGTGTAACTTGATAAAGTCCACTGTGTGGGCGAACCGTTGTCAATAAAGGATCGCATTATACAGCATTTGTGTTCATTTTTACAACAAGATAACATATACAGAAAGTTATTTTAATTTAAGAGAGGTAATCTGTAACAGGGGTCGGGTTGTGAGCTATCGTAGAGGAGCGTGTAAGTTGGTGTAGCTGTGGCGGATGTTACGGCGGCGACGTGGGAGTCATCAGTCAGGATGAATTAATGACTTGGATTCAATGAAAACCTGAGAGTCAGTGCCTCCCTGCCTCTCATGCCTCGCCACACTTCCATTACACTCGCACTGAAATAAACCTGGGAAGGTACACTTGCGGGTAATTTACACTTTAGACCACATTATAAGACTTTTTCGTTATGCATATACATTTTTTTTTCATTTTGGCTTGGGGTTATAATAAGTTTGTGGGGCATAACAGAAGAGGGTGTGATGTGTCCCCTGTGTTATGAGGTTGGAGGGCACGCCTTCACCAACCACAACCCAACTACGGCTTCCAATATCGGTAACTCCTGAACTAACGATCGTTAAGGCCGCCCCTCAAATATGCAGCACTGAAATTGGCTGGTAGAGTGCAAGCATGTCATTCCTACTCCGCCTGGGTGAATGGCACTGTCGTATGAACGTGTTATGGTGTTTTGTAGTTTGGCAGGTGTGGTGTACGGTGTCTTGTAGGGTGGCAGGTGTGGTGTACGGTGTTTTGTAGGGTGGCAAGTGTGGTGTACGGTGTCTCGTAGGGTGGCAGGTGTGGTGTACGGTGTCTTGTAGGGTGGCAGGTGTGGTGTACGGTGTTTTGTAGGGTGGCAGGTGTGGTGTACGGTGTTTTGTAGGGTGGCAAGTGTGGTGTACGGTGTCTCGTAGGGTGGCAGGTGTGGTGTACGGTGTCTTGTAGGGTGGCAGGTGTGGTGTACGGTGTCTTGTAGGGTGGCATGGATGGTGTACGGTGTCTTAGGGTGGCAGGTATGGCGTACGGTGTCTTTTAGGGTGGCAGGTGTGGTGTACGGTGTCTTGTAGGGTGGCAGGGATGGTGTACGGTGTCTTGTAGGGTAGCAGGGATGGTGTACGGTGTCTTTTAGGGTGGCAGGTGTCGTGTACGGTGTCTTATAGGGTGGCAGGTGTGGTGTACGGTGTCTTGTAGGGTGGCAGGTGTGGTGTACGGTGTCTCGCAGGGTGGCAGGGATGGTGTACGGTGTCTTGTGTATCTTCGTTCTTGATCTTCGGAAACTAAAGTTCCGTCTAAGTCAGCAAGTGGTCCAGGTCACCCGACATGTCTTCACGTTTTATACCCAATTTATGGATTAGATGTGAACTCTTCCGGCCTCAGTATTGTGACTGTATGTAATGTTGTATGTAGTGTTTGTATAGTTCCTGAGCGCGAGTACAGTGTTTTATGGCCAGAGTCACGGTGTCAGAGTGCAGTTGTGACTTACAATGGCACAGTACTTATAACAACCACAGTACTACAGTTGGGTACAGTGCTACAGTAACAGTCACAGTACTACAGTTGGGTAGAGTGCCATAATAACAGTCACAGTACTACAGTTGGGTAGAGTGCCATAATAACAGTCACAGTACTACAGTTGGGTAGAGTGCCATAATAACAGTCACAGTACTACAGTTGGGTAGAGTGCCATAATAACAGTCACAGTACTACAGTTGGGTAGAGTGCCATAATAACAGCCACAGTACTACAGTTGGGTAGAGTGCCATAATAACAGTCACAGTACTACAGTTGGGTAGAGTGCCATAATAACAGTCACAGTACTACAGTTGGGTAGAGTGCCATAATAACAGTCACAGTACTACAGTTGGGTAGAGTGCCATAATAACAGTCACAGTACTACAGTTGGGTAGAGTGCCATAATAACAGTCACAGTACTACAGTTGGGTAGAGTGCCATAATAACAGTCACAGTACTACAGTTGGGTAGAGTGCCATAATAACAGTCACAGTACTACAGTTGGGTAGAGTGCCATAATAACAGTCACAGTACTACAGTTGGGTAGAGTGCCATAATAACAGTCACAGTACTACAGTTGGGTAGAGTGCCATAATAACAGTCACAGTACTACAGTTGGGTAGAGTGCCATAATAACAGTCACAGTACTACAGTTGGGTAGAGTGCCATAATAACAGTCACAGTACTACAGTTGGGTAGAGTGCCATAATAACAGCCACAGTACTACAGTTGGGTAGAGTGCCATAATAACAGCCACAGTACTACAGTTGTTTTCAGTGCCATTTCTGGCCCAGGACAGTTCTATTAACTAGCAGAACATTTGCTGTTGATAGTACTACTATCACCACCACCACCAACTACTATTACTATTCTTACTCTGTTTCTACTTTTTTCCTATGAATATAACAATAATGTGGAACTACTTCCCCTGCCAGTGCCACCTCTAATCAAAATAGAAATCGTAATATATTTTTCGGTGACATAAACTGAGAGAAAGATAATGTATGTTGGTTGGTTCACCTAGCCTCAACCTGTAGAAATTCTCTTGTCAAAATATAGTTCGTCTGGACGAGATGTCAGAATTTGTGATAGTTACAGCAACGGTGCCACAAGAATCACATTGCCAGAACATCTACGGTGCCAGAACAACCACGGTACCACAATGCAAGATTCTAGCAGTCACAGTGCCAGACTCTGGCAGTCACAGTGCCAGACTAGCAGTCACAGTGCCAGACTCTAGCAGTCACAGTGTCAGACTCTAGCAGTCTGGCACTGTGACTGCTAGAGTCTAGCAGAAACATTCGGTGATATTAGGAACCAGAAAATTGACTTTCCCGCCAAAATGTAGCGTGGCGCGCTGCTGTGGGAGGAAGGAAGGGGATGGTGGTTGGGGGAGAGGGGGAGGGAGGGCAGGAAGAGAGTGGTAGGTGGGAGGGGGAGGGGGAAGAGTTCGCGCCAAAATAAAACCGTTACACACGCAGCACATAAAAATGGCGGGAGGTGTAATTTTCCGGCGCTGTTCTTCACGCTAAGTGTAAATATTTCTCCCGCTGAAACCCGAAACCCCAATAAATATCTGACGACACAATTACCTCGATCATATCCCCCCCTCCCCAGTTTTTTCTTCCCCGCCTCACCCTCTTCACCCCTGGTCCATATTCTGATGTCTCTGGTGCCATTTTTTGATCGACCAGACTGTTGGTATTTGCTGTTTGCATGTCCGTGCGTGCTGGAGATTATTATTATTTTCTTGCCCTCCCTCCCCCCGTCTTTTTTTTTCTATATTTTTCAATAACACGGCAGCTGGGAAGGAATATTGTATTGTAAAATCAATTAGTGAGTGAAAGTTGCGGTGACACTACTGTGTGGCACTGTAATATGTGGCACTACAATGTGGCAATACATATGGCACTGTAACATGTGGCACTATAATGTGGCAATACATGTGGCACTTTAATATGGCAATACATTTGGCACTATAATGTGGCATTATAACATGTGGCACTCATGTGGAAATACATGTGGCACTGTAATATGTGGCACTATAATGTGGCACTAACATGTGGCACTACATATGGCACTATAATGTAGCAATACATGTGGCACTGCAGCATATTGCATTATAACATGTGGCACTACATGTAGCAGTATATTTGGCACTACAATATCTGACACTGGAACAAGTGGCACTACAACATATGACACTACAACATATGACACTACATGTGGCACTGCAACAATGACACTACAACATATGACACTACAACATATGACACTACATGTGGCACTGCAACAATGACACTACAACATATAACACTACAACATGTGGCACTACAACATATGACACTACATGTGGCACTACAACATATAACACTACAACATGTGGCACTACAACATATAACACTGCAACATGTGGCACTACAACATATGACACTACATATGGCACTACAACATGTCAACTCCCACTGTACATACACTAAAAATTAGACACCTCCCAGTGGACACACAAACACGTACGTCTCTCTTTCGCTATATACACCCAGGGACATACACTTCTCGAGGTATACACAGATCATACACTCAGATGTACACACTTAAGATAAGATTTCGTTCGGATTTTTAACCCCGGAGGGTTAGCCACCCAGGATAACCCAAGAAAGTCAGTGCATCATCGAGGACTGTCTAACTTATTTCCATTGGGGTCCTTAATCTTGTCCCCCAGGATGCGACCCACACCAGTCGACTAACACCCAGGTACCTATTTGCTGCTAGGTGAACAGGACAACACGTGTAAGGAAACGTGTCGAATGTTTCCACCCGCCGGGAATCGAACCCGGGCCCTCCGTATGTGAAGCGGGAGCTTTAGCCACCAGGCCACCGGGCCACCGGGCCACCCACTTATCGATGGATTTGTCGCACTTAATTGTAGGAAGCAGTGCGCGCAACCTGGCGCCGGTGAAGGTGGTTACCTGCGACCTCTTATATAAACAATGGTGGACTGATGACATCGACTCAAGGCTGGGGGACTGATAACCTTAAAATTGTCCTGTTCTTCACCATTCTCCTTTGTATGGACTGATGAAGCCACTGTGTGGCGAAACGTTTCCTCACTAAAGATACCCAAGTGTTGCACATATGTCTAATTTATCAACTTGTCGGTTCTCTGGACTATTTATCAGCATTTGGGTATCTTTATTCTGGATACGTTTCGCCACCACTGACTGGCGAAACATTGGACTGAAGAAGCCACTGGCTAGCGATACGTTTCCAGAATTAAGACACCCAAATGTTGCACAAGTGTCTCATTTATCAACTTGTCGGCTTTCTGAACCATTTTTGCATATTAAACAAGTTACCAGTGGATCTAAGGCCATTTATTCATATTAAGCAAGTTACCAGTAGATCTAAAGCCATTTATTCATATTAAACAAGTTACCAGTGGATCTAAGGCCATTTATTCATATTAAACAAGTTACCAGTGGATCTAAAGCCATTTATTCATATTAAGCAAGTTACCAGTAGATCTAAAGCCATTTATTCATATTAAGCAAGTTACCAGTGGATCCAAAGATATTTATTCATATTAAGCAAGTTACCAGTGGATTTAAGGCCATTTATTCATATTAAGCAAGTTACCAGTAGATCTAAAGCCATTTATTCATATTAAGCAAGTTACCAGTGAATCCAAAGATATTTATTCATATTAAGCAAGTTACCAGTGGATCTAAGGCCATTTATTCATATTAAGCAAGTTACCAGCGGATCTAAGGCCATTTATTCATATTAAGCAAGTTACCAGTAGATCTAAAGCCATTTATTAATATTAAGCAAGTTACCAGTGGATATAAAGCCATTTATTCATATTTAAACAAGTTACCAGTGGATCTAAGGTCATTTATTCATATTAAACAAGTTACCAGTGGATCTAAGGTCATTTATTCATATTAAACAAGTTACCAGTGGATCTAAGGCCATTTATTCATATTAAACAAGTTACCAGTGGATCTAAGGCCATTTATTCATATTAAACAAGTTACCAGTGGATCTAACTCCATTTATTCATATTAAACAAGTTACCAGTGGATCTAAGGCCATTTATTCATATTAAACAAGTTACCAGTGGATCTAAGGCCATTTATTCATATTAAATAAGTTACCAGTGGATCTAACTCCATTTATTCATATTAAACAAGTTACCAGTGGATCTAAGGTCATTTATTCATATTAAACAAGTTACCAGTGGATCTAAGGTCATTTATTCATATTAAGCAAGTTACCAGTGGATCTAAGGTCATTTATTCATATTAAACAAGTTACCAGTGGATCTAAGGTCATTTATTCATATTAAACAAGTTACCAGTGTATCTAAGGTCATTTATTCATATTAAACAAGTTACCAGTGGATCTAAGGCCATTTATTTATATTAAACAAGTTAACAGTGGATCTAAGGTAATTTATTCATATTAAACAAGTTACCAGTGGATCTAAGGCCATTTATTCATATTAAACAAGTTACCAGTGGATCTAAGGTAATTTATTCATATTAAACAAGTTACCAGTGGATCTAAGGTCATTTATTCATATTAAACAAGTTACTAGTGGATCTAAGGCCATTTATTCATATTAAACAAGTTACCAGTGGATCTAAGGCCATTTATTCATATTAAACAAGTTGCTAGTGGATCTAAGGCCATTTATTCATATTAAACAAGTTGCTAGTGGATCTAAGGCCATTTATTCATATTAAACAAGTTACCAGTGGATCTAAGGCCATTTCAATTAGTCACTGCGAGTTAAAAAATAACAGATTAGTTTTAAGACAAAAGGCAAGTCAGTCTTAACTGCACGAACAGATTTTTTTCATTAATTCTAGCGTAGTGATGGATATATCCTGGAGAATTTACATGGTGTACAACTTTGTAAGTTTGCGCCAAATCTAACTTGGTAAACTTAACTTTAAGCTAATTTTAAGCTAGTATAATATCCTAGATCAACACTTGCTGTGATTGTTGCTGTTGTGGTGATTGTTGTGGCGGTGATTGTTGTGGTGGTGATTGTTGTGGCGGTGATTGTTGTGGTGGTGATTGTTGTGGTGGTGATAGTTGTGGTGGTGATTGTTGTGGTGATTGTTGTTGTTAGTCTCGTGGCATAATTATGTCAATATATCAATTTAAATTAGATTAGAAATTTGTTAGCAATCTAAGATTCCGTTTTGAGTAATGTTAGACACGAGTTTGGGTAACGGGAGTCAGATGTTTGACAAGGTAAGAACTTCATAGTAAGAAGGAAGTGGAGAGAGGTGTCCTGTGATTAGCGAATGAGTTACGCTCAGTTTGTTGAGAACCTGTCTCTGATTGGCTGGTGAGTGCCAGGTGTCCTGTGATTGGCGAATGAGTTACGTGTAGCGATTAGTTGTTGGGTGACATGATTTGGCTGGCCATAACTACCCTAGCAGCCTGTTATATCACCGAATATGTTATGGCCAAAGACTCTGTTATTGTGCCAATTGCGTTTGAAGTTTGTTAAAGAAATTATTAAATGTAACCACACGCGGCCAGTTTCCACCAACTTTATCTTCTGAGTTTATTTTCAACAATTATATATATATATATATATATATATATATATATATATATATATATATATATATATATATATATATATATATATATATATATATATATATATATTATATATATATATATATATATATATATATATATATATATATATATATATATATATATATATATTGTTGTGTTTACGTCTTCTTCCTGGACTGAAATTACAAAGGAACCAAGCCATTTTCCTCTAAGCCTCTTCTCTCTTCTTTCCGTCTTCTCTCTCCTCCGTCTACTCCCTGTTCGTTCCCTCTTCCTCTCCCCTCCATCACCTCCTTCCTCTTCCTTTCCCCTCCATCGTTTGTTACAGTAGAATAAATCTTTTGTTGCTTCTACAATTATCTATAATTTCTCTTCCAATTATATTTGCTCAAGTTAACCATTGAACTACTTACATTTAGTACATATTTCCACGTTATATATCCTGGCATATTTCCTTCATGTTAGTTGTGTATATAACCCTCGGTTATATATCCTGGTATACCACCTTCGGTTCCATATCACTGGTGTATATTATATCCTTGCATATTTCCTTCTCTGTGTAAGCCTCAGTTGTATATGCTGGTATATCTCCTTCATGTTAATATAGTACATCACCCTTGGTTATACATCCTAGCATATATCATATATATTTTTGAATGATATAATGACAGTTGCGATTGTTATTCTCTGGCATATAGCCTCCCGTTGTTATATCATGGTGTTATATTATTGTACAGTATATATGCTGGTTTTGTTATATTGTGGTATATATTCTGGTGTTGTTATACTGTGGTATATATCCTGGTGCTGTTATACTGTGGTATATATCCTGGTGTTATGCTGTGGTATATATCCTGGTGTTGTTATACTGTGGTATATATCCTGGTGTTGTTATACTGTGGTATATATCCTGGTGTTGTTATACTGTGGTATATATCCTGGTGTTATACTGTGGTATATATCCTGGTGTTGTTATACTGTGGTATATATTCTGGTGTTGTTATACTGTGGTATATATCCTGGTGTTGTTATACTGTGGTATATATCCTGGTGTTGTTATACTGTGGTATATATCCTGGTGTTGTTATACTGTGGTATATATCCTGGTGTTGTTATACTGTGGTATATATCCTGGTGTTGTTATACTGTGGTATATATCCTGGTGTTGTTATACTGTGGTATATATTCTGGTGTTGTTATACTGTGGTATATATCCTGGTGTTGTTATACTGTGGTATATATCCTGATGGTGTTATACTGTTGTATATATCCTGGTGTTGTTATACTGTGGTATATATCCTGGTGTTGTTATACTGTGGTATATATCCTGGTGTTGTTATACTGTGGTATATATCCTGGTGTTTTTATACTGTGCTATATATCCTGGTATATATTATTGCAATAATTCTATCCTGTTTTTCTAACTATAGTTTGCTTTCGTTATTATACCTCCTTCCCTCCCTTCCTTCCTTCCTTCCTTCCTTCCTTCCTTCTTTCTTTCTTCTTCACTTCCTTACTTCCCTCCCTCTCTCTCGCCCTCCCTTTCTCCCTCCCTCCCACCCTCTCTTCCTCCCTCCTTCCCACCCTCTCTTCCTCCCTCTTTCCTTCTGTCCCTCTCTCCACAGGGTCACACCTGGTCCTGACACCCACATTGAGGGCTGTGGCACCGCAATTTCCCTGGCATCAGTGCCACTATAAGCACCTGCACCAAACTCTTATTGCTGGGTCAACCTCAGAATGGAAGTCACAGATTGAGGCAAAACTGGACGTTCTGTGTGTGTGTGTGTGTGTGTGTGTGTGTGTGTGTGTGTGTGTGTGTGTGTGTGTGTGTGTGTGTGTGTGTGTGTGTGTGTGTGTGTGTGAGAGAGAGAGGTAGGCAACAGCTCTTAGCTTGTCAATAAAGTTAGGAATCTTAAACTTGTAAACAGCTTGTCAGTAAAGCTAGGGATCCTTAACATAACCTTGTCAAACCCTGTGTAAAAAAAAAAAAGGAGAGGGATACAACATTACACGCACGACCCACACTTACCTTCCATAGTAACTAATAATGAAGACAGACCAAATTTGGAGACAATAATTGCTCTCTCTCTCTCTCTCTCTTTCTCTCTCTCTCTCTCTCTCTCTCTCTCTCTCTCTCTCTCTCTCTCTCTCTCTCTCTCTCTCTCTCTCTCTCCTCTCTCTCTCTCTCTGTGTAAAACCTGTTCTATATTTTCTTTATTTTAAAGTTATTTTATATATATATTCATTATTCAGTGTTGCTAACCTTCAACAGAGGGTAGAGGGTGAAGTTAGTCACCTGTGAGTCAGAGCTTTCAACTTCTCTCTTACTAACATCTTCGCTGTGATCAAGTTAATGTAGTTGCTCCTGTGTTTTTCCTGGTTTTCTGTTACTCTACTTCAGTGTTGTTGTTTGGGTTGGTGACTGATCCGTCTGTTTTGTTGAACATAATATTTCAGGAGTGCTGAAGGATATCTGAAGCCTGAAGGATGCTCCCTAGTATCAGCGCCCCGCAGCTCGGTCCAAGACCAGGGATCCTGTTGGATCAGAGCCTGATCGACCAGACTGTTACTGCTGGCCACACGCAGTCCAGCGTACGAACCACAGCCCGGCTGCTCAGGAACTGACTAGGAATCCATCCAATTTCACTCCTAAATCCTTCACGTTAGCTTTTTGCTATATTAGTTTTACACTCCGTCCTAGTTTTTATTTCCTCATTTTTTTTCCACGACGAAGTAACTAAAGTTTGTTTTGGTTGAACATGATATTGTCTTCTGCGGCCCAGTAGAAAACTTGGTTGTTATCAACTGGGTGATCTGTAGTGTCCTCAGTGAATGTTACTCTCATGAAAATTCTACGTCTTGCTACTTCTACTTACACTTAGGTCACACTACACACACGTGTACAAGCATATATACACCCACCCCTCTGTTTTTTTTCTTACTAATTCTTGTTCTTGTTTATTTCCTCTTATTTCCATGTGGAAGTGGAACAGAATTCTTCCACCGTAAGCCATGCGTGTTGTAAGAGGTGGCTAAAATGCCGAGAGCAAGTCGCTGGTAACCCCTTCTCCTGTATACATTACTACAGTTAAAAAAAGAAACTTTTGTTTTTCTTTTTGGGCCACCCTGCCTCGGTGGGATATGGCCAGTTTGTTTTTGAAAATTCTAGTAGGAGGAGGGAAAAGATGGAGGCGAGTTCTCTGCCTCAGGACTGAGAACAAGACAATGGACTTCTATTTTTGCGAGAGATATGCGTAAAACAATCGAAACTTAAAGAATCCTTCACGGGAAACGTGAAGAGAATCGAGCGCTCTTTTAAAACCTCCGCCGTCACGCAGTGGGTAATCAGATAGCCCACACTACATTTCTCACCAAATCGTGTGTAGAGAATCGAATCGTATTAAATTTCCCGTTGATCCCCTGCATGTCAGGTCCGGAGTAGGTCTTACAAGGGTTCCAGGCGAGGGTATAATTAACTACACGATACATCTCAGCTGCCATTCCATCTCCCAGGCTCTGTGGCGCTTCTTGCCAAAATTTAGATGCGAAAATTGCTATGCTTCTAGTGAAGTGTGAGGTTGCAAATTAGAGGTAGGGACGCCGGCGTTGTGGGGGGCTTCCCACACACACACCTAATATGTAGATAGATCAGTGTCTTGCGCTACTTCATATTGTCTTAACCAACTAGTGCCAGCGTATAAATTATCGTACACACGCGAGTGCTGGCCTTCGTGCTTCGCCGGTTTAACTTGTCGTACTGCAGCCATTGTTGATTTTTAAGAGTCCCTTAGTAATGCCAAGATTAAGTAGAGTATTTCGGTCGCTGCGCGATCCGGGAAAGGTATTCCCGTATTGAATAACTCCAGCCCACTCTACTTCGAATCTATCCGATAGAAATTGTGCAGATTGCTGTATAAGTGGGTAATGCAGTCAGTTATTAGCCTTGTAGCTCTCAATCAGTCAGACGAGATTCACAAGCCATCACATAGAGAGTAACATCGTAGCTTCCTCAACGAAAATACGAAATTGAAATTAACAAATTAAGACATGCAAAGCCCAGATTCAATTCAGGCGTTTCACTAATAAACACCAGCTTTGTAGGTAGAGTGAAACACCAGCTTTGAAGGTAGAGTGAAACACCAGCTTTGAAGGTAGAGTGAAACACCAGCTTTGAAGGTAGAGTGAAACACCAGCTTTGAAGATAGAGTGAAACACCAGCTTTGAGGGTAGATTGAAACACCAGCTTTGAAGATAGAGTGAAACACCAGCTTTGAAGGTAGAGTGAAACATCTGCTTTGAAGGTAGAGTGAAACACACCAGCTTTGAAAGCAGAGTGAAACACCAGCTTTGAAGGTAGAGTGAAACACCAGCTTTGAGGGTAGATTGAAACACCGGCTTTGAAGGTAGAGTGAAACACCAGCTTTGAAGGAAGAGTGAAACACTAGCTTTGAAGGTAGAGTGAAACACCAGCTTTGAAAGTAGAGTGAAACACCAGCTTTGAGGATAGATTGAAACACCAGCTTTGAAGGCAGAGTGAAACACCAGCTTTGAAAGTAGAGTGAAACACAGGCTTTGAAGGTAGAGTGAAACACCAGCTTTGATGGTAGAGTGAAACACCTGCTTTGAAGGTAGAATGAAACACCAGCTTTGAGGGTAGAGTGAAACACCTGCTTTGAAGGTAGAGTGAAACACCAGCTTTGAAGGTAGAGTGAAACACCAGCTTTGAGGGTAGATTGAAACACCAGCTTTGAAGGTAGAGTGAAACACACCAGCTTTGAAGGTAGAGTGAAACACCAGCTTTGAAGATAGAGTGAAACACCAGCTTTGAGGGTAGAGTGAAACACCAGCTTTGAAGGTAGAGTGAAACACCTGCTTTGAAGGTAGAGTGAAACACCAGCTTTGAGGGTAGATTGAAACACCAGCTTTGAAGGTAGAGTGAAACACCTGCTTTGAAGGTAGAGTGAAACACCAGCTTTGAGGGTAGATTGAAACACCAGCTTTGAAGATAGAGTGAAACACCTGCTTTGAAGGTAGAGTGAAACACCTGCTTTGAAGGTAGAGTGAAACACCACCTTTCAAGGTAGAGTGAAACACACCAGCTTTGACGGTAGAGTGAAACACCAGCTTTGAAGGTAGAGTGAAACACTGGATTTGAAGGTAGAGTGAAACACCAGCTTTGAAGGTAGAGTGAAACACAGGCTTTGAAGGTAGAGTGAAACACCAGCTTTGAAGGTAGAATGAAACACCAGCTTTGATGGTAGAGTGAAACACCAGCTTTGAAGGTAGAATGAAACACCAGCTTTGAAGGTAGAGTGAAACACACCAGCTTTGAAGGTAGAGTGAAACACCGGCTTTGAAGGTAGAGTGAAACACACCAGCTTTAAAGGTAGAGTGAAACACCAGCTTTGAAGGTAGAATGAAACACCAGCTTTGAAGGTAGAGTGAAACACCAGCTTTGAAGATAGAGTGAAACACCAGCTTTGAGAGTAGATTGAAACACCAACTTTGAAGATAGAGTGAAACACCAGCTTTGAAGGTAGAGTGAAACATCTGCTTTGAAGGTAGAGTGAAACACCTGCTTTGAAGGTAGAGTGAAACACCTGCTTTGAAGGTAGACTGAAACACGAACTTTGAAGGTAGAGTGAAATACCTGCTTTGTAGGTAGAGTGAAACACCTGCTTTGAAGGTAGAGTGAAACACCAGCTTTGAAGGTAGAGTGAAACACCAGCTTTGAAGGTAGAGTGAAACACCAGCTTTGAGGGTATGGAGTGAAACACCGGCTTTGAAGGTA
Organism: Cherax quadricarinatus; assembly: GCF_026875155.1. Lineage (NCBI taxonomy): Eukaryota > Metazoa > Arthropoda > Malacostraca > Decapoda > Parastacidae > Cherax > Cherax quadricarinatus. Next base: position 28,057,450 of record NC_069432.1, read on the forward strand.
GAGTGAAACACCACCTTTGAAGGTAGAGTGAAACACCTGCTTTTAAGGTAGAGTGAAACACCTGCTTTGAAGGTAGAGTGAAACACCAACTTTGAAGGTAGAGTGAAACACCTGCTTTGTAGGTAGAGTGAAACACCTGCTTTGAAGGTAGAGTGAAACACACCAGCTTTGAAGGTAGAGTGAAACACACCAGCTTTGACGGTAGAGTGAAACACCAGCTTTGAAGGTAGAGTGAAACACCGGCTTTGAAGGTAGAGTGAAACACCAGCTTTGAAGGTAGAGTGAAACACCTGCTTTGAAGGTAGAGTGAAACACCTGCTCTGAAGGTAGACTGAAGCACAAAGTTTGAAGGTTGAGTGAAACACCAGCTTTGAAGGTAGAGTGAAACACTGGATTTGAAGGTAAAGTGATACACTGGATTTGAAGGTAGAGTGAAACACCAGCTTTGAAGGTAGAGTGAAACACCGGATTTGAAGGTAGAGTGAAACACCGGCTTTGAAGGTAGAGTGAAACACTGGATTTGAAGGTAGAGTGAAACACCAGCTTTGAAGGTAGAGTGAAACACTGGATTTGAAGGTAGAGTGAAACACCAGCTTTGAAGGTAGAGTGAAACACTAGCTTTGAAGGTGGAGTGAAACACCAGTTTTGAAGGTAGAGTGAAACACCAGCTTTGAAGGTAGAGTGAAACACCAACTTTGAAGGCAGAGTGAAACACCGGCTTTGAAGGTAGAGTGAAACACCGGCTTTGAAGGTAGAGTGAAACACCGGCTTTGAAGGTAGAGTGAGACACCAGCTTTGAAGGTAGAGTGAAACACCGGCTTTGAAGATAGGATGAAACACCAGCTTTGAAGGTAGAGTGAAACACCGGCTTTGAAGGTAGAGTGAAACACCGGCTTTGAAGGTAGAGTGAGACACCAGCTTTGAAGGTAGAGTGAAACACCGGCTTTGAAGATAGGATGAAACACCAGCTTTGAAGGTAGAGTGAAACACCTGCTTTGAAGGTAGAGTGAAACACCAGCTTTGAAGGTAGAGTGAAACACCAGCTTTGAAGGTAGAGTGAAACACACCAGCTTTGAAGATAGAGTGAAACACCGGCTTTGAAGGTAGAGTAAAACACGGGCTTTGAAGGTAGAGTGAAACACCAGCTTTGAAGGTAGAGTGAAACACCAGCTTTGAAGGTAGAGTGAAACACTGGATTTGAAGGTAGATTGAAACACCAGCTTTGAAGGCAGAGTGAAACACTAGCTTTGAAGGTAGAGTGAAACATCAGTTTTGAAGGTAGAGTGAAACACCAGCTTTGAAGGTAGAGTGAAACACCAACTTTGAAGGCAGAGTGAAACACCGGCTTTGAAGGTAGAGTGAAACACCGGCTTTGAAGGTAGAGTGAAACGTAACCTTTGAAGGTAGTGAAACACCAGCTTTGAAGGTAGAGTGAAACACCGGCTTTGAAGGTAGAGTGAAACACCGGCTTTGAAGGTAGAGTGAGACACCAGCTTTGAAGGTAGAGTGAAACACCGGCTTTGAAGATAGGATGAAACACCAGCTTTGAAGGTAGAGTGAAACACACCAGCTTTGAAGGTAGAGTGAAACACCGGCTTTGAAGGTAGAGTGAAACACCGGCTTTGAAGGTAGAGTGAAACACCAGCTTTGAAGGTAGAGTGAAACACCAGCTTTGAAGGTAGAGTGAAACACCGGCTTTGAAGGTAGAGTGAGACACCAGCTTTGAAGGTAGACTGAAACACCGGCTTTGAAGGTAGAGTGAAACACCAGCTTTGAAGGTAGAGTGAAAGACAGGTTTGAAGGTAGAGTGAAACACCAGGTTTGAAGGTAGAGTGAAAGACAGGTTTGAAGGTAGAGTGAAACACCAGGTTTGAAGGTAGAGTGAAAGACAGGTTTGAAGGTAAAGTGACGAGGCATGCTCTGGTTATCACAGAGAGACCGTGTTTGTATTCCTGATATTCACCAGTACATTGAGTTTGGAGTCACGCTGGAGTTCCACTATCCAGTCATCAGCGTTGAAGGGGTGAAGTCAGTCGGATAAAGCACTTAGAGATTATCGCATGAAAAGTTCCATTTCAGTTCACCTAATTTCTTCTGCTATAAAGATAAATTACCCATGGCATTAACTTAATACATGGGGCACAAATTAATACTAGGCAGGGCAAAGGAAGATGTGCAGACTGTATACAGTATTTATAAGTGGCAGACCTCAGTGCTGTGGAGCAGACACTGATTCACAACATGGCAGAAACAAGCCGGGATGACACGGCAGGTGCTACAGAAGATAAACGAATACCTGACTAATGGAAGGCAGTCACATTAAGTTAATGGATATAAGAGCGGCGAGAAGTGACGACTGGAGTTCCAAAGGGCTCAATACTGTGATCCATCCTGTTTTTTTTTTTTTTTTTTTTTTTTTTTTTTTTTTTTTTTTTTTTTGTGTGTGTGTGTGTGTGTGTGTGTGTGTGTGTGTGTGTGTGTGTGTGTGTGTGTCCGTGTTTACGATATGTTAAGGTGATAGATGTTTCATGATAATGCTTGTTGATGATGCCATAATGCCGGTTACAATAACCTGCAAGAAGGTGTAGGGTAAAAAAACTGCAAGAGTGTTCTGGCATGATACAGGAGAGAGTAGTCAACCAGAGGAGAGCAACATGAAGAGTGGTAGAAACCGTCTGTAAAATGTTGCTATGTTGTGCCTGCAGTGTTCCTTTACCTATTGTGCAAAAATCTGTGTGTGTGAATCTTGAGTGAGAGGGCATTGAGTGGGGCACACCACGAGAGGAAGTAGTGGAAATAGCATACATGAGTACACTGAGTCTCACACAACACGGGGTGGGCGACCCATCACATCAGCTGAGGAACCATTCAGGAACAATGTGAATACTTTGAGTTAATACACACACACACACACACACACACACACACACACACACACACACACACACACACACACACACACACACACACACACACACAGACCTGGACAGGCTGGACACGTGGTCCAGCAACTGGCTTCTCGAATTCATCCCCGCCAAATGCAAAGTCATGAAGATTGGGGAAGGGCAAAGAAGACCCCAGACATAGTATATGCTAGGTGGCCAAAGACTGCAAACCTCACTCAAGGAGAAAGATCTTGGGGTGACCATAATACCGAGCACGTCTCCGGAGGGACACATCAACCAGATAACTGCTGCAGCATATGGGCGCCTGGCAAACCCGAGAATAGCATTCCGATACCTTAGTAAGGAATCGTTCAAGACACTGTACACTGTGTACGTCAGTCCCATACTGGAGTATGCAGCACCACTTTGGAACCCATACCTGGTCAAGCACGTCAAGAAATTAGAGAAAGTGCAAAGGTTTGCAACAAGACTAGTTCCGGAGCTCAAGGGAATGTCCTACGAAGAAAGGTTGAAGGAAATCGGCCTGACGACACTGGAGGACAGGAGGGTCAATGGAGACATGATAACGACATACAAAATACTGCATGGAATAGATAAGGTGGACAGAGACAGATATTCCAGAGAGGGGACACAGAAAGAAGGGGTCACAATTGGAAGCTGAAGACTCAGATGAGTCACAGGGATGTTAGGAAGTATTTCTCCAGTCATAGAGTTGTCAGGAAGTGGAATAGTCTAGCAAGTAATGTAGTAGAGGCAGGAACCATACATAGTTTTAAGACGAGGTATGACAAAGCTCAGGGAGCAGAGAGAGAGAGGACCTAGTAGCGATCAGTGAAGAGGCGGGGCCAGGAGCTAAGTCTTGATCCCTGCAACCACAATTAGGTGAGTACACACACACACATACACGCACACAGGTGTGATAGAGCTCATGGAGGAGGGAGAGGACCTAGTAGCGACCAGTAAAGAGGCGGGGCCAGGAGTTATGAATCGACTCCTGCAACCAAAATTAGGTGAGCACACACACACACACACACACACACACACACACACACACACACACACACACACACACACACACACACACACATACACACACACACACACACACACACACACACACACACACACACACACACACACACACACACACACACACACACAAAATACTGCGAAGAATTAACAAGGTGGACAGAGTCAAAGGGATGTTAGGAAGTATTTCTTTAGTCATAGAGTTGTCAGGAAGTAGAATAGTCTGGCAAGTGATGTAGTGGAGGCAGGAACTATACATAGTTTTAAGACGAGGTTTGATAAAGCTCATGGAGCAGGGGGAGAGAGGACCTTGTAGCGATCAGTAAAGAGGCGTTGCCAGGAGCTATGAATCGATCCCTGCAATCACATATAGGTGAGTACACACATACACACAAAGAGCTTTTGGAAAATGCTAACTAACACATCCCTCCCTACCATCATCATTTCCTCTCCTAACACTTCCTCCCACCCTCCCTACTTTCCATCCTTCGCTCCTGCCCTCTACTTCCGTCTACATTACTTGCCTCCCTGCTGCCTCAGCCGCGTGTTTTAATAATCACGTTAAATCATAAGTGGTCAAACACTTCTCCTGGGGAACGCCACCGCTCTGTCATTACGTCATAAGGGTCATTACTGCCTGCTGCCCCACAAACAAGCGTAACAGGCTCCCATTTATGTCTTTTGTAAAGGTCTTACCCGGTGGGGGAATATGACTCTTGGGTGAAGGAAATACTAAGGTGAATATGGCACTCAAGGTCATTGTAATGTGTCAAAGTGTGTCAATTACTGAACCTTGTGGTGGTGGTAGTATGGCTGTATGGTGGTAGTGGTGTTGATGGTGGTGGTGGTGGTAGTATGATGGTAATGATGGTGATAGTATGGTTGTAGTGGTGGTGGTAGTATGGTTGTATAGTGGTAATGGTGGTAGTATGGTTGTACGGTGGTAATGGTCGTGGTGGTATGGTTGTAATGGTGGTATGGTAGTATGGTTGTAGTGGTGGTGGTAGTATGGTTGTATAGTGGTAGTGGTGGTAGTATGGTGGTAATGGTCGTGGTGGTATGGTTGTAGTGGTAGTATGGTAGTATGGTGGCAGTGGTGGTGGTAGTATGGTTGTAGTGGTGGTAGTATGGTTATATGGTGGTAATGGTCGTTGTGGTAGTATGGTTGTATAGTGGTAGTGGTGGTGGTGGTACTTTGGTTGTATGGTGGTAGTGGTATGGTTGTATGGTTGTAGTAGTGGTGGTGGTATGGTGGTATTGGCGGTGGTGGTAGTATAGTTGTATGGTGGTCGTGGTGGTGATGATGATGGTAGTAGTGGTGATGGTGGTAGTATGGTTGTATGGTGGTAATGGTGGTAGTAGTGGCGATGGTGGTATGGTTGTATGGTGGTAGTGGTGGTGGTAGTATGGTTGTATGGTGGTAGTGATGGTGGTGGTAGTAGTGGTGGAGGTAGTTTGGTTGTATGGTGGTAGTATGGTTGTATGGTGATGGTGGTGGTGGTGATGGTGGTAGCAGTGGTGCTAGTGGTAGACTGCAGTACTGGTACTAGTGCTTGTCACTATGTACTCTCCAGCCAGGACTACAGTGGTGATGGTGGTAGACTGCAGTACTGGTACTAGTGCTTGTCACTATGTACTCTCCAGCCAGGACTACAGTGGTGATGGTGGTAGACTGCAGTACTGGTACTAGTGCTTGTCACTATGTACTCTCCAGCCAGGACTACAGTGGTGATGGTGGTAGACTGCAGTACTGGTACTAGTGCTTGTCACTATGTACTCTCCAGCCAGGACTACAGTGGTGATGGTGGTAGACTGCAGTACTGGTACTAGTGCTTGTCACTATGTACTCTCCAGCCAGGACTACAGTGGTGATAGTGGTAGACTGCAGTACTGGTACTAGTGCTTGTCACTATGTACTCTCCAGCCAGGACTACAGTGGTGATGGTGGTAGACTGCAGTACTGGTACTAGTGCTTGTCACTATGTACTCTCCAGCCAGGACTACAGTGGTGATAGTGGTAGACTGCAGTACTGGTACTAGTGCTTGTCACTATGTACTCTCCAGCCAGGACTAGTGGTGCTAGTGGTAGACTGCAGTACTGGTACTAGTGCTTGTCGCTATGTACTCTCCAGCCAGGACTACAGTGGTGATGATGGTAGAGTGCAGTACTGGTACTAATGCTTGTCGCTATGTACTCTCCAGCCAGGACTACAGTGGTGATGATGGTAGACTGCAGTACTGGTACTAGTGCTTGTCGCTATGTACTCTCCAGCCAGGACTACAGTGGTGATGATGGTAGACTGCAGTACTGGTACTAGTGCTTGTCGCTATGTACTCTCCAGCCAGGACTACAGTGGTGATGGTGGTAGACTGCAGTACTGGTACTAGTGCTTGTCGCTATGTACTCTCCAGCCAGGACTACAGTGGTGATGATGGTAGACTGCAATACTGGTATTAGTGCTTGTCGCTATGTACTCTCCAGCCAGGACTACAGTGGTGATGATGGTAGACTGCAGTACTGGTACTAGTGCTTGTCACTATGTACTCTCCAGCCAGGACTACAAACGTTCAAAAATTTTCCATATCAAAAACATCAGCAGATACTGGACTCATTTTAATATAGTAAGAACTACGCCAGCTGTGACCCTTCATTAACGTAACAAACACAGTAACCGAACTCACACAGTAACACAGGCTCTTCATGCCCATGTCATCTCATTACATTCACGATGATGTGGAGTACCAGTTCATACTGACTTCAGAATTCAGGTCATAGGAACTGCCTTACTGTGTCATTCGAGTAGAATACACCTTAAAGAAGTACCATTGAGACATACCCCATACCCACAGGGCCTCGTCGACTGCAGTATGGCAATGGGCTTCTACAATTTGCCTCCACTGTATTTACAAATTCTTTGTTAAAATTTTTATTGACTTTTGGTGAATTATGGGATTTGAAATTCAGTTATTTTACAGACAAATCGAAGTTTACAGCTGATGCAGTGACGTTCAGGTCTCCAGAACAGCGGTTGTCATGATTCACTTTTGTAAATGCAATAACATCACAGTAAACAGGTTATATTACAATATGCTAAATAAACAACAGTGAAAATTAGTAAAGTTGCAAGCACTTCGGTGATTTATCACTTTATTAAGGAATAATAACTTGAGAAATCAGGAAAGTGGTTGCAATTTCACTGTTTTTTATTGTGGATATTTTGCACTTATATAGTATAAGTAAAAGGGGATGTTAAGGGAAGAAAATACTCAGCTCCAGGGAGAAACCTCAAGATTTTGAACCTGAAGTAACCTTGTTGTCTTCTCTGAGGCTGTTGGTCTCCTCTCACCACTAGACGTGGTCTCCTCCTCCCTAATATCTCCGTTATATATAAATAAAATCGCAGAACGGAGTTTCATGGAGTGAGGCTCGAACCCGTGACAAGCAATTGCTAAAACTCACTTGCCACCGGTTCGAATCCCGCCCGTTCTGTGACTTGTTGGCAAAAGTGTTGTTCAGATTTCGTGAGCCATAGTGTGTTGTATACTGTTGTATAATTATCAGATTGAAAGACTAGTCTGCGAATATGAAATTTTATGCCTGGGTTTAAGTGAAAAAATCTCTGTTGTGGTTGTAATCACGTACAGGAGAGCTCACAACATCACTGCTTGGTTGTAATCACGTACAGGAGAGCTCACAACATCACTGCTTGGTTGTAGTCACGTACAGGAGAGCTCACAACATCACTGCTTGGTTGTAGTCACGTACAGGAGAGCTCACAACATCACTGCTTGGTTGTAGTCACGTACAGGAGAGCTCACAACATCACTGCTTGGTTGTAATCACGTACAGGAGAGCTCACAACACTGCTTGGTTGTAATCACGTACAGGAGAGCTCACAACACTGCTTGGTTGTAATCACGTACAGGAGAGCTCACAACATCACTGCTTGGTTGTAATCACGTACAGGAGAGCTCACAACATCACTGCTTGGTTGTAGTCACGTACAGGAGCTCACAACATCATTGTTCCTGTATTCTAACATCACATTCAAAAAGAGATTAAGTAATTATACAAGCGAATTTTTACTCCATCAGTTTTAAAGTTCAGTTTGCCTGAGGGGCAGTTAAATTCCAGCACCGTAATTCATACACAAGTTAATGGAAATTTTAACAAAGCGTTAGCAAGCTGTAGATTTGAGCCTTATTGCACAAATTGCATTGAGAGAGATGGGAGTGATGCTTAGATAATATGAATACGGGAGAGTAACTACGATATCATCCAGGTTCCCTGGTTGTTATCATAGTTACTCTAGCCATTAACCAGGTCCCATGGTTGATATCAGAGTTACTCCAATCATCAACCATGGGACCTGGTTGATGGCTGGAGTAATTATGGTTGATGGCTAGAGTAACTATGATATCAGGCTAGATCAGTCAGGCTGTTCGTGCTGGCAATCGCAGTCCACTGTTAGACACCGTAGCCCAACTGACTGGAGAAACAGTCCAACTTGGAAATCGTAGCCCAACTGGTCGGGCACTGACTGGAGGGACTCACCACCCTGTTTACACTACAACTGGTCGGGCACTGACTGGAGGGACTCACCATCCTGTTTACACTACAACTGGTCGGGCACTGACTGGAGGGACTCACCACCCTGTTTACACTACAACTGGTCGGGCACTGACTGGAGGGGCTCACCACCCTGTTTACACTACAACTGGTCGGGCACTGACTGGAGGGACTCACCACCCTGTTTACACTACAACTGGTCGGGCACTGACTGGAGGGACTCACCACCCTGTTTACACTACAACTGGTCGGGCACTGACTGGAGGGACTCACCACCCTGTTTACACTACAACTGGTCGGGCACTGACTGGAGGGACTCACCACCCTGTTTACACTACAACTGGTCGGGCACTGACTGGAGGGACTCACCACCCTGTTTACACTACAGCTGGTCGGGCACTGACTGGAGGGACTCACCACCCTGTTTACACTACAACTGGTCGGGCACTGACTGGAGGGACTCACCACCCTGTTTACACTACAACTGGTCGGGCACTGACTGGAGGGACTCACCACCCTGTTTACACTACAACTGGTCGGGCACTGACTGGAGGGACTCACCACCCTGTTTACACTACAACTGGTCGGGCACTGACTGGAGGGACTCACCACCCTGTTTACACTACAACTGGTCGGCACTGACTGGAGGGACTCACCACCCTGTTTACACTACAACTGGTCGGGCACTGACTGGAGGGACTCACCACCCTGTTTACACTACAACTGGTCGGGCACTGACTGGAGGGACTCACCACCCTGTTTACACTACAACTGGTCGGGCACTGACTGGAGGGACTCACCACCCTGTTTACACTACAACTGGTCGGGCACTGACTGGAGGGACTCACCACCCTGTTTACACTACAACTGGTCGGGCACTGACTGGAGGGACTCACCACCCTGTTTACACTACAACTGGTCGGGCCCACTGACTGGAGGGACTCACCGCCCTGTTTACACTACAACTGGTCGGGCACTGACTGGAGGGACTCACCACCCTGTTTACACTACAACTGGTCGGGCACTGACTGGAGGGACTCACCCCCCTGTTTACACTACAACTGGTCGGGCACTGACTGGAGGGACTCACCACCCTGTTTACACTACAACTGGTCGGGCACTGACTGGAGGGACTCACCACCCTGTTTACACTACAACTGGTCGGGCACTGACTGGAGGGACTCACCACCCTGTTTACACTACAACTGGTCGGGCACTGACTGGAGGGACTCACCACCCTGTTTACACTACAACTGGTCGGGCACTGACTGGAGGGACTCACCACCCTGTTTACACTACAACTGGTCGGGCACTGACTGGAGGGACTCACCACCCTGTTTACACTACAACTGGTCGGGCACTGACTGGAGGGACTCACCACCCTGTTTACACTACAACTGGTCGGGCACTGACTGGAGGGACTCACCACCCCGTTTTACACTACAACTGGTCGGGCACTGACTGGAGGGACTCACCACCCTGTTTACACTACAACTGGTCGGGCACTGACTGGAGGGACTCACCCCCCTGTTTACACTACAACTGGTCGGGCACTGACTGGAGGGACTCACCGCCCTGTTTACACTACAACTGGTCGGGCACTGACTGGAGGGACTCACCACCCTGTTTACACTACAACTGGTCGGGCACTGACTGGAGGGACTCACCGCCCTGTTTACACTACAACTGGTCGGGCACTGACTGGAGGGACTCACCACCCTGTTTACACTACAACTGGTCGGGCACTGACTGGAGGGACTCACCGCCCTGTTTACACTACAACTGGTCGGGCACTGACTGGAGGGACTCACCACCCTGTTTACACTACAACTGGTCGGGCACTGACTGGAGGGACTCACCACCCTGTTTACACTACAACTGGTCGGGCACTGACTGGAGGGACTCACCACCCTGTTTACACTACAACTGGTCGGGCACTGACTGGAGGGACTCACCGCCCTGTTTACACTACAACTGGTCGGGCACTGACTGGAGGGACTCACCACCCTGTTTACACTACAACTGGTCGGGCACTGACTGGAGGGACTCACCACCCTGTTTACACTACAACTGGTCGGGCACTGACTGGAGGGACTCACCGCCCTGTTTACACTACAACTGGTCGGGCACTGACTGGAGGGACTCACCACCCTGTTTACACTACAACTGGTCGGGCACTGACTGGAGGGACTCACCACCCTGTTTACACTACAACTGGTCGGGCACTGACGGGAGGGACTCACCACCCTGTTTACACTACAACTGGTCGGGCACTGACTGGAGGGACTCACCACCCTGTTTACACTACAACTGGTCGGGCACTGACTGGAGGGACTCACCGCCCTGTTTACACTACAACTGGTCGGGCACTGACTGGAGGGACTCACCACCCTGTTTACACTAACAACTGGTCGGGCACTGACTGGAGGGACTCACCACCCTGTTTACACTACAGCTGGTCGGGCACTGACTGGAGGGACTCACCACCCTGTTTACACTACAACTGGTCGGGCACTGACTGGAGGGACTCACCACCCTGTTTACACTACAACTGGTCGGCACTGACTGGAGGGACTCACCACCCTGTTTACACTACAACTGGTCGGGGCACTGACTGGAGGGACTCACCACCCTGTTTACACTACAACTGGTCGGGCACTGACTGGAGGGACTCACCACCCTGTTTACACTACAACTGGTCGGGCACTGACTGGAGGGACTCACCACCCTGTTTACACTACAACTGGTCGGGCACTGACTGGAGGGACTCACCACCCTGTTTACACTACAACTGGTCGGGCACTGACTGGAGGGACTCACCGCCCTGTTTACACTACAACTGGTCGGGCACTGACTGGAGGGACTCACCGCCCTGTTTACACTACAACTGGTCGGGCACTGACTGGAGGGACTCACCACCCTGTTTACACTACAACTGGTCGGGCACTGACTGGAGGGACTCACCACCCTGTTTACACTGCAACTGGTCGGGCACTGACTGGAGGGACTCACCACCCTGTTTACACTACAACTGGTCGGGCACTGACTGGAGGGACTCACCACCCTGTTTACACTACAACTGGTCGGGCACTGACTGGAGGGACTCACCACCCTGTTTACACTACAACTGGTCGGGCACTGACTGGAGGGACTCACCGCCCTGTTTACACTACAACTGGTCGGGCACTGACTGGAGGGACTCACCACCCTGTTTACACTACAACTGGTCGGGCACTGACTGGAGGGACTCCACCACCCTGTTTACACTACAACTGGTCGGGCACTGACTGGAGGGACTCACCACCCTGTTTTACACTACAACTGGTCGGGCACTGACTGGAGGGACTCACCACCCTGTTTACACTACAACTGGTCGGGCACTGACTGGAGGGACTCACCACCCTGTTTACACTACAACTGCAAACAAACTTTCTTCATCTGTCTTGATATTTTTATTATTTTTCTCTCAGTCTGCTCTCATTGTTTTCCTTCTCTTCTCTCTCCTTCTTCTTTTAGCACTTGCTTAATTTATTAAAAAAACGTGGAGATTTAGTCATTTTTATTTCTTGTTTTGTACAGGATTTTGTAAGAGGATATGAGCATGTGAGAAACTGTGTGAGAAGATATGATAGTGTGTTTGTGTGAGTGTTATAGTGTGAGTATTCTAGTGTGAAAGTGTGTGTTAGTGTGAGTGTGTGTGTAAGTGTGTGTTAGTGTAAGTGTGTGTTAGTGTGGAGGTATGTGTGTGTTAGTGTGAGAGTGTGTTAGTGTGAGTGTGTGTATTAGTGTGAGTGTGTGTTAATGTGAGAGTGTGTGTGTTAGTGTGAGAGTGTGTGTTAGTGTAAGAGTGTGTGTGTTAGTATGAGTGTGTGTGTTAGTGTGAGTGTGTGTGTTAGTGTGAGTGTGTGTTAGTGTGAGAGTGTGTGTTAGTATGAGTGTTACAGTGTGAGTATTCTAGTCTGAGAGTGTGTGTGTTAGTGTGAGAGTGTGTGTTAGTGTGGGAGTGTGTGCGTTAGTGTGAGAGTGTGTGTTAGTGTGAGAGTGTGTTAGTGTGAGAGTGTGTGTGTTAGTGTGAGTGTGTGTTAGAGTGTGTGTGTGTGTTAGTGTGAGCGTGTGTTAGTGTGAGTGTGTGTTAGTTTGAGTGTGTGTGTGTGTTAGTGTGAGAGTGTGTTAGTGTGAGAGTGTGTTAGTGTGAGTGTGTGTTAGTGTGAGAGTGTGTGTGTTAGTATGAGAGTGGTTGTGTGTTAGTGTGAGAGTGTGTGTGTGTGTTAGAATGTGTGTCCTCTAGTATGAAAGTGTGTTTGTTAGAGTGTGCGAGAATGCGAGAGGAAATGTGAGAGTGCGAGTGTCAGTATTACTCAAGATTCCTTCGGTTTTCTGTGAAAGGGCGTGAAGTTATGAGGAGGCCGTTGATTGGTTGTTTGTCAGACACCCTTGTCCCACCTCTCTGTCTGTCTCTCCCTTCATCACTCTCTCCCTCCCTCTTTCCCGCTCCTTCCTCAATCCCTCCTTCTCCCTCTCCCCCCACTAAATACATCATAGCTCCTCACCTGGGCAGCATTGTCAAGAAGATTCTCTCTATCTCTCCGTCTCTCCTCCGGTGAGATGTACTTGACAGATAACCCTACTGAGTCATTCTTTACCCTTGTTGTGTTGTAAGCTGATACTGTACCTGTGAATCATATCTTGTAATGGTCAAGCGTAGTTTGGAGAAGTCTTTAGTCACCTTATAAACTCGAAAGGGATTAATAACCCAGGGTAACCCAAAAAAGCCAAGCACTGTGGCTTATTTACCCGCTAGGGGGGTCTTTTACCCTGCTTCCTTACCCAGAGTGCAACCCACGAGAGTCAAATAATTCCAATAGTTATTTGTTGCTAGGTGAACAGAGGTATTTGCCACGATAAAAACTTGCTTTGCACCTGTGCCTTCAAGATTAGTTGTCAACTTTAATTACCTTGAGGATAATTATCTTGCTAATTACCTTAAACATTAACACTTTGAGAGAAATCGCAGACATCAGTACGGGTATTGTTTTACCATAAGTGTGGTAACACAGTACTGGTGTTTGCACTTAAGAACTGATCCCGTTGATTACAGATCAATTAGGCTGGTCAGATTATGTGAGATTGAGGCAAGTGTAGCTAATGTGACTCCTATTTAGCTCAGTTGTACCAGGCTTGGTAACACTGTTACAGCTCAGTTGTACCAGGCTTGGTGACAATGTCACAACTCAGATGTACCAGGCTTGGTAACACCTTTGTGGGTTACCTTAGAACAGATATATTATGCTACGTCATAAGTGATTATTTCACGATGAACTTTCTGCGTAAAATTACACGTACTAAATGATACAATGGCTGGATTGTTAGGTTTCAAGCCTGTTGACTACACGATAGTCCGGCTGAATTACGCCTGTACATCAGCAGTCAAGAATGTTCTAATACCTAGAGTTGGGAATATAGTATTCTTCTCAGTCTATACACACCACTGTGTATGTACACGAGAGAGATACCTCTCAGTGTTTAGTGGGAGGTACTCACCTATTTGTGGTTGCAGGGGTCGAGTCTTAGCTCCTGGCCCCGCCTCTTCATTGGTTGCTACTGGGTCCTCTCTCCCTGCTCCATGAGCTTTATCAAACCTCGTCTTAAAACTATGTATGGTTCCCGCCTCCACTACGTCATTTTCTAGGCTATTCCACTGCCTGACAACTCTATGACTGAAGAAATACTTCCTAACATACCTTTGACTCATCTGAATCTTTAACTTCCAATTGTGACCTCTTGTTTCTGTGTCCCCTCCCTGGAACATCCTGTCTTTGTCCACCTTGTCTATTCCTCGCAGTATTTTATGTCGTTATCATGTCTCCCCTGACCCTCCTGTCCTCCAGTGTCGTCAGGCCGATTTCCCTTAACCTTTCTTCATAGGACATTCCCCTTAGCTCTGGAACTAACCTTGTCGCAAACCTTTGCACTTTCTCTAGTTTCTTGACGTGCTTGATCAAGTGCGGGTTCCAAACAGGTGCTGCATACACAGGTACATACTTTTCAGCGTGTATATATACGCAGAGATACATACTTTGTGTATATAGACGCAGAGATACATACTTCTGTGTATATATACGCAGAGATACATACTTCTATGTATATATACGCAGATACATACTTCTGTGTGTATATACACAGAAATACATGCTTCTCGGTATATACAGCCAAACACACGACTCCTATACAAACAAGTGTAGCTTTTAAAAATCCATAACCCAGGGAAGATTATTTTCGTTAATAAAAAAAGAGTGAAATTCAAACCCATAACATTTTTTTCATACTCCAGCGTCTCCATCCATTAAGTACGCTTTTATTTTTTTGGCCCATGGAAGAACTCTCTGAGTCCTTTTTATTGTTTTGTTTAAACCATTGTTAAGAATTTTATGGGACTGGATATCTTTTGTTTTTTTGTATGGCGGCGTGTGGTGAGTGTGTAGCCTAGCCATTAGTGATGCGAGGCTGTGATTATCCCACACCATTCTCTCACTGCCTCCCTTTTTCTCTCTCTTCCTCTTTCCTTTATCTATGTATCTCTTGTCTTATCTATGTATCTCTTACTTTATCTATGTGTCTCTTACTTTATCTATGTATCTCTTACTTTATCTATGTATCTCTTACTTTATCTATGTATCTCTTACTTTATCTATGTATTTCTTACTTTATCTATGTATCTCTTACTTTATCTGTGTATTTCTTACTTTATCTATGTATCTCTTACTTTATCTATGTATCTCTTACTTTATCTATGTATCTCTTACTTTATCTATGTATCTCTTACTTTATCTATGTATTTCTTACTTTATCTATGTATCTCTTACTTTATCTATGTGTCTCTTACTTTATCTATGTATCTCTTACTTTATCTATGTATATCTTACTTTATCTATGTATATCTTACTTTATCTATGTATCTTACTTTATATATGTATCTCTTACTTTATGTATCTCTTACTTTATCTATGTATCTCTATAAAATAAATTGTTTGTTATAAATCGGCGAAAATCAGTCTGAACATAACGAAGTAGTATACATACCATTGATTTTAAGAAATATTAAATTAGTTGAAACTGATCTATGATATACTCAAAAGAATTTGGCTTAAAAATATATTTTAGGTTAGATTAGGTGAGGTTTCAATGTCAATGCAAAAAAATATATTTATTAATCTGTAATGTATTTTTTTTAAAGTTCGGCCTATTTGGCAAGTTCGGCTTATTAAGCACGACATCTACACATATAGGTGAGTACACACACACGCACACACACACACCACACTGGTAGAGCAGAACAAGAAATTAGAGAGTGCAGCAGTTTGCAACAAGACTAGTCCCGGAGCTAAAGTGTATGGCCTATGAGGAGAGATTAAGGGAACTCAACCTCATGACACTGGAGGATTGGAGGGATAGGGAAAGGGCCATGATAACGACGTACAAAATACTGAGAATTGACAAGGTGAACAAGGCCAGAATGTTTCGGAGATGGGACACAGGAACAAGGGGACACAAAACTGGAAATTGAAAACTCAGATGAGCCACAGAAATGTTAGGAAGTATTTTTTCAGCGTTAGAGTTGCTAGAAACTGGAACAATGTGGAGAGTGATGTAGTGGAGGCAGGATCCATTCATAGATTTAAAAGAAGTACGAGAGAGATTGGACCTAGAAGCGACCAGCGAAGAGGCAAGGCCAGGAGCTATGAATCAACCCTTGCATACACAAATAAGTGAGTACACACACACACACACACACACACACGCACTGTGAGGTGGGCGCCTCAGGAACAGTACCGTCCATAGTTGTCTTGTTTAACTGGTCAATATTTTCCCCGCCCCTTCAAGACTGCGGCCAATATTTGTCAAGCTGTCAGTGACGGGGAAGTGGGCCTAAGTAGGCATTAAGTGGTTTTCCAAGTGGCATCAAGAGCCTGGAAGTAAGTAGTGCAGTAAGTGGCTTCAGGTACGAGGTTTCTGGCAAGTCTTTGCTATCACTTTTATTCACTTTTTTAATTTTATTTTATAACAAGAAAAAGACGTCATATATGAGTTATACAGCCTACAGAATTGTGTCCAAGATAACGTCATCTCTAGATCATCCAGGCTACAGAATTGTGTCCAGGATAACGTCATCTCTAGATCGTCCAGGCTACAGAATTGTGTCCAGGATAACGTCATCTCTAGATCGTCCAGGCTACAGAATTGTGTCCAAGATAGCGTCATCTCTAGATCGTCCAGGCTACAGAATTGTGTCCAAGATAGCGTCATCTCTAGATCGTCCAGGCTACAGAATTGTGTCCAAGATAACATCATCTCTTGATCGTCCAGGCTACAGAATTGTGTCGAAGATAGCGTCATCTCTAGATCGTCCAGGCTACAGAATTGTGTCCAAGATAGCGTCATCTCTAGATCGTCCAGGCTACAGAATTGTGTCCAAGATAACATCATCTCTTGATCGTCCAGGCTACAGAATTGTGTCCAAGATGGCGGACATGTAGCTCCCAGAATATCGTAAATAAAGTCGTGTGCAAATTCTTAGAAAATTCTGTTTTACATTGTTTTTAATGCGGATTTTCTTTCATCTGTGCTGATAAATGTGGTTTGTGTATCGTTGCTCACATACACCCAGCTATCGTATCTCATGTCGCTACTGAGTCATGATCGTTGATTTCCTGAGTGGGTTGAAATCTTAACTGTGGTGGTGTGCTGTAGGCTAGCAAGTGGCTTGACCAGATCACCATCTGACAGACACCCGTGTCAGTAGGTACTCGTCTTGTTTCCTGATAAACAAAACACCTTCACTACCTTAGTACATTATTATTATTATTATAATCAAGGGGGAAGCGCTAAACCCGGAGGATTATACAGCGCCTGGGGGGGGATGTGGAAGGCATTCAGGCTTAATTCGGGGAACTGGAGCACAGATCCAATTCCCTAAAGCAAGAGCCCCTCACCAGCATCAAGGAACCTTCCTTGAGGGGTACCTTAGTACATTATTCCTAACTTGTAAACACACACACTATCGATAAGTGCCTTTGACAAGTAATAACTCTGGTAAACATATGGTAATAATGATATAAAACATTCAGTGATGTTTTTTATGTTATCTTTAACATCATCTTTTATAAGAAAGATTTAATATATTTTTCTTGTTGGGAGACGTTAGTGTATGTATACTATACTTAGTAACTGGTACATATACAGCATGTACATCCATTTATCTAGTACGCCCACGTCTGTGTACGTATATAAGCGCCTACTTTCCTGGGCATATGTATGTATATATATATTATATATATATAATATATATATATATATATATATATTATATATATATATATATATATATATATATATATATGCAATAAGATCACAGTAAACAGGTGATTTCAAAATATGCAAAACAACCACTGTGAAAGAATAGAGAAGTTCCAAGCGTTTTCGTGACTACTCACATTATCAAGGAACAATGAAAGTAAAGCATCAAAGGAAGGTATATAAAGGGGTAGCCCACACCTCACTATCAGATCCCACAACAACGAAACACCTGACGTGAGACAGCAGGCCCGCCGGCCGAACTAGACAGGTCCTTCATACAACCCACCAACAACCTATTCTACCCAAGAAATAGGAAATTTAAAAAATTATTATTTGTCCAATGTATTATTAAATTCTTCCCAAATTCTATTAATTATAAATGGATCTAATTTATATAAACCAAAGGAAATATTCATAATATTCTCAAAACTGCTTTTTATGAAACAAGATTCAATTATATTCCTGTCGACCATGGACTTGCTTGATACTACTTTCTCAACTTTTTGAAATCAATTGGATGGTTAAATCTCTTACATGAATAAATAGAGCATTGGAATCTTGCCCAGTTCTAATGCTATATTTATGTTGTTTTAATCTTAGTTCGAGATTTTTACCAGTTTGACCGTAATAAACTTTATCGCAAATTTTACAAGGAATCTTATAGACAAATCCATCAGCATTTTGGGGGGAATTCTTTATCAAAGTTTTTTACTGTATCAAGATTTTTGAATACAACTTTAATATTAAAAGTCTTAAGAAGAGAAGGCATATCAACCAAGTTTTCATGGTAAGGGAAAACCCAACATTTTTTTAGTTGAAAAAGGGCTGGTTGTCCCTTTTTGGATTGTAAAAAGTATTTCTAGAAAACTTTAAAAGATTTATAATTTTTATTTTTTGGGGTATTTCAAATCATTACCTATTTCATAAATTTTGGATATTTTCCTCATCTATGAATTCTGGACTACAAATTGTAAAGCTCTCAAAACATTGATGAGAAAACCAGCAGTTTGACTCTATCTTGATGCGAGGAATAATAGTGGACATAGGAAACAGTTATTTGTAGGTTTTCTGTAAATTTTAAATTTGAATTCATTATTATCCTTAATAATTAAAACATCTAGAAAAGGCAACGAGTTATTTTCTTCAAACTCAACAGTAAAATTTATAGAATGGGCTAAGCTATTTAATTTGCCAAGGAAATGGTGTATATCTACATTTTGTGTGTGTGTGTGTACTCACCTAGTTGAGGTTGCGGGGGTCGAGTCCGAGCTCCTGGCCCCGCCTCTTCACTGATCGCTACTAGGTCACTCTCCCTGAACCGTGAGCTTTATCATACCTCTGCTTAAAGCTATGTATGGATCCTGCCTCCACTACATCGCTTCCCAAACTATTCCACTTACTGACTACTCTGTGGCTGAAGAAATACTTCCTAACATCCCTGTGATTCATCTGTGTCTTCAACTTCCAACTGTGTCCCCTTGTTACTGTGTCCAATCTCTGGAACATCCTGTCTTTGTCCACCTTGTCAATTCCTCTCAGTATTTTGTATGTCGTTATCATGTCCCCCCTATCTCTCCTGTCCCCCAGTGTCGTCAGGTTGATTTCCCTTAACCTCTCCTTGTAGGACATACCTCTTAGCTCTGGGACTAGTCTTGTTGCAAACCTTTGCACTTTCTCTAGTTTTTTTACGTGTTTGGCTAGGTGTGGGTTCCAAACTGGTGCCGCATACTCCAATATGGGCCTAACGTACACGGTGTACAGGGTCCTGAACGATTCCTGTGTGTGTGTGTGTGTGTGTGTGTGTGTGTGTGTGTGTGTGTGTGTGTGTGTGTGTGTGTGTGTGTGTGCACTATTCATACATACGTAGATACAGATACGTGCGTCTACTACGCAATGGCACCTGTGTAGTAGTATACACATGTGTGTGTTCATTTCCCTTACATCCCATGTGCATCAGTGTGCGTATATGCAAAAGCCTATAGATATTTACACTCTCAACCATTGTGAACACAGACCACCTTGATTGTCTCATATGGTCAGTCTGTGTGTGTTTGTGTTTGTGTGTGTGAGCACCTGTTTATAGTTACAGTAGTAGAACATTGTTGTTATATACTCATTCTTATTGGTTATATTGATGTCACCTTCAGTATTCAACTAACACCTGTGCGTCTCCTTATTGATAGTTCATTTTTTTTTTCTTACAAATGGTACACTCGCATTATGCTGCTCCCCTGATCTGTTTGACTTCAGTAGGTCGACGAGGATACCGTCAAACATTCTACTAAAAAAAACATTCTACTGTGAGTTTTGTTAGACTTCAGTAGGCCGATGAGGATACTGTCAGATATCCTACCGTGAGTTCAGTAGTTACAACAGCTCTGGAGGTATCGTTCCAGCAGGACTGATGTGTCTTGTACCTAGAGATAACCATTGTCAGTGCTTGGTAAACATGAGCAACGGCTGTCTCGTACTATCCAGGATATGCATATATGCAAGTGTTTGGGAGTATGCTTTCCTATGTTTCTGGGTCAAGCTCTAGTCCCTGGACCTCATGTCTCAAGTCTCGACCGGTAATCGTGTGATGGGATGCATCTCTAGCCCCTTGAGTTCTCTCGTGTTTACATTTGACTTCGTGTATGGAGTTCTCCTCCTCCCCCTCCTCCTCCTCCTCCCCCCCTCATTTAGTGCATGTACCTTCTTCACCGCCCTCACGCTCAACACATTCTTTGTTATATATCTTTAACTCACACTGGCTGTCAGTTTCCAGTGGTGACCTTTGTGCTGATTCCACCCCTTTCAAACAGTCAATTTTTTTTTATCCACTTCATCATGTGTGTTTGATCCTGTCTCCTCTGATATCTATCCTAATAGCTTAATCTCTGATCTCAAGGACTAGTCTGATTGTCAGTCTTTGGACCTTTACATTTTGATGTGATAGTGATTCTACGATGTTAGTAGATGCTCCAACTGGGACATCAAACACTGTGTCTTATCATGAATAAATCTTTCTTAAGGCTACTAAAATGCAATCATTTAGTTAGTAGTGTTGTATACGCCAGTGGCGTTATTCTATCTCTGTGAGCCTCTAGTTTCAAGTTGGATGTTGTGTCTACCTTTTGCTTGTGACTGTGACCATGACTGCCTGTTGTCTCCCGCTCAGTAATGTACTACTGCTTTTCCCCCTTCTTCCCATCCTAACTACGTTGAACTTGCTGAGTTTGAGTTTAGGTTGCCACTTATTAACAGTGTTCCAACAGTCACTTACTAGAGGGTTCTCACAGCAACTTAAGGGACACGTTATTTCCCCTGTCTTCTAATAACATGTTCATTTTTCCCCTATAATCTACCTTGTCCATAATTACTATCGTATTTACTTTTGGGTTCCTAAGGTAGATTATAGGGAAAAAATGAACATAGAGACAGGGAAACTCACGCTTCCTTAACACGCTGCAGAGGCCCAGGCAAACGTCAAGGTTTAGTTTAAGTTTAATATGTTTATTAAGCACCCCATACCCCCTCCTTGTGGGCGGTTAATCAAAGATTACAGAGGTACATAATGGGTCAGGGACTGGGCCTCAAAGTTTTGATAGCTGAGCAAATTACAGAGGTAATGAAATTTACAATTTACAAAGGTAATGAAACTCACAATTTACAAAGGTAATGAAACTCAGGTAGGTCTAGTCACAATCATGACAAGTTACAAAGGTATTTACAGATTACAGAGGTACACAGTGGTCAGGGGCCGGGCTCCAAAGTTTTGATGGCTGAACTAGGTCCCTAAAATGAA
>NC_069432.1:28079595-28109120 GCF_026875155.1 Cherax quadricarinatus
GAGGCGGGTGTCCTCGCCCCACTTGGTCTTGGAGTAGTTCTTGGGCAGCGGGATGAGGTCGTCCTTCTTGCCCCGACGACGACCCCGGCGACGACGACGCTGCTGACGCTGCAGACGTCGCTGACGACGACGCTCCTCCCGGGCAGCTTCCTCCTCCTGCTGAGAAAGATAATGTCAGGAAGAAGAGGAGGAGGGAGAAACGAGAAGATAAAAATAATGGTTTAGAAGTAGGGAGTGTTAGTGAACAACAGAAAATAGATGTGATCTTAATGTGTATTGTATGTGTATGTGTATGTGTATATGTGCGTGTGTGTGTGTGTGTGTGTGTGTGTGTGTGCATGTGTATGTGTATATGTGCGTGTGTGTGTGCATGTGTATGTGTATATGTGCGTGTGTGTGTGTGTGGGGGGGGGGGTACACCGCAACACTGCGGGCTGTACAGACGTACCTGAGGTAGGAGAGGCGTGAAGGGATGGTGTTCGTGAGGGAGTGGCAGCTCGTTGGTGAGAAGGGCGTGGGTGTGGGCGTTCCCCACGCCCATGCCACCCTCTACCATCTCCACGTCCTCCCACGGGTCCTCCAGGGATCTTCGCTCCCGCACCAGCTCTGCATCCATGTATAGATAAAACACACCTACATTAATGGATACCTGTATATAGAACCCTGACTAGCTAGGTACAGGAACAAGGGTACAGGAGCGGGAGGCACAGGTGCTAAGGATAAAGAAACAGGTGATGAAGACATTTACTAAGTCACGTTACTGAGCGGCGGAAGCAAGCACCCACAATATTGTGATTTGTACAAGATTTGCAGCCACGGCTTTCATTTGTGAATAACACACGTTGATTAACCTGCTGATGGAAATTACCCCGAACTACATCAATTAATTAGCCTGCTAATTTGGATTAACACACGCCACTAGAGTTAACTAACCTGATACAGTAGCAATAGCATTCGCTCAACGGGACCTAGCCTGATAATATAAATTAATATAATCATTATTAGAGTTAATTACTCTGATAATATAAACTGCCACGCACTTTGTAAGTTAATTAACCTGCTAGTGTAAATGAAAAAATATGCTGCTTAACTAGCATTCAACATAAGAGTTAGCTAAGTTGAACAATTACCTGTTGAATTAGTGGAAGAAATCTGGCGAGCATAGCGACTGTAGTGGGTTGAAGACGCCTTGTGGTGGGAGGAGGACTTTCTGTGGGTGTTCCTGGCGCGGGCGTGGTGTGGCCGTGGGCGTGGGTGCGGGCGGGAGAGGTTGAGAGCAGCCAGGCCCAGGGCAGACAGGTCGAGGATAGCAGAATCGCTGCTGTAGAGCAGCAGCAGCGGAAGGGTCTTAGAGGAGGTGACTTTTGCTTTCATCCTTGTGGTCTTGGGGGTCTTCTCATCCCCGCCGCCCGTCTTGAGGTAGCGCCCACGTCGTAATTCTTCCACCCGCACGCCCATACGCCCACGGTGTGCTCGTCCCCTGCTGCCTGCCAAAGCTTCCTTCACGGCTCGTGTCACCTCCACATCCTAGAACAGTGTCAGTGTTTACAACATTCTAACTCACAGAACACTGTCAGTGTTTACAACATTCTAACTCACAGAACAGTGTCAGTGTTTAAAACATTCTAACTCACAGAACAGTGTCAGTGTTTACAACATTCTAGCATTCTTGTCATAAAATACCTCACTATCTATCAACATCAAAACAGTGCTTAAATTTAAAAAAATAGATATAGCTAAAATAAATTCTACATCTTTTCTACATTTTCAAATCTTAGAAAAATAAGTAATTTGTAGACACGATGGGGCCTTATATCACGAAAGAGGATTCATTACTAAATTAAATTTAGTGATGTTTACAATGGGGAAAGAAAGAATTTTATTAACAGAAGCACTAGGAATAATATATAACTGGAACCCAAGAGAAGTAAGATATTGATAGTCATTGTTTTGGTTGGATAGTTAATGGAATTTTAAGCTGGTTGACTACACGAGGGTTATTATGGTTGTATGTCACTTGTCCACCACCAGTCAAAAACATTTTAATCCTCAAAACAGAATCAGAGTAAACTCTCAGTGTATATACACTGAGACGTACACTTCTCAGTGTGTATACTGTATATCCACGTACAGTGTTATTTATCGTCATATATTATTACTGTGATCTCTTACTTCCAACAATATTATTGTAAAATATTAGTTGAAAGACACCTCAACACTGGGCTATTTAGGTTACGATGGTTTATCATAGATTAATGCTAATTAACACTACTTAACTAATTATAGAACACACCAACCCCAGTAAACGCAACAGTACATAACGTCGAGAGTGCAAGTCAATGTGTGGGTACTGTAGATTATTATTATAATCAAGGGGGAAGCGCTAAACCCGGAGGATTATACAGCGCCTGGGGGGGGGATGTGGAAGGCATTCAGGCTTAATTCGGGGAACTGGAGCACAGATCCAATTCCCTAAATCAAGAGCCCCTCACCAACATCAAGGAACCTTCCTTGGGTACTGTAGAGTGCTGCCACCCTACACACTCATGGTATGGTAAACAAACTTTACCTCTGTATCAACAACTTGCTCACGAATACGAAACAACGGCTAAGACTGAAAGGAGAAGTGTCTGAGTGGATAGACGTAACAAAGTTCCTGAGAAATCGACGACGGGTTAGGTTAGATAAGGTTTGTCAGGAAACAGGACAAGTGTTTCCTGACGCGGGTCTTAGTCATATGATGACCCGCAGCTGGAGCTATTGGTCATTTGTCCGAGGTCTTCCGATGGCTTAACGGTCCACCCCTTTGAAAATTATGGTTATGATGATCCACAGGTGACAAGGGTCGTGCTCTATCTGACAGAATTAGACTACACAAGTGTTCGCCTTTCTGATACCAACAACTCTCTGTTGCATCAAAACGGAGACTGTAGCCAATCCATTATCTGGTTCTCTGGTAAACTGTCAATCAATCTTCTTCATACAGGCAGTCATTCAGATACACAACATTCTTAGCAAGTTGATGAATAAGACTCATGTGCAAGGGTATCTTCAATGTTGAAGCGTTTCAACAATAAAGATACACAACTGTTGCATATGTGTCTTACTCATCAACTTCTCGGTATTTTATGCCATTTTTAACATTCCTAACAGAAATATTACTGCTAGGTTTGTATCTGTTGATACTTGCCTCTCCCAGTATATTGTCAAGCGAATATTAAAAAGGTATAAAATACCTAACACATTGTCAAGTGTTGTAATCTTATGATGGGTGACTTAATCTTGACCTCAGCTCGATTCACCAATCTCCTAACGTCTTCACCTGTCTGGTTTACTGTTCTTCTCTCTCTCAGTTGTGATAATGACTCAAAGTGGATCGAAACGTAGTCTAAAGATTTATGTCCAATTTGTGGATGTGTTATGAATCTATTTATCTGGATGTGACAAGTGGTTTATCTTCGACTGACCATGAACCACTCGGGATATATTTTAAAGGGACGATAAATTTGTGGGTTTACATCGTACTTAGCTCCTAAAGAAATCCCTCCCCCTTCCCCTCCTTACCTTCGCCAGCTTGACGCCCGATGGTCATGAGGGGCGTGGGGGGGTTTGGTGTCGCGGGCGTTAAGGAAAATAGAGGAAAATTCCTGGAGGGGCTTTGCATTTAAGGGGGAAATGTGCAGCCGGCCCCTAGCACGTGCTCCTCATTGAGCCAGGAAACCTGGTCATAAAAGCGAGCCGGGGAAACTTGGTACACCGGGGAGTCCCTCGCTGTCCCCCAAGCCCTTTCCCCCTGCAAACAAAAAGGTAAAAAAGGTCAGTACATCTGTTCAATTATAACCCCTTCGTCCCCAAAAATTTGAGTAAAATTTTTGGAGGGCAATAAAAACCCCCAAGGGAAGCGTTTTAAAATGAAAGGGGGTAAACCAGCACATGGAGAATTGGGGGCGTCGGGTTTATGCCCCCCCCAAGAAACACAAGGCGAGGTCGATTTTCCTAAATCGGGGCCCCCTCGCCTGTTTAAAGGCCCCTTCATTGAGGGAGAACGAAAAAACCCCTTTAAAAAATAATATCAAGCAAAAACGACATCTGTGGGGAAAAAAAAAATGATAAGAAAAAAAAATTGGGGGTTTTGTGTGTGTGTGTGTGTACTCACCAATTGTACTCCCCCTAATTGGGTTGAAAGGGGGTCGAGCCCTCAGCCCTGGCCCCCCCTCTTCATGATCGCTAGGGAAACCCTCTTTCTTGCTTCCTGATTTTTGTCATACCTTTTTCTTAAAACTATGGGGGGTTCCTCCCTTTCCATTTTACTTCATTGCTAGGCTTTTTCCATTTTCCCTGACAATTTCTTTTAATGAAAAAATACTTCCAAAACGTCCTGTGACTCGTCTGAGTCTTCAGTTTCCCATTTGGGGGCCCCCCTTGTCCCTGGTCCCCTCTTTTGGAACATTCCATCTTGTCCCCTTGTCTATTCCCCGCAGAAAATTTTTGAAAGGTCTTTTATCATGTCCCCCCTGACCCTTCTGCCCTCCAGTGTCGTCGTCCGTTTTTCCCTTAAACCTTTCCTCGTACCGAAAAATTCCCCTTGAGCCCTGGGACTACCCTTTTTGGGAAAACCCTTTGAAACTTTCTCAAAATTTCCCTTGACGGGGTTTTTAAACCAGGTTTGGGTTCCAGAGGTGCTGCATACCCCCATAGGGGCCCAAAAATACACAGTGTACAGGGGTCTTGAACGTTTCCCTTTTTTAAGGTATCGGGAAGGGCAATTCCCCTTTTTTCCCGGGCCCCCTTTAATCTGCAGCGGTTATTTGGTTGGTGTGTTTCCCCGGGTGATGTGCTGGGTGTTATGGTCACCCCAAGGTCTTTCTCCCCCTGATTTGAGGTCTGAAATTTCTTTGTCCACCTAGCCTTACTCTGTCGCGGTCTTTTTTGCCCCCTCCCAATCTTCATGACTTTGCTTTTGGGGCGGGTTTGGAATTCGAAAAGGGCCATTTTTAAGGGACCACATGTCCACCTCTCCAGGTCTTTTTGGGGCAGTCCTCCTCACCCTCCTCCGTTTTAATTTCTCTTCAACTTCAAAAAAAAAAACGTCATCTGCGAACAGGGACATTTTCAGAGTCTATTCCTTTCATCATGTCGTTCAAATATAAAAATGGGCACTGGTCCAAAAAAACGGACCCCTGTGGGAAACCCCCTCGTAACAAGGGGCCCCCCTGTGAAAACCCCCTTTACGTACCATGACCGGTTTCTGCCTCCCGTCAGGGTTTTCCCCTTAAACCATTTTTCAGGCCCTTCCTTTTACTGTGCCTGATTTCCCCCAGCTTTGCACTAATCTCTTGGGGGAATGTGTCAAAGGGCCCTTTCCCGCGGGTTTGGAAAAAAGGAAAAAAACTACCCAACCCTCTCTCTTGTGTCTTACTTCTGTTCCTTTTCATAAAAAATCCAGGAGGTTTGTGATACAAGATTTGCCTTCCCTGAACCCCCTGCTGGTTTTTATTTTAATCTTGTTCCTTTCCCGGTTTCGACCACTCTTCCCCCGAAAAATCCTTTTTCCCCTGACTTTGCCAAAACCCCATAAAATGTCAGAGACACAGGGGGTGTGTTTGTGCCCCGTTTCTGTTTTCCCCTTTTTTAAATATGGGGACTACATTTGCTGTCTTCCATTTTTCAGGGGATTCCCAGTTTTAAGGGATGTGTTGAAGATTGTGGTTAAGGGAACACAGCATCTCTGCTCCTTCTCTAAGGAAACCCCTTTGGGGGGATGGGTTTTCTGGTCCCATCGCCTTTTAGGTGTCAAGGTCCTTAAGGCTTCTTCCAAAACCCCCTCCTCAGTTGTTTTTGTAAAGTCATCCCCCCTTGTTGGTTATTCCCCCTTTTGTTCCCCCTTTTGTTCTGTCTTTCCCCCAGCCCTTCCGTCTTACTGTAAAAACTTTTCCCTTAAAACTCCTGTTCAACCCCCTCACTTTCCTCCTAAAAAAATTTTTTTTTGGGTTCTCCCCCCCTTTGTCCTTAATCTGTTAACCCGGTCTTGACTGTTGTCTTCCCCCTGATGTGGCATACAACAAATTTCGGGCATTTTTGATTTCGTTTCAAAGTCATTTTCATACTGTCTTGGGGCCCCCCTCCTTAAACCCGTGCGTATCATTTCCTGGCTCTGCGAAATGATTTTTCCCCCATTTTTGTTTTTTGGGCTCTGCCTTCTGTTAAAAATTTTTTCCCTTCTCTATTTCACTTTTTTTTGCCCCCTTTCCAAAA
Organism: Cherax quadricarinatus; assembly: GCF_026875155.1. Taxonomy (NCBI): domain Eukaryota; kingdom Metazoa; phylum Arthropoda; class Malacostraca; order Decapoda; family Parastacidae; genus Cherax; species Cherax quadricarinatus. The sequence continues at coordinate 28,085,851 of NC_069432.1, forward strand.
CCCTCGGGTTTTAACCCGGAGCTTGTTCTGGGCTTCCCCTTGTTACTGTTTTCCCTTGGGAATTTTAACCTTTCCCCCTCCTCCTTGCATTTGTTTTCTACATATTCCATCATTTCATTTATGGTTACCCCGCCAGTTTTCTGTCCCCCCTGTGTGAGTGGGGTGTGTGTGTGTGGTGGTGTGTGTGTGTGTGTGTGTGTGTGTGGGGTTTTTGTGTGTCTGTGTGTCTTGTGTACACTGAAAATGCAGCTCTAGGTGTGTTTACACTTGCTTCATATAGAACCAACATTATGTATAGGAGATAATACACTCATCTCAATGATGACGGCCACAGACAAGGCTCGAGAACTTCTGGACGTGGCGCAGAAAAAGCGAATGGTTACCATTATTTACCTGTGAACACGTTGAGACCTCTCCTCGTGGCGAGGAAGGGACAACCTTGAAGAATAATGCTCTACTTACCCATCATTAATCCTAGAAAATTACTATTATATAGTGATGGTTGATGCTACCATCATGAGGGCTACCTTGACGCTGACTTATTGTTCAACTAAACCCTTACTTCAGCCTTTGTTTACACTGTCATGCTGCAACACACAGCAGTGTAAGTGTAAACATCACCTTTGTTTATATTGTCATGCTGCAACACGCAACAGTATGGGACGTGCTGTTTTAAACAACTTTGTTTACACTGCCATACTGCAACACAACAGTGGGTGTAAAAAGCACCTTTGTTTACACTGTCATACTTCTATGCTTCTTGAGAGTGTTGAGTTACAGCTCCTGGGTCACAGAGCCTGCAGAATACCATCACAATACTTTATCTGACTTATGTCAGATTTTCAGGGCGTTGATTACACTTCAACTCCTGGTCTTGATGGTGTTAAGCTACAGCTCCTGGGCTTCCTAAGGGCACTTGACTTGCAGTTCCTGAGCCTATTGAGGGTGTTGATCTGAAGATCCTGCGCCTCTTGCAGCGCTAACTAAGGGCAACTCCACGTCGCCTGGTGAGGATGGTATTACTTACAACATACTCAGATTGCTGTGTCGAGTACCAGGTAATCCATTACTTGAATTATATAACATGAGCTATGTAACTGGGGAGCTCCCTCAATCTTGGACCAACAGCCTCATCATTCCAATTCCTAAGCCCAATCAACAAAATGCATTTCGCCCAATATCTCTTACTAGCTGCTTGTGTAAAACATTTGAGAGAATGATTCTTAATCGTCTCATGTACAGAATCAAACAATTTTTGTCTCCCCGGTTACATGGTTTCATGCATGGAAGGAGCGTGCAGCATTGCATAGCCACCTTTCTCACCCTGCACACTGACAGCTCCTACACCTTCCTTGACCTTAAATCCGCTTTCGATGTAGCCAACCGACATGTAATAATTAGTGAACTTGCCAGAATGGATGTTGGAGGATGGCTTCTCCGCTGGATTAAAGGCTACCTGTCCACAGAAAATCGTCTGTGTTGTTCCAGGGACATAGAAGTGTAATAAAGACTTTGAATTAGGAAACCCACAGGGAGGTGTGCTCAGTCCCACACTGTTCAATATTCTATTTAATGCATTACTTAATGCTATGCCTAGTCAGCCCCATAATTATGTGATTAGTTTTGCTGATGATATAATGATTCACACCCCCGGATTCTCCAACACCCAAAACATTCTTAATCATGTACTAGCCTCGTGTCAGGACCTGGGGTTGATAATCTCTACTGATAAAACAAAGATACTCAATAGGCGTCCTCCTCGACAGAGAGGCACAGTTCGTCAGATCCAATTGCATGATGGGTCTCTTCTAGAATATGTAAGCAGATACAGGTATCTAGGCTTTGAGGTTCCACTACTTGGACCTGTTGTAACAAGACTTTGTCGCCAATACAATGAACGACAATTGGAGCACTTAGAGTTGTGGCAGGGCTTCACCCCAGGTATGGTGCTAATGTTAAAATTGTGAAAATGATGTATCTTGCTTATATTAGATCATTGGTTGATTATGCTGCGCCACTACTTGCTCTTGTGTCTGACTGGAAGCTTGGAGGGCTGGAAAAACTGCAGAACGAAGCAATGAGGATCATCCTAGGATGCCCTCGTACTGCCAAAATTTTAAATATGCAAAAAGAACTTGATTTTCCCAAGCATCAGAGATCGTGTTACTGAAAGAAATATCCTAATTGGGGTTAATATGCTCAGGCAAGCTCATTCAAACCCCTGCACAGAAGCCCTCCAACTTTCCTCAGCACTGGTGAACACCCCTCCAGATGGATCGAAAAGACTGGAACCGACCTCCGCATGAATCAGATACATGATCTATGTCAAGTAAGGCAACAGCGGCACTTCCCCGCTCCATGGAATATTCCCCCATTCCAAACTACCATTCCTCCATTTCCCCCCAAACTACTTCTTAAATCAAAACCAAAACTTCGCCTTGAAGCAAACATGAGGCCTTAAGCTGTATTGATAACTTAGTCACACAGCACACACTCTCGCAAATTATTTACGTTGATGGTTCTGTTCACCAATCACTGGTGCAGCTGGTAGTGCTGCTGTTGTCGTACAGAGTGATGGCTCTCTTAAAGAAATTGGAGCACGCATCAATAATTGGGCCTCTACCCTTCAGACAGAAATGTTTGCCATACTCCTTGCACTGAAATGCATCTATGTATCAAAGATTGACAGTTTAATTTGTAACTGATTCTCTGTCATCCATAAATGCTCTCAACTCATTAAGCATAAATTGTGGCATGCTTGTGTCAGAAGCCAGACACAGGTATGGTAGGATTGTGGACAGTGGAGTCAGAGTGCACATGCTGTGGATTCCATCTCACATTGGTCTTCAGATGCATGATAGAAAATGATAAATTGGCTAAGCTGTATGCTTTCAAAGAGGGAGTAGATTACAATCTTGGCTTGTCAGGTAGTAGTTTGAGAACAATAATACGAAAAGAACTTCAGCTGAATTTTATGGACTTAAGGCTCAGGGAGATTGACACCAGTGAGTCCATCTATCATCATTCTATCATGCAGGAGGAGCCACATGTCCATGGTGCATCCAACAAAATAAGCAGACTCTTGGATGTCACTACCGCCCGGCTCCGGCTGGGTTACAAACCAGATGTAGACCAAACGAAATGTAAACTTTGCCAGATGGATTATTGTCACACCCTGCGTCATTATGTACTGGAGTGTGATAAAATTAATGAATTTAGAAACAACTCACTCAGAAGTGTTCAAGAAATGGCTAAGTATTTTATCCACAGTGGTATATTACAGACCATTCTGGAGAAATACCCTGACTTTGCTAGCTGTAAATAAAGCATTACCACATATGTGCATGTGTGTGTGTGTGTGTGTGTGTGTGTGTGTGTGTGTGTGTGTGTGTGTGTGTGTGTGTGTGTGTGTGTGTTTGTGTGTATGTGGTTATGAGTGTGTGTGTGTGTGTGTGTGTGTGTGTGTGTGTGTGTGTGTGTTGTGTGTGAGTATGAGTGTGTGTGTATGTATGAGTGTGTGTGTGTGTGTATGAGTGTGTGTGCGTGTGTGTGTATGAGTGTGTGTGTGTGTGTGTGTGTTTATGTGTGTGTGTGTGTATGAATTTGTATGCGTGTGTGTGAGAGAGACTCAGCAATCAACATTTGCACCAATAACTCACTACAGTTGTGACCGGGTGTGGAAGTGTGAATTGCTCATTACTCTAAAATTTGTTAAGATAAGATTTCGTTCGGATTTTTAACCCCGGAGGGTTAGCCACCCAGTATAACCCAAGAAAGTCAGTGCGTCATCGAGGACTGTCTAACTTATTTCCATTGGGGTCCTTAATCTTGTCCCCCAGGATGCGACCCACACCAGTCGACTAACACCCAGGTACCTATTTGCTGCTAGGTGAACAAGACAACAGGTGTAAGGAAACGTGTCGAAATGTTTCCACCCGCCGGGAATCGAACCCGGGCCCTCCGTGTGTGAAGCGGGAGCTTTAGCCACCAGGCCACCGGGCCTGGCTCATGATTGCAGCCATGTATAAACGTAAGTAACCATTCTTACAGTATTCATTACCTTTGTAACTTGTGAGTTCATTACCTTTGTAACTTGTGAGTTCATTACCTTGTACCTAGTTCAGCCATCAAAACTTTGGAGCCCGGTCCCTGGACCCACTGTGTACCTCTGTAATCTGTAAATACCTTTGTAACTTGTCATGATTGTGACTAGACCTACCTGGAGTTCATTACCTTTGTAAATTGTGAGTTCATTACCTTTGTAAATTGTGAATTCATTACCTCTGTAACTTGCTCAGCTATCAAAACTTTGAGGCCCAGTCCCTGGACCCATTATGTACCTCTGTAATCTTTTGACTACCGCCCACAGGATGGGTATGGGGTGCATAATAAACATATTAAACTTAAACTAAACTCTTGACGTTTGCCTGGGCCTCTGCAGCGTGTTAAGGGAAGCGTGAGTTTCCCTGTCTCCTATGTTCATTTTTTCCCTATAATCTACCTTAGGAAGCCAAGTAAATACGATAGTAATTATGGACAAGGTAGATTATAGGGGAAAAATGAACATGTTATTAGAAGACAGGGGAAATAACGTGTCCCTTAAGTTGCTGTGAGAACCCTCTAGTAAGTGACTGTTGGAACACTGTTAATAAGTGGCAACCTAAACTCAAACTCAGCAAGTTCAACGTAGTTAGGATGGGGAAGAAGAGGAAGCAGTAGTACATTACTGAGCGGGAGACAACAGGCAGTCATGGTCACAGTCACAAGCAAAAGGTAGACACAACATCCAACTTGAAACTAGAGGCTCACAGAGATAGAATAACGCCACTGGCGTATACAACACTACTAACTAAATGATTGCATTTTAGTAGCCTTAAGAAAGATTTATTCATGATAAGACACAGTGTTTGATGTCCCAGTTGGAGCATCTACTAACATCGTAGAATCACTATCACATCAAAATGTAAAGGTCCAAAGACTGACAATCAGACTAGTCCTTGAGATCAGAGATTAAGCTATTAGGATAGATATCAGAGGAGACAGGATCAAACACACATGATGAAGTGGATAAAAAAAAATTGACTGTTTGAAAGGGGTGGAATCAGCACAAAGGTCACCACTGGAAACTGACAGCCAGTGTGAGTTAAAGATATATAACAAAGAATGTGTTGAGCGTGAGGGCGGTGAAGAAGGTACATGCACTAAATGAGGGGAGGAGGAGGAGGAGGAGGAGGAGGAGGAGAACTCCATACACGAAGTCAAATGTAAACACGAGAGAACTCAAGGGGCTAGAGATGCATCCCATCACACGATTACCGGTCGAGACTTGAGACATGAGGTCCAGGGACTAGAGCTTGACCCAGAAACATAGGAAAGCATACTCCCAAACACTTGCATATATGCATATCCTGGATAGTACGAGACAGCCGTTGCTCATGTTTACCAAGCACTGACAATGGTTATCTCTAGGTACAAGACACATCAGTCCTGCTGGAACGATACCTCCAGAGCTGTTGTAACTACTGAACTCACGGTAGGATATCTGACAGTATCCTCATCGGCCTACTGAAGTCTAACAAAACTCACAGTAGAATGTTTTTTTTAGTAGAATGTTTGACGGTATCCTCGTCGACCTACTGAAGTCAAACAGATCAGGGGAGCAGCATAATGCGAGTGTACCATTTGTAAGAAAAAAAAAATGAACTATCAATAAGGAGACGCACAGGTGTTAGTTGAATACTGAAGGTGACATCAATATAACCAATAAGAATGAGTATATAACAACAATGTTCTACTACTGTAACTATAAACAGGTGCTCACACACACAAACACAAACACACACAGACTGACCATGATTAGCAATCAAGGTGGTCTGTGTTCACAATGGTTGAGAGTGTAAATATCTATAGGCTTTTGCATATACGCACACTGATGCACATGGGATGTAAGGGAAATGAAACACACACATGTGTATACTACTACACAGGTGCCATTGCGTAGTTAGACGCACGTATCTGTATCTACGTATGTATGAATAGTGCACACACACACACACACACACACACACACACACACACACACACACACACACACACACACACACACAGGAATCGTTCAGGACCCTGTACACCGTGTACGTTAGGCCCATATTGGAGTATGCGGCACCAGTTTGGAACCCACACCTAGCCAAACACGTAAAAAAACTAGAGAAAGTGCAAAGGTTTGCAACAAGACTAGTCCCAGAGCTAAGAGGTATGTCCTACAAGGAGAGGTTAAGGGAAATCAACCTGACGACACTGGGGGACAGGAGAGATAGGGGGGACATGATAACGACATACAAAATACTGAGAGGAATTGACAAGGTGGAAAAAAGACAGGATGTTCCAGAGATTGGACACAGTAACAAGGGGACACAGTTGGAAGTTGAAGACACAGATGAATCACAGGGATGTTAGGAAGTATTTCTTCAGCCACAGAGTAGTCAGTAAGTGGAATAGTTTGGGAAGCGATGTAGTGGAGGCAGGATCCATACATAGCTTTAAGCAGAGGTATGATAAAGCTCACGGTTCAGGGAGAGTGGACCTAGTAGCGATCAGTGAAGAGGCGGGGCCAGGAGCTCGGACTCGACCCCCGCAACCTCAACTAGGTGAGTACACACACACACACAAAATGTAGATATACACCATTTCCTTGGCAAATTAAATAGCTTAGCCCATTCTATAAATTTTACTGTTGAGTTTGAAGAAAAAACTCGTTGCCTTTTCTAGATGTTTTAATTATTAAGGATAATAATGAATTCAAATTTAAAATTTACAGAAAACCTACAAATAACTGTTCCTATGTCCACTATTATTCCTCGCATCAAGATAGAGTCAAACTGTCTGTTTTCTCATCAATGTTTTTGAGAGCTTTACGAATTTGTAGTCCTGATTCATAGATGAGGAAATATCCAAAAATTTATGAATAGGTAATGATTTGAAATACCCAAGAAATATAATTGATAAATCTTTTAAAGTTGCTAGAAATACTTTTTACAATCCAAAAAGGGACAACCAGCCTTATTCAACTAAAAATATGTTGGTTCTCCCTTACCATGAAAACTTGGTTGATATGCCTTCTCTTCTTAAGACTTGTAATATTAAAGTTGTATTCAAAAATCTTGATACAGTAAAAAACTTTTGATAAAGAATTCCCCCAAAATGCTGATGGATGTGTCTATAAGATTCCTTGTAAATTTGCGATAAAGTTTATTACGGTCAAACTGGTAAAAATCTCGAACTAAGATTAAAACAACATAAATATAGCATTAGAACTGGACAAGATTCCAATGCTCTATTTATTCATGTAAGAGATTTTAACCATCCAATTGATTTTCAAAAAGTTGAGAAAGTAGTATCAAGCAAGTCCATGGTCGACAGGAATATAATTGAATCTTGTTTCATAAAAAGCAGTTTTGAGAATATTATGAATATTTCCTTTGGTTTATATAAATTAGATCCATTTATAATTAATAGAATTTGGGAAGAATTTAATAATACATTGGACAAATAATAATTTTTTAAATTTCCTATTTCTTGGGTAGAATAGGTTGTTGGTGGGTTGTATGAAGGACCTGTCTAGTTCGGCCGGCGGGCCTGCTGTCTCACGTCAGGTGTTTCGTTGTTGTGGGATCTGATAGTGAGGTGTGGGCTACCCCTTTATATACCTTCCTTTGATGCTTTACTTTCATTGTTCCTTGATAATGTGAGTAGTCACGAAAACGCTTGGAACTTCTCTATTCTTTCACAGTGGTTGTTTTGCATATTTTGAAATCACCTGTTTACTGTGATCTTATTGCATATATTATATATATATATATATATATATATATATATATATATATATATATATATATATTATATATATATATATATATATATACATACATATGCCCAGGAAAGTAGGCGCTTATATACGTACACAGACGTGGGCGTACTAGATAAATGGATGTACATGCTGTATATGTACCAGTTACTAAGTATAGTATACATACACTAACGTCTCCCAACAAGAAAAAATATATTAAATCTTTTCTTATAAAAGATGATGTTAAAGAAAAAAAAAACATCACTGTGTTTTATTCATTTTCCCTTGTTTACAGAGTTTTTATTGTAAAAGGGCATTATCGTGGGTGTGTTTCAAGTTAGGAAAAATTTATAAGGTCCCCCCTAAAGGGAAAGGTTCCTTGATGGGTGAGGGGCTTTGCTTTGGGGAATTGGATCTGTGCCCATTTCCCCCGAATTAAGCTGAATGCCTTCCCATCCCCCCCGGGCTGTATAATCCTCCGGGTTTGGTTCCCCCCTTGATTATAATAATTAATAATGTACAAAGGTAGTGAAGGTGTTTTTTTTACGGAAACAAGACAAGCCCTAGGAACCGGGGGGTCTGTCAATGGTGTTTGGGTAAAGCCACTTGCTACCCTTTACAGCCCCCCACGTTAAGATTCAACCCCTCGGAAAAATAAACGATCTGATAGTAGCGCATGAGTACGATAGCTGGGGTATGTGAGCAACGATACACAAACCCCATTTTCGCCCAGTGAAAAAAAAAACCGCATTAAAAACAATGTAAAACGAATTTTCTAGAATTTGCAACGATTTATTTACGTATTTGGGGCTACGTCCCCTTTTGGACACAATTCGTAGCCTGGCGATCAAGAGTATTTTCTTGGACACAATTCGTAGCCTGGACGATTGAGTGAGCTACTTTGGGCACAATTCGTGCCCGGACGATCTAGAGGGGACCTATTTCGACACAATTCTGTGCCGGACGTCAAGAGATGATGTTATCTTTGGGAAAAATTTTAGCCTGGACGATCTGAGATGACGCTATCTTGGACCCCAATTTGTAGCTGGCGATCTAGGTGAGCTATCTTGGAAAAATTCTGTGCCGGAGATTAGGTGACGTTATCCTGGACACAAATTTTGTAGCCCGGCGATCTAGAGATGACGTTATCCTGGGCACAATTCTGTAGCCTGGATGATTAGAGATGCGTTATTTGGACCAATTTGTAGGCTGTATAAACTCATTATGACGTCTTTTTCTTGTTATAAAATAAAATTAAAAAAGTGAAAAAAAGTGATAGCAAAGATTGCCAGAAACCCCCGTACCTGAAGCCACTTACTGCACTATTTACTTCCAGGTCTTGATCCCACTTGGAAAACCACTTAATGCCTACTTAGGCCCCCTTCCCCGTCACTGACAGCTGACAAATATTGGCCGCAGTCTTGAAGGGGGGGGGAAAAATATTGACCAGTTAAACAAGACAACTATGGACGGTACTGTTCCTGGGGCGCCCACCTCACAGTGCGTGTGTGTGTGTGTGTGTGTGTTTTGTACTCACTTATTTGTGTATGCAAGGGTTGATTCATGCTCTGGCCTTGCCTCTTCGCTGGTCGCTTCTAGGTCCAATCTCTCTCGTACTTCTTTTAATCTATGAAAGGATCCTGCCTCCATACATCACTCTCCACATTGTTCCAGTTTCTAGCAACTCTAACGCTGAAAAAATATTTCCCTAACATTTCTGTGGCTCATCTGAGTTTTCAATTTCCAGTTTTGTGTCCCCTTGTTCCTGTGTCCCATCTCCGAAACATTCGGGGCCTTGTTCACCTTGTCAATTCTCAGTATTTTGTACGTCGTTTTCATGGCCTTTCCCCTTATCCCTCCAATCCTCCAGTGTCATGAGGTTGAGTTCCTTAATCTCTCCTCATAGGCCATACACTTTAGCCCCGGGACTAGTCTTGTTGCAAATGCTGCACTCTTAATTTCTTGTTCTGTCTACCAGTGTGGTGTGTGTGTGTGGTGTGTGTGTACTCACCTATATGTGTAGATGTCGTGCTTAATAAGCGAACTTGCCAAATAGGCCAAACTTTAAAAAAAATACATTACGGGATTAATTAATTATTTTTTTGCATTGACATTGAAAACCTCACCCAATCTAACCTAAAATATATTTTTAAGCCAAATTTTTTGAGTTATCATAGATCAGTTTCAACTAATTTAATATTTCTTAAAATCAATGGTTTTGTATACTACTTCGTTATGTTCAGACTGATTTTCGCCGATTTATAACAAAAAAAATTTATTTTATAGAGATACATAGATTTAAAATAAGAGATACATAAAATAAGAGATACATATATAAAATAAGATACATAGATAAAGTAAGATATACATAGATAAAGTAAATATTTCATAGATAAAGTAAGAGATCATAGATAAGTAAGGACACATGTAAAGTAAGAGATACATAGATAAAGTAAAAAAATACATAGATAAAGTAAGAGATACATAGATAAGTAAGAGATACATAGATAAAGTAAGAGATACATAGATAAAGTAAAGGATACATAGATAAAGTAAGAAAATACACAGATAAAGTAAGGGGTAATAGTTAAGTAAGAAATACTTATAAAGTAAGAGATACATAGATAAGTAAGGATACATGATAAAGTAAGAGATACTAGATAAAGTAAGAGACCATAGATAAAGTAAGAGATACATAGATAAGGCAAGAGATACATAGATAAAGGAAAGAGGAAGAGAGAGAAAAAGGGAGGCAGTGAGAGAATGGTGTGGGATAATCACAGCCTCGCATCACTAATGGCTAGGCTACACACTACCACACGCGCCATACAAAAAACAAAAGATATCCAGTCCCATAAAATTCTTTAAAAATGGTTTAAACAAAACAATAAAAAGGACTCAGAGAGTTCTTCCATGGGCCAAAAAAATAAAAGCGTACTTAATGGGGTGGAGACGCTGGAGTATGAAAAATGTTATGGGTTTGAATTTCACTCTTTTTTTTTAACGAAAATCTTCCCTGGTTATGGATTTTTAAAAGCTACACTTGTTTGTATAGGGAGTTTTGTGTTTGGCTGTATATACCGAGAGCATGTATTTCTGTGTATATACAACAGAAGTATGTATCTGCGTATATATAATAGAAGTATGTATCTCTGCGTATTATACACAGAAGTATGTATCTCTGCGTCTATATACACAAAGTAATGTATCTCTGCGTAATATACACGCTGAGAAAGTATGTACCTGTGTATGCAGCACCTGTTTGGAACCCCCCACTTGTCAAGACGTCAAGAAACTAGAGAAAGTGCAAAGGTTTGCGACAAGGTTAGTTCCAGAGCTAAGGGGAATGTCCTATGAAGAAAGGTTAAGGGGAAATCGGCCTGAGGGACACTGGAGGACAGGGGGTCAGGGGAGACATGATAACGACATAAAATACTGGAGGAATAGACAAGGTGGACAAAGACGGATGTTCCCAGGGGAGGGGAAAACAGAAACAAGAGGTCACAATTGGAATTTAAAAGATTCAGATGAGTCAAAGGTATGTTAGGAAGTATTTCTTCAGTCTTTAGAGTTGTCAGGCAGTGGAATAGCCTAAAAAATGACTTTAGTGGAGGCGGGAACCATACATAGTTTTAAGACGAGGTTTGTAAAGCTCATGGAGCAGGGGAGTGGGACCCAGTAGCACCAATGAAGAGGGGGGGCCCAGGAGCTAAGACTCGACCCCGCAACCACAAATAGGTGAGTACCTCCCACTAAACACTGAGAGGATCTCTCTCGTGTACTTTACACAGTGGTGTGTATAGACTGAGAAGAATACTATATTCCCAACTCTAGGTATTAGAACATTTTTGACTGCTGATGTACAGGCGTTAATTTCAGCCGGCTATCGTGTAGTCAACAGGCTTGAAACCTAACAATCAGCCATTGTATCATTTAGTACGTGTAATTTTCGCAGAAAGTTCATCGTGAAAAAATTTCATTATGACGTAGCATAATATATCTGTTCTAAGGTAACCCACAAAGGTGTTACCAAGCCTGGTAATCTAGTTGTGACATTGTCACCAAGCTGGTACAAACTAAAGCTGTAACAGTGTTACCAAGCCTGGTACAATGAGTAAATAGGGTCACATTAGCTACACTTCCCTCAATCTCACATAATCTGACCAGCCTAATTGATCTGTAATCACGGGATCAGTTCTTAAGTGCAAACACCAGTACTGTGTTACCCCACTTATGGTAAAACAATACCCGTACTGATGTCTGGGGATTTCTCTCAAAGTGTTAATGTTTAAGGTAATTGCAAGATAATTATCCTCAAGGTAATTAAAGTTGACAAATAATCTTGAAGGCACAGGTTTCCAAAGCAAGTTTTATCGTGGCAAATACCTCTGTTCACCTAGCAACAAATAACTATTTGGGAAATTTTTTGACTCTCGTGGGTTGCACTCTGGGTAAGGAAGCAGGGTTAAAAGCCCCCCCAGCGGGTAAAAAAGCCACAGTGCTTGGCTTTTTGGGTTACCTGGGTTATTAATCCCTTTCGAGGGTTTTTAAGGTGACTAAAGACTTCTCCAAACTACGCTTGACCCTTACAAGATATGTTCACAGGTACAGTATCAGCTTACAACACAACAAGGGTAAAGAATGACTCAGTAGGGTTATCTGTCAAGTACATCTCACCGGAGGAGGACGGGAGATAGAGAGATCTTCTTGACAATGCTGCCAGGTGAGGAGTATGATGTATTTAGTGGGGGGGGAGGGGAAAAGGAGGGATTGAGGAAGGGGGGAAAAGAGGGAGGGAGAGAGTGATGAAGGAGAGAAAACAGGGGGGGGACAAGGGTGTTGACAACCCCCCAATCAACGGCCTCCATAACCCGCCTTTCAAAAAACCCGAGGAATCTTGAGTAATATGCCTCGCCTCTCATTTTTCCCTCTGTTCTCGCAAACTCAAACAAAACTTTTTCATACTAGAGAACCCTTTAAAACCCCCAAACAACTCTCCCACTAACCACAACATCTCTTAAAAAACACACTCTCACCAAAACAACTCCCTAACACACTTACACTAAAAATCTCCACTAACCACCCCACACACTCAAAAAAAAACACCACTACACAAACACACGCTACCTAAAACACAACCCCTCTAACACACCCTCAACAAACACACATCTCACACTAACACACTCTCCCCCTAACCACACTCTCACACAAACGCACACACTCCACCAAACCCCTCTCCCCCTAACACAAAAATTCGACTAGAATACTCACACTGTAACACTCTACTAACACCCTCTCACATAAACACACTACCAAACACCCCCTCACACTAACACACCTATACTAAACACCCTCTTCACAAACCCCACACCCTCACACTCCCACACACCTCACTTAAACCCACTCCCCTAACACCACTCCCCTAACCACTCTACACAAAACACACACATCCTCCCCACAAACACACATTACACTAACAACATTACCACACACCACACTAACACACACTTTCACCTAGAATATACCATAACACTCACAAAAAAACACCTTCATATCTTCTCACACAGTTTTTCACATGCTCATACCTCTTAAAAAACCTGTACAAAAAAAGAAATAAAAAATGACTAATCTCCCCGTTTTTTAAAAAATTTAAAAGCAGTGCTAAAGAAGAAGGAGAGAAAAGGGAAAAGGAAAAAATGGAGCAGATGAGAGAAAAATAATAAAAAATATCAAGACAGATGAAGAAAGTTTTTTGCGTTGTAGTGAAAAACAGGGTGGTGACCCCTCCAGTCAGTGCCCGCCGTTGTAGTGAAAAAGGGTGGTGAGCCCCTCCAGTCGTGCCCGACCGTTGTAGTGAAAACGGGGGTGAGTTCCAGCCCGTGCCCGACAGTTGTAGTGTAAACGGGGGTGGTGAGCCCCCGTCAGTGGCCTTTGTATGTAAACAGGGTGGTGAGCCCCTCCGGGCAGTGCCCCGAAGTTGTATTTGTAACGGGGCGGTGAGCCCCTCAGTCAGTGCCCGACATTTTATTTTGAAAACAGGTTGGGAGTCCCTCAGTCAGGCCCCGCCCCAGTTGTAGTGTAAACAGGGTGGTGGCCCCTCCAGTCGGCCCGACCAGTTGTGTGTAAACAGGGTGGTGGTCCTCCAGTCAGTGCCCGACCGTTGCAGTGTAAACGGGTGGTGGTCCCCCCAGTCGTCCCCAAAAATTTTATTTTATTTAAAACGGGTGGTTGGTCCCTCCAGTCAGTCCCCGCCCCCGTTGTGTGTAAACGGGCGGTGAGTCCCCCTTTCGTGCCGCCAGTTGTAGTGAAAACGGGCGGTGAGTCCCCCAGTCAGTCCCCGCCCAGTTGTAGTGTAAACGGTGTTGGTCCCCCCCGTCAGTGCCGAAGTTGTAGTGAAACAGGGGTGGGAGTCCCCAGTCAGTCCCGACCATTTTGTGTGTAAACAGGGGGTAAAGTCCCCCAGTCAGTGCCCGCCCAGTTGTATGAAAAACAGGGGGGGTGGTCCCCAGTAGTGCCGACGTTGTAGTGTAAACAGGGGGGGGTGGCCCCTCCGCAGTGCCCGCCCAGTTGTGGGTGTAAACAGGGTGGTGGTCCCCCCCAGTCAGTGCCCCCCCTTTTGTATGTAACCCCGGGTGGGAGTCCTCCAGCAGGCCGCCCAGCTGTAGTGTAAACAGGGTGGTGAGTCCTCCGTCAGTGCCCGCCCGTTGTAGTGTAAACAGGGGGTGAGTCCCCAGTCTGCCCCGACCAGTTGTATTTGAAAAAGGGGCGGTGAGTCCCCCCAGTCAGTGCCACCAGTTGTAGTGTAAACAGGGTGGGAGTCCCTCATTTCAGTCCCCGCCATTTGTAGTTTTTAAACAGGGTGGTGGTCCCTCCAGTCAGTGCCGACCATTTGTGTGAAAAAGGGGGGTGGTGAGTCCCCCCCGTAGTGCCCGACCGGTAGTGAAAACAGGGGGTGGGCCTCCGCGTGCCGACTTTGTGTGTAACAGGGCGGTGGCCCCCAGTCAGTGCCCCCAAGTTGTGTGAAAAAAGGGGGTGAGTCCCCCCAGTCAGTGCCCGCCAGTTGAGTGAAAAACAGGGTGGTGAGTCCTCATCAGTCCCCGACAGTTGTAGTGTAAACGGGCGGTGGTCCCCCCAGTCAGTGCCCGCCCCGTTGTGTGAAAAAACAGTGGTGGGGTCCTCCAGTCAGTCCCCCAGTTGTAGTGTAACGGGGGGGTGAGTCCCTCCAGTCAGGCCCGCCAGTTGTGTGTAAACAGGGTGGTGGTCCCCCCATCGTGCCCCGACCATTTGTAGTGTAAACGGGCGGGGAGTCCCTCCAGTCAGTGCCCGCAGTTGTGTGAAAAAAGGGTGGGTTGAGTCCTCCAGTGTGCCCCGCCCGTTGAGTGTAAAGGGGCGGTGAGTCCTCCATGTGCCGCCCTTGTAGTTTTAAACGGGTGGTGAGTCCCCCCGTATGCCCGCCGTTGTAGTGAAAAAAGGGCGGTGAGTCCCCCCCCGTCAGTCCCCGCCCAGTTGTAGTTTAAACGGGTGGTGGTCCCTCCGTCGGGCCCCCGACCGTTGTAGTGTAAACAGGGTGGTGAGCCCCTCGTCAGTGCCCGCCCCGTTGTAGTGTAAACAGGGTGGTGAGCCCCTCCAGTCATCCCCGCCCAGTTGTGTGGTAAAAGGGTGGTGAGTCCCCCCAGTCAGGCCCGACCGTTTTTGTGTAAACAGGGGGGGTGAGTCCTCCAGTCGTCCGACCATTTGTAGTGAAACGGGGGTTGAGTCCCCCAGTCAGTGCCGCCCAGTTGTAGTGAAAACGGGGGGTGGTGAGTCCTCCAGTCAGTGCCCGAAATTTGTGGTAAACAGGGTGGTGGTCCTCCAGTCAGTCCGACCGTTGTAGGTAAACAGGGTGGTGGTCCTCGTCAGTGCCCACCAGTTGTAGTGTAAACAGGGTGGTGAGTCCTCCGTCAGTCCCGCCCAGTTGAGTAAAAAACGGGTGGTGAGTCCCCCCAGTCAGTGCCCGCCCAGTTGTAGTGTAAAAGGGTGGTGAGCCCCTCCAGTCAGTCCCCAAACAGTTTTGTGTAAACGGGCGGTGAGTCCTCCAGTCAGTGCCGCCCAGTTGTAGTGTAAACGGGGTGGTGAGCCCCTCCAGTGTGCCCGAAGTTGTAGTGAAAACAGGGTGGTGAGTCCCTCAGTAGTCCCGACCAGTTGTAGTGTAAACAGGGTGGTGAGTCCCCCCAGTCGGGCCCCGACCAGTTGTAGTGTAAACAGGGGGGTGGCCCCTCAGTCAGTGCCCGCCCAGTTGTGTGTAAACAGGGTGGTGAGTCCCCCCAGTCGTGCCCCCCATTTGTGTGTAAACAGGGTGGTGAGCCCCTAGTCGTGCCCCCCGTTGTAGTTTAAACGGGGTGAGTCCCCCGTCAGTCCCCGACCATTGTAGTGGAAAAGGTGGTGGGGTCCCCCATCAGTCCCCGCCAGTTGTGTGTAAAACAGGGTGGTGAGCCTCCAGTCAGTCCCCCGCCCATTTTGTGTGTAAACGGGGGGTGGTGGTCCCCCCAGTCAGTCCCCGCCGTTGTAGTGTAAACAGGGTGGGAGCCCCTCCAGTCGGCCCACCAGCTTTTAGTGTAAACGGGGTGGGAGTCCCCCCGTGTCCCCGCCCAGTTGGTGTAAACGGGTGGGAGTCCCTCCAGTCAGTGCCGACCATTGTAGGTAAAAGGGTGGTGAGCCCAGTCGTGCCGCCCAGTTGTGTGTAAAAGGGTGGTGGGTCCCCCAGTCAGTGCCCGACGTTGTAGTTTTTAAAGGAGGTGGCCCCCCAGTCAGTCCCCGCAGTTGTAGTGTAAACAGGGTGGTGAGTCCTCGTCGTGCCCGACAGTTGTGGTAAACAGGGGGTGAGTCCCCCCAGTCAGTCCCCGGACCATTTGTAGTGTAAACGGGTGGTGAGTCCCCCCGTCAGTGCCGACCAGTTGTAGTGAAACAGGGGGGTGAGCCCCCTCCGTCAGTCCCCGACCAGTTGTGGTAAACAGGGTGGTGAGCCCCTCCGTCGTCCCCGCCAGTTGTAGTGAAAACAGGGCGGTGAGTCCCTCGTCGGGCCCCGCCCATTTGTGGTAAACGGGGGGGTGAGTCCCCAGTCGTCCCCGACCAGTTGTGTGTAAACGGGGGCGGTGAGCCCCCAGTCAGTGCCCGCCGTTGTAGGTAAACAGGGTGGTGGTCTCAGTCAGTGCCGACCAGTTGTGTGTAAAACAGGGTGGTGAGTCCCTCCAGTCAGCCCCCGACCAGTTGTGTGTAAACAGGGGGGTGAGCCCCTCCGTAGTCCCCGCCGTTGTAGTGTAAAAAGGGTGGTGAGTCCCTCCAGCGGGCCCCGACCATTTTGGTGTAAACGGGTGGTGGTCCTCAGTCAGTGCCCGCCAGTTGTAGTGTAAACAGGGTGGTGAGCCCCTCCAGCGGGCCCCGACCAGTTGTGTGTAAACGGGTGGTGAGTCCCCCCATCGTCCCCGCCCATTTTGTAGTGTAAACGGGGGTGAGTCCCTCGTCAGGCCGCCCATTTGTGTGAAAAAGGGTGGTGAGCCCTCCAGTCAGTCCCCGACCATTGTAGTGTAAACGGGGGGTGAGTCCCCAGTCAGTGCCCGCCCAGTTGTAGTGTAAACGGGTGGTGAGTCCCCCCAGTCGTGCCCCCCCCGTTGTAGTGTAAAAAGGATGGGGGAGCCCCTCCAGTCGTGCCCGCCCGTTTAGTGAAAACAGGGGGTGGTCCCTCCTTTCAGGGGCCCGCCTTTGGGCTACGATTTCCAAGTTGGATGTTTCCCCGTCGTTGGGTACGGTGTCTAAAGGGGGACTGCGTTGCCGCACGAAAAACCCTGATGATTAGCCTGATATCATAGTTCTCTAGCCTTTCAACCCTAATTATCCAGCCATCAACCAGGTCCAGGTTGATGATTGGGTAATCTGATTAACCCTGGGACCTGGTTAAATGGCTAGAGTAACTTGTAAAAACCCAGGGAACCTGGTGTTATCGTGTTACTCTCCCCTATATATTTTCTAAAATCACTCCCCTTTTCTTTCCAAACAATTTGTGCAATAAGGCTCAAATTACAGTTGCTAACGCTTTGTTAAAAATTTTCCCTTAACTTTTGTATGAATTACGGTGTGGAATTTAACTGCCCCTAGGCAAACGAACTTTAAAATGAGGAGTTAAAAATTCGCTTGTAAATTACTTATCTCTTTTTGAATGTGTGTTAGAATACAGGAACAATGATGTTGTGAGTCGTACGTGACTACAAACCCAAACGTGATGTTGTGGCTCTCCTGTACGTGATTACACCAGCAGTGTGTGTGAGCTCTCTGTAGTGATTTTAAACCAAGCAGTGTTTTTGGGGCTCTTGTACGGATTACAACCAACAGTGTTGTGGCTTCCCGTACGTGATTACAACCAAAACAGTGATGTTGTGAGCTCTCCTGTACGTGCTACAACCCAAACGGATGTTGTGAGCTTCCCGTTTCTGACTACAACCAAGCGTGTGTTGTGAGCTCTCCCGTACGTGACCAACCAAGAGTGTGTTGTGAGTCTCCCGTAGGTTTTCAACCAAGCAGTGATGTTGTGAGTCTCCGTCGTGATTACAACCACAAAGAATTTTTTCACTTAAAACCCCGGCATAAAATTTCTATTCGCAGACTAGTCTTTCAAATTTATAAATTTAAACAGTATTTCAAACACTTGGTCACGAAATCTGAAAAAAACTTTTGCCAACAAATCACGAAAAGGGCGGGTTTTTAACGGGGGCAAGTGGTTTTAGCAATTGCTTGTCCGGGTTCGAGCCCCACTCCCGAAAATCCGTTTTTGCGATTTTATTTATATATAACGGAGGGTTTTGGGAGGAGGGCCATTGTGGTGAGAGGAGACCAACAGCCTCAGAGAAAAACAACAGGGTTTCTTCAGGTTCAAAATCTTGAGGTTTTCCTGGAGTTTGGGATTTTCTTCCCCTTAAAATCCCCTTTTTCTTATACTTATAAGTGCAAAAAAAACACATAAAAACAGTGAAATTGCAACCCCTTTCCTGATTTCTAAGTTATTATTCCTTAATAAAGTGTAAATCACCGAAGGCTTGCAAACTTTCTAATTTTTTACTGTTGTTTATTTGCATATTTAATATAAGTTTCTTGATGTTATTGCATTTAAAAGTGAATCATGACAACCCCCTGTTCTGGAGCCTGAACGTCATGCATCAGCTGTAAATTCGATTTGTCTGTAAAAATAACTGAAATTTTAAAAACCCATAATTCACCAAAAAATTAAAAAATTTTAAAAAAAAGAATTTTAATAAGTGGAGGCAAATTGTAGGAAGCCCTTTTCCATCTGCAGTCCGAGGCCTTTGGGGGTTTGGGGGATGTCTCAAGGTACTTTTTAAGGGTATTTCACTCGAAAGACACGTAGGCAGTTTTATGACCTGAATTTGAAGTCATATGAATGGTATCCCTCTCGGAAAGAAAAGGATGCTGGGCGAAGGCCCGTGTTATGTTGTGAGTTCGGTTATGGTTTGTTACGTTAATGAAGGGTCACAGCTGGCGTAGTTCTTACTATATTTAAAATGAGTCCAGTATCTGCTGAATGTTTTTGATATGGAAAATTTTTGAACGTTTGTAGTCCTGGCTGGAGAGTACATAGTGACAAGCACTAGTACCAGTACTTTCAGTTTTACCATCATCACCACTGTAGTTTCCCGGCTGGAGGTTCATAGCGACAAGCACTTAATACCAGTATTGCAGTCTACCATCATCAACCACTGTAGTCCTGGTGGAGAGTACATAGCGACAAGCACTAGTACCAGTACTGCAGTCTACACCCATCACCCCTGTAGTCCTGGTGGAGAGTACCATAGCGACAAGCACTAGTACCAGTACTGCAGTCTACCTTCATCACCACTGTAGTCCTGGCTGGAGAGTACATAGCGACAAGCACTAGTACCGTACTGCAGTTCTACCATCATCACCCCACTGTAGTCCTGGCTGGAAAAGACATAGCGACAAGCATTAGTACCAGTACTGCACTTACCATCATCCACCACTGTAGTCCCGGCTGGAGAGTACATAGCGACAAGCACTAGTACCAGTACTGCAGTCTACCACTTAGCACCACTAGTCCTGGCTGGAGAGTACATAGTGACAAGCACTTAGTACCAGTACTGCAGTCTACCACTATCACCACTGTAGTCCTGGCTGGAGAGGTACATGTGACAAGCACTAGTTCCCGTACTGCGTCTACCCCATCACCACTGGTAGTCCTGGTGGAGAGTAATAGTGAAAGCACTGTACCCGTACTGCGCTAACACTATCACCACTGTAGTCCTGGCTGGGAGTACATAGTGACAAGCACTAGTACCAGTACTGCAGGGCTACCCCCATCACCACTGTAGTCCTGGCTGGAGAGTACATAGTGACAAGCATAGTACCAGTATGCAGTCTACCACCTCACCACTGTAGTCCTGGTGGAGGGAGTACTAGTGACAAGCACTAGTACCCGTACTGCAGTCTACCACCATCACCCGTAGTCCTGGCTGGAGAGTACATTAGTGGGCAAGCACTAGTACCAGTACTGCAGTTTCCCCCATCACCACTGTAGTCCTGGCTGGAGAGTACATGTGACAAGACTAGTACCCGTACTGCAGGGCTACCACTAGCACCCCTGCTACCACCCTCACCACCACCCCCATCACCATACAACCATATACCCCCATACAACAATACCCCCCCACTATACCACCACCATCACTACCCCCATACAACCATATTTCCACCACCACTACCACCATACAACCATACCCCCATCGCCATACTACCACCTTTACCACCTTACAACCATATACCACCATCACCATACTACCCTCATCATCACACCACGACCACCATTTCAACAATACTACCACCACCGCCAATACACCATACCACCACCAACTACTACAACCATACAACCCTACCCCTCCACCATACAACCAAAGTACCACCACCACCACTACCACTATACAAACCATACTAACAAACGACCCTTACCACCCTATAACCATACTACCACCACTACAACCATACTACCACACCACTGCCACCATTTCTACCATATACCCCTAAACCATTACCACCACGACCCTTACCACCATACTACCACCCTACCACTATACAACATTACTACCACCACCACTACAACCCTACTACCATACCACCATTACAACCATACCCACGACCATTACCACCGTACAACCATACTACCACCATTACCACTATACAACCATACTACCACCACCACTTAACCATACTATCACCATCATTACCCTCATATACAACCCCACCCACCATCAACACCACTACCCCATACAGCCTCTACCCCCACCACAAGGTTCAGTAATTGACACACTTTGACACTTACAATGACCTTGAGTGCCCTATTCACCTTAGTATTTCCTTCACCCCAAGAGTCATATTCCCCCACCGGTTAAGACCTTTACAAAAGACATAAATGGGAGGGCCCGTTACGTTGTTTTGGGGGCAGCAGGCAGTAAAGACCCTTAGACGTAATGACAGGCGGTGGCGTTCCCAGGAGAAGTGTTTGACCACTTATGATTTAACGTGATTTTAAAACACGCGGCTGAGGCAGCAGGGAGGGAAGTATGTAGCGGAAGTAGGAGGGCAGGAGCGGGATGGAAAGTAGGGGGGGGTGGGAGGAAGTTTAGGAGAGGAAAATGATGATGGTAGGGAGGGATGTGTTAGTTAGCATTTTCCAAAGCTCTTTGTGTGTATGTGTGTATCACCTATATGTGATTGCAGGGATCGATTCATAGCTCTGGCAACGCCTCTTTATGATCGCTACAGGTCTCTCTCCCCTGCTCCTTTTAGCTTTATCAAACCTTCGTCTTAAAACTTATGTATAGTTCCTCCCTCCACTACATCACTTGCCAGAACCCATTCTACTTCCTGACAACTCTATGACTAAAGAAATACTTCCTAACCATCCCCTTTGACTTGTCCACCTTGTTAATTTTTGCGCAGTATTTTGTGTGTGTGTGTGTGTGTGTGTGTGGGGTGTGTGTGTGTGTGTGTGTGTGTGTGTGTGTGTGTTGTGTGTGTGTATGTGGGGTGTGTGTGTGTGTGTTGTGTGTGTGTGTGTTTTGTGTGTGTGTGTGTGTGTGTGTGTGTGTGTGTGCTCACTAATTTTGGTTGCAGGAGTCGATTCATAAACTCCTGGCCCCCCCTCTTTACTGGTCGCTACTAGGGTCCTCTCCTCCTCCTGAGCTCTTCACACCTTTTGTGCGTGTATGTGTGTGTGTGTACTACTAATTGTGGTTGCAGGGATCAAGACTTAGCTCCTGGCCCGGCCTCTTCACTGATCGCTACTAGGTCCTCTCTCTCTCTGCTCCCTGAGCTTTGTCATACCTCGTCTTAAACTATGTATGGTTCCTGCCTTACACTTACTTGCTAGACTATTCCACTTCCTGACAACTTATGACTGGAGAAATACTTCCTAACATCCCTGTGACTCATCTGAGTCTTCAGCTTCCAATTGTGACCCTTCTTTCTTTTGCCCCCCTCTCTGGAATATCTGTCTCTGTCCACCTTATCTTTTTCCATGCAGTATTTTGTATGTCGTTATCATGTCTCCATTGGGCCCTCCTGTCCTCCCGTGTGTCAGGCCGATTTCTCTTCAACCTTTTTCGTAGGACATTCCCTTGAGCTCCGGAATAGTCTTGTTGCAAACCTTTTCACTTTCTCTAATTTCTTGACGTGCTTGACCAGGTATGGGTTCCAAAATGGTTTCTGCATACTCCAGTATGGGACTGACGTTTCACAGTGTACGTGTCTTTAACGATTCCTTACTAAGGTATCGGAATGCTATTCTCGGGTTTGCCAGGCGCCATATGCTGCGCAGTTATTGGTTGATGTGTCCCTCCGGAGACGTGTCGGTATTATGGTCACCCCAAGTTCTTTTCCTTGAGTGAGGTTTGCAGTCTTTGGCACCTAGCATATACTATGTCTGGGGTCTTCTTTGCCCTTCCCCAATCTTCATGACTTTGCATTTGGCGGGGTGATTGAATTCGAGAAGCCAGTTGCTGGACCCCGTTGTCCAGCCTGTCCCGGTCTGTGTGTGTGGTGTGTGTGTGTGTGTGTGTGTGTGTTTTGTTTTGTGTTTTGTGTGTGTGTGTGTGTGTGTGTGTGTGTGTGTATTAAATCAAAGTATTCACATTGTTCCTGAATGGGTCCTCAGCTGATGTGATGGGTCGCCCACCCCGTGTTGTGTGAGATCAGTGGTACTCATGTATGCTATTTCCACTACTTCCTCTCGGGGGGTGTGCCCCATCAATGCCCTCTCATCAAGATTCACACACACAGATTTTTGACAATAGGTAAAGGAACAAAAGAGGCAAAATAGCAAAATTTTTCAGACGGTTTCTACCACTTTCATGTTGCTTCCTTTTCT
>NC_069432.1:28109620-28134620 GCF_026875155.1 Cherax quadricarinatus
CTCCCACACACCTTCACTACTCCCACACCACCTTCACTACTCCCCACCACCTTACATTTCCCCACCCACCTTCACTACTCCACACCACCTTCACTACTCCCACCCCACCTTCCACTACCCCCCCAAATAAACCACCCCTTCACTCTCCCACACCACCTTCACTACTCCCACACCACCTTCACTACTCCCACACCACCTTCACTACTCCCACACCACCTTCACTACTCCCACACCACCTTCACTACTCCCACACCACTACAGGGTTGACACAGTTTCCACACGTCGTCAACTTCAAGTTTCTATGTCAGCAGCACTGGTGTCCCTTTACCAGTCACCTGTCGTACCCAACCTCTGTCTCTCTCTCTCTCTCTCTCTCTCTCTCTCTCTCTCGCTCTCTCTCTCTTCTCTCTCTCTCTCTCTCTCTCGCTCTCTCTCTCTCTTTCTCTTTCTCGTGTTCACAAGCAGATTGGCTTCTTTTAACACATACACACATACCAGACACACACAACACACACACACACACACACCCACACACAACACCACACACACACACACACACACACACACACAAACAAACACACACACCACCGGGGCCAGGAGCTTGGACTCGACCCCTGCAACATAACTAGGTGAGTACACACACACACACACACACACACACACACACACACACACACACACACACACCACACACACACACACACACACACACACACACACACACATATATATATATATATATATTTTATATATATATATATATATATATCAGACACGCAACTCACATACGAAACACACACATACCAGAAACACACACACGCACATACTGGACACACACACACACATGCAAAAACATGAAGATCGGGGAAAGGCAAAGAAGACCGCAGACGGAGTATAGGCTAGGTGGCCAAAGACTGCAAACCTCGCTAAAGGAGAAAGATCTTGGGGTGAGTATAACACCGAGCACGTCACCGGAGGCACACATCAACCAGATAACTGCTGCAGCATATGGGCGCCTGGCAAACCTGAGAATAGCGTTCCGATACCTTAGTAAGGAATCGTTCAAGACACTGTACACCGTGTACGTCAGGCCCATACTGGAGTATGCAGCACCTATTTAGAACCCACACTTGATCAAGCACGTCAAGAAATTAGAGAAAGTGCAAAGGTTTGCGACAAGGTTAGTTCCAGAGCTAAGGGGAATGTCCTATGAAGAAAGGTTATGGGAATCGGCCTGACGACACTGGAGAACAGGAGGGTTAGGGGAGACATGATAACGACATACAAAATACTGCGTTCAATAGACAAGGTGGACAGAGACAGGAAGTTCCAGAGAGGGGACAAGAAACAAGAGGTCACAATTGGAAGTTGAAGACCCAGATGAGTCAAAGGGATGTTAGGAAGTATTTGTTCAGTCACAGAGTTGTCAGGCAGTGGAACAGCCTAGCAAGTGAGGTAGTGGAGGCAGGAACCATACATAGCTTTAAGATGAGGTATGATAAAGCTCATGGAGCAGGGAGAGAGGACCTAGTAGCACTCAGTGAAGAGGTGGGGCCAGGAGCTGAGTCTCGATCCCTGCAACCACAATTGAGTACACATACCAGACACACACACACACACACACATACACACACACACACACACACACACACACACACACACACACACACACACACACACACACACACACACACACACACACACACACACAAGGGGATCTCAACAGGCTGCAAACCTGGCCAGACACACACAACCCAGCAATTGCAAAATTATGAAACTTGGCGAAGATCAAAGAAGACCGCAGATGGAGTACAGCCCACGAGATCAGAGGCTGCAAAATTTACTCAATGAAAAGGATCCTGGAGTGAACACCAAAAGAAAAACACCTGAGACACACATCAAGCAAATAACTGCTGCAGCAAACGGGTGTCTGGCAAACCTGAGAATAGCGTTTCAACATCTAAGTAATGAGTCATTTACGACTCTGCACACCGTGTACGTAAGGTTCATACTGGAGTACGCAGCACCAGTATGGAACCCACACCTGGTTAAACACGTCAAGAAATTAGAGAAAATGCAGAGGTTAGCAACAAGATTAGTCCCGGAACTGAGAGGTTTGTCCTACGTGGAGAGGTTAAGGGAACTCAACCTGACAACACTGGAGGACAGGAGGGATAGAGGGGACATAATAACAATATATAAAATACTGCTGGAGGTGGTCGTTGCTGGAGGTGGTCGCTGTTGAAGGTGGTCGTTGCTGAAGGTGGTCGCTGGTGAAGGGAGGGAGGAAGCGATGCTCTGTTTGTGGCTGATTTCTTATTTCCAGACCGTTGTGTGTCGCATTCTCCTGCTCTTGTTAGACAGGAAGAACAGAGAATGTTTGGGAGAGGAGAATAAGAATGTTTGGTAGAGGAGAGTGTGAAACCTCACTGTGAAACCTCACTGTGAAACCTCATTGTGAAACCTCACTGGGAAACCTCACGATGAAATCTGTGAAAGCTTCGTGTAAAGTCTGGCTCTTTATCAGGACATATAATACAATGTTTACAAGATGGCAACACTCTTGAGGGTTGCCAGAGGTCGTCACTCTGACACCTCTGTTATTCTTGACTCCTTTCTTTTTTTTTTTTTTTTTTTTACACAGGGTTTGACAAGGTTAGGTTAAGGATCCCTAGCTTTATTGACACGCTATTTACAAGTTAAGGATTCCTAACTTTATTGACAAGCTAAGAGCTGTTACCTACATCAGCTCATTTAAAAGCATTTTTATTGTTATGAGACATACAAGTAGGGGACAGGATGAAGTTGGAGTCATCTGTGGGCCAGCATTTTCATCTGATCAACTGACTTTATATCGTTGACATCATTATGCTGTACGAATGTGTTCCATACTCGAGTCATCCTGGGTATAAATGATCTCAGATGAAGTGATGTTCTGGAGAAGGGTACAGCCAGAGTGAAGTTGCTGCTTTCTGCCCGTCTTGTGGTATAGAAGTTTGCTTCACGCTGTCCTCGAAGTGGATCCAAGTGTGGACAATATTGGCCTTGTACATAACAGTAAGGCCACCCACATCCCCCCTGTGTTGAAGGCTCTGCTGAAATGACAGATCTATCCAGGATGGTTCCAGGCGAAAGATGAGACGTCTTGCTCTGTTCTCTACTCTGTCAGGCAGTCGCAGATGAGAGAGGGGGGAACCTCTCTCTCTCTCTCTCTCTCTCTCTCTCTCTCTCTCTCTCTCTCTCTCTCTCTCTCTCTCTCTCTCTCTCTCTCTTAATCTCTCATTCTCATACCCTCATTCTCTTATTCTCTCGCTCTTACTTTCTCACTCTGTCTTCCACTACAAATCTAATTCGTCTCTACTTTTTTTTTAAGAAAGATTTCATTTTAGAAAAGCCCATCATTTTCTTGCTATAAATAGCGGGGATATTTGCCCATTCGTTAAAAATTTCCCATGTGCGTGACTCCAACAGGGCTTAGCGCATTTTTCTTAAATAAAATATAGATAGCCTGTCCTCTTTTTTCACCTTTCACTTTGACGTAATTCTCTTCTTTCGCTTTCCAGCCTTCCTTTCTCTTTCCCCTCCCCTCCCCTTACCTCCCCCCTCCCTCCCTCCCCCCCCTCTCTCTCTCACACACACAATAGCTATTCTGATTTATTGACATCGTTATGGTAGGCTGCCAAGTTACTTCAATAATTCTAAGTTGTAAATCCATTGAGACGATCCTGCTCTCTTTTCTCCTTCTCTATCTGTCTATCTATCTATCTATCTATTTATCTACATCTATTTACAAAAGGGTTTTCAAAGGATTAGGTTAGGAGCTGCTATATTTTATTTACAAGCTAAGAGATTTTATTCTCTGTATGTCTCTGTCTCTTTCTCTCCCTCTCTTTCGACAATTTATGTTCTTTCCGCCTGTCTTGATAAAGCACAATAGCAATTATACTCTCAGATTGCCTTGTCATTCTCCTGGAAGGACCATCGTTAATTATTTACGCGGGAATGGTACGTCAGGAAGACGGGCGGGTTGACACGTGGCTGTCCAAATGGCTTGCCACAGGCCGCCTGATTGGCTGAAATCCTGTCAGCAACTTCCAGACTGGATGGGAAGTGCAACGAACCTGGCGACTGGTCGATTCGATCATCTGGAAGGCAGAAAGGAACCTCCGGATTGGATGGTAATGCAAGGAGTCTCGTGATTGGTCGACTCGTTTGGTCAGGTAGCCAATGATGCAAAGGTGATGCAAAGCAGTGGATTTTTTTTTTCAGAAATGGGCGAAACGACGTCTCGAGACGTGGTTCTTCCCAGTTGACAAATGTTTTCCATCTTGATTACAAGAGAAACTGAGAGACTAATAATGGTGGACGTTTCGCTCTGTGTAGATAGAGCTTATAGTTGATAAAGCTTTACATAGAGCAAAACGTTGTTGTCTTAAGTACACACGCTCACAGGAGTGACTTGTGTACACACGCTCACAGGAGTGACTTGTGTACACATGCTCACAGGAGTGACTTGTGTGCACACGCTCACAGGAGTGACTTGTGTACACACGCTCACAGGAGTGACTTGTGTACACACGCTCACAGGAGTGACTTGTGTACACACGCTCACAGGAGTGACTAGTGTACACACGCTCACAAGAGTGACTTGTGTACACACGCTCACAGGAGTGACTAGTGTACACACGCTCACAGGAGTGACTTGTGTACACACGCTCACAGGAGTGACTTGTGTACACACGCTCACAGGAGTGACTTGTGTACACACGCCTACAGTAGCGACGAGTGAATATCTGGCAATGTTGAGGACATTGAAATCCAGCAGAAGCACTGGAGCACACTGAAGGAACACTGGAGCACACTGAAGGAACACTGGAGTACACTGAAGGAGCACTGGAGCACACTGAAGGAACACTGAAGGAGCACTGGAGCACACTGAAGGAACACTGGAGTACACTGAAGGAGCACTGGAGCACACTGAAGGAGCACTGGAGCACACTGAAGGAGCACTGGAGCACACTGAAGGAACACTGGAGTACACTGAAGGAACACTGGAGTACACTGAAGGAACACTGGAGTACACTGAAGGAGCACTGGAGCACACTGAAGGAACACTGGAGTACACTGAAGGAACACTGGAGTACACTGAAGGAGCACTGGAGCACACTGAAGGACCACTGGAGCACACTGAAGGAACACTGGAGTACACTGAAAGATCACTGGACCACACTGAAGGAACACTGGAGCACACTGAAGGAGCACTGGAGCACAGTGAAGGAACACTGGAGCACACTGAAGGAACACTGGAGCACACTGAAGGAACACTGGACCACACTGAAGGAACACTGGAGCACACTGAAGGAACACTGGAGCACACTGAAGGAACACTGGAGCACACTGAAGGAACACTGGACCACACTGAAGGAACACTGGACCACACTGAAGGAACACTGGAGCACACTGAAGGAACACTGGAGCACACTGAAGGAACACTGGACCACACTGAAGGAACACTGGACCACACTGAAGGAACACTGGAGCACACTGAAGGAACACTGGAGCACACTGAAGGAACACTGGAGCACACTGAAGGAACACTGGAGCACAGTGAAGGAACACTGGAGCACACTGAAGGAACACTGGAGCACACTGAAGGAACACTGGAGCACACTGAAGGAACACTGGAGCACACTGAAGGAACACTGGAGCACAGTGAAGGAACACTGGAGCACACTGAAGGAACACTGGAGCACACTGAAGGAACACTGGAGCACACTGAAGGAACACTGGAGCACACTGAAGGAACACTGGAGCACACTGAAGGAACACTGGAGCACACTGAAGGAACACTGGAGCACACTGAAGGAACACTGGAGCACACTGAAGGAACACTGGAGCACACTGAAGGAACACTGGAGCACACTGAAGGAACACTGGAACACACTGAAGGAGCACTGGAGCACACTGAAGGAACACTGGAGTACACTGAAGGAGCACTGGAGCACACTGAAGGAACACTGGAGTACACTGAAGGAACACTGGAGTACACTGAAGGAACACTGGAGTACACTGAAGGAACACTGGAGTACACTGATGGAGCACTGGAGTACACTGAATGAACACTGGAGTACAATGAAGGAGCACTGGAGCACACTGAAGGAACACTGGAGCACACTGAAGGAACACTGGAGCACACTGAAGGAACACTGGAGTACACTGAAGGAACACTGGAGTACAATGAAGGAGCACTGGAGCACACTGAAGGAACACTGGAGCACACTGAAGGAGCACTGGAGCACACTGAATGAACACTGGAGTACACTGAAGGAACACTGGAGCACACTGAAGGAACACTGGAGCACACTGAAGGAACACTGGAGTACACTGAAGGAACACTGGAGTACACTGAAGGAACACTGGAGCACACTGAAGGAGCACTGGAGCACACACTGAAGGAACACTGGAGCACACTGAAGGAACAATGGAGCACACTGAAGGAACACTGGAGCACACTCAAGGAACACTGGAGCACACTGAAGGAACACTGGAGCACAGTGAAGGAACACTGGAGCACACTGAAGGAACACTGGAGTACACTGAAGGAACACTGGAGCACACTGAAGGAACACTGGAGTACACTGAAGGAACACTGGAGTACACTGAAGGAACACTGGAGTACACTGAAGGAACACTGGAGTACACTGAAGGAACACTGGAGCACAGTGAAGAAACACTGGAACACACTGAAGGAGCACTGGAACACACTGAAGGAACACTGGAGCACACTGAAGGAGCACTGGAGCACACTGACGGAACACTGGAGCACACTGAAGGAACACTGGAGCACACTGAAGGAACACTGGAGCACACTGAAGGAACACTGGAGCACAGTGAAGGAACACTGGAGCACACTGAAGGAACACTGGAGCACACTGAAGGAACACTGGAGCACACTGAAGGAACACTGGAGCACACTGAAGGAACACTGGAGCACAGTGAAGGAACACTGGAGCACACTGAAGGAACACTGGAGTACACTGAAGGAACACTGGAGCACACTGAAGGAACACTGGAGTACACTGAAGGAACACTGGAGTACACTGAAGGAACACTGGAGTACACTGAAGGAACACTGGAGTACACTGAAGGAACACTGGAGCACAGTGAAGAAACACTGGAACACATGAAGGAGCACTGGAACACACTGAAGGAAACACTGGAGCACACTGAAGGAGCACTGGAGACACACTGACGGAACACTGGAGCACACTGAAGGAACACTGGAGCACACTGAAGGAACACTGGAGCACACTGAAGGAACACTGGAGCACAGTGAAGGAACACTGGAGCACACTGAAGGAACACTGGAGCACACTGAAGGAACACTGGAGCACACTGAAGGAACACTGGAGCACACTGAAGGAACACTGGAGCACAGTGAAGGAACACTGGAGCACACTGAAGGAACACTGGAGCACACTGAAGGAACACTGGAGCACACTGAAGGAACACTGGAGCACACTGAAGGAACACTGGAGCACACTGAAGGAACACTGGAGCACACTGAAGGAACACTGGAGCACACTGAAGGAACACTGGAGCACACTGAAGGAACACTGGAGCACACTGAAGGAACACTGGAGCACACTGAAGGAACACTGGAACACACTGAAGGAGCACTGGAGCACACTGAAGGAACACTGGAGTACACTGAAGGAGCACTGGAGCACACTGAAGGAACACTGGAGTACACTGAAGGAACACTGGAGTACACTGAAGGAACACTGGAGTACACTGAAGGAACACTGGAGTACACTGATGGAGCACTGGAGTACACTGAATGAACACTGGAGTACAATGAAGGAGCATGGAGCACACTGAAGGAACACTGGAGCACACTGAAGGAACACTGGAGCACACTGAAGGAACACTGGAGTACACTGAAGGAACACTGGAGTACAATGAAGGAGCACTGGAGCACACTGAAGGAACACTGGAGCACACTGAAGGAGCACTGGAGCACACTGAATGAACACTGGAGTACACTGAAGGAACACTGGAGCACACTGAAGGAACACTGGAGCACACTGAAGGAACACTGGAGTACACTGAAGGAACACTGGAGTACACTGAAGGAACACTGGAGCACACTGAAGGAGCACTGGAGCACACTGAAGGAACACTGGAGCACACTGAAGGAACAATGGAGCACACTGAAGGAACACTGGAGCACACTCAAGGAACACTGGAGCACACTGAAGGAACACTGGAGCACAGTGAAGGAACACTGGAGCACACTGAAGGAACACTGGAGTACACTGAAGGAACACTGGAGCACACTGAAGGAACACTGGAGTACACTGAAGGAACACTGGAGTACACTGAAGGAACACTGGAGTACACTGAAGGAACACTGGAGTACACTGAAGGAACACTGGAGCACAGTGAAGAAACACTGGAACACACTGAAGGAGCACTGGAACACACTGAAGGAACACTGGAGCACACTGAAGGAGCACTGGAACACACTAAAGGAACACTGGAGCACACTGAAGGAACACTGGAGCACACTGAAGGAACACTGGAGCACACTGAAGGAGCACTGGAGCACACTGAAGGAACACTGGAGAACACTGAAGGAGCACTGGAGCAAACTGAAGGAACACTGGAACACACTGAAGGAACACTGGAACACACTGAAGGAACACTGGAACACACTGAAGGAGCACTGGAGCACACTGAAGGAGCACTGGAGCACACTGAAGGAGCACTGGAACACACTGAAGGAGCACTGGAGCACACTGAAGGAGCACTGAAGCACACTGAAGGAGCACTGGAGCACACTGAAGGAGCACTGGAACACACTGAAGGAACACTGGAGCACACTGAAGGAACACTGGAACAGACTGAAGGAGCACTGGAACACACTGAAGGAGCACTGGAACACACTGAAGGAGCACTGGAGCACACTGAAGGAGCACTGGAACACACTGAAGGAACACTGGAGCACACTGAAGGAACACTGGAGCACACTGAAGGAACACTGGAACACACTGAAGGAGCACTGGAACACACTGAAGGAGCACTGGAACACACTGAAGGATCACTGGAGCACACTGAAGGAACACTGGAACACACTGAAGGAGCACTGGAACACACTGAAGGAGCACTGGAGCACACTGAAGGAGCACTGGAGCACACTGAAGGAACACTGGAGCACACTGAAGGAGCACTGGAACACACTGAAGGAACACTGGAGTACACTGAAGGAACACTGGAACACACTGAAGGAACACTGGAGCACACTGAAGGAACACTGGAGCACACTGAAGGAACACTGGAGCACACTGAAGGAACACTGAAGCACACTGAAGGAACACTGGAGTACACTGAAGGAACACTGGAGCACACTGAAGGAACACTGGAGCACACTGAAGGAACACTGGAGCACACTGAAGGAGCACTGGAGCAC
Source organism: Cherax quadricarinatus (assembly GCF_026875155.1). NCBI lineage: Eukaryota > Metazoa > Arthropoda > Malacostraca > Decapoda > Parastacidae > Cherax > Cherax quadricarinatus. The sequence goes on from NC_069432.1 coordinate 28,119,093, forward strand.
ACTGAAGGAACACTGGAGCACACTGAAGGAACACTGGAGCACACTGAAGGAACACTGGAGCACACTGAAGGAACACTGGAGCACACTGAAGGAACACTGGAGCACACTGAAGGAACACTGGAGCACACTGAAGGAACACTGGAGCACACTGAAGGAACACTGGAGTACACTGAAGGAACACTGGAGCACACTGAAGGAACACTGGAACACACTGAAGGAGGACTGGAACACACTGAAGGAACACTGGAAAACACTGAAGGAACACTGGAGCACACTGAAGGAGCACTGGAGTACACAGAAGGAACACTGGAGCACACTGAAGGAGCACTGGAGCACACTGAAGGAACACTGGAGCACACTGAAGGAGCACTGGAGCACACTGAAGGAGCACTGGAACACACTGAAGGAACACTGGAGTACACTGAAAGAACACTGGAGCACAGTAAAGGGAAAACACTGGAACACATGAAGGAACACTGGAACACATGAAGGAACACTGGAACACACTGAAGGAGCACTGGAGCACACTGAAGGAGCACTGGAGCACAATGAAGGAGCACTGGAACACACTGAAGGAGCACTGGAGCACACTGAAGGAGCACTGGAGCACACTGAAGGAGCACTGGAGCACACTGAAGGAGCACTGGAACACACTGAAGGAACACTGGAGCACACTGAAGGAACACTGGAACAGACTGAAGGAGCACTGGAACACACTGAAGGAGCACTGGAGCACACTGAAGGAGCACTGGAGCACACTGAAGGAGCACTGGAACACACTGAAGGAACACTGGAGCACACTGAAGGAGCACTGGAGCACACTGAAGGAACACTGGAACACACTGAAAGAGCACTGGAGCACACTGAAGGAGCACTGGAACACACTGAAGGAACACTGGAGTACACTGAAGGAACACTGGAGCACAGTGAAGGAACACTGGAACACACTGAAGGAACACTGGAACACACTGAAGGAACACTGGAACACACTGAAGGAGCACTGGAGCACACTGAAGGAGCACTGGAGCACACTGAAGGAGCACTGGAACACACTGAAGGAGCACTGGACCACACTGAAGGAGCACTGGAGCACACTGAAGGAGCACTGGAGCACACTGAAGGAGCACTGGAACACACTGAAGGAACACTGGAGCACACTGAAGGAACACTGGAACAGACTGAAGGAGCACTGGAACACACTGAAGGAGCACTAGAGCACACTGAAGGAGCACACTGAAGGAGCACTGGAACACACTGAAGGAACACTGGAGCACACTGAAGGAACACTGGAGCACACTGAAGGAACACTGGAACACACTGAAGGAGCACTGGAACACACTGAAGGAGCACTGGAACACACTGAAGGAACAATGGAGCACACTGAAGGAACACTGGAACACACTGAAGGAGCACTGGAACACACTGAAGGAGCACTGGAGCACACTGAAGGAGCACTGGAGCACACTGAAGGAACACTGGAGCACACTGAAGGAGCACTGGAACACACTGAAGGAACACTGGAGTACACTGAAGGAACACTGGAACACACTGAAGGAACACTGGAGCACACTGAATGAACACTGGAGCACACTGAAGGAACACTGGAGCCCAATGAAGGAACACTGGAGCACACTGAAGGAACACGAGTACACTGAAGGAACACTGGAGCACACTGAAGGAACACTGGAGCACACTGAAGGAACACTGGAGCACACTGAAGGAGCACTGGAGCACACTGACGGAACACTGGAGCACACTGAAGGAACACTGGAGCACACTGAAGGAACACTGGACCACACTGAAGGAACACTGGAGCACACTGAAGGAACACTGGAGCACACTGAAGGAACACTGGAGCACACTGAAGGAACACTGGAGCACACTGAAGGAACACTGGAGTACACTGAAGGAACACTGGAGCACAGTGAAGGAACACTGGAGTACACTGAAGGAACACTGGAACACACTGAAGGAACACTGGAGCACACTGAAGGAACACTGGAGCACACTGAAGGAACACTGGAGCACACTGAAGGAACACTGGAGCACACTGAAGGAACACTGGAGCACACTGAAGGAACACTGGAACACACTGAAGGAACACTGGAACACACTGAAGGAGCACTGGAGCACACTGAAGGAACACTGGAGCACAGTGAAGGAACACTGGAGCACAGTGAAGGAGCACTGGAGCACACTGAAGGAACACTGGAGCACACTGAAGGAACACTGGAGCACACTGAAGGAACACTGGAGCACAGTGCTTCAGAGCTGAACTTCCAGCAGCTCTGATATTAAAAGATATCTTTCCAACCAGAATTTCAACCGCCCAGGGACGTGCCTTTGTGTCATGACTGAAGGAACATAACGGTCAGTCATATCTTGATATACATATATATATATATAATATATTATATTATATTATATATATATTTATATATATATTATATATATATTATATATTATATATATATATATACTCTAGGTAGTAGGTTGGTAGACAGCAACCACCCAGGGAGGTACTACCGTCCTGTGGTAGCAGGTTGGTAGACAGCAACAGCCCAGGGAGGTACTACCGTCCTGTGGTAGTAGGTTGGTAGACAGCAACCACCCAGGGAGGTACTACCGTCCTGTGGTAGCAGGTTGGTAGACAGCAACCACCCAGGGGGGTACTACCGTCCTGTGGTAGTAGGTTGGTAGACAGCAACCACCCAGGGAGGTACTACCGTCCTGTGGTAGTAGGTTGGTAGACAGCAACCACCCAGGGAGGTACTACCGTCCTGTGGTAGTAGGTTGGTAGACAGCAACCACACAGGGAGGTACTACCGTCCTGTGGTAGTAGGTTGGTAGACAGCAACCACCCAGGGAGGTACTACCGTCCTGTGGTAGCAGGTTGGTAGACAGAAACCACACAGGGAGGTACTACCGTCCTGTGGTAGTAGGTTGGTAGACAGCAACCACCCAGGGGGGTACTACCGTCCTGTGGTAGTAGGTTGGTAGACAGCAACCACCCAGGGAGGTACTACCGTCCTGTGGTAGTAGGTTGGTAGACAGCAACCACACAGGGAGGTACTACCGTCCTGTGGTAGTAGGTTGGTAGACAGCAACCACCCAGGGAGGTACTACCGTCCTGTGGTAGCAGGTTGGTAGACAGAAACCACACAGGGAGGTACTACCGTCCTGTGGTAGTAGGTTGGTAGACAGCAACCACACAGGGAGGTACTACCGTCCTGTGGTAGTAGGTTAGTAGACAGCAACCACCCAGGGAGGTACTACCGTCCTGTGGTAGTAGGTTGGTAGACAGCAACCACCCAGGGAGGTACTACCGTCCTGTGGTAGTAGGTTGGTAGACAGCAACCACCCAGGGAGGTACTACCGTCCTGTGGTAGTAGGTTGGTAGACAGCAACCACCCAGGGAGGTACTACCGTCCTGTGGTAGTAGGTTGGTAGACAGCAACCACCCAGGGAGGTACTACCGTCCTGTGGTAGTAGGTTGGTAGACAGCAACCACCCAGGGAGGTACTACCGTCCTGTTGTAGTAGGTTGGTAGACAGCAACCGCCCAGGGAGGTACTACCGTCCTGTGGTAGTAGGTTGGTAGACAGCAACCACCCAGGGAGGTACTACCGTCCTGTGGTAGCAGGTTGGTAGACAGCAACCACCCAGGGAGGTACTACCGTCCTGTGGTAGTAGGTTGGTAGACAGCAACCACCCAGGGAGGTACTACCGTCCTGTGGTAGCAGGTTGGTAGACAGCAACCACCCAGGGAGGTACTACCGTCCTGTGGTAGCAGGTTGGTAGACAACAACCACCCAGGGAGGTACTACCGTCCTGTGGTAGTAGGTTGGTAGACAGCAACCACCCAGGAAGGTACTACCGTCCTGTGGTAGCAGGTTGGTAGACAGCAACAGCCCAGGGAGGTACTACCGTCCTGTGGTAGTAGGTTGGTAGACAACAACCACCCAGGGAGGTACTACCGTCCTGTGGTAGCAGGTTGGTAGACAGCAACCACCCAGGGAGGTACTACCGTCCTGTTGTAGTAGGTTGGTAGACAGCAACCACCCAGGGAGGTACTACCGTCCTGTGGTAGCAGGTTGGTAGACAGCAACCACCCAGGGAGGTACTACCGTCCTGTGGTAGTAGGTTGGTAGACAGCAACCACCCAGGGAGGTACTACCGTCCTGTGGTAGTAGGTTGGTAGACAGCAACCACCCAGGGAGGTACTACCGTCCTGTGGTAGTAGGTTGGTAGACAGCAACCACCCAGGGAGGTACTACCGTCCTGTGGTAGTAGGTTGGTAGACAGCAACCACCCAGGGAGGTACTACCGTCCTGTGGTAGTAGGTTGGTAGACAGCAACCACCCAGGGAGGTACTACCGTCCTGTGGTAGCAGGTTGGTAGACAACAACCACCCAGGGAGGTACTACCGTCCTGTGGTAGTAGGTTGGTAGACAGCAACCACCCAGGGAGGTACTACCGTCCTGTGGTAGCAGGTTGGTAGACAGCAACAACCCAGGGAGGTACTACCGTCCTGTGGTAGCAGGTTGGTAGACAGCAACCACCCAGGGAGGTACTACCGTCCTGTGGTAGTAGGTTGGTAGACAGCAACCACCCAGAGAGGTACTACCGTCCTGTGGTAGTAGGTTGGTAGACAGCAACCACCCAGGGAGGTACTACCGTCCTGTGGTAGTAGGTTGGTAGACAGCAACCACCCAGGGAGGTACTACCTTCCTGTGGTAGTAGGTTGGTAGACAGCAACCACCCAGGGAGGTACTACCGTCCTGTGGTAGCAGGTTGGTAGACAGCAACCACCCAGGGAGGTACTACCGTCCTGTGGTAGTAGGTTGGTAGACAACAACCACCCAGGGAGGTACTACCGTCCTGTGGTAGTAGGTTGGTAGACAGCAACCACCCAGGGAGGTACTACCGTCCTGTGGTAGTAGGTTGGTAGACACCAACCACCCAGGGAGGTACTACCGTCCTGTGGTAGTAGGTTGGTAGACAACAACCACCCAGGGAGGTACTACCGTCCTGCCAAGTGAGTGTAAAACGGAAACCTGTAATTGTTTTACATCATGGTAGGATTGTTGGTGTCCATTTTTCTGTCTCATAAACATGTAAGATTTCAGGTACGTCTTGCTACTTCTACTTACACTTAGGTCACACTACACATACATGTACAAGCATATATATACATAACCCTCTGGGTTTTCTGCTATTTTCTTACTAGTTCTTGTTCTTGTTTATTTCCTCTTATCTCCATGGGGAAGTGGAACAGAATTCTTCCTCCGTAAGCCATGCGTGTTGTAAGAGGCGAATAAAATGCCAGGAGCAAGGGGCTAGTAACCCCTTTTTGTTTTTCTTTTTGGGCCACCCCGCCTTGGTGGGATACGGCCGGTGTGTTGAAATATATTATATATATTATATATATTATTATATATATATATATATATATATATATATATATATATATATATATATTATATATATATATATTTATATATATATGTATATACATTCCCCAGTACACAGGAGAGCAGCAAGATTCTAGAGACCCGTCACAGGTAACTTACAGCTCTGACACACACATATAGTCGTGTGTGTGTTTGTGTGTGTGTGTGTGTGTGTGTGTGTGTGTGTGTGTGTGTGTGTGTGTGTGTGAGTGTGTGTGTGTGTGTGTGTGTGTGTGTGTGTGTGTGCCACTCAAATATATTTTTTTCCACGTTTTTTCGGTACAAACAAAAGGTTTTAAAACCATTAGTATTTAAACCACCTATATATTTTTTTCGTGTGGGGGGATATTTTAACCGAAATGGAAAGGGATTTTTTATTTACATATATAATTTTTTTTTTGATGTTCTGTGTACGTTCACAAGTGGGTAGAGAAGATAAAAAAAAGTGGTAAGTGCATTCAAGAAAGACATGTGCGAAAAAATTGCTCTCGTAAATCTGCGATTGAAGAGCAGGAGAGTGAAACGTGAGGAGAGTGAAACGTGAGGAGAGTGAAACGTGAGGAGAGTGAAACGTGAGGAGAGTGAAACGTGAGGAGAGTGTAACGTGAAGAGAGGGGAAACGTGAGGAGAGTGTAACGTGAGGAGAGTGAAACGTGAGGAGAGTGTAACGTGAGGAGAGTGAAACGTGAGGAGAGTGAAACGTGAGGAGAGTGAAACGTGAGGAGAGTGAAAACGTGAAGAGAGTGAAACGTGAGGAGAGTGTAACGTGAGGAGAGTGAAACGTGAGGAGAGTGAAACGTGAGGAGAGTGAAACGTGAGGAGAGTGAAACGTGAGGAGAGTGAAACGTGAGGAGAGTGTAACGTGAAGAGAGTGAAACGTGAGGAGAGTGTAACGTGAGGAGAGTGAAACGTGAGGAGAGTGAAACGTGAGGAGAGTGAAACGTGAGGAGAGTGAAACGTGAGGAGAGTGAAACGTGAGGAGAGTGAAACGTAAGGAGAGTGAAAGTGAGGAGAGTGTAACGTGAAGAGAGTGAAACGTGAGGAGAGTGAAACGTGGGAGAGTGAGACGTGAGGAGAGTGAAACGTGAGGAGAGTGAAATGTGAGGAGAGTGAAATGTGAGGAGAGTGAAACGTGAGGAGAGTGAAGCGTGAGGAGAGTGAAACGTGAGGAGAGGGGAAACGTGAGGAGAGTGAAACGTGAGGGGGAGTGAACGTGAGGAGAGTTGAAACGTGAGGAGAGTGAAACGTGAGGAGAGTGAAACGTGAGGAGAGTGTAACGTGAAGAGAGTGAAACGTGAGGAGAGTGAAACGTGAGGAGAGTGAGACGTGAGGAGAGTGAAACGTGAGGAGAGTGAAATGTGAGGAGAGTGAAATGTGAGGAGGGGTAAAAACGTGAGGAGAGTGAAACGTGAGGAGAGTGAAACGTGAGGAGAGTGAAACGTGAGGAGGGGTGAAGAACGTGAGGAGAGTAAAAACGTGAGGAGAGTGAAACGTGAGGGAGAGTGTAACGTGAGAGAGTGAAACGTGAGGAGAGTGAAACGTGAGGAGAGTGAGACGTGAGGAGAGTGAAACGTGAGGAGAGTGAAATGTGGGGAGAGTGAAATGTGAGGAGAGTGAAATGTGAGGGAGTGAAACGTGAGGAGAGTGAAACGTGAGGAGAGTGAAACGTGAGGAGAAGTGAAACGTGAGGAGAGTGAAATGTGAGGAGAGTGAAATGTGGGGAGGAGTGAAATGTGAGGAGAGTGAAATGTGAGGAGAGTGAAACGTGAGGAGAGTGAAACGTGAGGACAGTGAAACGTGAGGAGAGTGAAACGTGAGGAATGTCAAACGTGAGGAGAGTGAAATGTGGAGAGAGTGAAAACGTGAGGAGAGTGAATGTGAGGAGAGTGAAACGTGAGGAGAGTGAAACGTGAGGAGAGTGAAACGTGAGGAGAGTGAAACGTGAGGAATGTGAACGTGAGGAGAGTGAACGTAATGAGAGTGAAACGTGAGGAGAGTGTAACGTGAGAAGAGTGAAACGTGGAGGAAAGTGAAACGTGAGGAGAGTGAAACGTGAGGAGAGTGAAACGTGAGGGGATTTGAAACGTGAGGAAGTGAACGTGAGGAGAGTGTAACGTGAGGAGAGTGAAACGTGAGGGGAGTGAAACGTGAGGAGAGTGAAACGTGAGGAGAGTGAAACGTGAGGAGAGTGAAACGTGAGGAAAGTGAAACGTGAGGAGAGTGAAACGTGAGGAGTAAAACGTGAGGAGAGTGAAACGTGAGGGAGTGAAACGTGAGGAAAGTGAAACGTGAGGAGAGTGTAACGTGAGGAGAGGGGAAACGTGAGGGGAGTGAAACGTGAGGAGAGTGAAGCGTGAGGAGAGTGAAACGTGAGGAATGTGAAACGTGAGGAGAGTGAAATGTGAGGAGAGTAAAACGTGAGGAGAGTGAAACGTGAGGAGAGTGAAACGTGAGGAGAGTGAAACGTGAGGAGAGTGAAACGTGAGGAGAGTGAAACGTGAGGAGAGTGAAACGTGAGGAGAGTGAAACGTGAGGGGAGTGAAAGTGAGGAGAGTGAAACGTGAGGAAAGTGAAACGTGAGGAGAGTGTAACGTGAGGAGAGGAAACGTGAAGAGAGTGAAAACGTGAGGAGAGTGAAACGTGAGGAGAGTAAAACGTGCGGGGAGTGAAACGTGAGGAGTGAAACGTGAGGAGAGTGAAACATGAGGGGAGTGTTTACGTGAGGAGAGTGAAACGTGAGGGGAGTGATACGTGAGGAGAGTGAAACGTGAGGAGAGTGAAACGTGAGGGGAGTGAAACGTGAGGAGAGTGAAACGTGAGGAGAGTGAAACGTGAGGAGAGTGATACGTGAGGAGAGTGAAACGTGAGGAGAGTGAAACGTGAGGGGAGTGAAACGTGAGGAGAGTGAAACGTGAGGAGAGTGAAACGTGAGGAGAGTGTAACGTGAAGAGAGTGAAACGTGAGGAGAGTGTAACGTGAGGAGAGTGTAACGTGAAGAGAGTGAAATGGGGAGGAGAGTGAAACGTGAGGAGAGTGAAAGTGAGGAGAGTGTAACTGAGGAGAGTGTAACGTGAAGAGAGTGAAACGTGAGGAGAGTGAAACGTGAGGAGAGTGTAACGTGAGGAGAGTGTAACGTGAAGAGAGTGAAACGTGAGGAGAGTGAAACGTGAGGAGAGTGAAACGTGAGGAGAGTGAAAACGTGAGGAGAGTGTAACGTGAAGAGAGTGAAACGTGAGGAGAGTGAAACATGAGGAGAGTGTAACGTGAGGAGAGTGTAACGTGAAGAGAGTGAACGTGAGGAGAGTGAAACGTGAGGAGAGTGAAACGTGAGGAGAGTGTAACGTGAGGAGAGTGAAACGTGAGGAGAGTGATATGTGAGGAGAGTGTAACGTGATGAGAGTGTAACGTGAAGAGAGTGAAACGTGAGGAGAGTGAAACGTGAGGAGAGTGTAACGTGAGGAGAGTGTAACGTGAAGAGAGTGAAACGTGAGGAGAGTGAAACGTGAGGAGAGTGAAACGTGAGGAGAGTGTAACGTGAGGAGAGTGAAACGTGAAGAGAGTGAAACGTGAGGAGAGTGTAACGTGAGGAGAGTGAAACGTGAGGAGAGTGAAACGTGAGGAGAGTGATACGTGAGGAGAGTGAAACGTGAGGAGAGTGAAATTTGAGGAGAGTGAAACGTGAGGAGAGTGAAACGTGAGGAATGTGAAACGTGAGGAGAGTGAAACGTGAGGAGAGTGAAACGTGAGGAGAGTGAAACGCGAGGAGAGTGAAACGTGAGGAATGTGAAACGTGAGGAGAGTGAAACGTGAGGAATGTGAAACGTGAGGAGAGTGAAACGTGAGGAATGTGAAACGTGAGGAGAGTGAAACGTGAGGAGAGTGAAACGTGAGGAGAGTGAAATGTGAGGAGGAGTGAAATTTGTGAGGAGGTGAAACGTGAGGAGAGTGAAACGTGAGGAGAGTGAAACGTGAGGAGAGTGAAACGTGAGGAGTAAAACGTGAGGAGAGTGAAACGTGAGGAGAGTGAAACGTGAGGAGAGTGAAACGTGAGGAGAGTGAAAACGTGAGGAAAGTGAAACGTGAGGAGTGAAACGTGAGGAATAAAACGTGAGGAGAGTGAAACGTGAGGAGAGTGAAACGTGAGGAGAGTGAAACGTGAGGGGAGTGAAACGTGAGGAGAGTGAAACGTGAGGAGAGTGAAACGTGAGGGGAGTGAAACGTGAGGAGAGTGAAACGTGAGGAGAGTGAAACGTGAGGAATGTGAAACGTGAGGAGAGTGAAATGTGAGAAGAGTGAAACGTGAGGAGAGTGAAATGTGAGGAGAGTGAAACGTGAGGAGAGTGAAACGTGAGGAGAGTGAAACGTGAGGAATGTGAAACGTGAGGAGAGTGAAACGTAAGGAGAGTGAAACGTGAGGAGAGTGAAACGTGAGAAGAGTGAAACGTGAGGAAAGTGAAACGTGAGGAGAGTGAAACGTGAGGAGAGTGAAACGTGAGGGGAGTGAAACGTGAGGAAAGTGAAACGTGAGGAGAGTGTAACGTGAGGAGAGTGAAACGTGAGGGGAGTGAAACGTGAGGAGAGTGAAACGTGAGGAGAGTGAAACGTGAGGAGAGTGAAACGTGAGGAAAGTGAAACGTGAGGAGAGTGAAACGTGAGGAATAAAACGTGAGGAGAGTGAAACGTGAGGGAGTGAAACGTGAGGAAAGTGAAACGTGAGGAGAGTGTAACGTGAAAAGAGTGAAACGTGAGGAGAGTGAAACGTGAGGAGAGTGAAGCGTGAGGAGAGTGAAACGTGAGGAATGTGAAACGTGAGGAGAGTGAAATGTGAGGAGAGTGAAACGTGAGGAGAGTGAAACGTGAGGAGAGTGAAACGTGAGGAGAGTGATACGTGAGGAGAGTGAAACGTGACGAGAGTGAAACGTGAGGGGAGTGAAACGTGAGGAGAGTGAAACGTGAGGAGAGTGAAACGTGAGGAGAGTGAAACGTGAGGAGAGTGAAACATGAGGGGAGTGATACGTGAGGAGAGTGAAACGTGAGGAAAGTGAAACGTGAGGAGAGTGTAACGTGAGGAGAGCGGAACGTGAAGAGAGTGAAACGTGAGGAGAGTGAAACGTGAGGAGAGTAAAACGTGCGGGGAGTGAAACGTGAGGAGTGAAACGTGAGGAGAGTGAAACATGAGGGGAGTGATACGTGAGGAGAGTGAAACGTGAGGGGAGTGATACGTGAGGAGAGTGAAACGTGAGGAGAGTGAAACGTGAGGGGAGTGAAACGTGAGGAGAGTGAAACGTGAGGAGAGTGAAACGTGAAGAGAGTGATACGTGAGGAGAGTGAAAACGTGAGGAGAGTGAAACGTGAGGGGAGTGAAACGTGAGGAGAGTGAAACGTGAGGAGAGTGAAACGTGAGGAGAGTGTAACGTGAAGAGAGTGAAACGTGAGGAGAGTGTAACGTGAGGAGAGTGTAACGTGAAGAGAGTGAAACGTGAGGAGAGTGAAACGTGAGGAGAGTGAAACGTGAGAGTGTAACGTGAGGAGAGTGTAACGTGAAGAGAGTGAAACGTGAGGAGAGTGAAAACGTGAGGAGAGGTGTAACGTGTGGAGAGTGTAACGTGAAGAGAGTGAAAACGTGAGGAGAGTGAAACGTGAGGAGAGTGAAAACGTGAGGAGAGTGAACGTGAGGAGAGTGATACGTGAGGAGAGTGAAACGTGAGGAGAGTGAAACGTGAGGAGAGTGATAACGTGAGGAGAGTAAAAACGTGACGAGAGTGAAACGTGAGGGGAGTGAAACGTGAGGAGAGTGAAACGTGAGGAGAGTGAAACGTGAGGAGAGGGGAAACGTGAGGAGAGTGAACGTGAGGAGAGTGTAAACGTGAGGAGAGTGTAACGTGAAGAGAGTGAAACGTGAGGAGAGTGAAACGTGAGGAGAGTGTAACGTGAAGAGAGTGTAACGTGAAGAGAGTGAAACGTGAGGAGGTGAAACGTGAGGAGAGTGAACGTGAGGAGAGTGTAACGTGAGGGAGTGAAACGTGAGGAGAGTGAAACGTGAGGAGAGTGAAACGTGAGGAGAGTGTAACGTGAGGAGAGTGTAACGTGAAGAGAGTGAAACGTGGGAGAGTAAAACGTGAGGAGAGTGAAACGTGAGGAGAGTGTAACGTGAGGAGAGTGTAACGTGAAGAGAGTGAAACGTGAGGAGAGTGAAACATGAGGAGAGTGTAACGTGATGAGAGTGTAACGTGAAGAGAGTGAAACGTGAGGAGAGTGAAACGTGAGGAGAGTGAAACGTGAGGAGAGTGTAACGTGAGGAGAGTGAAACGTGAGGAGAGTGATACGTGAGGAGAGTGAAACGTGAGGAGAGTGAAACGTGAGGAGAGTGATACGTGAGGAGAGTGAAACGTGACGAGAGTGAAACGTGAGGGGAGTGAAACGTGAGGAGAGTGAAACGTGAGGAGAGTGAAACGTGAGGAGAGTGAAAGGGTGAGGAGAGTGAAACGTGAGGAGAGTGTAACGTGAGGAGAGTGTAACGTGAAGTGGGTGAAACGTGAGGAGAGTGAAACGTGAGGAGAGTGTAACGTGAGGAGAGTGTAACGTGAAGAGAGTGAAACGTGAGGAGAGTGAAACGTGAGGAGAGTGAAACGTGAGGAGAGTGTAACGTGGGGAGAGAGTGTAACGTGAAGAGAGTGAAAACGTGAGGAGAGTGAAACATGAGGAGAGTGTAACGTGAGGAGAGTGTAACGTGAAGAGAGTGAAACGTGAGGAGAGTGAAACGTGAGGAGAGTGAAACGTGAGGAGAGTGTAACGTGAGGAGAGTGAAACGTGAGGAGAGTGATATGTGAGGAGAGTGTAACGTGAGGAGAGTGTAACGTGAAGAGAGTGAAACGTGAGGAGAGTGAAACGTGAGGAGAGTGTAACGTGAGGAGAGTGTAACGTGAAGAGAGTGAAACGTGAGGAGAGTGAAACGTGAGGAGAGTGAAACGTGAGGAGAGTGTAACGTGAGGAGAGTGAAACGTGAGGAGAGTGAAACGTGAGGAGAGTGTAACGTGAGGAGAGTGAAACGTGAGGAGAGTGAACGTGAGGGAGAGTGATACGTGAGGAGAGTTGAAACGTGAGGAGAGTGAAACGTGAGGAGAGTGAAACGTGAGGAGAGTGATACGTGAGGAGAGTGTAACGTGAGGAGAGTGTAACGTGAGGAGAGTGAAACGTGAGGAGAGTGATACGTGAGGAGAGTGTAACGTGAGGAGAGTGTAACGTGAGGAGAGTGTAACGTGAGGAGAGTGTAACGTGAGGAGAGTGAAACGTGAGGAGAGTGTAACGTGAGGAGAGTGATACGTGAGGAGAGTGTAACGTGAGGAGAGTGTAACGTGAGGAGAGTGAAACGTGAGGAGAGTGATACGTGAGGAGAGTGAAAACGTTAGGGAGAGTTAACATGGGAGAGTGTAACGTGAGGAGAGTGAAACGTGAGGAGAGTGAAACGTGAGGAGAGTGATACGTGAGGAGAGTGTAACGTTAGGAGAGTGTAACGTGAGGAGAGTGTAACGTGAGGAGAGTGAAACGTGAGGAGAGTGAAACGTGAGGAGAGTGAAACGTGAGGAGAGTGAAACGTGAGGAGAGTGATACGTGAGGAGAGTGTAACGTGAGGAGAGTGTAACGTGAGGAGAGTGTAACGTGAGGAGAGTGAAACGTGAGGAGAGTGAAACGTGAGGAGAGTGATACGTGAGGAGAGTGTAACGTGAGGAGAGTGTAACGTGAGGAGAGTGTAACGTGAGGAGAGTGTAACGTGAGGAGAGTGTAACGTGAGGAGAGTGAAACGTGAGGAGAGTGTAAATTGAGGAGAGTGTAACGTGAGGAGAGTGTAACGTGAGGAGAGTGTAACGTGAGGAGAGTGAAACGTGAGGAGAGTGTAACGTGAGGAGAGTGAAACGTGAGGAGAGTGTAACGTGAGGAGAGTGAAACGTGAGGAGAGTGTAACGTGAGGAGAGTGTAACGTGAGGAGAGTGTAACGTGAGGAGAGTGAAACGTGAGGAGAGTGATACGTGAGGAGAGTGAAACGTGAGGAGAGTGTAACGTGAGGAGAGTGAAACGTGAGGAGAGTGAACGTGAGGAGAGTGAAACATGAGGAGAGTGTAACGTGAGGAGAGTGTAACGTGAGGAGAGTGAAACGTGAGGAGAGTGAAACGTGAGGAGAGTGAAACGTGAGGAAAGTGAAACGTGAGGAGAGTGTAACGTGAGGAGAGCGAAACGTGAAGAGAGTGAAACGTGAGGAGAGTGAAACGTGAGGAGAGTAAAACGTGCGGGGAGTGAAACGTGAGGAGTGAAACGTGAGGAGAGTGAAACATGAGGGGAGTGATACGTGAGGAGAGTGAAACGTGAGGGGAGTGATACGTGAGGAGAGTGAAACGTGAGGAGAGTGAAACGTGAGGGAGTGAACGTGAGGAGAGTGAAACGTGAGGGAGTGAAACGTGAGGAGAGTGATCGTGAGGAGAGTGAACGTGAGGAGAGTGAAACGTGAGGAGAGTGTAACGTGAAGAGAGTGAAACGTGAGGAGAGTGTAACGTGAGGAGAGTGTAACGTGAGGAGAGTGAAACGTGAGGAGAGTGAAACGTGAGGAGAGTGAAACGTGGGGAGTGTAACGTGAGGAGAGTGTAACATGAAGAGAGTGAAACGTGGGAGAGTGAAACGTGAGGAGAGTGTAACGTGAGGAGAGTGTAACGTGAAGGAGTGAACGTGAGGAGAGTGAAACGTGAGGAGAGTGAAACGTGAGAGAGTGTAACGTGAGGAGAGTGAAACGTGAGGAGAGTGATACGTGAGGAGAGTGAAACGTGAGGAGAGTAAAAACGTGAGGAGAGTGATAGTGAGGAGAGTGAAACGTGACGAGAGTGAAAACGTGAGGGGAGTGAAACGTGAGGAGAGTGAAAGTGAGGAGAGTGAACGTGAGGAGAGTGAAACGTGAGGAGAGTGAAACGTGAGGAGAGTGTAACGTGAGGAGAGTGTAACGTGAAGAGAGTGAAACGTGAGGAGAGTGAAACGTGAGGAGAGTGTAACGTGAGGAGAGTGTAACGTGAAGAGAGTGAAACGTGAGGAGAGTGAAACGTGAGGAGAGTGTAACGTGAGGAGAGTGAAACGTGAGGAGAGTGAAACGTGAGGAGAGTGTAACGTGAGGAGAGTGAAACGTGAGGAGAGTGAAACGTGAGGAGAGTGATACGTGAGGGAGAGGTGAAACGTGAGGAGAGTTGAAACGTGAGGAGAGTGAAACGTGAGGAGAGTGATACGTGAGGAGAGTGTAACGTGAGGAGAGTGTAACGTGAGGAGAGTGAAACGTGAGGAGAGTGATACGTGAGGAGAGTGTAACGTGAGGAGAGTGAAACGTGAGGAGAGTGTAACGTGAGGGGGAGTGTAACGTGAAGAGACTGAAACGTGAGGAGAGTGAAAACATGAGGAGGGGGTTTGTAACGTGAGGAGAGTGTAACGTGAAGAGAGTGAAACGTGAGGAGAGTGAAACGTGAGGAGAGTGAAACGTGAGGAGAGTGTAACGTGAGGAGAGTGAAACGTGAGGAGAGTGATACGTGAGGATAGTGAAACGTGAGGAGAGTGAAACGTGAGGAGAGTGATACGTGAGGAGAGTGAAACGTGACGAGAGTGAAACGTGAGGGGAGTGAAACGTGAGGAGAGTGAAACGTGAGGAGAGTGAAACGTGAGGAGAGTGAAACGTGAGGAGAGTGAAACGTGAGGAGAGTGTAACGTGAGGAGAGTGTAACGTGAAGAGAGTGAAACGTGAGGAGAGTGAAACGTGAGGAGAGTGTAACGTGAGGAGAGTGTAACGTGAAGAGAGTGAAACGTGAGGAGAGTGAAACGTGAGGAGAGTGAAACGTGAGGAGATTTGTAACGTGAGGAGAGTGTAAACGTGAAGAGAGTGAAACGTGAGGAGAGTGAAACATGAGGAGAGTGTAACGTGAGGAGAGTGTAACGTGAAGAGAGTGAAACGTGAGGAGAGTGAAACGTGAGGAGAGTGAAACGTGAGGAGAGTGTAACGTGAGGAGAGTGAACGTGAGGAGAGTGATATGTGAGGAGAGTGTAACGTGAGG
>NC_069432.1:28139620-28169620 GCF_026875155.1 Cherax quadricarinatus
TCTTATTCAGGTGTCTGTCTTATTCAGGTGTCTGTCTTATTCAGGTGTTTGTCTTATTCAGGTGTCTGTCTTATTCAGGTGTCTGTCTTATTCAGGTGTCCGTCTTATTCAGGTGTTTGTCTTATTCAGGTGTCTGTCTTATTCAGGTGTCTGTCTTATTCAGGTGTCTGTCTTATTCAGGTGTCTGTCTTATTCAGGTGTCTGTCTTATTCAGGTGTCTGTCTTATTCAGGTGTCTGTCTTATTCAGGTGTCTGTCTTATTCAGGGGTCTGTATTATTCAAGTATCTGTCTTATTCAGGTGTCTGTCTTATTCAGGTGTCTGTCTTATTCAGGTGTCTGTCTTATTCAGGGGTCTGTCTTATTCGAGGATCTGTCAGATTCAAGGATCTGTCAGATTCAAGGATCTGTCAGATTCAAGGATCTGTCAGATTCAAGGATCTGTCAGATTCAAGGATCTGTCAGATTCAAGGCTGTGTCTTATTCACTCTTCTTAATTTTGTGGCTCATCATTCCCGTATCATCAAGTATAAATAATTAGTTCCCATCTTTGTATTATATACGCCTAATTACTTTCATCTCCGGGTCTCCACGAAATCATTTTTTTTTTTTTTGGAATGCATTACATCTCCTCAGATCATTTATTCCAAAAGATTTCTTGCTTTATTTCTCTCCTTATTGAAAATCCCTGAAACTGATTGGGTTATACGTATTTCCCATTTCTTACTCGTGTATATCAGCTCAGTCTGTGTCGTTATTAAAGAGACGCCAGGAACACAGTCATGACCTGGACCAGGGGACACACGGGGACCTGGACCAGGGGACACACAGGGACCTGGACCAGGGGACACACGGGGACCTGGACCAGGGGACACACGGGGACCTGGACCAGGGGACACACAGGGACCTGGACCAGGGGACACACGTGGACCTAGACCAGGGGACACACGGGGACCTGGACCAGGGGACACACGGGGACCTAGACCAGGGGACACACGGGGACCTAGACCAGGGGACACACGGGGACCTGGACCAGGGGACACACGGGGACCTAGACCAGGGGACACACGGGGACCTGGACCAGGGGACACACGGGGACCTGGACCAGGGGACACACGGGGACCTAGACCAGGGGACACACGGGGACCTGGACCAGGGGACACACGGGGACCTAGACCAGGGGACACACGGGGACCTGGACCAGGGGACACACGGGGACCTGGACCAGGGGACACACAGGGACCTTGACCATGAGACACACAGAGACCTAGACCATAGGACACACAGGGACCTGGACCAGGGGACACACGGGGATCTGGACCATGGGACACACGGGGACCTGGACCAGGGGACACACAGGGACCTGGACCAGGGGACACACGGGGATCTGGACCATGGGACACACGGGGACCTGGACCAGGGGACACACAGGGACCTGAACCAGGGGACACACGGGGACCTGGACCATGGGACACACGGGGACCTGGACCAGGGGACACACAGGGACCTTGACCATGAGACACACAGAGACCTAGACCATAGGACACACAAGGACCTGGACCAGGGGACACACAGTGACCTGGACCATGGTACACACAGGGACCTGGACCAGGGGACACACAAGGACCTGGACCATGGGACACACGGGGACCTGGACCAGGGGACACACAAGGACCTGGACCATGGGACACACGGGGACCTGGGCCAGGGGACACACGGACCTAGACCAGCGAACACACAGGAACCTGGACCAGGGGACACATAAGGGGCCTGGACAATGGGACACACAATGACCTGGACCATGGGACACACAAGGACCTGGACCATGGGACACACAAGGACATGGACGATGGGACACACAAGGACCTGGACCATGGGACACACAAGGACCTGGACCATGGGACACACAAGGACCTGGACCATGGGACACACAAGGACCTGGACGATGGGACACACAAGGATATGGACGATGGGACACACAAGGACCTGGACCATGAGACACACAAGGACCTGGATCATGGGACACACAAGGACCTGGACCATGGGACACACAAGGACCTGGACCATGGGACACACAAGGACCTGGACCATGGGACACACAAGGACCTGGACCATGGGACACACAAGGACCTGGACGATGGGACACACAAGGACCTGGACCATGAGACACACAAGGACCTGGACCATGGGACACACAAGGACCTGGACCATGGGACACACGGGGACCTGGGCCAGGGGAGACACAAGAACCTGGACGAGAGGACATACGAGAACCTGGTGCACTAACCAATTTGTGGTTACAGGGGTCGATTCACAGCTCCTGGCCCAACCTCTTCGCTGGTGTGTGTTTGTGTGTGTGTGTGTGTGTGTGTGTGTGTGTGTGTGTGTGTGTGTGTGTGTGTGTGTGTGTGTGTGTGTGTGTGTATGTGTGTGTGTGTGTGTGTGTGTGTATGTGCGCGCTGATAGATCTGCTTTAGTCTACTTTACTTAAGTGCGGCAGATGTGATTCTCCTCTTACTCCCCCCTTCCCTCACCCCTACACCCCCACCGTCTCTTACTTCTCACTCCAGGGCCAAATGAGGAGAGGAAAAGAACAGTACTGTGCTGGAAAAGAGAATTAAATTACTTTCTCTCTCTCTCTCTCTCTCTCTCTCTCTCTCTCTCTCTCTCTCTCTCTCTTAAACATCTTAGACATTATGAAGCATTATGAAAGGCAATGTTGTCAACCCCTTTTATGTTGACATCTTTGCCAGCAACAATCATCCAACTGCATCTCTTAAGTAATACACACACACACACATATATATATATATATATATATATATATATATATATATATATATATATATATATATATATATATTATATATATATAAGTATTGCCTATACATTTATATCTCTTTATTTTCAACTGTACACTTAACCTATCTCTCCACAGCCTCGGTGTTTACATATCCGGATGGTGGGTCGTCGTTCGCGGATTCACAGCCGGATTCGTACGCGTTCTTGTATGCCAGAAGCGAAATGCTAACTCGGAAGAGTTTTTATAACCCCCTTCCCTAAGGACGCTGAATCACACAGTTCGCTTAGCGCTGATCGGATTAGCGAGATGCTGAGAGGGGATTCATCTGGATACCATTTCAAAAAACCTTTTCACTCCTTTATTTTTCCAGATCTTCATTTGTTTACCAGTTGAGCGCACTGTTTTTTTTTTTTTTTTGCGAATTCTGGAGTACTAGAGATTATTATTATTATTATTATTATTATTATTATTATTATTATTATTATTATTATTATTATATACGTGACAGTAATTATAACACAATATTTAGGCTTGAATTAAGACGACAAATAACACAGCAACTAACAGAGGCACTAACAGTGAAAATATGTTAATCGCTAAGTGTATATACTCTGAAGTATATACACCTCTCTGCATATATTGACATATGCACTATATATTTCGTTTAATATACACTGGTAGATACACATCTCTCGGTGTATATACACTGGTAGATACATATCTCTCGGTGTATATACACTGGTACATACACATCTCTCGATGTATATACACTGGTAGATAATATCTCTTTGGTGTATATACACTGGTGATCACATCTCTCGGTGTATATACACTGGTAGATACACATCTCTCGGTGTATATAAACTGGTAGATACACATCTCTCGGTGTATATACACTGGTAGATACACATCTCTCGGTGTATATACACTGGTAGATACACATCTCTCGGTGTATATACACTGGTAGATACACATCTCTCGGTGTATATAAGCGAGTATATACACCACAGGGTGTATGACTAACGTAAAATACGTTGAAGTTATCAATTAGCTGACAAAGGGGGAGCAAAAAATACAAACACGGAAGAAGGTTAGTAAGGTGGGAGAGAGATTTTAGTTTAACGCAATGTTTCGTTCAGTGAGGCGATGTTTCGTTCGGTGAGGCAGGGACAGGTGTCGTAATTCTTTGTCTTACTTGGCGAAAGATGGTGAAAAGTGTACACTGTCTTGTGGTGAGTGTAAAAAATAACGTGTGGTCTCATTAGCAGGGGGTCTCTGAAGAGAATTGGAAAATGTGGTGTTTGTGTGTGTTTGTGTGTGTGTGGTATGTGTATGTGTGTGTGTGTGTGTGTTTGTGTGTGTGTGGTGTTTGTGTGTGTGGGGGTTTGTGTGTGGGGTGTGTGTGTGGTGTGTGTGTGGTGTTTGTGTGTGTGTGTGTGTGTGTTTGTGTGTGTTTGTGTGTGTGTGTGTTTGTGTGTGTGTGTTTGTGTGTTTGTGTGTGTGTGTGTTTGTGTGGTTTGTGTGTGTGTGTGTTTGTGTGTGTGTGTTTGTGTGTTTGTGTGTGTGTTGTGTGTGTGTGTGTGTGTGTGGTGTGTGTGTTTGTGTGTGTTTGTGTGTGTGTGTTTGTGGGGTGTGTTTTTTTTTGTGTGTGTATCTCACCTATTTGTACTTACTATTTGTGGTTGCAGGGGCCGAGTCTTAGCTCCTGGCCCCGCCTCTTCACTGGTTGCTACTGGGCCTCCTCTCCCCGCTCCATGAGCTTTATCATACCTCGTCTTAAAACTATGTATGGTTCCTGCCTCCACTACGTCACTTTCTAGGCTATTCCACTTCCTGACAACTCTATGACTGAAGAAATACTTCCTAATATCTCTCTGACTCATCTGTGTCTTCAACTTCCAATTGTGACCTCTTGTTTCTTTGTCCCCTTCCTGGAACATCCGGTCTTTCTCCACCTTGTCTATTCCGCCCAGTATTTTATATGTCGTTATCATGTCTCCCCTGACCCTCCTGTCCTCTAGTGTCGTCAGGCCGATTTTCCTTAACCTTTCTTCATAGGACATTCCCCTTAGCTCTGGAACTAATCTTGTCGCAAACCTTTGCACTTTCTCTAGTTTCTTGACGTACTTTATCAAGTGCAGGTTCCAAACAGGTGCTGCATACTCCAGTATGGGCCTGACGTACACGGTGCACAATGTCTTGAACGATTCCTTACTAAGGTATCGGAATGCTGTTGTCAGGTTTGCCAGGCGCCCATATGCTGCATCAGTTATCTGGTTGATGTGTGCTTCCGGAGACGTGCTCGGTGTTATACTCACTCCAAGATCTTTCTCCTTGAGCGAGGTTTGCAGTCTTTGGCCACCAAGCCTATACTCTGTCTGCGGTCTTCTTTCCCCTTCCCCTATCTTCATGACTTTGCATTTGGCGGGATTAAATTTGAGAAGCCAGTTGGCCCGGGGTCCCGTCTGTCCAGGGCTCTTTGAAGTCCTGCCCCCTTTATCTTTATTTTTCCTCATTAAATTTACATGTCTGCAAAAGGGGAAACCTTCGATCTAACCCTTTCCCTCATGCGTTCCCTTAAAACCAAAATAGTAATTGTCCTAGGGCCAACCCCCGTGGGGACCCCGTCGTCCAGGTGCCCCTTGTGATACATCATTAGTACCAGACTCGTTGTTGCCCTTCCCCGTCAGGTTTCTCTGATCCCTTGCAGTGCCCCTTTCCCGTTATATGCGACTGATCTTAGTTCTCACTAATCCTTTTTGAGGAACTGTGTCAAAAGGCCTTCTTGCGCCAAGAAGATGCAATCAACCCACCCTCTCTCTCGTGTCTTCTTCTGTGTGGTGTGTGGTGGTGGGTTGTGTGTGTGGTTTGGTGGGTGTTGTGTTGTGTGGTGTGGGTGTGTGTGTGTGTGTGTACTCACCTTTTGTACTCACCTAGTTGAGGTTGCGGGGGGTCGAGTCCGAGCTCCGGGCCCCCCGCCCCCTTCATGTTCGCTACTAGGTCACCTCCCTGGCCCGGAGCTTTATATACCTCTGCTTAAAGTATGTATGGATCCTGCCCCCACTACTCGTTCCCAAAAAATTTTTCCATTACGACTACTCTGTGGCTGAAAAAATACTTTCTAACTCCTGTGATTCATCGTGTCTTCAGCTTCCAAAACTGTGTCCCCTTTGTTATGGTCCAATCTTGGAACATCCTGTCTTTGTCCACCTTGTCAATTTTCCTCTCAGTATTTTTATGTCGTTATCAGCCCCCCCTATCTCCCCTGTCCCCGGGGTGTCAGGTTGATTTCCCTTAACCTCTCCTCGGGACATCCTTTAGCTCTGGGATGTTTTGTTGAAAACCCTTTTTGCACTTTCTCTGTTTCTTTACGTGTTTTGGAGGTGTGGGGTTCCCAAATGGTCCCCGCAACTCCAATAGGGGCCTTTAAGTATACGGTGTACGGGTCCTGAACGTTTCCCTTTTTTAAAGATTCGGAATGCTGTTCTGGGGGTTTGAGGCGCCCATTGCTGCACAGTTTTTTGGTTGATGTGCGTTTCAGGAGATGTCCCTGGTTTTACTCCCCCCAAATTTTTTTCCCTTGAGTGGGGTTTTGTAGTCTCTGACCCCCTGACGTACTCCGTCTGCCCCCTTCTTTCCCTTTCCCCCAATCCATGATTTGCATTGGGGGATTGAACCCAGGAGCCAATTGCGGGACCAGGTCTGCAGCCTTCCGATCCTTTGAGTTCTGGGGGTCTTCGATCGAGTGTATTTTTCCAAAATTCAGTATCTGCAAACAGGGACACCCCGAGTCTATTCCCTTTCCCTCTGTCGTTCCAAATAAAAAACGCATGGGGCCTAGGGCTGACCCCTGCGGGGGCCCGTGGTCACAGGTGCCCCTCTGACACCTCGCCACGTACCATGATCGCTGCTGTCTTCCCGACAAGTATTCCTGTCCATTTAGTGCCTTCTCTGTGTGTGTGTGTGGGGTGTGTGTGTGTGTGTGTTGTGTGTGTGGTGTGTGTTTGTGGTGTGTGTGTTTTTGTGTTTTGTGTTTTGGTGGTGTGTGGTGTGTTTTTTGTGTGTGTGTGTGTGTAGGTGTGTGGGGGAGTGTTTGTGTGTGTTTGTGTTTTGTGTGTGTGTGTGGTGTTGTGGTTGGTGTGTGTGTGTGTGTGGTGTTGTGTGGGAATGTGTGGGGGTTTTGTGTGTTTTGGTGCGTGTGTTTGTGGGTACTCACCTAGTTTATCCCTGTAGGTTGCGGGGTGATCCGGCCCTGGCCCCCCCCTCTTCACTGTCGTACAGGTCATCTCCCTGACCGGAGCTTTATGTACCCCTGCTTAAAAACTAGTATGGGGTCCCGCCCCCATTTAAACGCTTCCCCAAAATTTCCACTTACTGACTCTCTGTGGGTGAAGAAATACTTCCTAAATCCCCGGATTTATCGGTGTCTTTAGCTTCCAACTGTGTCCCCTTTTACTGTGTCCAAACTCTGGAAAAATCCTGTTTTTGGCCCCCTTTTCAATTCCCTCAGTATTTTGTATGCTTTTTTTGTCCCCCCCATCTCTCTGTCCTCCATGTCGTCAGGGTTTATTTCCCTTAAACCCTTCCTCGTAGGGGGAATACCCCTTTCTCTGGGAAATAGTCTTGTTTCAAACCTTTGCACTTTTCTGTTTCTTTACGTGCTTGGCTAGGTGTGGGTTCCAAACTGGTGCCGGCATACTCCAATATGGGCCTAACGTATACGGTGTACAGGGTCCTGAACGATTCCTTATTTTAAAATGTCGGAATGCTGTTCTGAGGTTTGTAGGCGCCCATATGCTGCAGCAGTTATTTGGTTGATGTGCGCTTCAGGAGATGTGCCTGGTGTTATACTCACCCCAAGATCTTTTTCCTTGAGTGAGGTTTGTAGTCTCTGACCCCTAGACTGTACTCCGTCTGCGGCCTTCTTTGCCCTTCCCCAATCTTTATGACTTTGCACTGGTGGATTGAAAATCCAGGAGCCAATTGCTGGAACCAGTTCTGCAGCCTGTCCAGTTTCCCCTTTGTAGTTCTGCCTGGTCTTCGATCGAGTGTATTCTTCTCATCAACTTCACGTCATCTGCAAACAGGGGGCACCTCAGAGTCTATTCCTTCCGTCATGTCGTTCACAAATACCAGAAACAGCACTGGTCCTAGGACTGACCCCTGCGGGACCCGTGGTCACAGGTGCCCACTCTGACACCTCGCCACGTACCATGACTCGCTGCTGTCTTCCTGACAAGTATTCCCTGATCCATTGTAGTGCCTTCCCTGTTATCCCTGCTTGGTCCTCCAGTTTTTGCACCAATCTCTTGTGTGGAACTGTGTCAAACGCCTTCTTGCAGTCCAAGAAAATGCAATCCACCCACCCCTCTCTCTCTTGTCTTACTGTGTGTGTATGTGTGTGTGTGTGTGAGTGTTTGTGTGTGTTTGTGTTTGTGTGTGTACTCACCTAATTGTACTCACCTAATTGTGGTTGCAGGGGTCGAGACTCAGCTCCTGGCCCCCCTCTTCACTGATCGCTACTGGGTCCTCTCTCTCTCTGCTTCCTGAGGCTTTGTCATACCTCTTCTTAAAACTATGTATGGTTCCTGCCTCCACTACTTCACTTGCTAGGCTATTCCACTTGCTGACAACTCTATGACTGAAGAAATACTTCCTAACGTCCCTGTGACTCGTCTGAGTCTTCAGCTTCCAGTTGTGACCCCTTGTCCTGTGTCCCCTCTCTGGAACATCCTATCTCTGTCCACCTTGTCTATTCCCCGCAGTATCTTGTATGTCGTTATCATGTCTCCCCTGACCCTTCTGTCCTCCAGTGTCGTCAGTCCGATTTCCCTTAACCTTTCCTCGTACGACATTCCCTTGAGCTCTGGGACTAGCCTTGTTGCGAACCTTTGTACTTTCTCTAACTTCTTGACGTGCTTGACCAGGTGTGGGTTCCAGACTGGTGCTGCATACTCCAGTGTGTGTGTGTGTGTGTGTGTGTGTGTGTGTGTGTGTGTGTGTGTGTGTGTGTGTGTGTGTGTGTGTGTGTGTGTTGAATGTGTGTGTGTGTGTTTGTGTGTGTTTGTGTTTGTGTTTGTGTTTGTGTGTGTGTGTGTGTGTGTGTTGTGTGTGTGTGTGTGTGTGTGTGTGTGTGTGTGTGTGTGTGTGTGTGTGTGTTCTCACCGATGGGTTGATACTCATCTCCTGGCCCCATCTCTTAGACTACTTGTACTGGCAACTTCTCTCCATGTACAATAACTTCCTCCCACTTACGATAACTTCCTCCCACTTACGATAACTTCCTCCCACTTACGATAACTTCCTCTCTCGTACGATAACTTTCTTCCGTGTGCGATCACCTCAACCTTGTATATACGACACCATCAGAATGTTAGCACAGACTCCTGTCTCCGGGCTGGAAAATATGAACGACCTCTGTGGCCAGAAAGATGATGAATTCACGGCTTCTCAAAGAAAACTATTCGCATTCTCTGATTAATAGAATAGCGATCCCATGGTTAAGAATCTTTTGTGGACATCACTGGAGGGGGTAGCTGTCTGTGAGGCGTGGTCAGAAGACCAGGTAATCTGTGAGGCGTGGTCTGAGGACCAGGTAGTCTGTGAGGCGTGGTCAGAAGACCAGGTAATCTGTGAGGCGTGGTCTGAGGACCAGGTAGTCTGTGAGGCGTGGTCAGAAGACTAGGTAGTCTATGAGGCGTGGTCAGAAGACCAGGTAGTCTGTGAGGCGTGGTCAGAAGACCAGGTAATCTGTGAGGCGTGGTCAGAAGACCAAGTAGTCTGTGAGGCGTGATCAGAAGACCAGTTAGTCTGTGAGGCGTGGTCTGAAGACCAGGTAGTCTGTGAGGCTTGGCCAGGAGACCAGGTAGCCTGTGAGACGTAGTCAGGACGACGAAGTCTGTGAGACGTTACAAAACAACGGTAAAAGTCTCTGAGATGGAGACTGTGAGTTGTTATTGCTAGACTGATTTCAACTTCCAGTAGGTGATGATTTCCAGGACTGGATTAACTCCAGTATATCCAGGATGGTAGTAATTATCCTTGCAGAGTCACACCATCATTGCACTTATTAACGCGGCATTAGATCCCAAGTGGATAAAATATTCAGTGAGTGTCACTTGCAGTATATCAGTATTTTTTTTTAGGCACACAGCTGGTCAATGCCTCTCTCACACACCTACTTTGACACCTTGAAAAAGTTACTTTGACATCCCTCTTTGATACCTTTTTTCGTAACCTTCTTACGCAACTCACTTCAAGTCTGTTTTGATACCTCATTCGAAATATTTTTTTCACACTTCCCTTGAAACCTAGAGTGTAACTTTTTTTTTTTGGCACTTTTAAAATCTGCTTTGACACATTTCAAAAGTACTTTGAGCTCTCGTAAAAACATTTTGTTGCTGCTTTCTGTCCGAATATGAGCCACTGACATTGAAGAGATGAACGGAAAGAGAGTAATAGAGAAAGAGACAGGGGAAACAGAGAGAGAGAGAGACAAAATAACGGAAGGTCAGTGACAGGAAGAGATAAAGACAAAATAAACAGGGGGTGTTGCGGTTCAGAAGGTCATATAATTTTCGACACAATCATACTTCCGACAAGAGAATCGTTAAGTGAATGATGGTGAATGTGTTTCTTTCTCTGGGGTAATCCTACCTTGGTGGGCAACCACCCGACGTAATAAAATAAAATACGAGACAGACAGCTTCTCCTGTTGCCATCACAAAATATGACAGCCACACCTCGACTGTCTGTTGTGTGAAATCCCTGTTACTGCTTTATTATTGATTATACTGTTTATACTGCGTCACATTGTTTACACTGCGTCACACTGTTTACACTGCGTCACATTGTTTACACTGCGTCACACTGTTTACACTGCGTCACACTGTTTATACTGCGTCACACTGTTTACACTGCGTCACACTGTTTACACTGCGTCACACTGTTTACACTGCGTCACACTGTTTACACTGCGTCACACTGTTTACACTGCGTCACACTGTTTACACTGCGTCACACTGTTTACACTGCGTCACACTGTTTACACTGCTCATGTTTATTATTTAGATTAGACTCTCTCAGAAAAAAAAATCTGTATCTTAGAAATTTCTGTCAACATGTAAACACGAACAAGACAGAAAGAAAACAGAATATAGCTTATGTACAGTAGTGTAGCAGCACACTGTTGGTGTTTGTACTGTGTAACTATCATGTACAGTAGTGTAGCAGCACACTGTTGGTGTTTCTACTGTGTAACTATCATGTACAGTAGTGTAGCAGCACACTGTTGGTGTTTGTACTGTGTAACTATCATGTACAGTAGTGTAGCAGCACACTGTTGGTGTTTCTACTGTGTAACTATCATGTACAGTAGTGTAGCAGCACACTGTTGGTGTTTGTACTGTGAAAACTATCATGTACAGTAGTGTAGCAGCACACTGTTCGTGTTTCTATTGTGTAACTATCATGTACAGTAGTGTAGCAGCACACTGTTGGTGTTTCTACTGTGTAACTATCATGTACAGTAGTGTAGCAGCACACTGTTCGTGTTTCTATTGTGTAACTATCATGTACAGTACTGTAGCAGCACACTGTTGGTGTTTCTACTGTGTAACTATCATGTACAGTAGTGTAGCAGCACACTGTTGGTGTTTCTACTGTGTAACTATCATGTACAGTAGTGTAGCAGCACACTGTTCGCGTTTCTATTGTGTAACTATCATGTACAGTAGTGTAGCAGCACACTGTTGGTGTTTCTACTGTGTAACTATCATGTACAGTAGTGTAGCAGCACACTGTTGGTCTTTCTACTGTGTAACTATCATGTACAGTAGTGTAGCAGCACACTGTTGGTGTTTCTACTGTGTAACTATCATGTACAGTAGTGTAGCAGCACACTGTTGGTCTTTCTACTGTGTAACTATCATGTACAGTAGTGTAGCAGCACACTGTTGGTCTTTCTACTGTGTAACTATCATGTACAGTAGTGTAGCAGCACACTGTTGGTGTTTCTACTGTGTAACTATCATGTACAGTAGTGTAGCAGCACACTGTTGGTGTTTCTACTGTGTAACTATCATGTACAGTAGTGTAGCAGCACACTGTTGGTGTTTCTACTGTGTAACTATCATGTACAGTAGTGTAGCAGCACACTGTTGGTGTTTCTACTGTGTAACTATCATGTACAGTAGTGTAGCAGCACACTGTTGGTCTTTCTACTGTGTAACTATCATGTACAGTAGTGTAGCAGCACACTGTTGGTGTTTCTACTGTGTAACTATCATGTACAGTAGTGTAGCAGCACACTGTTGGTGTTTCTAATGTGTAACTATCATGTACAGTAGTGTAGCAGCACACTGTTGGTGTTTCTACTGTGTAACTATCATGTACAGTAGTGTAGCAGCACACTGTTGGTGTTTCTACTGTGTAACTATCATGTACAGTAGTGTAGCAGCACACTGTTGGTCTTTCTACTGTGTAACTATCATGTACAGTAGTGTAGCAGCACACTGTTGGTGTTTCTACTGTGTAACTATCATGTACAGTAGTGTAGCAGCACACTGTTGGTGTTTCTACTGTGTAACTATCATGTACAGTAGTGTAGCAGCACACTGTTGGTGTTTCTACTGTGTAACTATCATGTACAGTAGTGTAGCAGCACACTGTTGGTGTTTCTACTGTGTAACTATCATGTACAGTAGTGTAGCAGCACACTGTTGGTGTTTCTACTGTGTAACTATCATGTACAGTAGTGTAGCAGCACACTGTTGGTGTTTCTAATGTGTAACTATCATGTACAGTAGTGTAGCAGCACACTGTTGGTGTTCCTATTGTGTAACTATCATGTACAGTAGTGTAGCAGCACACTGTTGGTGTTCCTATTGTGTAACTATCATGTACAGTAGTGTAGCAGCACACTGTTGGTGTTCCTATTGTGTAACTATCATGTACAGTAGTGTAGCAGCACACTGTTGGTGTTCCTATTGTGTAACTATCATGTACAGTAGTGTAGCAGCACACTGTTGGTGTTTCTACTGTGTAACTATCATGTACAGTAGTGTAGCAGCACACTGTTGGTGTTCCTATTGTGTAACTATCATGTACAGTAGTGTAGCAGCACACTGTTGGTGTTCCTATTGTGTAACTATCATGTACAGTAGTGTAGCAGCACACTGTTGGTGTTCCTATTGTGTAACTATTATGTACAGTAGTGTAGCAGCACACTGTTGGTGTTCCTATTGTGTAACTATCATGTACAGTAGTGTAGCAGCACACTGTTGGTGTTTCTACTGTGTAACTATCATGTACAGTAGTGTAGCAGCACACTGTTGGTGTTTCTACTGTGTAACTATCATGTACAGTAGTGTAGCAGCACACTGTTGGTGTTTCTACTGTGTAACTATCATGTACAGTAGTGTAGCAGCACACTGTTGGTGTTTCTACTGTGTAACTATCATGTACAGTAGTGTAGCAGCACACTGTTGGTGTTTCTACTGTGTAACTATCATGTACAGTAGTGTAGCAGCACACTGTTGGTGTTTCTAATGTGTAACTATCATGTACAGTAGTGTAGCAGCACACTGTTGGTGTTCCTATTGTGTAACTATCATGTACAGTAGTGTAGCAGCACACTGTTGGTGTTCCCACTATGTAACTGTCATGTACAGTAGGATGGTAGTACATTGCTGGTGTTCCCACCATGTAACTGTCATGTACAGTAGGGTCGTAGTACATTGCTGGTGTTCCCACCATGTAACTGTCATGTACAGTAGGGTGGTAGTACATTGCTGGTGTTCCCACCATGTAACTGTCATGTACAGTAGGGTGGTAGTACATTGCTGGTGTTCCCACCATGTAACTGTCATGTACAGTAGGGTGGTAGTACATTGCTGGTGTTCCCACCATGTAACTGTCATGTACAGTAGGGTGGTAGTACATTGCTGGTGTTCCCACCATGTAACTGTCATGTACAGTAGGGTGGTAGTACATTGCTGGTGTTCCCACCATGTAACTGTCATGTACAGTAGGGTCGTAGTACATTGCTGGTGTTCCCACCATGTAACTGTCATGTACAGTAGGGTGGTAGTACATTGCTGGTGTTCCCACCATGTAACTGTCATGTACAGTAGGGTGGTAGTACATTGCTGGTGTTCCCACCATGTAACTGTCATGTACAGTAGGGTCGTAGTACATTGCTGGTGTTCCCACCATGTAACTGTCATGTACAGTAGGGTCGTAGTACATTGCTGGTGTTCCCACCATGTAACTGTCATGTACAGTAGGGTCGTAGTACATTGCTGGTGTTCCCACCATGTAACTGTCATGTACAGTAGGGTCGTAGTACATTGCTGGTGTTCCCACCATGTAACTGTCATGTACAGTAGGGTCGTAGTACATTGCTGGTGTTCCCACCATGTAACTGTCATGTACAGTAGGGTCGTAGTACATTGCTGGTGTTCCCACCATGTAACTGTCATGTACAGTAAGGTCGTAGTACATTGCTGGTGTTCCCACCATGTAACTGTCATGTACAGTAGGGTCGTAGTACATTGCTGGTGTTCCCACCATGTAACTGTCATGTACAGTAGGGTCGTAGTACATTGCTGGTGTTCCCACCATGTAACTGTCATGTACAGTAGGGTGGTAGTACATTGCTGGTGTTCCCACCATGTAACTGTCATGTACAGTAGGGTCGTAGTACATTGCTGGTGTTCCCACCATGTAACTGTCATGTACAGTAGGGTGGCAGTACATTGCTGGTGTTCCCACCATGTAACTGTCATGTACAGTAGGGTGGTAGTACATTGCTGGTGTTCCCACCATGTAACTGTCATGTACAGTAGGGTCGTAGTACATTGCTGGTGTTCCCACCATGTAACTGTCATGTACAGTAGGGTGGTAGTACATTGCTGGTGTTCCCACCATGTAACTGTCATGTACAGTAGGGTGGTAGTACATTGCTGGTGTTCCCACCATGTAACTGTCATGTACAGTAGGGTGGTAGTACATTGCTGGTGTTCCCACCATGTAACTGTCATGTACAGTAGGGTGGTAGTACATTGCTGGTGTTCCCACCATGTAACTGTCATGTACAGTAGGGTGGTAGTACATTGCTGGTGTTCCCACCATGTAACTGTCATGTACAGTAGGGTCGTAGTACATTGCTGGTGTTCCCACCATGTAACTGTCATGTACAGTAGGGTGGTAGTACATTGCTGGTGTTCCCACCATGTAACTGTCATGTACAGTAGGGTGGTAGTACATTGCTGGTGTTCCCACCATGTAACTGTCATGTACAGTAGGGTCGTAGTACATTGCTGGTGTTCCCACCATGTAACTGTCATGTACAGTAGGGTCGTAGTACATTGCTGGTGTTCCCACCATGTAACTGTCATGTACAGTAGGGTCGTAGTACATTGCTGGTGTTCCCACCATGTAACTGTCATGTACAGTAGGGTCGTAGTACATTGCTGGTGTTCCCACCATGTAACTGTCATGTACAGTAGGGTCGTAGTACATTGCTGGTGTTCCCACCATGTAACTGTCATGTACAGTAGGGTGGTAGTACATTGCTGGTGTTCCCACCATGTAACTGTCATGTACAGTAGGGTCGTAGTACATTGCTGGTGTTCCCACCATGTAACTGTCATGTACAGTAAGGTCGTAGTACATTGCTGGTGTTCCCACCATGTAACTGTCATGTACAGTAGGGTCGTAGTACATTGCTGGTGTTCCCACCATGTAACTGTCATGTACAGTAGGGTCGTAGTACATTGCTGGTGTTCCCACCATGTAACTGTCATGTACAGTAGGGTGGTAGTACATTGCTGGTGTTCCCACCATGTAACTGTCATGTACAGTAGGGTCGTAGTACATTGCTGGTGTTCCCACCATGTAACTGTCATGTACAGTAGGGTGGCAGTACATTGCTGGTGTTCCCACCATGTAACTGTCATGTACAGTAGGGTGGTAGTACATTGCTGGTGTTCCCACCATGTAACTGTCATGTACAGTAGGGTCGTAGTACATTGCTGGTGTTCCCACCATGTAACTGTCATGTACAGTAGGGTGGTAGTACATTGCTGGTGTTCCCACCATGTAACTGTCATGTACAGTAGGGTGGTAGTACATTGCTGGTGTTCCCACCATGTAACTGTCATGTACAGTAGGGTGGTAGTACATTGCTGGTGTTCCCACCATGTAACTGTCATGTACAGTAGGGTGGTAGTACATTGCTGGTGTTCCCACCATGTAACTGTCATGTACAGTAGGGTGGTAGTACATTGCTGGTGTTCCCACCATGTAACTGTCATGTACAGTAGGGTCGTAGTACATTGCTGGTGTTCCCACCATGTAACTGTCATGTACAGTAGGGTGGTAGTACATTGCTGGTGTTCCCACCATGTAACTGTCATGTACAGTAGGGTGGTAGTACATTGCTGGTGTTCCCACCATGTAACTGTCATGTACAGTAGGGTCGTAGTACATTGCTGGTGTTCCCACCATGTAACTGTCATGTACAGTAGGGTCGTAGTACATTGCTGGTGTTCCCACCATGTAACTGTCATGTACAGTAGGGTCGTAGTACATTGCTGGTGTTCCCACCATGTAACTGTCATGTACAGTAGGGTCGTAGTACATTGCTGGTGTTCCCACCATGTAACTGTCATGTACAGTAGGGTCGTAGTACATTGCTGGTGTTCCCACCATGTAACTGTCATGTACAGTAGGGTCGTAGTACATTGCTGGTGTTCCCACCATGTAACTGTCATGTACAGTAAGGTCGTAGTACATTGCTGGTGTTCCCACCATGTAACTGTCATGTACAGTAGGGTCGTAGTACATTGCTGGTGTTCCCACCATGTAACTGTCATGTACAGTAGGGTCGTAGTACATTGCTGGTGTTCCCACCATGTAACTGTCATGTACAGTAGGGTGGTAGTACATTGCTGGTGTTCCCACCATGTAACTGTCATGTACAGTAGGGTCGTAGTACATTGCTGGTGTTCCCACCATGTAACTGTCATGTACAGTAGGGTGGCAGTACATTGCTGGTGTTCCCACCATGTAACTGTCATGTACAGTAGGGTGGTAGTACATTGCTGGTGTTCCCACCATGTAACTGTCATGTACAGTAGGGTCGTAGTACATTGCTGGTGTTCCCACCATGTAACTGTCATGTACAGTAGGGTGTAGTACATTGCTGGTGTTCCCACCATGTAACTGTCATGTACAGTAGGGTGGTAGTACATTGCTGGTGTTCCCACCATGTAACTGTCATGTACAGTAGGGTCGTAGTACATTGCTGGTGTTCCCACCATGTAACTGTCATGTACAGTAGGGTGGTAGTACATTGCTGGTGTCCCCACCATGTAACTGTCATGTACAGTAGGGTCGTAGTACATTGCTGGTGTTCCCACCATGTAACTGTCATGTACAGTAGGGTGGTAGTACATTGCTGGTGTTCCCACCATGTAACTGTCATGTACAGTAGGGTGGTAGTACATTGCTGGTGTTCCCACCATGTAACTGTCATGTACAGTAGGGTCGTAGTACATTGCTGGTGTTCCCACCATGTAACTGTCATGTACAGTAGGGTGGTAGTACATTGCTGGTGTTCCCACCATGTAACTGTCATGTACAGTAGGGTGGTAGTACATTGCTGGTGTTCCCACCATGTAACTGTCATGTACAGTAGGGTCGTAGTACATTGCTGGTGTTCCCACCATGTAACTGTCATGTACAGTAGGGTCGTAGTACATTGCTGGTGTTCCCACTAAGTACTCCATCGTCATCTCGAGTTTCATCTCTTTCGTTGTGGCTTGGCGAGTGTTGTAAACAATATGTCTGCAACACCGGACGATGTCTGCAACACCGGACGATGTCTGCAATACCGGACGATGTCTGCAACACCGGACGATGTCTGCAACACCGGACGATGTCTGCAACACCGTACAGCCAGGGGTCTAGCAGGAGGGACGTCGAGTACCTTGCTGATCCAGAGGAAGCTGACTTCCCCCTCACTCCAACTCCTCCTCAGCGATAAATACAGCGTCGAGGACGAGGATGACGTTAGTGGAGAAGGAGCTCTGGTCCTTGATGAGAGTGTTGACCTCAGCCAGGAGGAAGAGGATGTGGAGGATATTAACTGGTTACAGGAAGAAGACGATGGGCTTCTCCTGTATTCTGGTGGTGATAGTGAGTTGGGGTGGTCCCAGGAGGAAGACGAAGAAGATGATCTTCGATATTCTTACCTGGGCGACGAATACGAAGAATCGAGCTCCGAATTGAGCTTGTGGTGGAACTCCGAGGACGACGATGAAGAAGAATGGTGGAGCTCCGAGGTGGGCGAGGAAGGAGAGTGGAGCTTTGAACTGAGCGGGTGGAGTGACTTAAGCGGGGACGACCATGAAGAGTGGGGCTCCCAGGTGGGCAGCCAAGAGGCTGAAGAAGTCATCGTGCTTCTTCCAGACGACTCTCCCGGGAATGGAGAAGAAAGTATAAGCGTCGATGACGGTCGTCTTAGTGAAATATTACAAGAGAAAGACGGCGACCTCGGCAGCCAAGAGGCTGACATCGTCGTGCTTCTTCCAGACGACTCTCCTGGGAATGAAGAAGAAAGTATAAGCGTCGATGACGATCGTCTTAGTGAAATATTACAAGAGAAGGACGACGACCTCGGCAGCGAAGAGGCTGAAGTCGTCGTGCTTCTTCCAGAAGACTCTCCCTGGGGTGGAGAAGAAGTTGACGAAAGTCTCCTTGACCTTTCAAAAGAAAAGGAACACTGGAAGCAAAAAACCAGGTCCTTCGAAGTGCGTGACGAAAGAAGAGCTTCGAGAGACAAATTGTTTCAGAAGTTAGATAGGTTGCAGGACGAAGAACACGATCTTAGGATAAAAATCGGTGATTCGTCCATCCTATTGTCCCGTACGTATGAACGAAACGAAAAGCTAAATGACGAATTGTCTGATGTCAGTCAATGGTTCATTGACAGGGGTTTTGATTTAAATACCCTTGGAATTGCGCACAGAAGGCTATGGGACGAATTGGACCAGCTGGAGAAAACTCTTGAGCAAGAAGAGGAGGACTTCGTAGCTCTCCAACTTAATCATAAAAATCTTCGCAGTGAGTACACTGATACTTACAACAGATTTACTTCTCTCCTCCTGCATCCCATGGACGCCCTACTTACCAACGACATAACATTTTGAGCAGTGTGAGATTAGCCCTTAGACCAGAGAATGACGTCCTGTAAAGGCTGTGGCAGGACCTCTTAGGGTAGGTGGACGGCATCAGGGAACAACCCTCCCTCCCCCTGACGGTCCCTCACACGACAGGGCTTCGTCTGGGTCCCATCTATACCTGGAGATTGTTTCGGGGGTCAACGGCCCGGTCTGTGACCAGGCCTCATGGTGAATCAGGGCCTGATCAACCAGGCTGTTACTGATAGCTACACTTGACCCGCCGTACGAACCACAGCCTGGCTGGTCAGATTAGCTCTTGCCCAAGAGGTGGTATTTGGCATCACCGCTTTCTAATTTTTTTATTTTCTTTCATCTGTGACACCTTGTTACGCTTTTTTGGCTGCGTAACGTAAATAAAAAGTCCTGACTACTAGTCTAGGGACATTTAAGCTATTTAAAATAGAAAAAGAAACCATTCTAGGGGCAGTTTGAACCTTCATACAAATTATGAAGCATGAATTTGAATGGTCAATGTATTATGAGGAAAAACGTAAAAACTCACCTATATAAAAAATATAATATATATATAAAAAGTAAAGTAACACATGCAACCCATACCACAGGTGGGGTTAGAACCCGCGGTCAGAGAATCTCAAAACTCTTACAGTCTGCTACAGCCAACATCAACACTCACACTCCAGTTCACACTCTAGTTCACACTCCAGTTCACACTCCAGTTCACACTCCAGTTCACACTCCAGTTCACACTCCAGTTCACACTCCAGTTCACACTCCAGTTCACACTCCAGTTCACCTTTACCCAATACACACATTACCTCACTAGCACACTGCTGCTACATTACCTTTGATTTACCTTTGAAGAGTTTCGAGAGTTTCATTACTCTTGGAGCCCGGCCATGGACCAGGCTCGTCTTGTATTGCCCGGTCAAGCAGACTGTTGCTGCTGGAGGCCCGCTTCTCCACATATCTATCACAGCCTGGTTGATCTGGCGCCTGAAAATACTTGTCCAGTTTCTGACATCTTCTGGTAAGATTTTGAATAGTCTGGGGCCCCTGATGTTGATACAGTGTTCCCTTATTGTCCCCACCGCACCCCTGCTCCTCACTGGATTTATTTTACACTTCCTCCCATATCTCTCACTCCAGTATGTTGTTACGGCAGTGTGCAGATTTGGGACCAGGCCCTTGAGTACTTTCCAGGTATATATTATCATGTATCTCTCTCTCCTCCGCTCCAATGAGTACATTTTCAAGACTTGCAGACGTTCCCAGTAGTTTAGGTGCTTTACTGGCTCAATGTGAGCCGTAAACGATCTCTCTATTTGTTCCTGCTTTGAAAGGGGCCGTCAGCACTGAGCAATATTCTGAGGGAGGGAGCACTAGCGATTTGAAGAGTGTCACCATCGGCACTGAAAATAACCAGGTGGGGTTTCATAAACTATATTTCCTCTACACAGACGCTAATGATATACACACACACATTCTCTCTCTCATATATACACTGTGTCTCCTACACACATTCTCATACACATACATACACTCTCTCTCATACATACACACAGCTGAACTTAAAAAACGAATGCACAACACAGTCACTAAGATATAATTCAGCCAGCTGTTAGAGCAGCGTCCGCTTCCAGCTGTGGGAGGGAGAAAGAAGAGGAAAGTTGGAAGTGGAATAGGAGGGAGTACAGGCTGAAGAGGGGAAGACGATGGGGTTGTGGGAGGGGGAAGTGGAGGGTAAGGATAGAGGGATAGGGAAAGTTGGGAGAAAGGGATGTGGAAGTAGGAAGGGAGAGAGGGAGGGATAAGAGGCAGTAGAAGGGGATTTTTGTTTTTCAAAGTTTGATACATCTGCAGTGTGCTGCTATTGTATTCTACATGATGTATAGTGGTCCTGGAGGGGGTGATGGAGGGGAAGGGGGGTGAGGAAGGGGAACGGGATGAGGGAGGGGGAAAGGGAACAGGGTGTTGATGGGGTTGGGGGCCCTTAGTTTATAAACATAAAAAATATTAAACATGAGAGACGATGGGTGGGGCGTCGCCCCCTGCTGCTGTGTTTACCAGGGGAGAGGCAGGTCACTGCTTCTGTTCCTGACTACATTCAACAATTCTCCACGTGCTGAGCCATAGCTCCTGGCCACTTTTATAAAGCTTTTATCGACCCACGAAATCGTAATAACACGATTGAAAACAAACCATACCACGGGCGGGGCTTGAACTCGCGGTAGAGTCATAAAACTCCAGACCGCGGGTTGAAGCCCCACCCGTGGTATTTTTTTTTAAAATTGATCGCTTCTAACGATTCCAGAGCCTAATCATACCTGCTCCTGAAACTGCGTATGATGTTTGCTTCTATAGTGATTAAACTAACCCTAAAAAAATAAAAAAAAACAGTGTTTTATAAGGTTTTAACTTGTTCACACTCACGTACTCATCCATTTTACTCACCTATTTGTACTCACCTATACGTGGTTACAAGGGTCTAGTCACGACTTCTGGCCCTGCCAGGCTGTCTCTAAGCGGCCAGGTTAATAAAACCAGTGACAACTTTCCTAGAAATTTATGAACAGGTGTTCCTAGAAATTATGTATAAGCGTTCTTAGTAAGTATTGTATACTTTTGTTTGTTGCGGAGTGTGAATAGGTGTGGAGAGGAGGGAGGTGAGGTATTAGGTGAGGGGGGCGGGAGGGAGAGAGAGAGAGAGAGGGAAGAAATGAAAGAGAGAGCTAGAGAGAAAGGCAGAGAGGGAGGTATGGGGGTATAAAAAATATTAGATTCTGATGAGAGAGAGTGAGAGAGAGAGAGAGAGAGAGATTGACCCCACACAGACAAAGAAACAGGTACACAGACAGGAGGGCAGTGAGAGGAGCTCACACAGACAGGAAGCACAGACAGGAAACACTGGGGACAAAGACAGTCATGAGTGAGGTAAATTGTTAACCTCACGACGTGGACACAAGTCAATTATTCTCATTATAGTTGTCATCTGTACTTACATAATTCATAAGTAGTCGTGAAGTGGAATAATCTCGGGGGAGAAGTTGTCGAGGTAGGCTCCATATTACACAGCTT
Source organism: Cherax quadricarinatus (assembly GCF_026875155.1). Taxonomy (NCBI): domain Eukaryota; kingdom Metazoa; phylum Arthropoda; class Malacostraca; order Decapoda; family Parastacidae; genus Cherax; species Cherax quadricarinatus. The sequence continues at coordinate 28,161,705 of NC_069432.1, forward strand.
TACAAGGAGGTACGAAAAGGCCCACGAGGTGGGGCCAGGAGCTAAGACTCGACCCCTGCAGCCAGATATACGTGAAATACACACACATACTCTCCAAAAACAACATATCTCAACTGTCCTGATGACAAATTTAAGAAAAAATCTGAAATTTCTAAAACAAGAGACAGACAGACAGACAGACAGACAGACAGACAGACAGACAGACAGACAGACTGACACATAGAGACAGACAGGCTGACAGAGACAGACAGACTGACAGACTGACACATAGAGACAGACAGGCTGACAGAGACAGAGAGACAGACTGACAGACTGACACATAGAGACAGACAGGCTGACAGAGACAGAGAGACTGACAGACTGACACATAGAGACAGACAGGCTGACAGAGACAGAGAGACAGACTGACAGACTGACACATAGACAGACAGGCTGACAGAGACAGAGAGACTGACAGACTGACACATAGAGACAGACAGGCTGACAGAGACAGAGAGACAGACTGACAGACTGACACATAGAGACAGACAGGTTGACAGAGACAGACAGACTGACAGACTGACACATAGAGACAGACAGGCTGACAGAGACAGACAGACTGACAGACTGACACATAGAGACAGACAGGCTGACAGAGACAGAGAGACAGACTGACAGACTAACATATAGAGACAGACAGGCTGACAGAGACAGAGAGACAGACTGACAGACTAACATATAGAGACAGACAGGCTGACAGAGACAGAGAGACAGACTGACAGACTAACATATAGAGACAGACAGGCTGACAGAGACAGAGAGACAGACTGACAGACTAACATATAGAGACAGACAGGCTGACAGAGACAGAGAGACAGACTGACAGACTAACATATAGAGACAGACAGGCTGACAGAGACAGAGAGACAGACTGACAGACTAACATATAGAGACAGACAGGCTGACAGAGACAGAGAGACAGACTGACAGACTAACATATAGAGACAGACAGGCTGACAGAGACAGAGAGACAGACTGACAGACTAACATATAGAGACAGACAGGCTGACAGAGACAGAGAGACAGACTGACAGACTAACATATAGAGACAGACAGGCTAACAGAGACAGAGAGACAGACTGACAGACTGACACATAGAGACAGACAGGCTGACAGAGACAGACAGACAGACTGACACATAGAGACAGACAGGCTGACAGAGACAGACAGACAGACTGACACATAGAGACAGACAGGCTGACAGAGACAGACAGACAGACATACAGACTGAGAGACACACACAGGCAGAGACATAATTAACAAGGCTTACTGTCGCCCTAATTTTTTTTTTAGGCTTTCTGAGCAAGTTCGTAATTACGAACAGGTTCGTAATTACGAACACTTTCTCAGTTACGACTTCATCAGCACACACGCCTCGTCACCTACGTCACAACACGTCTAAAAATCATATATATTTACACATCTCAAGAAATAAATCTGTGAAACGTGTACAATCTCACTTTTTTCTTTGATTACGGTCTTGTATTGGACCGCAACTATATAACCCATGCGGGTTTAGCGTTTATTTCTAAATAAAATATTAGAGTAGTTCACTGCTCAACGAGAAAGAAATGTTATGTTACATGTATGTTTGTTATGGCGTGTACGTTATGTTACATGTATGTTTGTTATGGTGTGTACGTTATGTTACATGTATGTATGTTATGGTGTGTACGTTATGTTACATGTATGTTTGTTATGGTGTGTACGTTATGTTACATGTATGTTATGGTGTGTACGTTATGTTACATGTATGTTTGTTATGGCGTGTACGTTATGTTACATGTATGTTTGTTATGGCGTGTACGTTATGTTACATGTATGTTTGTTATGGCGTGTACGTTATGTTACATGTATGTTTGTTATGGTGTGTACGTTATGTTACATGTATGTTTGTTATGGCGTGTACGTTATGTTACATGTATGTTTGTTATGGCGTGTACGTTATGTTACATGTATGTTTGTTATGGTTTTGTACGTTATGTTACATGTATGTTTGTTATGCTGTGTACGTTATGTTACATGTATGTTTGTTATGGTGTGTACGTTATGTTACATGTATGTTTGTTATGGTGTGTACGTTATGTTACATGTATGTTTGTTATGGCATGTACGTTATGTTACATGTATGTTTGTTATGGTGTGTACGTTATGTTACATGTATGTTTGTTATGGTGTGTACATTATGTAATTTCTTAAGATATGTACACTGTATAAGATATATAAGTTCTTATCTATCTCACAGCATTTTTTTAATATTTCTAGGGAGCAGATATAATATACTGGAGCCTCTATATGCACGATTTCAGATTTCTTCCTCTCGGCTCTAAGATTCTTGTCTCGCTCTTTGAAACCATGGTGATGTAGCCAGTTCAAGAGTGTTCACCTTGAGCAGTGGCAGTGTTCGTCCTCCAGGTGACTCAGTGAGCCCTGGTCAATGTTCGCCCTCCAGGTGACTCAGTGAGTCCTGGTCAATGTTCGTACTCCAGGTGACTCAGTGAGTCCTGGTTAATGTTCGTCCTCCAGGTGACTTAGTGAGTCCTGGTCAATGTTCGTCCTCCAGGTGACTCAGTGAGTCCTGGTCAATGCTCGTCCTCCAGGTGACTCAGTGAGTCCTGGTCAATGTTCGTCCTCCAGGTGACTCAGTGGTACCCAGTCAATGTTCGTCCTCCAGGTAACTCAGTGGTACCCAGTCAATGTTCGTCCTCCAGGTGACTCAGTGGTACCCAGTCAATGTTCGTCCTCCAGGTAACTCAGTGGTACCCAGTCAATGTTCGTCCTCCAGGTAACTCAGTGGTACCCAGTCAATGTTCGTCCTCCAGGTGACTCAGTGGTACCCAGTCAGTGCTCGTCCTCCAGGTAACTCAGTGGTACCCAGTCAATGTTCGTCCTCCAGGTGACTTAGTGGTACCTGGTCAATGTTCGTCCTCCAGGTAACTCAGTGGTACCCAGTCAATGTTCGTCCTCCAGGTGACTCAGTGGTACCCAGTCAATGTTCGTCCTCCAGGTAACTCAGTGGTACCCAGTCAATGTTCGTCCTCCAGGTGACTTAGTGGTACCTGGTCAATGTTCGTCCTCCAGGTAACTCAGTGGTACCCAGTCAATGTTCGTCCCCCAGGTAACTCAGTGGTACCCAGTCAATGTTCGTCCTCCAGGTGACTTAGTGGTACCTGGTCAATGTTCGTCCTCCAGGTAACTCAGTGGTACCCAGTCAATGTTCGTCCTCCAGGTGACTCAGTGGTACCCAGTCAATGTTCGTCCTCCAGGTAACTCAGTGGTACCCAGTCAATGCTCGTCCCTCCAGGGACTCAGTGGTACCCCAGTCAATTTTTTGCCCTTTCAGGTAACTCAGTGGTACCCAGATAAGTTGTCCTCCAGGTGACTCAATGGTACCCAGTCAATGTTCGTCCCCCAAGGTAACTCAGTGGTTAACCAGTCAATGTTCCTCCTCCAGGTGATTTAAAGTGGTAAACCTGGGTCAATGTTCGTTCCTCCAGGTAACTCAGTGGTACCCAGTCAATGTTCGTCCTCCAGGTAACTCAGTAGTACCTAGTCAATGTTCGTCCTCCAGGTAACTCAGTAGTACCCAGTCAATGTTCGTCCTCCAGGTAACTCAGTGGTACCCAGTCAATGTTCGTCCTCCAGATAACTCAGTGGTACCTAGTCAATGTTCGTCCTCTAGGTGACTCAGTGGTACTTAGTCAATGTTTGTCCTCCAGGTAACTCAGTGGTGCCCAGTCAATGTTCGTCCTCCAGATAACTCAGTGGTACCTAGTCAATGCTCGTCCTCCAGGTGACTCAGTGGTACTTAGTCAATGTTCGTCCTCCAGGTAACTCAGTGGTACCTAGTCAATGTTTGTCCTCCAGGTAACTCAGTGTTGCCCAGTCAATGATCGTCCTCCAGATAACTCAGTGGTACTCAGTCAATGCTCGTCCTCCAGGTAACTCAGTGGTACCCAGTCAATGTCCGTCCTCCAGGTAACTCAGTGGTGCCCAGTCAATGCTCGTCCTCCAGGTAAATCAGTGGTACCCAGTCAATTTTTCATCCTCCAGGTGCCCTCAGGGGTACCCAGTCAATGTTCGGTCCTCCAGGTGACTCAGTGGTAAGGCAGTTCATGTTCGTCCTCCAGGTAACTCAGTGGTACCCAGTCAATGTTCGTCCTCCAGGTAACTCAGTGGTACCCAGTCAATTTTTCTCCTCCAGGAACTCAGTGGTACCCAGTCAACGTTCTTCCTCCAGGTGACTTAGTGGTACCCAGTCAATGTTCGTCCTCCAGGTAACTCAGTGGTACCCAGTCATTGTTCGTCCTCCAGGTAACTCAGTGGTGCCCCGTCAATGTTCGTCCTCCAGGTAACTCAGTGGTACCCAGTCAATGTTCGTCCTCCAGGTGACTCAGTGGTACCCGTCAATGTTCGTCCTCCAGGTAACTCAGTGGTACCCAGTCAATGTTCGTCCTCCAGGTAACTCAGTGGTACCCAGTCAACGTTCGTCCTCCAGGTGACTCAGTGGTACCCAGTCAATGTTCGTCCTCCAGGTAACTCAGTGGTGCCCCGTCAATGTTCGTCATCCAGGTAACTCAGTGGTACCCAGTCAATGTTCGTCCTCCAGGTAACTCAGTGGTACCCAGTCAATGTTCGTCCTCCAGGTAACTCAGTGGTACCCAGTCAAAGTTCGTCCTCCAGGTAACTCAGTGGTACCCAGTCAATGTTCGTCCTCCAGGTAACTCAGTGGTACCCAGTCAATGTTCGTCCTCCAGGTGACTCAGTGGTACCCAGTCAATGTTCGTCCTCCAGGTAACTCAGTGGTACCCAGTCAATGTTCGTCCTCCAGGTAACTCAGTGGTACCCAGTCAATGTTCGTCCTCCAGGTAACTCAGTGGTACCCAGTCAATGTCCGTCCTCCAGGTAACTCAGTGGTACCCAGTCAATGTTCGTCCTCCAGGTAACTCAGTGGTACCCAGTCAATGTTCGTCCTCCAAGTAACTCAATGGTACCCAGTCAATGTCCGTCCTCCAGGTAACTCAGTGGTACCCAGTCAATGTTCGTCCTCCAGGTAACTCAGTGGTACCCAGTCAATGTCCGTCCTCCAGGTAACTCCCTGGTACCCAGTCAATGTTCGTCCTCCAGGTAACTCAGCGGTACCCAGTCAATGTTCGTCCTCCAGGTAACTCAGTGGTACCCAGTCAATGTTCGTCCTCCAGGTAACTCCCTGGTACCCAGTCAATGTTCGTCCTCCAGGTAACTCAGTGGTACCCAGTCAATGTTCGTCCTCCAGGTAACTCACTGGTACCCAGTCAATGTTCGTCCTCCAGGTGACTCAGTGTTACCCAGTCAATGTCCGTCATCCAGGTAACTCCCTGGTACCCAGTCAATGTTCGTCCTCCAGGTAACTCAGTGGTACCCAATCAATGTTCGTCCTCCAGGTAACTCAGTGGTACCCAGTCAATGTTCGTCCTCCAGGTAACTCAGTGGTACCCAGTCAATGTTCGTCCTCCAGGTAACTCACTGGTACCCAGTCAATGTTCGTCCTCCAGGTAACTCACTGGTACCCAGTCAATGTTCGTCCTCCAGGTAACTCACTGGTACTATTTTCTGCTTCCCACCAAAATTAAAATATTTTGACTAAAAAATCAAATATATTTCACGATGCTTTTCACATGATTTAAAAAACTATACGAGATATTAAAAAAAACAGAAAAAATGTGCTAGAATCTTGGTATCAACTAGCAGGATGATCTAGCATCACCACATCTGTTAGGAAAGTTGCCTCAGCCAAGGTAAGATTAAGAAACCTTACCAAGCTTAAGATTGAGCGGACCCCTAATCTCGGAGGGGCCCCCAAGCTTAAGCTTGAGGGGCCCTTAATCCCGGAGGGACCCAAGAAGCTAAAGTTTGAGGGCCTATAATCCCGGAGGGGGCCCCAGAAGCTTAATCTTGAGGGGCCCCAGAAGCTTAATCTTGAGGAGCCCCTAATCCCGGAGGGGCCCCAGAAGCTTAATCTTGAGGAGCCCCTAATCCCGGAGGGGCCCCAGAAGCTTAATCTTGAGGAGCCCCTAATCCCGGAGGGGCCCCAGAAGCTTAATCTTGAGGAGCCCCTAATCCCGGAGGGGCCCCAGAAGCTTAATCTTGAGGGGCCCCTAATCCCGGAGGGGCCCCAGAGGCCACTGTAATCCACATTTCTGAAATTTCGGAGTCTACTGGATGAGAGTTTTTTTTCTTTAAATAATATTTATAACATGATGTGAGTCAATATAAAATAATAGTGACCCTATAACACCATGTGTACTGGTAGATATTATCATTATTATTATTATTATTATTATTATTATTATTATTATTATTATTGTTATTATTATTATTATTGTTATTATTATTATTATTATTATTATTATTGTTATTATTATTATTATTATTATTATTATTATTATTATTATTATTGTTATTATTATTATTATTATTATTATTATTATTATTATTATTATTATTATTATTATTATTATTATTATTATTATTATTATTATTATTATTATTATTATTATTGTTATTATTATTATTATTGTTGTTATTATTATTATTATTATTATTATTATTATTATTATTATTATTATTATTATTATTATTATTATTTATTGTTATTATTATTATTATTGTTATTATTATTATTATTATTATTATTATTATTATTATTATTATTATTATTATTATTATTATTATTATTATTATTATTATTATTATCGCTCTGAATGTTTACCACCCGCCAGGGGCGTGGCAGGGCCCTGCCTCCCTGACGGTGTGGCAGGGCCCTGCCTCCCTGACTGTGTGGCAGGGCCCTGCCTCCCTGACGGTGTGGCAGGGCCCTGCCTCCCTGACGGTGTGGCAGGGTCCTGCCTCCCTGACGGTGTGGCAGGGTCCTGCCTCCCTGACGGTGTGGCAGGGTCCTGCCTCCCTGACGGTGTGGCAGGGTCCTGCCTCCCTGACGGTGTGGCAGGGTCCTGCCTCCCTGACGGTGTGGCAGGGTCCTGCCTCCCTGACGGTGTGGCAGGGTCCTGCCTCCCTGACGGTGTGGCAGGGTCCTGCCACCCTGACGGTGTGGCAGGGTCCTGCCTCCCTGACGGTGTGGCAGGGCCCTGCCTCCCTGACGGTGTGGCAGGGCCCTGCCTCCCTGACGGTGTGGCAGGGCCCTGCCTCCCTGACGGTGTGGCAGGGCCCTGCCTCCCTGACGGCGTGGCAGGGTCCTGCCTCCCTGACGGTGTGGCAGGGCCCTGCCTCCCTGACGGTGTGGCAGGGCCCTGCCTCCCTGACGGTGTGGCAGGGCCCTGCCTCCCTGACGGTGTGGCAGGGTCCTGCCTCCCTGACGGTGTGGCAGGGCCCTGCCTCCCTGACGGTGTGGCAGGGCCCTGCCTCCCTGACGGTGTGGCAGGGCCCTGCCTCCCTGACGGCGTGGCAGGGTCCTGCCTCCCTGACGGCGTGGCCCTGCCAGGGGTTGGGTACCTGCCTTGGAATAAATAAATATACCACTGAAAGTAAGGAACGATGAGGCACAATACTGTGACTGGAACAATACACAAATAACCCGCACATGAGAGAGAGAGAGAGAGAGAGAGAGAGAGAGAGAGAGAGAGAGAGAGAGTTTTACGAAGCAGTTTCAGTCCAACATAAGCTTTTCTCTCGTACGTGCTTATTATTTGTTAATTGTGTCTTTAACTTAGCAACGGAAGGGAGAAACTGGACGTATTATTACTGGGGAGTGAAACGTTTGGGAGAGAGGGGGGTGAAAGAGGGGATATAGAGGGGAAAGGAGGGAGAGAAGGGTAAGGGAGGAGAGATCTTTCTCCCTCTTTCCTTCTTCCTTTTTTGTCTCGTAAACACTTATGTAA
>NC_069432.1:28174620-28177120 GCF_026875155.1 Cherax quadricarinatus
GAGAGATGGCAAATGATGGATAATTGGAATGTGGCGGAGAGAGAGAGACAAAAGACGTGCGAGTCAGTGGCCCTAATTCCTGTGACGTCACGGGAATTGTTAAATTCCAGGTGTACGGGAATGCTGGAATTATGTCGTCACGGGAATGTGGGTCAGAGTTAAGGAGGAATCTGTCAATATTCTTTGTTTAAGTTTTATAAAGAAAATGTGTGTGTGTGTGTGTGTGTGTGTGTGTGTGTGTGTGTGTGTGTGTGTGTGTGTGTGTGTGTTTACCATAACCACACCTACCACAAAAGCAGTCACAACCACCACCAACCACAACTACCACGACCACAATCTTCACAACCACCATCCATCACAACCCAACGACCACCATTACCTAGAGACAAAAAAAAATTCCACCACCACAACTGCAGTCACCGTAATCATAGCCACAATCACCACAACAGTCATCACTATAACCACAATCACCACAACAGTCATCATCATAACCACAATCACCACAACAGTCACTGTAACCACAACTATTTCAACAATCACCACAGCCACAATCACCACAACAGTCATCTCCATAACCACAATCACCACAACAGTCATCACTATAACCACAATCACCACAACAGTCATCATCATAACCACAATCACCACAACAGTCACTGTAACCACAACTATTTCAACAATCACCACAGCCACAATCACCACAACAGTCATCTCCATAACCACAATCACCACAACAGTCATCACTATAACCACAATCACCACAACAGTCATCATCATAACCACAATCACCACAACAGTCACTGTAACCACAACTATTTCAACAATCACCACAGCCACAATCACCACAACAGTCATCTCCATAACCACAATCACCACAACAGTCATCATCATAACCACAACCACCACAACAGTCATCACCATAACCACAATCACCACAACAGTCATCACCATAACCACAATCACCACAAGAGTCATCACTATAACCAGAATCACCACAACAGTCATCACTGTAACCACAATCACCACTGTAACCACAACTATTTCAACCACCACCACAGCCACAATCACCACTGTAATCACAATCACCACTGCAACCACATCACCACTGCAACCACATCACCACTGTAACCACAATCACCACTGTAACCACAACTATTTCAACAACCACCACAGTCACAATCACCACTGTAATCACAATCACAACAATCACCACCACCACCATCACAGTGGCTACAGCCTCCGTCGCCACCATAACATCACATCTTCCCTTCATTTCCCTCATCTCCCGCTGTGTCATTACCAATCAACGCTCTCCTCTCTCTCTCTCTCTCTCTCTCTCTCTCTCTCTCTCTCTCTCTCTCTCTCTCTCTCTCTCTCTCTCTCTCTCTCTCTATCTATCTATCTATCTATCTATCTCTATCTCTCTCTCTCTTTGTCTCTTACCAGCCATAAAACTCTCTGTTTTAACCCAACTTCCACTATTGAAAGTGTTGCACTCAAGAGTTTAAACCTTGTTATGTATGCTGAGTCTTTGTATGTATCCAGTCAGTGTTATGTATACAGTCAACGTATGTATTGAGTCACACTGCGCTTACACTGATCATCCAGTGTAAGTATGACGGGTGTAACAGTGTATTTCGGGTCAGGATCATCCTCTACGAGTCATGTTGAGTCATTTAGCAAGATTTATTTACTTCTCCTCACACTGTGTGTGTGGTACAGCAGAGTGGTCAACCACACACACCACACACACACACACACACACACACACACACACACACACACACACACACACACACACACACACACACACACACAACCACGTTATCTCACTGGTTAATCTCTCTTAAATATATAATAATCTTCCGTGCACGTACTTTTCTCTCCCATCTCAGTCTAGTCTCCCCTACTCATACCATCCTTTTTGTTCCCCAAACTAGTCTCCCCAACACACTCTATCCTCTCCATCTAGTCTCCCCAACACACTCTATCCTCTCCATCTAGTCTCCCCAACACACTCTATCCTCTCCATCTAGTCTCCCCAGCACACTCTATCCTCTTCATCTAGTCTCCCCAACACACTCTATCCTCTCCATCTAGTCTCCCCAACACACTCTATCCTCTCCATCTAGTCTCCCCAATACACTCTATCCTCTCCATCTAGTCTCCCCAACACACACTATCCTCTCCATCTAGTCTTCCCAACACGCTCTATCCTCTCCATCTAGTCTCCCCAATACACTGTATCCTCTCCATCTAGTCTCCCCAACACACACTATCCTCTCCATCTAGTCTTCCCAACACACTCTATCCTCTCCATCTAGTCTCCCCAACACACTCTATCCTCTCCATCTAGTCTCCCCAATACACTCTATCCTCTCCATCTAGTCTCCCCAACACACACTATCCTCTCCATCTAGTCTCCCCAACACACTCTATCCTCTCCATCTAGTCTCCCCAACACACTCTATCCTCTCCATCTAGTCTCCCCAATACACTC
>NC_069432.1:28189620-28199620 GCF_026875155.1 Cherax quadricarinatus
ACCTTCAAAGACCCTCCCTGACGGACCACCGCTTCCTTCACACCTTCAAAGACCCTCCCTGAAGAATCACCGTTCCTTCACACCTTCAAAGACCCTCCCTGAAGGACCACCGCTTCCTTCACACCTTCAAAGACCCCCCCTGACGGACCACCGCTTCTTCACACCTTCAAAGACCCTCCTGACGGACCACCGCTTCCTTCACACCTTCAAAGACCCTCCCTGACGGACCACCGCTTCCTTCACACCTTCAAAGACCCTCCCTGAAGGACCACCGCTTCCTTCACACCTTCAAAGACCCTCCCCGAAGGACCACCGCTTCCTTCACACCTTCAAAGACCCTCCTGACGGACCACCGCTTCCTTCACACCTTCAAAGACCCTCCCTGACGGACCACCGCTTCCTTCACACCTTCAAAGACCCTCCCTGACGGACCACGCTTCCTTCACACCTTCAAAGCCCCTCCCTGAAGGACCACCGCTTCCTTCACACCTTCAAAGACCCTCCCTGAAGGACCACCGCTTCCTTCACACCTTCAAAGACCCTCCCTGTCGGACCACCGCTTCCTTCACACCTTCAAAGACCCTCCCTGACGGACCACCGCTTCCTTCACACCTTCAAAGACCCTCCCTGAAGGACCACCGCTTCCTTCACACCTTCAAAGACCCTCCCTGAAGGACCACCGCTTCCTTCACACCTTCAAAGACCCTCCCTGAAGGACCACCGCTTCCTTCACACCTTCAAAGGGCCCTCCCTGACGGACCACCGCTTCCTTCACACCTTCAAAGACCCTCCCTGACGGACCACCGCTTCCTTCACACCTTCAAAGACCCTCCCTGACGGACCACCGCTTCCTTCACACCTTCAAAGACCCTCCCTGAAGGACCACCGCTTCCTTCACACCTTCAAAGACCCTCCCTGAAGGACCACCGCTTCCTTCACACCTTCAAAGACCCTCCCTGACGGACCACCGCTTCCTTCACACCTTCAAAGACTCTAGTTGTAAGTCTTTACTCTCACACAAAAATTTATAAAGCTCTAAAGTGAGCGAAACGTTGACTCTATAAAACTTTGGTTTACAATATTTTTTTCTTTCTGTTGTCGACTGTAATGTTATTTGAATCCATTAACAGAAATAAAACATAAACGAAAGAAGAAACTATAGATAATAAGACAAACAAGAGAAGAAAGGTAGATAATAAGACAAACAAGAGAAGAAAGGTAGATAATAAGACAAACAAGAGAAGAAACATAAACAGAAGAAAGGTAGATAATAAGACAAACAAGAGAAGAAAGGTAGATAATAAGACAAACAAGAGAAGAAACATAAACAGAAGAAAGGTAGATAATAAGACAAACAAGAGAAGAAACTATAGATAATTAGACATAATCAAGGAAGTGAAGACGCCTAGTGTGTCAAGAGTAAATTTTACCGCGAATGTGTAGAAAAATGTCGTTTTTAAATCCTCGTGTAAGTGTAGCAGCTCTGTCGTGTCCTTTCATTAAGAAGGGCTGTTATGCTGCCTTGAAAGCCACTCTAATGCCTTCTTTGGAAGCTTATTTACGAGAATTGTGAGGGAAAAACGTGTAGATCCCTGGACTAAATAAACTAAAAATATCAGGCATTCAGTGAGACGGCTATGGTAAACTTTGTGAAGCATTATTTGTTAAGAGAGCTGTTTAGTGGAGGTTTAGCGACCTCTAGAGAGTGAAGGTTGACTCCTGACTGGTCCATGTTTGTCAGACAAGAGTGAAGAAACTCGACTCTTTGATTGGTCCATGTCTGTTAATCAAGAGTGAGGCTTGACTCTTGTCTGGTCCATGTCTATCAAGCAAGAGTGAAGCGTGACCCCTTGATTGGTCCATGTCTGTTACGCAAGAGTGAAATGTGACTCTTGATTGGTCCATATCTGTCACGCAAGTGCAAAATTGGTCTATGTCTGTAATGCAAGAGTGAAGCTCGACCCTTGATTGGTCCACGTCTATCAGGAAGAGGCAAAAACCAGGACCTTGATTGGCTGCCGACCTTCACAAAATGTGAGAGACCAGGGCGTCTATTGGTGGAAGACGAAGGTGGGTGGAGTGTCACAATTCAGAGTGTTGATCAGTGGGTGATACAACAACAGGTACAAGGACTCACCTTTGATTGGTGGATAACATAGCGGCAATACAAGACCCGGACGCTAATTAACATTAATCGTAGTGTGTACCAGAGCGGTGTATGCTATAAGACATTACACCTTAGCCTCATCCACTCTTACAATTAATATTTATTGCAATGCACTATTATGGTACGAAGGTTTGCACACATTTAGACCTGGTCACAGACCGGGCCGCGGGGGCGTTGACCCCCGGAACTCTCTCCAGACAAACTCTCCAGAAACGAAAGTTAGTATTTAATAAAGTATCGTTACACAGGTGGTAGTAGCAGTAGTTTACTGTCAATAATGTAAGAGAGACATAACATGGCTGAATGCAAGAACCATGTAAACAGTATGATTGATCAGGCCTTAATCCAGCAGAAGGTCTGGTCAAGGACTGGGCCGCAGGGGCGCTGATTCCCGAACCCCCCCCCCCCCTCCAGGTAACCTGTTGGTGACCAAAACAGAAATGCCAAGCCAACAATGATAGTTTCTAAGCCATTTGTAGAAAGGTGTATCATAATAATAATAATAATAATAATAATAATAATAATAATAATAATAATAATAATAATAATAATATATAATCGTAGACATCATCATTATCATCAACTTAGGTAAACCCGGCAGGGTTAGCAAGAGGCTGTGACGAGGGTGATGTTGGTGTGATAGCATATGCAGTGTGCAAAACTTGTTTTAGCTTATGTGAAGGAGTGAACCCGTGTGGGCCATTCAAGCTACGAGTGGTGAAGGCTTGATCCTCCGTCCGTTAGTCTCAAGATGGAGGATCATCATCCATACCACTAACACCACCATCATCGTCAACATCACCACCACCCCCACCATCATCATCGTCACCACCATCCTCGTCAACACCACCACCACCACCACCAACATCATCATCATCGTCAACACCACCACTACCATCATCGTCACCACCAACACCACCATCATCGTCAACACCACCACTGCCACCTTCATCATCGTCAACACCACCACTACCACCATCCACATTCACCACCAACCCACCATCATCGTCCCTACCACCACCATCGTCATCACCACCGTCATCATCAACACACCAACACCACCACCATCATCGTCACCACCAACAACCCATCATCGTCACCACCACAACCCATCACCATCATCGTCAACACCACCACTACCATCATCGTCATCACCACCACTACCATCATCGTCAACACCTCCACTACCACCATCAAATTCACCATCTACACCGCCATGACTCAAGAAATCGTAATGACACGATTGCAAATAAACCATACCCCCGGCCGGGATTGAACCCGCGGTCATAGAGTCTCAAAACTCCAGCCCGTCGCGTTAGCCACTAGACCAGCTAGCCACAATAAGATTCATCCAACTAGGTATATTTCTACACCATAGGAAGGTTAGCACAGGCACCACTGTGACCACAAATGCAAGTTGACGGCAGTGAAGGGACTTGAGCTAGAGTTCGTCACGGCCACGCTAGCTGGAGATTCGTCTGTAAAAACTTGCATTTGTGGTCACAGAGGTGCCTGTGCTAACTTTCCTATGGTGTAGAAATATACCTAGTTGGATGAATCTTATTGTGGCTAGCTGGTCTAGTGGCTAACGCGACGGTCTGGAGTTTTGACTCTATGACCGCGGGTTCAATCCCGGCCGGGGGTATGGTTTGTCTACACCACCATCATCGTCAACACCACGATCATCGTCAACACCACCACCACCACCACCATCATCGTCACCACCAACACCACCATCATCATCACCACCAACACCACCATCATCGTCACCACCACAATCATCGTCACCACCACCACCACCATCATCATCGTCACCACCAACACCACCATCATCATCGTCACCACCAACACCACCACCACATCGTCACCACCACACCACCATCATCATGTCACCACCAACACCACCACATCATCGTCACCACCAACACCACCACTACCATCAAAACTCCCGTAAAATTACACTCACATCTAAGTGTAAAACCTCTTTAAACTTTAGCCAATAAAACATCAGAGACTAGCTGGTACAGTGTTCACTCATCCACGCTCTCAACAACCTCGCAAATTATGCCCATTTCCAAACATTTCCCTCCCCACCCCACCCCTCCCCTCCCCCCAAAAAAAACACATACGTGAGCTATAAATCTCGTAAAAAAAAGGTCAAGGCACTTTAAACAATTTAGTTGTGGTATAAATTTGTGTAATGTTTTCCCCGTCCTGCTTGGCTTAACTTCTCTCTGCTGTCTTCCAGACCAGCGGCACCATGGAACTGGCTGAGCTGTCGCTTGTGCAGTGAAATAGGCCAAGAATGGCGGCTTCTGTCAAGCCAGGATTGGTCACTTTGTGAAGGTCGTGGATTGGTCACTTTGTGAAGGGCGTGGATTGGTCACTTTGTTGAAGGTCGTGGATTGGTCACTTTGTGAAGGTCGTGGATTGGTCACTTTGTGAAGGTCGTGGATTGGTCACTTTGTGAAGGTCGTGGATTGGTCACTTTGTGAAGGTCGTGGATTGGTCACTTTGTTGAAGGTCGTGGATTGGTCACTTTGTGAAGGTCGTGGATTGGTCACTTTGTTGAAGGTCGTGGATTGGTCACTTTGTGAAGGTCGTGGATTGGTCACTTTGTGAAGATCGTGGATTGGTCACTTTGTGAAGATCGTGGATTGGTCACTTTGTGAAGGTCGTGGATTGGTCGCTTTGTGAAGGTCGTGGATTGGTCCCTTTGTTGAAGGTCGTGGATTGGTCACTTTGTGAAGGTCGTGGATTGGTCACTTTGTTGAAGGTCGTGGATTGGTCACTTTGGGAAGGTCGTGGATTGGTCACTTTGTGAAGGTCGTGGATTGGTCACTTTGTTGAAGGTCGTGGATTGGTCACTTTGGGAAGGTCGTGGATTGGTCACTATGTGAAGGTCGTGGATTGGTCACTTTGTTGAAGGTCGTGGATTGGTCACTTTGTTGAAGGTCGTGGATTGGTCACTTTGTGAAGGTCGTGGATTGGTCACTTTGTGAAGGTCGTGGATTGGTCACTTTGTGAAGGTCGTGGATTGGTCACTTTGTGAAGGTCGTGGATTGGTCACTTTGTGAAGGTCGTGGATTGGTCACTTTGTGAAGGCCGTGGTTTGGTCACTTTGTGAAGGTCGTGGATTGGTCACCCTTGAAGGTCCTGGATTGGTCACTCTGTAGCCTGAGTACCTAGGACTGGCCACTCTGAAACCTCAGTACCTAGGACTGGCCACTCTGTAGCCTCAGTACCTAGGATTGGTCACTCTGTAGCGTCAATACCTAGGACTGGTCACTCTATAGAGTCAGTACCTAGGATTCGTCACTGTAGCGTCAACACCATGGATTGGTTACTCTGTGAAGGTCCTGGATTGGTCACTGTTGCATCAACACTCAGGATTGGTTACTTTCGCGTCAAGGCTTAAGATTGCGCACTTCATCATGTTGAGGCCCAGGATTGGTCAGCCTCTCTCATCAAGGTTCAGAATTGGTCAGATTGGTCACTCTACCATGTCAACGCCCAGAGTTGGTCACTCCTCCGACCAAGGCTCAGGTTTAGTCCGACTCTCACGTCTAGGTTCAGGATTGGTTACTCTACCGCGTCGAGGCCCAGGATTGGCCCGCCTCTCACGTCTAGGCATTGGACTGGTCAAGCTGGCTTAGTACAGCTCCCCACTTCAGGAAACACGTTAAGTAAGCTGTTTGAAACAGAGGCCGGGAAATATATTAACTCATCACAGGACCTAATATATCTTATACCTGACCACACACGGATACACACACACACATACATATTATATATATATATATATATATACTATAATATATATATATATATATATATATATTATATATATATATATATATATATATATATATATATATATATATATATATATATATAATATATATAGAGTTACGTAAATAAACGGTTCGGAGTGCCGACATGTTGATAAATTAAACATATATCCAGCACTTGGTCAAAACGTTTCCATAGTAAAGACAGCCATGTGTTGCACATATGTCTAATTTATCACATTAATCTACCGTCCATTCTCTTTACTCACACCTAATTATTTCTCTATAATCCAGACATAACAATGCTATTTAAGATTTTAACGAAGTCATAAGCTAAATTCCCTTAACATCAGTTACTCTGACTAGTGTGGCTATTAACATAAATTTAACTTGTCTAATTACACAATATTTTGAAACTGCGGAAAGATTGAAGACTCTGATGGAAACTGTCAATTAATGGGGAAATAAAACAGTGTAGAGAATCAATACTTACTTTCTTCCCCGTCTAGGGAGACTTCCTTTCTCTTGGAAGAAAGCGCCCCCATGATTGGCTGGCTACGTGGGCATCAGGTACCTCGTGGGGAGAGCTGATGGGCTGCTGGGTGTGTGGTGGTAGCACCTGATTGCCTCGTGAAGGCGTATGGTGCCAGGTGATTGGCTCCTGAGTGTGAGTGAGTGTGTGGTGGTGCCAGGTGATTGGTACCACCACTAGTGGTCGTCGCTTGATTGGTTTCCCCGGGTACAAGGTCGCTGGTGATTGGTTCTCGCCATTAGCCAATAGAAACCTTGTGATTGTCTTTTTGTTGTTATACAAACTGTCTCGTGATTGGCTCCTTCGGGAAACACACTCGCGAACTGATTGGCTTCTTCAAAAAATACTTTATTCTTCATTTTTCTTTTTCATTTCCTATATATTTCTCATTTCCTCATCAATATTTCTCACTAAATTTTCACAGTCGTGTCACTGTTTAAAATTTTCCGTAAGTGTTCGCAAATTTTCATCGTTTTTCGTTTTGCATCTAAATATTTATATTGCTCTTATTTACTGTTATTATTGATCCTTTCTGCTGCACTGATTGTTTATCTTCCCCTTGTTATCCCCTCGTTATTCCCTTTCTTGTATGTGTTTGCCTGTTTCAACTCCACTTGCATTCATATATTCCCACTCTTTTAAGTTATTTACACTTCTCCAGTATTTACACTCCAGTATTTACACTGTTCCATCACTCATTCAAGTTATTAAATGATTCGATCATTTCTCAAGTTCTTTCCTTCTTCATCTGTTTCTATATTTCATCACTTTAATTTCTTGTTATCCTCTGGTTACCTCGTATATATATTTCTACGTAGCAATCTGATTCATATTTTCCATACATATATTTAACAACTAATCTGTAAACGACTCAAAATAATTTTACAAAACATTCCAAAATTTAGAATGTTAAGAGTCACTAACAATTTTGACTCTTGATAGACAATCGTTTTAATCCCAAAGAAATATTACAAAATCAGGTTTTAATTGGGTCGTAATTCTGTGATTCAGTTTTTCTAAAACTTGGCTCCGAGGGAAGGCAGATTCTGCACATTTTGAACTCTGCAAAAAAAATATTATGTTAATGGGAAGTTAAAGAGATGACAGTATGTTGTGATGAGTGGTGATGACTGTGTTGTGATGAGTGGTGATGACTGTGTTGTGATGAGTGGTGATGACTGTGTTGTGATGAGTGGTGATGACTGTGTTGTGATGAGTGGTGATGACTGTGTTGTGATGGGTGGTGATGACTGTGTTGTGATGAGTGGTGATGACTATGCTGTGATGAGTGGTGATGACTGTGTTGTGATGGGTGGTGATGACTGTGTTGTGATGAGTGGTGATGACTGTTGTGATGAGTGGTGATGACTGTGTTGTGATGGGTGGTGATGACTGTGTTGTGATGGGTGGTGATGACTGTGTTGTGATGAGTGGTGATGACTGTGTTGTGATGAGTGGTGATGACTGTGTTGTGATGAGTGGTGATGACTGTGTAGTGATGAGTGGTGATGACTGTGTTGTGATGAGTGGTGATGACTGTGTTGTGATGAGTGGTGATGACTGTGTTGTGATGAGTGGTGATGACTGTGTTGTGATGGGTGGTGATGACTGTGTTGTGATGGGTGGTGATGACTGTGTTGTGATGAGTGGTGATGACTGTGTTGTGATGAGTGGTGATGACTGTGTTGTGATGAGTGGTGATGACTGTGTTGTGATGAGTGGTGATGACTGTGTTGTGATGAGTGGTGATGACTGTGTTGTGATGAGTGGTGATGACTGTGTTGTGATGAGTGGTGATGACTATGTTGTGATGAGTGGTGATGACTGTGTTGTGATGAGTGGTGATGACTGTGTTGTGATGAGTGGTGATGACTGTGTTGTGATGAGTGGTGATGACTGTGTTGTGATGGGTGGTGATGACTGTGTTGTGATGGGTGGTGATGACTGTGTTGTGATGAGTGGTGATGACTGTGTTGTGATGAGTGGTGATGACTGTGTTGTGATGAGTGGTGATGACTGTGTTGTGATGAGTGGTGATGACTGTGTTGTGATGAGTGGTGATGACTGTGTTGTGATGAGTGGTGATGACTGTGTTGTGATGAGTGGTGATGACTATGTTGTGATGAGTGGTGATGACTGTGTTGTGATGAGTGGTGATGACTGTGTTGTGATGAGTGGTGATGACTGTGTTGTGATGGGTGGTGATGACTGTGTTGTGATGAGTGGTGATGACTATGTTGTGATGAGTGGTGATGACTGTGTTGTGATGAGTGGTGATGACTGTGTTGTGATGAGTGGTGATGACTGTGTTGTGATGAGTGGTGATGACTATGTTGTGATGAGTGGTGATGACTGTGTTGTGATGAGTGGTGATGACTGTGTTGTGATGAGTGGTGATGACTGTGTTGTGATGAGTGGTGATGACTATGTTGTGATGAGTGGTGATGACTGTGTTGAGATGAGTGGTGATGACTATGTTGTGATGAGTGGTGATGACTGTGTTGTGATGAGTGGTGATGACTGTGTTGTGATGAGTGGTGATGACTGTGTTGTGATGAGTGGTGATGACTATGTTGTGATGAGTGGTGATCACTATGTTGTGATGAGTGGTGATGACTGTGTTGTGATGAGTGGTGATGACTGTGTTGTGATGAGTGGTGATGACAGTGTTGTGATGAGTGGTGATGATTGTGTTGTGATGGGTGGTGATGACTGTGTTGTGATGAGTGGTGATGACTGTGTTGTGATGGGTGGTGATGACTGTGTTGTGATGAGTGGTGATGACTGTGTTGTGATGAGTGGTGATGACTGTGTTGTGATGGGTGGTGATGACTGTGTTGTGATGAGTGGTGATGACTGTGTTGTGATGGGTGGTGATGACTGCGTTGTGATGAGTGGTGATGACTGTGTTGTGATAGGTGGTGATGACTGTGTTGTGATGGGTGGTGATGACTGTGTTGTGATGAGTGGTGATGACTGTGTTGTGATGAGTGGTGATGACTGTGTTGTGATGGGTGATGATGAATGTGTTGTGATGAGTGCTGATGACTGTGTTGTGATAGGTGGTGATGAGTGTGTTGTGATGGGTGGTGATGACTGTGTTGTGATGAGTGGTGATGACTGTGTTGTGATGAGTGGTGATGACTATGCTGTGATGAGTGGTGATGACTGTGTTGTGATGAGTGGTGATGACTGTGTTGTGATGAGTGGTGATGACTGTGTTGTGATGAGTGGTGATGGCTGTGTTGTGATGAGCGGTGATGACTGTGTTGTGATGGGTGGTGATGACTATGCTGTGATAGGTGGTGATGACTGTGTTGTGATGAGTGGTGATGACTGTGTTGTGATGGGTGGTGATGACTGTGTTGTGATGAGTGGTGATGACTGTGTTGTGATAGGTGGTGATGACTGCGTTGTGATGAGTGATGATGACTGTGCTGTGATGGGTGGTGATGACTGTGTTGTGATGAGTGGTGATGACTATGCTGTGATGAGTGGTGATGACTGTGT
>NC_069432.1:28204620-28232120 GCF_026875155.1 Cherax quadricarinatus
CACACACACACACACACACACACACACACACACACAAGATTAACGTGCTTTACAGAGCTGAAGATCTTAACTGCCCCAGGAGGGATGCTCGTAAGCTTCAGCTCGTCAGATCAAAGAGAATTGCAGAGAATCACATGCTGTTACAACGTGGTATGTGAGCAGCTATCTTCAATATGGAGAAATTCAGAGATGATGTGAGCTTGGCGTGTGTTTGTGTGTTGTGTGTGTGTTTGTTCAGTCCATCAATCTTGTAGAATGTGCATTCTACAAGATTGATGGACTGAACACATCGACTCCAGGCTGAGGGACTGATTACCTCATACTCCTCCTCTCCTTATGCCTTCCTCTTTGTATTGGACTGATGAAGCCACTGTGTGGCGAAACGTTTCCTGAATAAAGATTCCCATATGCTGCATAAGTGTCTCAATCTTCACCCAGGTGCTATATGCTACTAGGTGAAGATGGACAGCAGGTGTAAGGTGACTGTCCCATCATGTCGCCCCTTCCCTAGATTGAACCAGGGGACCTTCTGTTGTAAACTGATCCTACCACTGAGTTACAAGTACCTCATAACGTTTAATCAGATACCAGTGTTATCACACATCCTCCTACCTGCCAGTGTTACCATATACTCTCCTACCTGCCAGTGTTACCATACACTCTCCTACCTGCCAGTGTTATCACACATCCTCCTACCTGCCAGTGTTACCATACACTCTCCTACCTGCCAGTGTTACCATACACTCTCCTACCTGCCAGTGTTACCATATACTCTCCTACCTGCCAGTGTTACCATACACTCTCCTACCTGCCAGTGTTACCATACACTCTCCTACCTGCCAGTGTTACCATACACTCTCCTACCTGCCAGAGTTACCATACACTCTCCTACCTGCCAGTGTTACCATATACTCTCCTACCTGCCAGTGTTACCATATACTCTCCTACGTGCCAGTGTTACCATACACTCTCCTACCTGCCAGTGTTACCATACACTCTCCTACCTGCCAGAGTTACCATACACTCTCCTACCTGCCAGTGTTACCATATACTCTCCTACTTGCCAGTGTTACCATACACTATCCTACCTGCCAGTGTTACCATACACTCTCCTACCTGCCAGTGTTACCATACACTCTCCTACCTGTCAGTGTTACCATACACTCTCCTACTTGCCAGTGTTACCATTTACTCTCCTACTTGCCAGTGTTACCACACATCCTCCTACATACCAGTGTTACCATACACTCTCCTACCTGCCAGTGTTACCATATACTCTCTTACCTACTAGAGTTACCATACACTCTCCTACCTGCCAGTGTTACCATACACTCTCCTACCTGCCAGTGTTACCATACACTCTCCTACCTGCCAGTGTTACCATACCCTCTCCTACCTGCCAGTGTTACCATACACTCTCCTACCTGCCAGTGTTACCATACACTCTCCTACCTGCCAGTGTTACCATACACTCCTACCTGCCAGTGTTACCATACACTCTCCTACCTGCCAGTGTTACCATATACTCTCCTACCTGCCAGTGTTACCATACACTCCTACCTGCCAGTGTTACCATACCCTCTCCTACCTGCCAGTGTTACCATACACTCTCCTACCTGCCAGTGTTACCATACACTCTCCTACCTGCCAGTGTTACCATACACTCTCCTACCTGCCAGTGTTACCATACACTCTCCTACGTGCCAGTGTTACAAATCATCCTCTTGCTTGTCAGTGTTACCAGAACAATCAGTAATGGTAATTGTCCCATAATTAGCTCACGTATTTTCACAAATTATTTTGCTTCCATTATCCCCCCCATAGTTTGTTGTAAACAGACAATTTATAACTCATTGTACAACTAATTTTTGAGTGTGTTAAGCAGTTTTTAATTACCTACGTTTCATGGTAGCTAATTTATAGCAATTATTTCCCCCAGTCCAGTTAACAGTGAACAATGATACACTGCGCTGTGATGTGTCTGACTTGGACTTTATATTTCTGACTTGGACTTTATATGTCTGGGTTGGACTTTATATATGTCTGACTTGGACTTTATATGTCTGGGTTGGACTTTATATATGTCTGGGTTGGACTTTATATATGTCTGGGTTGGACTTTATATATGTCTGAGTTGGACTTTATATATGTCTGAGTTGGACTTTATATATGTCTGGGTTGGACTATATATATGTCTGGGTTGGACTTTATATATGTCTGGGTTGGACTTTATATATGTCTGGGTTGGAGTTTATATATGTCTGGGTTGGACTATATATATGTCTGGGTTGGACTTTATATATGTCTGGATGGACTTTATATATGTCTGGGTTGGACTTTATATATGTCTGGGTTGGACTATATATATGTCTGGGTTGGACTTTATATATGTCTGGGTTGGACTTTATATATGTCTGGGTTGGACTATATATATGTCTGGGTTGGACTTTATATATGTCTGGGTTGGACTTTATATATGTCTGAGTTGGACTTTATATATGTCTGGGTTGGACTATATATATGTCTGGGTTGGACTTTATATATGTCTGGGTTTGGGACTTTATATATGTCGGGTTGGACTTTATATATGTCTGGGTTGGACTTTATATATGTCTGGGTTGGACTATATATATGTCTGGGTTGGACTTTATATATGTCTGGGTTGGACTTTATATATGTCTGGGATGGACTTTATATATGTCTGGGTTGGACTTTATATATGTCTGGGTTGGACTTTATATATGTCTGGGTTGGACTTTATATATGTCTGGATTGGACTTTATATATGTCTGGGTTGGACTTTATATATGTCTGGGTTGGACTTTACATATGTCTGGGTTGGACTTTATATGTCTGGGTTGGACTTTATATATGTCTGGGTTGGACTTTATATATGTCTGGGTTGTACTTTATATATGTCTGGGTTGGACTTTATATATGTCTGGGTTGGACTTTATATATGTCTGGGTTGGAGTTTATATATGTCTGAGTTGGACTTTATATATGTCTGGGTTGGACTTTATATATGTCTGGGTTGGAGTTTATATATGTCTGGGTTGGACTTTATATATGTCTGGGTTAGACTTTATATATGTCTGGGTTGGACTTTATATATGTCTGGGTTGGAGTTTATATATGTCTGGGTTGGACTTTATATATGTCTGGGTTAGACTTTATATATGTCTGGGTTGGACTTTATATATGTCTGGGTTGGACTTTATATATGTCTGGGTTGGACTTTATATATGTCTGGGTTAGACTTTATATATGTCTGGGTTGGACTTTATATATGTCTGGGTTGGACTTTATATATGTCTGGGTTGGACTTTATATATGTCTGGGTTAGACTTTATATATGTCTGGGTTGGACTTTATATATGTCTGGGTTGGACTTTATATATGTCTGGGTTAGGACTTTATATATGTCTGGGTTGGACTTTATATATGTCTGGGTTGGACTTTATATATGTCTGGGTTGGACTTTTTTTATGTCGGGGTTGACTTTATATATGTCTGGGTTGAACTTTATATTGTCTGGGTTGGACTTTTATATGTCGGGGTTGGACTTTTTTTATGTTGGGTTAGACTTTATTATGTCGGGGTTTGGACTTTATATATGTCGGGGTTGGGAAATTTTATATGTCTGGGTTAGATTTTTTAAATTTGTCTGGGTTGGACTTTATATAGTCGGGGGTTGGACTTTATTATGTTGGGTTGGACTTTATTATGTTGGGTTAGTTTATATAGTCTGGGTTGGACTTTTATATTTTGGGGTTTGGGCTTTTTTATGTCGGGGTTTGGACTTTATATTTCTGGGTTAGATTTATTATTTTGGGGTGGACTTTATATATTTTGGGTTAGACTTTTTTTTGTTGGTTAGACTTTATATATGTCGGTTGGGATTTTATATATGTTGGTTGGTTTTATATATGTTGGGTTGGATTTTTAGCTGGGTTGGATTTTAAATTATGTCGGGTTTTGACTTTTTTATTGTCTGGGTTGGACTTTATATATTTTGGGTTGGATTTTTATTTTGGGTTGGACTTTAATATGTTGGGTTAGACTTTTTAATGTCTGGGTTGGACTTTATATATGTCGGGGTTGGCTTTTTTATTTTGGGGTTTGGGGCTTTATATAGTCTGGGGGGGACTTTTTTTATGTCTGGGTTGGACTTTTTATGTCGGGGTTTGTTTATTTATGTCTGGGTTGGACTTTTATATGTCTGGGTTGGATTTTATATGTGGGGTTTTGGATTTTTATATGTTGGGGTTTGGGACTTTATATATGTTGAATTATAAAAATTTTGTTTGGGAAATTTTATTTTTGATAACTTTGTCTTTGATTCGTCGAAATTTTATTTTTCCATTTTTTTACCTTAGAATTTTTTTTTTTGATGGGAAAGTCTGGGTTTTTTTTTTTTATGGTCGGAAAATTTTTTTCGATTGACCGAAATTTGTTATTGTAAGTGTCTGGAACACTTCAGAGTTTTTTGTAGTGTGTGGAACACTTCAGGTTATTGTAAGTGTGTAGAAACTCCAGAATTTTTTTGTAAGTTGTAGAACATTGAGATTATTGAAGTGTGTAGAAAACTTCGAGATTATTGTAAGTGTGTAGAACATCCCGAGATTATTGTAATGGTAGAACACTCCCGGATTATTTTAAGTGTGTAGAACACTTTAGAGATTTATTTAAGTGTGTAGAACACTCCCGAGATTATTGTATGTGTAGAACATTTGGGATTATTGTAAGTGTGTAAACACTTCGAGATTTTGTAAATGGTAGAACACTCCAGGATTATTGTAAGTGGTTGAAAACTCCAGAGATTATTGTAAGTGGTAAAACACTCCCGGATTATTGTAAGTGTGAGAAAAACCCCAAAAGATTATTGTAAATGTGTAGAAACTCCGAGATTATTGTAATGTGTAGAACCTCAGGTTATTGTAAGTGTGTAGAAAAACTCCGAGATTATGTAAGTGTGTAAAACTCCAGAGATTATTGTAGTGTGTAGAAAAAACTAGAGTTATTTTAAGTGTGAGAAAAAATCCAGAGATTATTTTAAGTGTGTAGAAACTCCAGGATTATTGTAAGTGTGTAGAACACTCCAGAGATTATTGTAAAATGTGAGAACACTCCCAAAATTTTGAAGTGTGTAGAACACTCAGAATTATTGTAAGTGTGTAGAACACTCCCGGGTTATTTTAAGTGCGTTTTAACATCCAGGATTATTGTAAGTGTGTAGAACACTTCAGAGATTATTGTAAGTTGTGAAAACTCCCGAGAATTTTTAAATGTGTAGAACACTTCAGAGATTATTTTAAGTGTGTAGAACACTTCAGAGATTATTGTAAGTGTGTAGAACACTCCAGAGATTATTGTAAGTGTGTAGAACACTTCAGAGATTATTGTAAGTTGTAGGAACTCCGAGTTATTGTAAGTGTGTGAACCTTAGGATTATTGTAAGTGTGTAAAAACTTTAGGATTATTGTAAGTGTGAGAAAAATTCAGGATTATTGTAAGTGTGTAGAAAACTCCCGAATTATTGTAATGTGTAGAAATCCAGAGTTATTTAGTGTGAAAACACTCCGAGATTTTTGTAAGTGTGTTAGAACACTCCAGAATTTTGTAATGTGTAGAAAACCCCCAGGATTATGTAAGTGTGTAGCCTCAGAGATTTTGTAAGTGTGAGAAAAATCCAGGATTATTGTAAGTGGTTTGAAAAACTTTAAAATTTTTGTAAGTGTGTAGAAAATCCAGGATTATGTAAGTGTTGGAACCTCCCGAGTTATTGTAAGTGTGTAGAACACTCCCGAGATTATTTTAAGGGTTGTAGAACATCCCGAGATTTTTTAGTGTGTGGAAACTCAGAGATTTTTGTAAGTGTGTAGAACACTCCCGAGATTATTGTAAGTGTGTAAACCTCCCGAGATTATTTTAATGTGTAGAAAACTTCAGAGATTATTGTAAGTGTGTAGAACACTCCAGAGATTATTGTAAGTGTGTAGAACACTCCAGAGATTATTGTAAGTGTGTAGAACACTTCAGAGATTATTGTAAGTGTGTAGAACACTTCAGAGATTATTGTAATGTGTGAACACTTCGAGATTTGTAAGTGTGTTGAACACCGAGTTATTGGTAAAAGGGGTAGAAACTCCCGGTTATTGTGTGTGTTTGAACCTTCGAGTTATTGTAAGTGTTTTTAGAAAAACTTCAGAGGTTTTTTGTAAGTGTGAGAAACTCCCGAGATTATTGTAAATTGTGAAACTCCCGAGATTATTTTAAGTGGTAGAAAATCCGGATTATTGTAAATGTGTGAACATTCGAGTTTTTGTAAGTGGTAGAACAATCCCGGATTTTTGTAAGGTGTAGAACATTCAGAGATTTTGTAAGTGTGTGAACATCCCCGAGATTATTGTAAATGTGTAGAACATTAGAGTTTTTTGTAAGTGTGTTTTGAAAATTCAGAGATTATTGTAGGTGTGTAGAACACTCCAGAGATTATTGTAAGGGGGGTTGAAAAACTCGAATTTTGTAAGTGTGTAGAAAAACACCAGAGATTATTGTAAGTGTGTAGAACATCCAAGATTATTGTAAGTGTGTGAACACAAGAGATTTTTGTTTTAAATGTGTTGAACACTCCCGGATTTTTGTAAGTGTGTAGAACACTCCAGAGATTATTGTAAGTGTGTAGAACACTTCAGAGATTATTGTAAGTGTGTAGAACACTTCAGAGATTATTGTAAGTGTGTAGAACACTCCAGAGATTATTGTAAGTGTGTAGAACACTCCAGAGATTATTGTAAGTGTGTAGAACACTCCAGAGATTATTGTAAGTGTGTAGAACACTTCAGAGATTATTGTAAGTGTGTAGAAACTTCGAGTTTTTTGTAAGTTGGTTTGAACACTTCAGAGTTTTGTAAGTGTGTTGAACACTCCCGGGTTATTGAAGTGTGTAGAACACTCCAGAGATTATTGTAAGTGTGTAGAACACTGGATTTTTGTAAGTGTGTGAAACCCTTTTGGATTATTGAAAAAGTGTAGAAAAACTTAGAGTTATTGAAGTGTGTAGAAACTTCGAGATTTTGTAATGTGTAGAACATCCCGGTTTTTTAAATGTGTAGAACACTCAGAGATTTTTGTAAGTGTGTAGAAACCTCGAGATTATTGTAAGTGTGTGAACATTTAGGATTATTTTAAGTGTGTAGAACACTCCCGAGATTTTGTAAGTGTGTAGAAAAAATACAGAGATTATTTTAAATGTGTAGAACATCCCGAGATTATTGTAAGTGTGTAGAACATCCCGGATTATTGAAGTGTGTGAACACTCCAGAGTTATTGTAAGTGTGTAGAAACCTTCAGAGATTATTGTAAGTGTGTAGAAAAATTCAGAATTTTTGTAAGTGTTTTAGAACATCCAAGATTATTGTAAGTGTGTGAACCTCCAGAATTATTGTAAATTGTGAAACACTTCAAAATTATTGTAAATGGTGAAAACCCTTCAGGGGTTATTGTAAAGTGTTTGAACATCCAGAGATTTTTTGTAAATGTGTAGAAATTCAGAGATTATTGTAAGTGTGTTAACATCCCAAAATTATTGTAATGGTGAAAAATTCAGGATTATTGTAGTGTGTAGAAAAATTCAGAGATTATTGTAAGTGTGTAGAACACTTCGGATTATTTTTAAGTGTGTAGAAAAAAAATCCAGAGATTATTGTATGTGTAGAACATTCAGAGATTATTGTATGTTTTGAACATTCGAGATTTTTGTAGTGTGTTTGAACACTCCAGAGATTATTTAAGTGTGTGGAAAATTCAGAGTTTTTTGTAAGTGTGTAGACATTCAGAGTTATTGTAAGTGTGTAGAAAAAATCCCGAGATTTTGTAAGTGTGTGGAACATTCAGAGATTATTGTAAGTGTGTAGAAAACTCCAGGATCATTGTAAATGTTGTAGAAACTCCGAGATTATTGTAAGTGTGTGAACACTCCCAAGTTTTTGTAAGTGTGTGAACACTTCAGAGATTATTGAAGGTGTAGAACACTTCAGAGTTATTGTAAGTGTGAGAAAATTCAGAGTTTTGTAAGTGGTAGAAAACTCCCGGAAATTTTTGTAAGTGTGTGGAACACTTCAGAGATTATTGTAAGTGTGTTGAACACTTCAGAGTTAAATTTTAAGGTGTGAACACTCCCGGATTATTGTAAAATGTGTGGACATTCAGAGATTATTGTAAGTGGTAGAAAAAAATCCAGAGATTATTGTAATGTGTAGAACACTCCAGAGTTTTGTGTGTGTGGAACCTTCAGAGATTTTGTAAATGGTAGAACATTCAGGTTATTGTAAATGGTAGAACACTCCCGAGATTTTGTAAGTGTGTGAACACTTCAGAGTTATTGAAGTGTGTTTTAAACTTTTAGGATTATTTAAGTGTGTAGAACACTCCAGGATTTTTGTAA
Source organism: Cherax quadricarinatus (assembly GCF_026875155.1). Classification (NCBI taxonomy): domain Eukaryota; kingdom Metazoa; phylum Arthropoda; class Malacostraca; order Decapoda; family Parastacidae; genus Cherax; species Cherax quadricarinatus. The sequence continues at coordinate 28,213,070 of NC_069432.1, forward strand.
ATGTGTAGAACATCCAGAGATTTTTGTAAGTGTTAGAACATTCGAGATTATTGTAAGTGTGTGAAACACTTTTGAGAATTGTAAGTGGTGGAACCTCCCGGAATTTTTGTAAGTGTGTAGAACACTTAGAGATTATTTAAGTGTGTAGAAATTTTGAGATTATTGTAAGTGTGTGGAACCTTCAGAGATTATTGTAAATGTGTGGAACCTTCGAGATTATTTTTAAGGGTGGAAAACTTCAGAGATTATTGAAGTGGTAGAAAAACTTAGAGTTTTTGTAAATGTGTGAACACTTCAGAGATTTTGTAAGTGTGTGGAAACATCCAGAGATTATTGTAAGTGTTAGAAACTTTTAGAGATTATTGTAAATGTGTAGAAACCAGGATTATTGTAAGTGGTGGAACACTTCGGATTATTGTAAGTGTGTGGAACCTTCGAGTTATTGTAAGTGTGTGGAAAAATTTGAGATTATTGAAATGTGTAGAACATTCGAGTTATTTAAATGTGAGAAACTTCAGAATTTTGTAAGTGTGTGAACACTTGGATTATTGTAAATGTGTAGAAAACTTCAGGTTATTGTAAGTGTGTAGAACATTCAGAGATTTTTTGTAAGTGTGTAAACACTTCAAGGGGTTATTGTAAGTGTGTGAACACTTCAGAGTTATTTTTAAATGTGTAGAAAAACTTCAGAAATTATTGTAAGTGTGTGAAACACTTTAGAGTTATTGTAAGTGTGGGAACCTCCAGAGATTTTTTAGTGTGTAGAAAAACTTCAGAGATTATTGGAAAGGGTAGAAAATTCAAAAATTTTTGTAGTGTGTGGAAACTTAGAGTTTTTTGTTTTTGGGGTTTTGGAACACTTTGGATTATTTTAAATGTGTGGAAAACTTCAGAGATTATTGTAAGTGTGTAACAATTAAGATTATTTTGTGTGTGAACACTTCAGAGATTATTGTAAGTGTGGGAGAACACTTCAGGGGATTTTTGTAAGGGAGAACACTTCAGAGTTATTGTAAGGTGTAGAACACTTCAGAGTTATTTTAAGTGTGTAGAAAAAATTTTAGGATATTTTAAGTGTTTTGAACACTTCGGATTTTGTAAGTGTTTGGGGAAAACTTAGAGATTATTGTAAGTGTGTGAAACACTTCAGAGATTATTGTAAGTGTGTGGAACACTCCAGAGATTATTGTAAGTGTGTAGAACACTTCAGAGATTATTGTAAGTGTGTAGAACACTTCAGAGATTATTGTAAGTGTGTGGAACACTTCAGAGATTATTGTAAGTGTGTGGAACACTTCAGAGATTATTGTAAGTGTGTGGAACACTTCAGAGATTATTGTAAGTGTGTAGAACACTTCAGAGATTTTGTAAGGTGTTTGAACACTTTAGAGATTTTGTAAGTGTGTAGAACACTTCAGGATTATTGTAAGTGTTGGGAAAACTTCAGAGATTATTGTGGGAACGGGAGGTTACGGTAGAATTTTTAAGTGTGGTGACGAGGGTTCTAATTGTGGACAAAGGGGGCTTCTGAGGACACCCTTTTGTCTCTCCGTCATTCCTCTCCCGTGTTTTGCTCTCCCGTCTCTCCCCAAGCCCGTCGCCCCGTCTCTTAAAATGCCCTCGCCTGTTCTTTAAATGCCCGTCGCCTGTCTCCCTAAACTGCCCCGGGGCCTGTCTCTTTTAAATGCCCCCTCGCCTGCTCCCTTAAAATGCCGGAAACCTGTCTCCCTAAACTGCCCGGAGTGTCTCTCTAAAGCCCTTTTGCCTGTTTCCTAAAATGCCGGGCCCGTCTCCCCAAAAAGCCGGAGCCTGTCTCTCTAAACTGCCGGAGCCTGTCTCCCTAAACTGCCCCGGGCCCGTCTCCCCAAATGCGGAGCCTGTTCTTAAACGCCCGGAGCCTGTTCCCTAAAATGCCCCGGGGTTCCCCAAACTGCCCGGGCCTGTCTCCTAAACTGCCCCCGGGCCCGTTCCCTAAAAAGCCCCGGGGCCGTCTCCTAAACGCCGGGCCTTTCTCCCCAAACTGCCCGGAGCCCTTTTCTCTAAAAATGCCCGTCGCCCGTGTCCCTAAAATGCCCGCGCCCGTTCCCTAAAAAAGGCCGTCGCCTGTCTCCCTAAACTGCCCGGAGTGTCTCCCTAAATGCCCCGGGGCCCGTTCCCCCAAAACTGCCCGGATCTGTCTCTCTAAAATGCCGGAGCCTGTCTCCCTAAACGCCCCGGGGCCGTCTCCCCAAAAAGCCGGAGCCTGTCTCCCCCAAAAAATGCCCCGGGCTTTTCCCTAAACTGCCCCGGGGGCCTGTCTCTCTAAAATGCCCCGGGCCTGTGTCCTAAACGCCCGTCGCCTGTCTCCCCCAAAATGCCCCTCGCCTGTCTCCCTAAACTGCCCGGAGCCTGTCTCCCTAAAAAATCCCCCGGGGCCTTTTTCCCTAAACTGCCGGAGCGGTCTCTCTAAAATGCCCCGGAGCCCGTGTCCAAACTGCCCGTCGCCTGTCTCCCTAAACTGCCGTCGCCTGTCTCCTAAACTGCCCGGAGCTGTTCCCTTAACTGCCCCGGGCCTGTTCCCTAAACTGCCCCGGGCCCGTCCTAAAATGCCGGAGCCTGTCTCCTAAAAATGCCCCGCCCCTTTTTCTTAAATGCCGGAGTTGTCTTCTAAACTGCCCCGGGCCTGTCACTCTAAAGCCGGCGCCTGTCTTAAGCCCCGGGCCTGTATAAAAGTCCCGGGCCCCGTCACTCTAAACTCCCTTCGCCTGTCCTCTAACTGCCCCCCCCTTTCTTCTAAATGCCGGGCCCGTCACTCTAAAATCCTTGCCTGTCATCGAACTGCCCGGTGCCTTTCTCTCTAAAATGCCGGAGCCTGTCACTCTAAATACCTTCGCCTGTCACTCTAAACTGCCCCGGGCCTGTCACTCTAAATTCCCCGGGCCTGTCACCCTTTAAAAATGCCCGGGCTGTCACCTAAAAAGCCCGGCGCCTTTCTCTCTAAATGCCCGGGCCCGTCATCTAAATCCCCTTTGCTGTCACTTAAACGCCCCGGGGCCCGTCACTTAAATTTCCCGGGGCCTGTCACTTAAACTGCCCGGAGCCCGTACTCTAAAATACCTTTGCCTGTCACTCTAAATGCCCGGAGCTGTCTCTTAAACGGGCCCCTACCTGTATTTAAAAAGCCCCCGGGGCCCGTCTCTAAACGCCCCTCATCTGTCACTCTAAATGCCCGGGTTGTCTTCTAATGCCCGTCGTGCATTTAAATGCCCGCACCCGTACTGTAAAATGCCCGGCGCCCGCCTCTAACTCCCGGGCTGTCACCCAAAAATGCCCGGCGCCCGTCACTCTAACTGCCCCGGGGCCTGTCCTCTAAACTGGCCCGGGCCTGTCACTAAACAGCCACAATGTCCGGGCGCCAGTGACTGTCTTTGTGCCAGGACACCCATCTATAATACGTTAACTTAATATTGTATACTATGCAAAGAAATAAATATTTTTATTTGGGAAAGGGGTTATTTTTAGTGTTTGGGGGTGGTGTGGGGTCGGAGGAGAGTGTGGTCAAAAGCTTGGTCCAGTTTAAGATGTCCCGTGTGGGGCGTGGGGAGGTCGTGGTAAAAGACTTGGTCCCGTTAGAAACGGGCCGCAACCCCTTTTGGTCCCTCGGCTTATAAATTCTTTGACTTTAGAGACTGTTACGCTTTTATGTCGTAACTTAAATAAAAAGGTCCTGGCTTAAATGGCTGCTCGTCTGCTGTCTAGGGACATTTAAATTACCTGGGAAAATGGTCATCTGGGCCGAAACACTCTTTTTAATCTTTAAATTTGGTTGTCCTTGTGTCTCTTTCCTCTCTCTGTCTAAAAAGACTCTCGTTTTCGTCTACATTATACAGAATCTTGTGTTTAAACTTGTCATACACTTTCTCGTCACTTTCCATTGAAGTGTTTTTTCCCCCCTTGTCCCGGTTTATTAATGGAATTTTAGGCAGACTAAAATATTTTTTTAATTATTAAAGACAAGTCTTCCGGGTAATATAGTTACAGTAACTTGGTTACTTTTTAACTTCTCATTCTTTCTTGATTTTTATTAAGTTTTTAGTGTATGTTAACATCTGTTCTAAATTTGTTATTTCTAATTTTTACAATTTCTAAATGATCATGAAGAAATACTGTTTATTATATATATATTTTATATTTTTATTATTTATATATTTAATATATTATATATTTTTTTAATATATTATATTTATTTTAAAATTTGGGGAAAACCAAATATTCTTCCCTTTAAGCCCTTTTTTTCCCCTTCTCCGAGGCATGGGTCCCCCAATTTTCACAGAGGGGGACCCATCCCCATATATTTATATATATATATTTTTATATATATATATATATATATATATATATTATATTTATTTATATAATATATATATATAAAAATTATAAAATGGCAGCTTTTTTTTAAAAATAAAATTAAAATAAATTTTGACCAACAACATTTGGCTTTTATTGATAAAATGTTAAAAAAATAATTTTTAATTCTATAAAAATCCCCGGGTTTAAAAATTAATAAAAAAAAATACCCTACAAAATACCCAGATTTTTTATCACAAAATAAATGTTCTAAAATATTTATATAAAAATGACTATTTAATACATCAAGTGATTTTTAATTTTTAATATTGATGTTTTGATAAAGTTAGGTCAGTCGCTGCTAAGTGAAGTTTTGTGATGTTTTTGGTTTTCTGAGCTGAGTCTCCCCTTTTGGCGAACGTAGGTATAAAATGTTTTGGTGCCAGGAGCTGGTCTAAACCTCGTGGCGAACGTAGGTAGGTGAAATGTTTGGCCAGGAGTGAGTCTCAACCCCGTGGCGAAACGTAGGTAGTGGAAAAGTTTCGGTGCAGGAGCTAAGTCTCAACCCCTTTTGGCGAACGTGGAGGTGAAATGTTTTTTGGTGCAAAGGGGTGGCTCACCTCGTGGCGAAGTAGGTAGGTGAAAAGTTTCGGGGCCCGGGCTGATCTCAACCCCCGTGGCGAAGTATTTGGTGAAATGTTTCGGTGAGGAGCTAAATCTAACCCCTTTTGGCGAAGTAGGGAGGTGAAATGTTTCGGTGCCCCGGAGCTAAGTCTAAACCTTGTGGGAACGTGGTGGTGAATGTTTCGGTGCCGGGCTGAGTTCAAACCCCCGTGGCGAAGTAGGGAGGGGGAAATTTTCGGTGCCCGGAGTGAGTCTCAACCCTCGTGGCGAACGTGGTAGGTGAAAAGTTTCGGTTTCAGGGCTGAGTCTCAACCCTCGTGGGGGAAAGTAGGTAGGTGAAAAGTTTCCGTGCAGGAGCTGAGTTTAACCCTCGTGGCGAACGTGGTAGGTGAAAAAGTTTCGGTCCGGGCTAAGTTAACCCTCGTGGCGAACGTAGGTAGGTGAAATGTTTCGGTGCCAGGAGCTGAGTCTCAACCCTCGTGGCGAACGTAGGTAGGTGAAATGTTTCGGTGCCAGGAGCTAAGTCTCAACCCTCGTGGCGAACGTAGGTAGGTGAAATGTTTCGGTGCCAGGAGCTAAGTCTCAACCCTCGTGGCGAACGTAGGTAGGTGAAATGTTTCGGTGCCAGGAGCTGAGCCTCAACCCCTCACCCATGGCAACATTAGTTAAGTAACAAGTAGAAGACTAAGCTGGCGCAACACACCTCAGTAACTTCATCATAAAGAGGTGAGGGAAAACATCGTCTTAAATTATGTATGTATGATTAATTAACTTATTTTACTACTGGATTTTTTGTACATACTTCAACAGTACGTGTGTGTGTGTGTGTGTGTGTGTGTGTGTGTGTGTGTGTGTGTGTGTGTGTGTGTGTGTGTGTGTGTGTGTGTGGTGTGTGTGTGTGTGTGTGTGTGTGTGTGTGTGTGTGTGTGTGTGTGTGTGTGTGTGTGTGTGTGAGTGTGTGTGTGTGTGTGTGTGTGTGTGTGTGTGTGTGTGTGTGTGTGTGTGTGTGTGTGTGTGTGTGTGTGTGTGTGTGTGTGTGTGAGTGTGTGTGTGTGTGTGTGTGTGTGTGTGTGTGTGTGTGTGTGTGTGTGTGTGTGTGAGTGTGTGTGTGTGTGTGTGTGTGTGTGTGTGTGTGTGTGTGTGTGTGTGTGTGTGTGTGTGTGTGTACTCACCTATTTGTACTCACCTATTTGTGGTTGCAGGGGTCGAGTCCTAGCTCCTGGCCCCGCCTCTTCACCGGTTGCTACTGGGCCCTCTCTCTCCCCGCTCCATGAGCTTTATCAAACCTCGTCTTAAAACTGTGTATGGTTCCTGCCTCCACTACGTCATTTTCTAGGCTATTCCACTGCCTTACAACTCTATGACTGAAGAAATACTTCCTACTATCTCTCTGACTCATTTGTGTCTTCAACTTCCAATTGTGGCCTCTTGTTTCTGTGTCCCCTCCCTGGAACATCCTGTCTTTGTCCACCTTGTCTATTCCACGCAGTATTTTATATGTCGTTATCATGTCTCCCCTGACCCTCCTGTCCTCCAGTGTCGTCAGACCGATTTCCCTTAATCTTTCTTCATAGGACATTCCCCTTAGCTCTGGAACTAACCTTGTCGCAAACCTTTGTACTTTCTCTAGTTTCTTGACGTGCTTTATCAAGTGCGGGTTCCAAACAGGTGCTGCATACTCCAGTATGGGCCTGACATACACGGTGTACAGTGTCTTGAACGATTCCTTACTAAGGTATCGGAATGCTGTTCTCAGGTTTGCCAGGCGCCCATATGCTGCAGCAGTTATCTGATTGATGTGTGCTTCCGGAGACATGCTCGGTGTTATACTCACCCCAAGATCTTTCTCCTTGAGTGAGGTTTGCAGTCTTTAGCCACCTAGCCTATACTCTGTTTGTGGTCTTCTGTGCCCTTCCCCTATCTTCATGACTTTGCATTTGGCAGGATTAAATTCGAGAAGCCATTTGCTGGACCAGGTGTCCAGTCTGTCCAGGTCTCTTTGAAGTCCTGCCTGGTCCTCATCTGATTTAATTCTCCTCATTAACTTCACATCATCTGCAAACAGGGACACTTCTGAGTCTAACCCTTCCATCATGTCGTTCACATATACCAAAAATAGCACTGGTCCTAGGACCGACCCCTGTGGGACCCCGCTCGTCACAGGTACCCACTGTGATACATCATTACGTACCATGACTCGTTGTTGCCTTCCTGTCAGGTATTCTCTGATCCATTGCAGTGCCCTTCCTGTTATATGCGCCTGATGCTCTAGCTTCTGCACTAATCTCTTGTGAGGAACTGTGTCAAAGGCCTTCTTGCAGTCCAAGAAGATGCAATCAACCCACCCCTCTCTCTCGTGTCTTACTTCTGTTATTTTATCATAAAACTCCAGAAGGTTTGTGACACAGGATTTGCCTTCCATGAATCCATGCTGGTTGGCATTTATACTCTTGTTCCGTTCCAGGTGCTCCACCACTCTCCTCCTGATAATCTTCTCCATAACTTTGCATACTATACACGTCAATGACACAGGTCTATAATTTAGTGCCTCTTTTCTGTCTCCTTTTTTAAAAATGGGAACTACATTTGCAGTCTTCCATACCTCAGGTAGTTGCCCAGTTTCTTGGGACGTGTTGAAGATTGTGGTAAGTGGCACGCACAATAATCTGCTCCCTCTCTAAGGACCCACGAGGAGATGTTGTCCGGTCCCATTGCCTTTGAGGTATCGATGTCCCTTAGCAGTTTCTTCATCTCATCCTCATCTGTATGTATGTCGTCCAACACTTGTTGGTGTATTCCTTGCTGGCGTCCCCATCTGGTCTGTCCCCCCAGAGTCCCTCCTGTCTCTACTGTAAATACTTCCTTAAATCTCGTGTTGAGCTCCTCACATACCTCTTGATCGTTTCTTGTGAGTTCTCCACCTTCTTTCCTCAGCCTTATCACCTGGTCCTTGACTGTTGTCTTCCTCCTAATGTGGCTATACAGCAGTTTCGGGTCAGATTTGACTTTCGATGCTATATCGTTTTCATACTGTCGCTGGGCCTCCCTCCTTATCTGCGCATACTCGTTTCTGGCTCTTCTACTAATCTCCTTGTTTTCCTGGGTCCTATGCCTCCTGTACCTTTTCCATTCTCTGTTGCACTTAGTTTTTGCCTCCCTACACCTTCGGGTAAACCAAGGACTCGTTTTGGTCTTCCTATTATTTCTGTTTCCCTTGGGAACAAACCTTTCCTCTGCCTCCTTGCACTTTGTTGCCACATATTCCATCATCTCGTTTACTGATTTTCCTACCATTTCTCTGTCCCACTGAACCTCCTGCAGGAAGTTTCTCATACCTGTGTAGTCCCCCCTTTTATAGTTTGGCCTGTCCCCTTCAGTTCCTGTTACCTTCTCCACTTGTAACTCTACTATATAATCAAAACTCAGAACCACGTGATCACTAGCTCCAAGGGGCCTCTCGTAAGTGATGTCCTCAATGTCTGAACTGCTCAGGGTGAACACAAGATCCAGTCTTGCTGGCTCATCCTCCCCTCTCTCTCTGGTTGTGTCCCTGACATGTTGATGCATGAGGTTTTCAAGTACCACATCCATCATCTTGGCTCTCCATGTTTCGGGACCCCCATGTGGCTCCAGGTTTTCCCAGTCGATCTCCCTGTGGTTGAAATCGCCCATTACCAGTAACTTTGCTCTGCTCTAGTGAGCTCTTCTTGCCACTTCAGCCAGTGTGTCCACCATCACCCTGTTGTTTTCTTCGTACTCCTCTCTTGGCCTCCTGCAGTTCTGTGGTGGGTTATACATCACTCCAATGACTACTTTATGTTCTCCAGACTGAATTGTACCTACAATGTAGTCTCTTTCTCCAATCATGTCCATGCCTTCCATTTCCTCAAATCCCCATCGGTGTTTTATGAGCAGTGCAACCCCTCCTCCCCCTCTACTCCTTCTATCTTTCCTCAGGATCTGATATCCCGTTGGGAAGATTGTATCTGTTATTGTCTCAGCGAGTTTTGTTTCTGTGACTGCTATGATGTCTGGGGATTTTTCACTGATTCTTTCGTTCCACTCCTCATGTTTATTCGTTATTCCATCCGCGTTTGTGTACCAAACTTTCAGTTTCTTTTCTATCATTGTGGTCATGCAACAATATTGGGTTTGGGGAGCGAGAGCCTTGGTGGGGGCCTATATGGGGCTGTGGTGTAGGTGGGGTTTGTGATGATGGGGGTGGGGTCAGAATGCCCATAAGGGACATCTGTGGGGTGAGGTTTGTGATATGGTGGGTTGGTGGCAGAGGGAACAGTGAGTGAATTGTAGTATAGGTTGCTCAGTTGCATTGGGAATGTCGCGGTTGGAGTCTTTTGGTGGGAGATTCTGTGGGGTGTGTTTGCCCTTCCTCCTGTGTCTGGGTCCTGCTCATCTTCGTCATTGCCTCTCGTTCCTCCTTGGGTCTCTGTACCCTCTCTTTCAGTGTAGTCCTTTCTTCTTGTGTTCTGTCGCGGTCGAGGTATACTCTCTGGTACCCCTGTTTGTCCCTCAGTCTTGCTTTCTCTTGCAGAATCCTGGTTCGAACTGATTCTTCCTTGAAAATTACTTTGACAGGCCGTGTGTGTGTGTGTGTGTGGTGTGTGTGTGTGTGTGTGTGTGTGTGTGTGTGTGTGTGTGTGTGTGTGTGTGTGTGTGTATGTGTATAAGTGTACTCACCTAATTGTACTCATCTAATTGTGGTTGCAGGGGTCGATACTCAGCTCCTGGCCCCGTCTCTTCACTGGTCGCTACTAGATCCTCTCTCTCCCTGCTCCATGAGCTTTATCGTACCTCGTCTTAAAACTGTGTATGGTTTCTGCCTCCACTCCATCACTTGCCAGACTATTCCACTTCTTGACAACTCTGAAGAAATACTTCTTAACATCTCTTTAACTCATCTGAGTCTTCAGCCTCCGATTGTGACCCCTTGTGTTTGTGTCCCATCTCTGGAACATCCTATCTCTATCCACCTTATGTATTCCTCGCAGTATTTTGTATGTCTTTATCATGTCTCCCCTAACCCTCCTGTCCTCCAGTGTCGTCAGGCCGACTCCCTTAACCTTTCTGGAACTAGCCTTGTTGCAAACCTTTGCAGTTTCTCTAATTTCTTGACGTGCTTGACCAGGTGTGGATTCCAAACTGGTGCCGCATACTCCAATATGGGCGTGACGTATATGGTGTACAGAGTCTTGAACGATTCCTTACTGAGGTATCGGAACGTTATTCTCAGGTTTGCCAGGCGTCCATATGCTGCAGCAGTTATCTGGTTGATATGTGCTTCCGGAAACATGATCGGTATTATACTCACCCCAAGATCTTTCTCCCTGAGTGAGTTTTGCAGTCTTTGGCTGCCTAGCCTATACTCTGTCCGCGGTCTTCTTTGCCCCTCCTCGATCTTCATGACTTTGCATTTGGCGGGGTTAATTTCAAGGAACCAGTTGCTGGACCACGCATCCTGCCTGATCCTCATATGATTTAATTCTCCTCATTAACTCACATCATCTGCGATCAGGGACACTTCTGAGTCTATCCCTTCCATCATGTCATGTGCGTGTACTCACCTGTTTGTGGTTGCAGGGGTCGATTCATAGCTCCTGGTCTGGTGTGTGTGTGTGTGTGTGTGTGTGTGTGTGTGTGTAACCCTCGAAGCTATAATCTAGGTGAAGTAGAGCTTGATCATACAGAATGTGAAAAAGACTTGGGAGTCATGGTAAGCAGAAATCTAAAACCAAGACAGCAGTGCCTCAGTGTGCGCAACAAGGCCAACAGATTACTTGGATTTATCTCAAGAAGTATAAGTAACAGAAGTCCAAAAGTTATTTTACAGCTCTATACATCACTAGTGAGGCCTCATTTGGATTATGCTGCTCAGTTTTGATCCCGTTACTACAGGATGGATATAGACTCATTAGAAAACATACAGAGAAGAATGACTAAAATGATTTACTGTGTAAGGAACCTCCCGTATGAAGATAGACTCAAAGCCTTAAATCTCCACTCTCTGGAGTGGCGTAGAATGAGGGGAGATATCATTGAAGTGTATAAGTGGATGACGGGCATAAACAAGAGAGATATTAATAAAGTACTGAGGGTGTCGAACCAGGTAAGAACCAGGAATAATGGATTTAAGTTGGATAAATTTAGATTTAGAAAGGACATAGGTAAGTACTGGTTTTCTAGCAGAGTTGTAGATGCGTGGAACAGTCTTCCCAGTGGGGTGATAGAGGCTAGGACCTTGGGTAGCTTTAAGAAGAGACTGGACAAATATATGAGTGGGAGGGACTGGGTTTGATTGGTGTCATTGGGTACGGGAGTTATTTCCAGGGAAGCTTTAGGTAGTAGTCGTTTTGATAAGGACCTGCCTCGCATGGGCCAGTAGACCTTCTGCAGTGTTCCTCTATTCTTATGGTCTTATGGTGTGTGTGTGTGTGTGTGTGTGTGTGTGTGTGTGTGTGTGTGTGTGTGTGTGTGTGTGTGTGTGTGTGTGTGTGTGTTGTGTGTGTGTGTGTGTGTGTGTGTGTGTGTGTTGTTTACGGAACAACGCGGTGCTGCCAAGGACACAACTCATCAACAGTGATGAACCAGGAAGCAGTGATGAACCAGGAAGCAGTAATGAACCAGGAAGCAGTAATGAACCAGGAAGCAGTGATGAACCAGGAAGCAGTAATGAACCAGGAAGCAGTAATGAACCAGGAAGCAGTGATGAACCAGGAAGCAATAATGAACCAGGAAGCAATAATGAACCAGGAAGCGAGCCACATCACTTGATTCTCCACGAAGAATTAACAATACCGAACTTGCACACGAAAATCACTCACTACGAAAGCAAAAGACTCGGCAGACGATGCACCATCCCCCCAATGAAAAGCAGGGGTGTCACTAGCACGTTAAGAGACCATACAATAAGTGTCAGGGGCCCGAGACTGTTCAACTGCCTCCCAGCATACATAAGGGGGATTACCAACAGACCCCTAGCAGTCTTCAAGCTGGCACTGGACAAGCACCTAAAGTCGGTTCCTGACCAGCCGGGCTGTGGCTCGTACGTTGGTTTGCGTGCAGCCAACAGTAACAGCCTGGTTGATCAGGCTCTGATCCACCAGGAGGCCTGGTCACAGACCTGGCCGCGGGGGCGTTGACCCCCGGAACTCTCTCCAGGTAAACTCCAGGTAAACAGTGGTTTTGTTGTAGAGGTTGAGAGGAGACGAGTTTACCGAGGCACCAGAGATATGTGAAGGAAGAGACCTCCGGAGAACAGGAAAAACGCTACTGAATGAGAAGATTGGTGGAAAAGAACGGAAGAGATTCATGAGGGAAGAAGTGGACGCCAAACTGACAGAGTAAGAGAGAGAGTGAGTGATCTGGCAGAAGGCATAGTCACTTGTCAACCCCTCGGCTACGTTGGATCGTCTGACCACAAGGCTGTTTTTACGACACTTAAGATCCCAACAGAACGAGGTGAGGAGTCCACACGCACAACCTGGCTATGGGAAAGAGGTAATTGGCCAGACCTTTGCTCTGAGCTCGCCACCACCGATTGGAATGCTCTTCTCCAAGGGGATGTTGACAACCAAGTGAAAGCCTTCACTGGACACATCCTTAATCTACAACAAGAACACATTCCTCACCGGCAATATGTGACGAAGCCTACAGATCAGCCTTGGTTTGGCTTTCGTTGTAGAGAGGCTGCTACTGCTAAGTACAAAGCATGGCGAAGGTATAAGAGACATCCTACCACCTATAACAGGAACTTGCACACGCAAGCCTGTAGGCATATGGGTGACGTTCAAAAGTGGGCCATTGCTAAATGGGAGGTGGACACTAAAAGAAACCTAGCATCAGGTAGGGTAGGCTCCAAAACCTGGTGGTCCCTGGTCAAGGACAGACAAGGTTATCTGCCTGATGAACTCATTCCACCTCTAAATCGACAGGATGGGACAACCTCTACTAGTAGTCAAGAGAAGGCGGACCTCTTTGCTGAACACTTTGCTACCAAAATGCAAGTTCCTGATCCAGCAAGGGACCTTCCTTAGCTAGCTGCAAGAACTGTGTCAAAACTGTCAGTGGTGACAGTAAGGCAGGAGGAGGTGCATTTCCTTCTTAAATCGCTTGACCAAGAAAAGGCTGTGGGCCCAGACATGTTGAGCCCAAGATTGTTGAGAAGATGTTCAGACCAGCTAGCAGCACCTCTAACTCGCATCTTTCAGCACTGCCTAGTACAGTGTAAATGGCCCTCTCTATGGAAAGAGGCAAATGTAGTCCCTGTTCACAAAAAGAAGAGCAGAGCAGAAATCAGCAACTACAGACCAGTGTCACTCCTGTCAATCACTGGTAAGATCCTTGAGACAATAATCTCAAGACAAATGACAGAGTTTTTTGACTACCACTCACTACTTTGTGATCGTCAATATGGCTTCAGGAAAGGTTACTCTGTTGCTGATCTGTTGTTAAACCTCTCCACTAAGTGGCACCAGTCACTGGATGAATCCAAAGTCAGCTGTGTGGTAGCACTGGACATTGCTGGCGCTTTCGACCGGGTGTGGCACCAGGGCCTCTTAGCAAAACTTCAAGCACTGGGAATTGCAGGCTCTACGCTATGTCTCCTCAGTGATTACCTTCATGGTAGATCTCTAAGTGTAGTTCTCAATGGAACGGAATCAGCAAGACATCCTATTGGGGCAAGTGTTCCACAAGGAAGCGTGCTGGGTCCATTGTTATGGAATGTCTACTTCAACGACCTTCTTCATCTCATCCCAGAATCACATGCATATGCAGACGACTGTACACTGACATTCACTTATCCAAGAGAAGAAATGCCAGCTGCTCTAAGCTACATCAATCACCAGCTGAGAGCTATATCAGCTTGGGGAAATAGATGCCAAGTAACATTTGCACCTGAGAAAACGCAAATGATGATCGTCTCTAGGCACCATGATGGTAATGCTGGTGCAGTAATAAGGATGAATGGGAGGGTGTTGGCACCTGGAGAAGAAGTTGATATCCTTGGGGTGAAATTTGACTCCAAACTAACCATGAAGAACCATGTTGTAAATCTTGCAAACAAGGCAGCCAGGAAGCTTACAGCACTTCGCCGTATCTCGCATCTGCTTGACAGTATGGGTTGTAAGATCCTGCACGAGGCACAAGTACGCTTTCACCTTGAGTATGCTCCACTTTCTTGGTTTGCCTCCCCCCCCCTCTCATCTGCGACTGCTTGACAGAGTAGAGAACAGAGCAAGACGTCTCATCTCTCGCCTGGACCCATCCTGGATAGATCTGTCATTTCAGCAGAGCCTTCAACATAGGAGGGATGTGGGTGGCCTTACTGTTATGTACAAGGCCAATATTGTCAAAATACCACACTTGGATCCACTTCGAGGACAGCGTGAAACAAGCTTTTAATCCACAAGACGGGCAGAAAGCAGCAACTTCACGTACCCTTCTCCAGAACATCACTCCATCTGAGATCATACATACCCAGGATGACTCGAGTATGGAACACATTCGTACAGCATAATGATGTCAACGAGATAAAGTCAGTTGATCAAATGAAAATGCTGGCCCACAGATGGCTCCAACTTCATCCTGCTCCCTACTTGTATGTCTCATAACAATAAAAATGCTTTCAAATGAGCTGATGTAGGTAACAGCTCTTAGCTTGCCAATAAAGTTAGGAATCCTTAACCTGTAAATAGCTTATCAATAAAGCTAGGGATCCTTAACCTTGTCAAACCCTGTGTTAAAAAAAAGAGAGAGAGAGAGAGAGAGAGAGATAAAAGAGCTAACCTCAGTTGCACTGATACACAGAATACTATACTAAAAACCTCATAGTTAACGCTTATAGAGAGAAAATAGCTCTAGTTTTTGGTCATTTTTCATATGATGGATCATGTATTGAAGTAATAATTTTTTCTCACTCTTCAAGAGACGCAGAAAGAGAGACGGACAGTAGAAAACGGAAAAAAGAGCAAAATGGAAAGCATACGCATAAAAAAGTCTCACACACGAACAGATACGAGAGTTACCGAGCGTTGCAAGTAAGAAAGGGTCGCGCATGTCAGGGGACACGAGCGACCCTTTCTTGCATGCGCGAGAGGCTGCAAAATGCAGAGTTGTTGCACTAGGTCACTTTGAGCTAAGAATCGTAGGATCGAGGGTGATGCTTGGGAAGGATAACGACAGCTATCAGGACAACAAGCCTTTGGATAAGTAGAACAGTCGAATATTGGACTGTCAACCAGGAGGCGTCCACTGGAACCCTTTTCAGGGACTTCTAGAGGGCTTTTCAGGTGGAGGTAGGTGGACAGGCAAGCCATCAATATCGGTGTTTTCCCTCAACATAGGCATGACGCCCCTGTTGTTAAAACATTCTGACAGTGCTCACAGAAAAGTTAAAAACAACTTTCTTTCAGTTACCCATGAGTGTATCTGGTGTGTGGAATACACAGTAGCGAAAGCACTGTATGGAATACACAGTAGCGAAAGCACTGTATGGAATACACAGTAGCGAAAGCACTGTATGGAATACACAGTAGCGAAAGCACTGTATGGAATACACAGTAGCGAAAGCACTGTATGGAATACACAGTAGCGAAAGCACTGTATGGAATACACAGTAGCGAAAGCACTGTATGGAATACACAGTAGCGAAAGCACTGTATGGAATACACAGTAGCGAAAGCACTGTATGGAATACACAGTAGCGAAAGCACTGTATGGAATACACAGAAAGCGAAAGCACTGTATGGAATACACAGTAGCGAAAGCACTGTATGGAATACACAGTAGCGAAAGCACTGTATGGAATACACAGTAGCGAAAGCACTGTATGGAATACACAGTAGCGAAAGCACTGTATGGAATACACAGTAGCGGAAGCACTGTATGGAATACACAGTAGCGAAAGCACTGTATGGAATACACAGTAGCGAAAGCACTGTATGGAATACACAGTAGCGAAAGCACTGTATGGAATACACAGTAGCGAAAGCACTGTATGGAATACACAGTAGCGAAAGCACTGTATGGAATACACAGTAGCGAAAGCACTGTATGGAATACACAGTAGCGAAAGCACTGTATGGAATACACAGTAGCGAAAGCACTGTATGGAATACACAGTAGCGAAAGCACTGTATGGAACACACAGTAGCGAAAGCACTGTATGGAACACACAGTAGCGAAAGCACTGTATGGAACACACAGTAGCGAAAGCACTGTATGGAACACACAGTAGGCGAAAGCACTGTATGGAACACACAGTAGCGAAAGCACTGTATGGAACACACAGTAGCGAAAGCACTGTATGGAACACACAGTAGCGAAAGCACTGTATGGAACACACAGTAGCGAAAGCACTGTTTCAAGTAACCCACTCCGATGAAGGGAAGATGGCAATAACGAAATCTAGGTTAGAGAGGGAAACACTGAGTGGGTTTCAAGTGAGAGGGAGACCAGTGAGAAGTGGACAGCGTTATCAAACCGGATGTGACATCATATGGACTTCATCCGCTGATGTCGTCGTGTTGTGCTGGCGGCATGGCTGAATAGATGGGTGGATAGATGATGGGATGGATGAATTGATGATTACATGGCGAGGGAGTGATAGCTGTAGGGAAGGAAGAAGAGATAACGAGAAGCGGGATGGGTGGATGTACAGGTAGATGGATTGATGGGTAGATTCCTAGAAGTGCTAATAGTTGAATGAACAGGTAATCTAGTAAATGGGTTTGATACATACCGCATCTGTTATTAGGTACAGTACAAACGGACTTATGACTCGCCAATCGCAGACGTATAAGGAATATCAATGCCAGAGTAAAAACACACACTCTCTATTTGTTGTATCGATACTTCCCTGTGGCTTATTGCGTCCTCAGAATTTCTTAGTATACACCGATACACACATATATCTAAATATACATATAAAAATACCCACAGTAATATTAAGGTAAACACCTGAACTCTTTCATCATGTGTAAGCACTTGAAAGCGCTCAGGTGTTTTTCCTATTTTCACTCTGATGTTTTTAGATATTTGCAATCATGTGTTTATTGTGATTTCTTGCTAAATATACTGTACATATACAAGGACCAGGAGATTGTTGACACGCTCTATCTTACCTGGTATTCTCGTTCGGTTACTTGGTACTGCTCTTACTCAGTACAATAATGGTATACAATACCGACAAGTTGCGCCTACACAGTAGGCTTCTACAGTCGGGTACAGAGGACGCAGCAGAAGCCTTGTAAGCGTAGTTTTGAGGTGGTTAGTCCCTCAGCCTGAAACAATGTCCACATTGTTCCAGGACTATGGAGCAAATCCCTTCTCCAGGCTGAGGGATTGACCACCCGAAAACTACGTCTTCAAGGTCGATAGACTGATGGCATCGTCTCTACATCTCTACTTCTGCTGCCTTTTCTGTACTAGACCGAGGAAACCTTCCGTGTAGGTGGAATGTTTCAGCATAAAGATACCTAACTGTTGCACATCTGAGTCTTGCGACACAGTTTTTAATACAAATTAGCTGTGACAAAGATTGTAACACAAGCTAGTTATAGTTTTTTTGATACGAGCTAGTTATAATATAGCTTTTTTTATACAAGCTAGTTATAATATAGCTTTTTTGATACAAGCTAGTTATAATATAGCTTTTTTGATACAAGCTAGTTATAATATAGCTTTTTTTGATACGAGCTAGTTATAATATAGCTTTTTTTTTATACAAGCTAGTTATAATATAGCTTTTTTTATACAAGCTAGTTATAATATAGCTTTTTTGATACAAGCTAGTTATAATATAGCTTTTTTTATACAAGCTAGTTATAATATAGCTTTTTTTGATACGAGCTAGTTATAATATAGCTTTTTTTGATACGAGCTAGTTATAATATAGCTTTTTTGATACAAGCTAGTTATAATATAGCTTTTTTTATACAAGCTAGTTATAATATAGCTTTTTTTTGATACAAGCTAGTTATAATATAGCTTTTTTTGATACGAGCTAGTTATAATATAGCTTTTTTTGATACAAGCTAGTGTTAATTATATATGTATATATATATATATATATATATATATATATATATATATATATATATATATATATATATATATATATATATATATATATATATATATATATATATATATATATATATATATATATGCTACTCTCTTTCCACTGCCCGTCAACTGTCACCTCCACTACTGTCAACTGTCACCTCCACTACTGTCAACTGTCACCTCCACTACTGTCAACTGTCACCTCCACTACTGTCAACTGTCACCTCCACTACTGTCAACTGTCACCTCCACTACTGTCAACTGTCACCTCCACTACTGTCAACTGTCACCTCCAATACTGTCAACTGTCACCTCCACTACTGTCAACTGTCACCTCCACTACTGTCAACCTGCAGTTTGCGTCTCACTCTCACCTACACTTTGTAATTAGTTGAAAAATTTTCCCTGCAATTTGTCGCAGTTACAAATTAATGGTATTGGCCTTCCCTTGCCCTACTTGTGTAGCCAGCTATATATACCAATTGCCAGGACGCCCACTCACTGCCCAAATGAAAAAAAAAATCACATTGACTTTATTTAGTCATTCTCGGTTAAATGTTCATGATGTAAATTTTTGTGTACCCATACAATTGGTCTCTCAAGACCATATATATATATATATATATATATATATATATATATATATATATATATATATATATATATATATATATATATATATATATATATTATATATATATATATGTCGTGCCGAATAGGCAGAACTTGCGATCTTGGCTTAAATAGCAACGCTCATCTTGCCATATAGGACAAGCAAAAATTTGTGTATGCAATAATTTCGCCAAAATCATTCTGAACCTAACGAAAAAAATATATTTCACTGTGTTTGTTTAGTATTAAATTATTGTAAACAAATCTAAAACATATTTAGTTGGGTAAGGCTAAAATAAATTGTTCTTGTTGTAATAAGGTTAGGTAAGTTTTCTAAGATTCTTTTGGTGCAAAATTATAAATTTTTACATCAACATTTATGAAAAAATATATCTTTAAACTTATA
>NC_069432.1:28237120-28239620 GCF_026875155.1 Cherax quadricarinatus
AGCACGACCTTCAACAACAGCCTAGCACGACCTTCAGCAACAGCCCAGCACGACCTTCAGCAACAGCCCAGCACGACCTTCAGCAACAGCCCAGCACGACCTTCAGCAACAGCCCAGCACGACCTTCAGCAACAGCCCAGCACGACCTTCAGCAACAGCCCAGCACGACCTTCAACAATAACCCAGCACGACTTTCAACAACAGTCCAACACAACCTTCAACAACAGCCCAGCACGACCTTCAGCAACAGCCCAGCACGACCTTCAGCAACAGCCCAGCACGACCTTCAGCAACAGCCCAGCACGGCTATCAGCAACAGCCCAGCACGACCTTCAGCAACAGCCCAGTACGACCTTCAACAACAGCCCAGCACGACCTTCAACAACAGCCCAGCACGATCTGCACAACAGCCCAGCACGACCTTCAGCAACAGCCCAGCACGACCTTCAGCAACAGCCCAGCACGACCTTCAGCAACAGCCCAGCACGACCTTCAGCAACAGCCCAGCACGACCTTCAGCAACAGCCCAGCACGGCTATCAGCAACAGCCCAGCACGACCTTCAGCAACAGCCCAGCACGGCTATCAGCAACAGCCCAGCACGACCTTCAACAACAGCCCAGCACGACCTTCAGCAACAGCCCAGCACGACCTTCAGCAACAGCCCAGCACGACTATCAACAACAGCCCAGCACGACCTTCAGCAACAGCCCAGCACGACCTTCAGCAACAGCCCAGCACGACCTTCAGCAACAGCCCAGCACGACCTTCAGCAACAGCCCAGCACGACCTTCAGCAACAGCCTAGCACGACCTTCAGCAACAGTCCAGCACGACCTTCAGCAACAGCCCAGCACGACCTTCAGCAACAGCCCAGCACGACCTTCAGCAACAGCCCAGCACGACCTTCAGCAACAGCCCAGCACGACCTTCAGCAACAGCCCAGCACGACCTTCAACAACAGCCCAGCACGGCTATCAGCAACAGCCCAGCACGACCTTCAACAACAGCCCAGCACGACCTTCAGCAACAGCCCAGCACGACCTTCAGCAACAGCCCAGCACGACCTTCAGCAACAGCCCAGCACGACCTTCAGCAACAGCCCAGCACGACCTTCAACAACAGCCCAGCACGGCTATCAGCAACAGCCCAGCACGACCTTCAACAACAGCCCAGCACGACCTTCAGCAACAGCCCAGCACGACCTTCAGCAACAGCCCAGCACGACCTTCAGCAACAGCCCAGCACGACCTTCAGCAACAGCCCAGCACGACCTTCAACAACAGCCCACACGGCTATCAGCAACAGCCCAGCACGACCTTCAACAACAGCCCAGCACTACCTTCAGCAACAGCCCAGCACGACCTTCAGCAACAGCCCAGCACGACCTTCAGCAACAGCCCAGCACGACCTTCAGCAACAGCCCAGCACGACCTTCAACAACAGCCCAGCACGGCTATCAGCAACAGCCCAGCACGACCTTCAACAACAGCCCAGCACGATCTTCAGCAACAGCCCAGCACGACCTTCAGCAACAGCCCAGCACGACCTTCAGCAACAGCCCAGCACGACCTTCAACAACAGCCCAGCACGACCTTCAACAACAGCCCAGCACGACCTTCAACAACAGCCCAGCACGACCTTCAACAACAGCCCAGCACGACCTTCAACAACAGCCCAGCACGACCTTCAGCAACAGCCCAGCACGACCTTCAGCAACAGCCCAGCACGACCTTCAGCAACAACCCAGCACGACCTTCAACAACAGCCCAGCACGACCTTCAACAACAGCCCAGCACGACCTTCAACAACAGCCCAGCACGACCTTCAACAACAGCCCAGCACGACCTTCAACAACAGCCCAGCACGACCTTCAACAACAGCCCAGCACGACCTTCAGCAACAGCCCAGCACGACCTTCAACAACAGCCCAGCACGACCTTCAACAACAGCCCAGCACGACCTTCAACAACAGCCCAGCACGACCTTCAACAACAGCCCAGCACGACCTTCAGCAACAGCCCAGCACGACCTTCAACAACAGCCCAGCACGACCTTCAGCAACAGCCCAGCACGACCTTCAGCAACAGCCCAGCACGACCTTCAGCAACAGCCCAGCACGACCTTCAGCAACAGCCCAGCACGACCTTCAACAACAGCCCAGCACGACCTTCAGCAACAGCCCAGCACGACCTTCAGCAACAGCCCAGCACGACCTTCAGCAACAGCCCAGCACGACCTTCAGCAACAGCCCAGCACGACCTTCAGCAACAGCCCAGCACGACCTTCAGCAACAGCCCAGCACGACCTTCAACAACAGCCCAGCACGACCTTCAGCAACAGCCCAGCACGACCTTCAACAACAGCCCAGCACGACCTTCAGCAACAGCCCAGCACGACCTTCAACAACAGCCCAGCACGACCTTCACAACAGCCCAGCACGACCTTCAGCAACAGCCCAGCACGACCTTCAGCAACAGCCCAGCCCGACCTTCAACAACA
>NC_069432.1:28247120-28264620 GCF_026875155.1 Cherax quadricarinatus
GTTTTATGTTGTTCTTGTAGACGTTCTTGTTTATGTTGTTTCTGTAAATGTTCTTGTTTATGTTGTTTCTGTAAATGTTCTTGTTTATGTTGTTCTTGTAGATGTTCTTGTTTATGTTGTTCTTGTAAATGTTCTTGTTTATGTTGTTCTTGTAGATGTTCTTGTTTATGTTGTTTCTGTAAATGTTCTTGTTTTATGTTGTTCTTGTAGACGTTCTTGTTTATGTTGTTCTTGTAGATGTTCTTGTTTATGTTGTTCCTGTAAATGTTCTTGTTTATGTTGTTTCTGTAAATGTTCTTGTTTATGTTGTTCTTGTAAATGTTCTTGTTTATGTTGTTCTTGTTTATGTTGTTCTTGTAAATGTTCTTGTTTATGTTGTTCTTGTAGATGTTCTTGTTTATGTTGTTCTTGTAAATGTTCTTGTTTATGTTGTTCTTGTAAATGTTCTTGTTTATGTTGTTCTTGTAAATGTTCTTGTTTATGTTGTTCTTGTAGATGTTTTTGTTTATGTTGTTTCTGTAAATGTTCTTGTTTTATGTTGTTCTTGTAGACGTTCTTGTTTATGTTGTTTCTGTAAATGTTCTTGTTTATGTTGTTTCTGTAAATGTTCTTGTTTATGTTGTCCTTGTAGATGTTCTTGTTTATGTTGTTCTTGTAGATGTTTTTGTTTAGTTGTTCTTGTAGAGGTTTTTGTTTATGTTGTTTCTGTAAATGTTCTTGTTTATGATGTTCTTATTAATGTTATTCTTGAAGATGTTCTTGTTTACGTTGTTATTGTTTATGTTGTTCTTGTAGATCTTGTAAATGTTCTTGTTTATGTTGTTCTTGTAAATGTTTCTTGTTTATGTTGTTCTTGTAAATGTTCTTGTTTATGTTGTTCTTGTAGATGTTTTGTGTTATGTTGTTTCTGTAAATGTTCTTGTTTTATGTTGTTCTTGTAGACGTTCTTGTTTATGTTGTTTCTGTAAATGTCTTGTTTATGTTGTTTCTGTAAATGTTCTTGTTTATGTTGTTCTTGTAGATGTTCTTGTTTATGTTGTTCTTGTAAATGTTCTTGTTTATGTTGTTCTTGTAGATGTTCTTGTTTATGTTGTTTCTGTAAATGTTCTTGTTTTATGTTGTTCTTGTAGACGTTCTTGTTTATGTTGTTCTTGTAGATGTTCTTGTTTATGTTGTTCCTGTAAATGTTCTTGTTTATGTTGTTTCTGTAAATGTTCTTGTTATGTTGTTCTTGTAAATGTTCTTGTTTATGTTGTTCTTGTTTATGTTGTTCTTGTAAATGTTCTTGTTTATGTTGTTCTTGTAGATGTTCTTGTTTATGTTGTTCTTGTAAATGTTCTTGTTTATGTTGTTCTTGTAAATGTTCTTGTTTTATGTTGTTCTTGTAAATGTTCTTGTTTATGTTGTTCTTGTAGATGTTTTTGTTTATGTTGTTTCTGTAAATGTTCTTGTTTTATGTTGTTCTTGTAGACGTTCTTGTTTATGTTGTTTCTGTAAATGTTCTTGTTTATGTTGTTTCTGTAAATGTTCTTGTTTATGTTGTCCTTGTAGATGTTCTTGTTTATGTTGTTCTTGTAGATGTTTTTGTTTATGTTGTTCTTGTAGAGGTTTTTGTTTATGTTGTTTCTGTAAATGTTCTTGTTTATGATGTTCTTATTAATGTTATTCTTGAAGATGTTCTTGTTTACGTTGTTATTGTTTATGTTGTTCTTGTAGATCTTGTTTACGTTGTTATTGTTTACGTTGTTATTGTAAATGTTTATGTTGTTATCGTTCTTGTAGATGTTTTGTATTGCTCACTTATTTATGCAGTGTATTTAATATATATTATATTTGTTGTATTTGTTGTTGCTGCTGTTAAGAGCAACAACAACTACCACTACTGTTGACACTACTATTATTACTACTACTACTACTACTACCACTACTGTTGACACTACTATTATTACTACTACTACTACTACCACTACTGTTGACACTACTATTATTACTACTACTACTACTACCACTACTGTTGACACTACTATTATTACTACTACTACTACTACCACTACTGTTGACACTACTATTATTACTACTACTACTACTACCACTACTGTTGACACTGGAAATATAAACAAATATGCAGTATAATGTGATCCTTTATTGACAACGTTTCACCCACACAGTGGGCTTTTTCAAGTCACACACGGATCTACCTGGGGTTGGAAGGTACGAGAGTATTTATAGTCAAGTTCAGAATGTTGAGGTCAGGTGGAGAATGCTGCATCTGATGATCTACCAGGTGGGGTTATAGAGTTTTGGGTAGCTTGCCAGGGGTATTGGACAAGTTGTGAGTAGACCTATAACCAACAATTTCAACCAGAACAATGGCTTCTATAACATAGCTGAACCACTCGCCAAGAAACTTCTTCATCGCTATCCCACATAAGAACATAGAACACTGCAGAAGGTCTACTCACAACTTGTTCAATACCCCCGCCTAGCTACCCAAGACTCTATAACCCCACCCGGTAGATCATCAGATGCAGCATTCTCCACCTGACCTCAACATTCTGAACTTGACTACAAATACTCCCGTACCTTCCACCCCAGGTAGATCCGTGTGTGACTTGAAAAAGCCCACTGTGTGGGTGAAACGTTGTCAATAAAGGATCACATTATACTGCATATGTGTTTATATTTCCATTGTGTCGGTATTTTATACCATTTATTTCCACTGTTGACACTACTATTACTACTACTACTACTACTACCACTACTGTTGACACTACTATTATTATTACTACTACTACTACCACTACTGTTGACACTACTGTTATTACTACTACTACTACTACTACTACCACCACTACTGTTGACACTACTATTATTATTACTACTACTACCACTGCTGTTGACACTACTATTATTATTACTACTACTACCACTGCTGTTGACACTACTATTATTATTACTACTACTACCACTACTGTTGACACTACTATTATTATTACTACTACTACCACTACTGTTGACACTACTATTATTATTACTACTACTACCACTGCTGTTGACACTACTATTATTATTACTACTACTACCACTGCTGTTGACACTACTATTATTATTACTACTACTACCACTACTGTTGACACTACTATTATTTATTACTACTACTACCACTACTGTTGACACTACTATTATTATTACTACTACTACCACTACTGTTGACACTACTTATTATTATTACTACTACTACCACTGCTGTTGACACTACTATTATTATTACTACTACTACCACTGCTGTTGACACTACTATTATTATTACTACTACTACCACTACTGTTGACACTACTATTATTATTATTACTACTACCACTGCTGTTGACACTACTATTATTACTACTACGACTACCACTACTGTTGACACTACTATTATTACTACTACTACTACCACTACGGTTGACACTACTTCTATTACTACTACTACTACCACTACTGTTGACACTACTATTATTATTACTACTACTACCACTACTGTTGACACTACTATTATTACTACTACTACTACCACTACTGTTTACACTACTATTACTACTACTACTACTACTACCGCTGCTGTTGACACTACTATTATTACTACTACTACCACCACTGTTGACACTACTATTATTATTACTACTACTACCACTACTGTTGACACTACTATTATTATTACTACTACTACCACTACTGTTGACACTACTATTATTACTACTACTACCACCACTGTTGACACTACTATTATTATTACTACTACTACCACTGCTGTTGACACTACTATTATTATTACTACTACTACCACTGTTGACACTACTATTATTATTACTACTACCACCACTGTTGACACTACTATTATTATTACTACTACTACCACTGCTGTTGACACTACTATTATTACTACTACTACCACCACTGTTGACATTACTATTATTATTACTACTACTACCGCTACTGTTGACACTACTATTATTACTACTACTACCACCACTGTTGACACTACTATTATTATTACTACTACTACCGCTACTGTTGACACTACTATTATTATTACTACTACTACCACTACTGTTGACACTACTATTATTATTACTACTACTACCACTACTGTTGACACTACTATTATTATTACTACTACTACCACTACTGTTGACACTACTATTATTATTACTACTACTACCACTGCTGTTGACACTACTATTATTATTACTACTACTACCACTGCTGTTGACACTACTATTATTACTACTACTACCACCACGGTTGACACTACTATTATTATTACTACTACTACCACTACTGTTGACACTACTATTATTATTACTACTTCTACCACTACTGTTTACACTACTATTATTATTACTACTACTACCACTGCTGTTGACACTACTATTATTACTACTTCTAGTAGTACTACCACTACTGTTGACACTACTATTATTACTACTACTACTACCACTACTGTTGACACTACTATTATTATTACTACTACTACCACTGCTGTTGACACTACTATTATTACTACTACTACCACTGCTGTTCACACTACTATTATTATTACTACTAATACCACTACTGTTGACACTACTATTATTACTACTACTACTGTTGACACTACTATTATTACTACTACTACTACCACTACTGTTGACACTACTATTATTATTACTACTACTACCACTACTGTTGACACTACTATTATTACTACTCCTACTACTACCACTACTGTTGACACTACTATTATTATTACTACTACTACCACTACTGTTGACACTACTATTATTATTACTACTACTACTACCACTACTGTTGACACTACTATTATTATTACTACTACTACCACTACTGTTGACACTACTATTATTATTACTACTACTACCACTACTGTTGACACTACTATTATTACTACTCCTACTACTACCACTACTGTTGACACTACAATTATTACTACTACTACTACCACTACTGTTGACACTACTATTATTATTACTACTACTACCACTACTGTTGACACTACTACTATTACTACTACTACTACTACCACTACTGTTGACACTACTATTATTACTACTACTACTACCACTACTGTTGACACTACTATTATTATTACTACTACTACCACTACTGTTGACACTACTATTATTACTACTACTACTACTACCACTGCTGTTGACAATAATACTACCCTCTTCTATCTCCAGCTCTCTCTTCCACCCCTCCTTTATCTCCTATTCACTCTCTTTCCTGCCCCTCTTTTTTCCATAATCCCTTAACCCCGCCCTTTCCTCCTCTTCCCTCTCCCCCCTCCTCTTCTTCCCCCTCCCCTCTCCTCTCCCCTCTACACTTGGCACGGTAATGTCATCAACGAATGTCACTCATAGTCTCAGTTCCTTCTATCTTCCTTCTATCTTCCTGTTATCTTCTTTTATCTTCCTTCTATCTTGTTTCCATCCTTCTTAAATTTTGTTTCTGTTTTCCTTCTACCTTCCTTCTATACCCTTTCTCTTTTTCCTATCTTCCTCCTTCCTCATATCTTTAGCTTTTTTTCCTATCTTCCTTCTATCTACCGCCTATCTTCCTTCTACCTTCCATCTATCTTTCTCCTCTCTTCCTTTTTATTCTTGTTTCTTCCATCACACACAAACTTTTAAGCAATATTAATATTATTGTCATATATTGAGTCTGCTATCCAATTTTTGTCATTAAAATGACGCTAAGGGACGAAGATACTCCGGGGAGTACACAGGAGTACTCTGGAGTACACTGGAGTACATTGGATTACTCTGGGATACACTGGAGTACATTGGAGTACTCTAGGGTTCACTGGAGTACTCGGGTGTACACTGGTGTACTCTGGAATACTCCAGAGATTATAATCTGGAGCGCTTGGGAGTACATGGAAGGGACAAGAAAGTTCATGTCTGGTTTAATAAACCTCTGAGGAAAGAAGTGTGTGATCAGCAAAGTTGTGATGGCATGAATAAGGCTGCGGGTCGCTAGTAGTAACAGTTTGGTAGAACCAGCATTCAGAAAAGAGATGAAAGGGTTGGATGGTTTCTCCCGGACCACTACTGATGGGTTAGTTAGCAAGTGGTGTGTGTGAGTGTGTGTGTGTGTGTGTGTGTGTGTGTGTGTGTGTGTGTGTGTGTGTGTGTGTGTGTGTGTGTGTGTGTGTAGGGGGAGAGAAGACTTCAAACTGACACTTTCTGTGTCATGCGTTTCACGTTCTGTGTCACACCTGTCACGTTCTGTGTCACACCTGTCACGTTCTGTGTCACACCTGTCACGTTCTGTGTCAAACCTGTCACGTTCTGTGTCACACCTGTCACGTTCTGTGTCACACCTGTCACGTACTGTGTCACACCTGTCAGTATTTGGTAACTTATAGAGTATGCACCAGAACTTTTTTGTAGGCTGGCTGCTGCTGACATTCTTCATCTTTCATAAAGTCTTGCAAAAGTTCATGGCGGCTTTCAGACACTTCGAAGGTTGTCAGTTTGTTACGTCCAGCAAGGTTCCTGGTGGCCTTTGGACACTGTCAGTTTGCTGCCTTCAACAAGGCTCCTGGTGGCCTTTGGAGACTGTCAGTTTGCTGCCTTCAACAAGGCTCCTGGTGGCCTTTGGACACTGTCAGTTTGCTGCCTTCAGCAAGGTTCCTGGTGACCTTTGGACACTGTCAGTTTGCTGCCTTCAACAAGGCTCCTGGTGGCCTTTGGACACTGTCAGTTTGCTGCCTTCAGCAAGGCTCCTGGTGGCCTTTGGAGACTGTCAGTTTGCTGCCTTCAACAAGGCTCCTGGTGACCTTTGGAGACTGTCAGTTTGCTGCCTTCAACAAGGCTCCTGGTGACCTTTGGAGACTGTCAGTTTGCTGCCTTCAACAAGGCTCCTGGTGGCCTTTGGAGACTGTCAGTTTGCTGCCTTCAACAAGGCTCCTGGTGACCTTTGGAGACTGTCAGTTTGCTGCCTTCAACAAGGCTCCTGGTGACCTTTGGAGACTGTCAGTTTGCTGCCTTCAGCAAGGCTCCTGGTGGCCTTTGGAGACTGTCAGTTTGCTGCCTTCAGCAAGGCTCCTGGTGGCTTTTGATGACTGGCCAGTTTGCTGCCCCCGGCAAGGCTCCTAGTGGCCTTTGAAGACTATCAGTTTGCTGTCCCCGGTAAGGCTTCTGGTAGTCTTTGAAGTTTGTCAGTTTGCTGCCCCATCAAGGCTCCTGTTGGATTTTGAAGACCGTCAGTTTGCTGCGCCCAGCAAGGCTTCTGCAGGCTCCTTGTAGCCTTTAAAGACTGTCAGTTTGCTTCGCCCAGCAAGGCTCCTGGTGACCTTTGAAGACTGTCAGTTTGCTGTCCCCGTCAAGGCTCCTAGTGGCCTTTGAAGACTGTCAGTTTGCTTCGCCCAGCAAGGCTCCTAGTGGCCTTTGAAGACTTAGTTTGCTGCCACCAGCAAGGCTCCTGGCGGCCTTTGAAGACTGCCAGTGTGCTGCCCCCGGCAAGGCTCCTTGTAGCATTTAAAGACTAGTCAGTTTGCTACGTACGCCAAAAGGCTATAAGCTATCACATCCCATGAGTGTGTTGACTCTCAGTATGATCCTCACTTGATCTCTTTGTATACAGCGGCGTAAATCGTGAATACAATGTTTTGATGTTCTCGGGACTGCTGTCTTCGTCCTGATATAATAACAAGCGGTGCATCTGAGAGAGATCTTCAGAATATTAAGAGGTAAGCTGGCCGAGCAGACACAAGTGATTTATCACTTGTGTGAGTGTACTGCTGCAGACTGTCTGCTGCATCATGGTCACCCTCAAGCACTTCTGTCTCCATATGACACTTGTAAAAGTTAATAGTTGTCCAACCAGTAACACCGCTTTTACCTTTAATAAATAGTGAAATAGGTGACACAAACTTTTATTGAGACAACGTTTCGCTCTGTGATGAAGCTATAAACAGTGCGAAACGTTGTTGTCCCATTAAAACCTTATTTTGCAACCTACATCTTTTCGCAGTTGTCAGCAGCATATTGTTTGTATCCGTCTTATTCTGTGTTGCATGGATGAGAAGGCGTGTGCAGGGAAAAAGTTTATCATCTCAGACTTGTTATGTCCTCAAGCCAGATAATCTTACCACTTGTTAGGGAGTGAAAGAGAAGTCCCTTCTAAATTACGGAGCACTGGTTGTTACCAAGTGTGTGTGTGTGTGTGTGTGTGTGTGTGTGTGTGTGGTGTGTGTGTGGGGTGTGTGTGTGTTTTGTGTGTGTGTGTGTGTGTGTGGTGTGTGTGTGTGTGTGTGTCGATGGTGAAATATGCTTACAACTTAATTAATAATAGACAATAAACAGCATATATTGATGTCAAATATACTGATGTCATGTTGATGTCTATGAAGATACCCTAGCGAGGATAATGGTAATTCTCTTGGAAATTGGCCTCCATTGCAAACACTCCTATGGTTAATATATCTGGCAATTCATTGGATGTTTAATGCTAAGATTCCCACCATGAGCCATTACCAGAGCCTAGAATCCTAGATCATCACTACGCAGGACTAGCAGTCGTTGGCACGGTAACAAGCTCAGACATTTTTTCTCCGTGTAAATGATGCTGTTGGCGTGAGCTACGACAAATGGCAATAGTTATTAATTTTTGCTTTTTCTTTGACGTTCAGGTCCTCTAGTTCGATAAGTGATCAGACACCTCTGAATGTTCCAGCTGACTTACACAGTGCTCTACCCGCAGTGATCAGACACCTCTGAATGTTCCAACTGACTTACACAGTGCTCTACCCGCAGTGATCAGACACTGCTGGTTCCTCACACTGACTTTCACTACATAGTTACTGGTATATCCACACAATATAACCTTTCACTGGGTCAATGGGCGCCCCTAGCAACAAAGTCAAGCTCAGATTCCTACAACATACGATACCACATCACACTGCCCTAACATATCTCTCAACATATTAAATGTGCTATATTATTTTTACTCCAGATACTAAACTCAGAATATTTCTTGATTCTGTGTCAAGTTTTAAGTGGGAAAGTGTCTTGAGTTGTTTATTTATTTAGTGTAACTCACATCAATGTTTATTTTTAACCTCCAGAATTGTATGTTATTGTTGCAATATTTTCTCAGCGTCTCCCATCCGCACAAAAGTTTATTAATTAATTTAATTACGTTTCTCTCATCGATTTGCACATCATCTTTAAGTTATTTGTAATAATCAACACAATGATTAACTTCCCACATATAAATAAACACGTCATTCGAGTCCTTGACAGATAATAGGCCATTCTAATACTTTATTTTTAAAGTTCAGTTTTTCCCCAGTTTTAGTGTTTTTGAGACTAAAACGTTCTCACAATCAATTAACATCACTACAGATTTATTTAATAAAAGCTATAGCCGATATTGGTAGATTATTTAACAGGATATTTAGGAATAATTGCTCGCCCTGTCCATCTCATATTTCTCATCTCTTGCTTACAAGACATCCTTGTTGACTCCCTGTCCTGTGCTTAAGTGAGTTAGCAGGTGTATCCTCGCCAATAGAAACATTAGTCTGTGAAGGATCTTCTCAGTGATTGGCTGAGCCAGTAGAGAGAGAGAGAGAGAGGTGGATCTAAGAGATTCTACGAATGCCTCTTGGATTTGATTACGTTAAACTGTTTGAAGTCTTAAAATAAATCCCTACTACTCTGAGCTGCAGTGAGATCCAAGAGGAAAAAATACAGATAGCCATATGCATAAAATTATTAGCATCAAGCAAGATGGTCTGTTTAGATGTTATATATATACATACATACATACATACATACATATACATATATATATATATATATATATATATATATATATATATATATATATATATATATATATATATATATATATAAAATATATATATATTATATATATATATATATATATATATATATATATATATATATATATATATATATATATATATATATATATATATATATATATATATATTTCTCTGATCCCCAGTACTCTAGTTGCAAGGTCCGCACACGCTGCAACATTACATTGTAAAATAACGAAGCATCATGGAGCTCAGACCTCACTGACGGAGGAGGTACTCTAAATTTCGTAACTACATAATACACACTCAAACGCAAGAGGATATTCACACTGTGAGTGTTGGATATTACCAGCATTGATCCAGCATAGTGTCAAGTGAGACAGCTGTGTGTGTGTGTGTGTGCTCATATAATTGTGGTTGCAGGGGTCGAGTCTCAGCTCCTGGCCACCGCCTCTCCTGGTCGCTGCTGGTTTCACTCCTGGCTGCGTGAGCACTGTCATACCTATCCTTAAAGCTATGTATGTATTCTACCTCTACCACTTCACCGTCTAGGTCGTTCTACTTTCTGACCATTCTAAGGCTAAAGAAGCATTTCCTAACATCTCTGTGACTCATATGTGTTAAAAACACATATGAGTCACAGTGACCCGCCTCTCATACACACACTCCCTGCCCACCTTGTCAATTCCTCCCAGTATTTTGTACGTCGTAATCATGTCACCTCTGTCCCATTTGTCCTCTAGAGTTGACAGTGTAACACAGGGATGTGTCACACATAAACATGATACATGACGTGTGGAACTAATGCTGGTAAGTTTAATATTAATGTGTTGTGATACATTACGCTGCTACCGCTTTTATCTGTCCGTATGTACATACCTAACTCCAAAAACATATGTAGCAGTTACATATCTACATTCTCGCAATGTTTCGGCTACATAGTAGACTTCTTCAGACCGATACTGCTCACTATTGTATACTGTTACTGCACATGCAGCTGTGAGAGAGTCAGCTGGTGGCATGTGGCAGGGTCACATCACCTGACATGTGGTCAGCTGGTGGCATGTGGCAGGGTCACATCACCTGACATGTGGTCAGCTGGTGGCATGTGGCATTGTCACATCACCTGACATGTGGTCAGCTGGTGGCATGTGGCATTGTCACATCACCTGACATGTGGTCAGCTGGTGGCATGTGGCAGGGTCACATCACCTGACATGTGGTCAGCTGGTG
Organism: Cherax quadricarinatus; assembly: GCF_026875155.1. NCBI lineage: Eukaryota > Metazoa > Arthropoda > Malacostraca > Decapoda > Parastacidae > Cherax > Cherax quadricarinatus. The sequence goes on from NC_069432.1 coordinate 28,258,189, forward strand.
GCATGTGGCATGGTCACATCACCTGACATGTGGTCAGCTGGTGGCATGTGGCAGGGTCACATCACCTGACATGTGGTCAGCTGGTGGCATGTGGCATTGTCACATCACCTGACATGTGGTCAGCTGGTGGCATGTGGCATGTCACATCACCTGACATGTGGTCAGCTGGTGGCATGTGGCAGGGTCACATCACCTGACATGTGGTCAGCTGGTGGCATGTGGCAGGTCACATCACCTGACATGTGGTCAGCTGGTGGCATGTGGCAGGGTCACATCACCTGACATGTGGTCAGCTGGTGGCATGTGGCAGGGTCACATCACCTGACATGTGGTCAGCTGGTGGCATGTGGCAAGTGGTCACATCACCTGACATGTGGTCAGCTGGTGGATGTGGCAGGGTCACATCACCTGACATGTGGTCAGCTGGTGGCATGTGGCAGGGTCACATCACCTGACATGTGGTCAGCTGGTGGCATGTGGCAGGGTCACATCACCTGACATGTGGTCAGCTGGTGGCATGTGGCAGGGTCACATCAACCTGACATGTGGTCAGCTGGTGGCATGTTGGCAGGGTCACATCACCTGACATGTGGTCAGCTAGTGGCATGTGGCAGGGTCACATCACCTGACATGTGGTCAGCTGGTGGCATGTGGCAGGGTCACATCATTTGACATGTGGTCAGCTGGTGGCATGTGGCAGGGTCACATCACCTGACATGTGGTCAGCTGGTGGCATGTGGCAGGGTCACATCACCTGACATGTGGTCAGCTGGTGGCATGTGGCAGGGTGACATCACCTGACATGTGGTCAGCTGGTGGCATGTGGCAGGGTCACAACACCTGACATGTGGTCAGCTGGTGGCATGTGGCAGGGTCACATCACCTGACATGTGGTCAGCTGGTGGCATGTGGCAGGGTCACATCACCTGACATGTGGTCAGCTGGTGGCATGTGGCAGGGTCACATCACCTGACATGTGGTCAGCTGGTGGCATGTGGCAGGGTCACATCACCTGACATGTGGTCAGTTTGGTGGCATGTGGCAGGGTCACATCACCTGACATGTGGTCAGCTGGTGGCATGTGGCAGGGTCACATCACCTGACATGTGGTCAGCTGGTGGCATGTGGCAGGGTCACATCACCTGACATGTGGTCAGCTGGTGGCATGTGGCAGGGTCACATCACCTGACATGTGGTCAGCTGGTGGCATGTGGCAGGGTCACATCACCTGACATGTGGTCAGCTGGTGGCATGTGGCAGGGTCACATCACCTGACATGTGGTCAGCTGGTGGCATGTGGCATTGTCACATCACCTGACATGTGGTCAGCTGGTGGCATGTGGCAGGGTCACATCACCTGACATGTGGTCAGCTGGTGGCATGTGGCATTGTCACATCACCTGACATGTGGTCAGCTGGTGGCATGTGGCAGGGTCACAACACCTGACATGTGGTCAGCTGGTGGCATGTGGCAGGGTCACATCACCTGACATGTGGTCAGCTGCTGTTCTCTGTACTACTAATTTGTTTTATTTTTAAATTCTCTTGTGTGGTGGAGTGTGACCTTAAAGACTCTCTTGTGTGGTGGAGTGTGACCTTGAAGACTCTCCTGTGTGGTGGAGTGTGACCTTAAAGACTCTCTTGTTGGTGTGGAGTGTGACTTTAAAGACTCTCTTGTGTGGTGGAGTGTGACCTTAAAGACTCTCTTGTGTGGTGGAGTGTGACCTTAAAGACTCTCTTGTGTGGTGGAGTGTGACCTTAAAGACTCTCTTGTGTGGTGGAGTGTGACCTTAAAGACTCTCTTGTGTGGTGGAGTGTGACCTTAAAGACTCTCTTGTGTGGTGGAGTGTGACCTTAAAGACTCTCTTGTGTGGTGGAGTGTGACCTTAAAGACTCTCTTGTGTGGTGGAGTGTGACCTTAAAGTCTCTCTTGTGTGGTGGAGTGTGACCTTAAAGACTCTCCTGTGTGGTGGAGTGTAACCTTAAAGACTCTCTTGTGTGGTGGAGTGTGACCTTAAAGACTCTCTTGTGTGGTGGAGTGTGACCTTAAAGACTCTCCTGTGTGGTGGAGTGTGACCTTAAAGACTCTCTTGTGTGATGGAGTGTGACCTTAAAGACTCTCCTGTGTGGTGGAGTGTGACCTTAAAGACTCTCCTGTGTGATGGAGTGTGACCTTAAAGACTCTCCTGTGTGGTGGAGTGTGACCTTAAAGACTCTCCTGTGTGTTGGAGTGTGACCTTAAAGACTCTCTTGTGTGGTGGAGTGTGACCTTAAAGACTCTCTTGTGTGGTGGAGTGTGACCTTAAAGACTCTCTTGTGTGGTGGAGTGTGACCTTAAAGACTCTCCTGTGTGGTGGAGTGTGACCTTAAAGACTCTCTTGTGTGGTGGAGTGTGACCTTAAAGACTCTCTTGTGTGGTGGAGTGTGACCTTAAAGACTCTCTTGTGTGGTGGAGTGTGACCTTAAAGACTCTCTTGTGTGGTGGAGTGTGACCTTAAAGGACTCTCTTGTGTGGTGGAGTGTGACCTTAAAGACTCTCTTGTGTGGTGGAGTGTGACCTTAAAGACTCTCTTGTGCGGTGGAGTGTGACCTTAAAGACTCTCTTGTGTGGTGGAGTGTGACCTTAAAGACTCTCTTGTGTGGTGGAGTGTGACCTTAAAGACTCTCTTGTGTGGTGGAGTGTGACCTTAAAGACTCTCTTGTGTGGTGGAGTGTGACCTTAAAGACTCTCTTGTGAGGTGGAGTGTGACCTTAAAGACTCTCTTGTGTGGTGGAGTGTAACCTTAAAGACTCTCTTGTGTGGTGGAGTGTGACCTTAAAGATTCTCTTTGTGGTGGAGTGTGACCTTAAAGACTCTCCTGTGTGGTGGAGTGTGACCTTAAAGACTCTCCTGTGTGGTGGAGTGTGACCTTAAAGACTCTCCTGTGTGTTGGAGTGTGACCTTAAAGAATCTCTCTTGTGTGGTGGAGTGTGACCTTAAAGACTCTCTTGTGTGGTGGAGTGTGACCTTAAAGACTCTCTTGTGTGGTGGAGTGTGACCTTAAAGACTCTCCTGTGTGGTGGAGTGTGACCTTAAAGACTCTCTTGTGTGGTGGAGTGTGACCTTAAAGACTCTCTTGTGTGGTGGAGTGTGACCTTAAAGACTCTCTTGTGTGGTGGAGTGTGACCTTAAAGACTCTCTTGTGTGGTGGAGTGTGACCTTAAAGACTCTCTTGTGTGGTGGAGTGTGACCTTAAAGACTCTCTTGTGTGGTGGAGTGTGACCTTAAAGACTCTCTTGTGTGGTGGAGTGTGACCTTAAAGACTCTCTTGTGTGGTGGAGTGTGACCTTAAAGACTCTCTTGTGTGGTGGAGTGTGACCTTAAAGATTCTCTTTGTGGTGGAGTGTGACCTTAAAGACTCTCCTGTGTGATGGAGTGTGACCTTAAAGACTCTCTTGTGTAGCGGAATGTGACCTTAAAGACTCTCCTGTGTGGTGGAGTGTGACCTTAAAGACTCTCTTGTGTGGTGGAGTGTGACCTTAAAGACTCTCTTGTGTGGTGGAGTGTGACCTTAAAGACTCTCCTGTGTGGTGGAGTGTGACCTTAAAGACTCTCCTGTGTGGTGGAGTGTGACCTTAAAGACTCTCCTGTGTGGTGGAGTGTGACCTTAAAGACTCTCCTGTGTGTTGGAGTGTGACCTTAAAGACTCTCTTGTGTGGTGGAGTGTGACCTTAAAGACTCTCTTGTGTGGTGGAGTGTGACCTTAAAGACTCTCTTGTGTGGTGGAGTGTGACTTAAAGACTCTCCTGTGTGGTGGAGTGTGACCTTAAAGACTCTCTTGTGTGGTGGAGTGTGACCTTAAAGACTCTCTTGTGTGGTGGAGTGTGACCTTAAAGACTCTCTTGTGTGGTGGAGTGTGACCTTAAAGACTCTCCTGTGTGGTGGAGTGTGACCTTAAAGACTCTCTTGTGTGGTGGAGTGTGACCTTAAAGACTCTCTTGTGTGGTGGAGTGTGACCTTAAAGACTCTCTTGTGTGGTGGAGTGTGACCTTAAAGACTCTCTTGTGTGGTGGAGTGTGACCTTAAAGACTCTCTTGTGTGGTGGAGTGTGACCTTAAAGACTCTCCTGTGTGTTGGAGTGTGACCTTAAAGACTCTCTTGTGTGGTGGAGTGTGACCTTAAAGACTCTCTTGTGTGGTGGAGTGTGACCTTAAAGACTCTCTTGTGTGGTGGAGTGTGACCTTAAAGACTCTCTTGTGTGGTGGAGTGTGACCTTAAAGGCTCTCTTGTGTGGTGGAGTGTGACCTTTAAGACTCTCTTGTGTGGTGGAGTGTGACCTTAAAGACTCTCTTGTGTGGTGGAGTGTGACCTTAAAGACTCTCTTGTGTGGTGGAGTGTGACCTTAAAGACTCTCTTGTGTGGTGGAGTGTGACCTTAAAGACTCTCTTGTGTGGTGGAGTGTGATCTTAAAGACTCTCTTGTGTGGTGGAGTGTGACCTTAAAGACTCTCTTGTGTGTTGGAGTGTGACCTTAAAGACTCTCTTGTGTGTTGGAGTGTGACCTTGAAGACTCTCCTGTGTGTTGGAGTGTGACCTTAAAGACTCTCCTGTGTGTTGGAGTGTGACCTTAAAGACTCTCTTTTGTGTTGGAGTGTGACCTTAAAGACTCTCCTGTGTGTTGGAGTGTGACCTTAAAGACTCTCTTGTGTGGTGGAGTGTGACCTTAAAGACTCTCTTGTGTGGTGGTGTGTGACCTTAAAGACTCTCTTGTGTGGTGGAGTGTGACCTTAAAGACTCTCTTGTGTGGTGGAGTGTGACCTTAAAGACTCTCTTGTGTGGTGGAGTGTGACCTTAAAGACTCTCTTGTGTGGTGGAGTGTGACCTTAAAGACTCTCTTGTGTGGTGGAGTGTGATCTTAAAGACTCTCTTGTGTGGTGGAGTGTGACCTTAAAGACTCTCTTGTGTGTTGGAGTGTGACCTTAAAGACTCTCTTGTGTGTTGGAGTGTGACCTTGAAGACTCTCCTGTGTGTTGGAGTGTGACCTTAAAGACTCTCCTGTGTGTTGGAGTGTGACCTTAAAGACTCTCTTTTGTGTTGGAGTGTGACCTTAAAGACTCTCTTGTGTGTTGGAGTGTGACCTTGAAGACTCTCTTGTGTGTTGGAGTGTGACCTTAAAGACTCTCCTGTGTGTTGGAGTGTGACCTTAAAGACTCTCCTGTGTGTTGGAGTGTGACCTTAAAGACTCTCCTGTGTGTTGGAGTGTGACCTTAAAGACTCTCTTGTGTGGTGGAGTGTGACCTTAAAGACTCTCCTGTGTGTTGGAGTGTGACCTTAAAGACTCTCCTGTGTGTTGGAGTGTGACCTTAAAGACTCTCCTGTGTGTTGGAGTGTGACCTTAAAGACTCTCCTGTGTGTTGGAGTGTGACCTTAAAGACTCTCTTGTGTGTTGGAGTGTGACCTTAAAGACCCACCTGTGTGGTGGAGTGTGACCTTAAAGACCCACCCGTGTGGAGTGTGACCTTAAAGACCCACCTGTGTGGAGTGTGACCTTAAAGACTCTCTTGTGTCTTGGAGTGTGACCTTAAAGACCCACCTGTGTGGAGTGTGGCCTTAAAGACCCACCTGTGTGGAGTGTGACCTTAAAGACTCTCTTGTGTCTTGAAGTGTGACCTTAAAGATCCACCTGTGTGGTGGAGTGTGACCTTAAAGACTCTCTTGTGTGTTGGAGTGTGACCTTAAAGACTCTCTTGTGTGCTGGAGTGTGACCTTAAAGACCCACCTGTGTGGAGTATGACCTTAAAGGCCCACCTCTGTGGTTGAGTGTGACCTTAAAGACCCACCTGTGTGGAGTATGACCTTAAAGGCCCACCTGTATGGTTGAGTGTGACCTTAAAGACCCACCTGTGTGGAGTATGACCTTAAAGGCCCACCTGTGTAGTGGAGTATGACCTTAAAGGCCCACCTGTGTAGTGGAGTATGACCTTAAAGGCCCACCTGTGTGGTAGAGTATGACCTTAAAGGCCCACCTGTGTGGTAGAGTATGACCTTAAAGACCCACCCGTGTGGAGTGTGACCTTAAAGACCCACCTGTGTGGAGTGTGACCTTAAAGACTCTCTTGTGTCTTGGAGTGTGACCTTAAAGACCCACCTGTGTGGAGTGTGGCCTTAAAGACCCACCTGTGTGGAGTGTAACCTTAAAGACTCTCTTGTGTCTTGAAGTGTGACCTTAAAGATCCACCTGTGTGGTGGAGTGTGACCTTAAAGACTCTCTTGTGTGTTGGAGTGTGACCTTAAAGACTCTCTTGTGTGCTGGAGTGTGACCTTAAAGACCCACCTGTGTGGAGTATGACCTTAAAGGCCCACCTCTGTGGTTGAGTGTGACCTTAAAGACCCACCTGTGTGGAGTATGACCTTAAAGGCCCACCTGTATGGTTGAGTGTGACCTTAAAGACC
>NC_069432.1:28267120-28336844 GCF_026875155.1 Cherax quadricarinatus
TCCAGGGTCATCGACACTATGTATGATAATTGTAGTTATGTGTACCTGTGCCTAAATAAACTTACATACTTATAACTTTACTTTACCTCGGTCAACTAGGATAAATTCATAACAATAAGAGTGATGGCAGGGTCATCTTGGAGTCCTTAGTTTCATGTCTGTACGTGGAAAGTTACTGGATTTAGCTTTTTAATATCCTTCATCGGCTGTCTGTACTATCTGTCGGTCTTCATGTCTTTCACTGGATGTCTGTACGTGAAATATACACATTCCGAGTTTCAAGGACACTGGCTCTGTGCGTGAAACACGACGTACTCTGACTCCTATGTTCGTGATTAGTGAACTCCAAGCGAATTACCCGTGTGTGTGTGTGTGTGTGTGTGTGTGTGTGTGTGTGTGTGTGTGTGTGTGTGTGTGTGTGTGTGTGTGTGTGTGTGTGGTGTGTGTGTGTGTGTGTGTGTGTGTGTTGTGTGCTCAGCTAATTGTGGTTGTAGGGGTCGACCTGTGTGCGCACCCACCTAGTTGTGGTTGCAAGGATCGAGTCACAGTTCCTGGCCCCCGTCTCTTCACTGGTCGCTACTACGTCACTTTTCCTGCTCTATGAGCTTTATCATACCTCTTCTTAAAGCTATGTATGAATCCTGCCTCCACTACATCACTTCCCAGACTGTGTGTGTGTGTGTGTGTGTGTGTGTGTGTGTGTGTGTGTGTGTGTGTACTCACCTATTTGTACTCACCTATTTGTGGTTGCAGGGGTCGAGTCTTAGCTCCTGGCCCCGCCTCTTCACCGGTTGCTACTAGGCCCTCTCTCTCCCCGCTCCATGAGCTTTATCAAACCTCGTCTTAAAACTGTGTATGGTTCCTGCCTCCACTACGTCATTTTCTAGGCTATTCCACTGCCTTACAACTCTATGACTGAAGAAATACTTCCTACTATCTCTCTGACTCATTTGTGTCTTCAACTTCCAATTGTGGCCTCTTGTTTCTGTGTCCCCTCCCTGGAACATCCTGTCCTTGTCCACCTTGTCTATTCCACGCAGTATTTTATATGTCGTTATCATGTCTCCCCTGACCCTCCTGTCCTCCAGTGTCGTCAGGCCGATTTCCCTTAATCTTTCTTCATAGGACATTCCCCTTAGCTCTGGAACTAACCTTGTTGCAAACCTTTGTACTTTCTCTAGTTTCTTGGCGTGCTTTATCAAGTGCGGGTTCCAAACAGGTGCTGCATACTCCAGTATGGGCCTGACATACACGGTGTACAGTGTCTTGAATGATTCCTTACTAAGGTGTCGGAATGCTGTTCTCAGGTTTGCCAGGCGCCCATATGCTGCAGCAGTTATCTGATTGATGTGTGCTTCCGGAGACATGCTCGGTGTTATACTCACCCCAAGATCTTTCTCCTTGAGTGAGGTGGTTTGCAGTCTTTGGCCACCTAGCCTATACTCTGTCTGTGGTCTTCTGTGCCCTTCCCCTATCTTCATGACTTTGCATTTGGCAGGATTAAATTCGAGAAGCCATTTGCTGGACCAGGTGTCCAGTCTGTCCAGGTCTCTTTGAAGTCCTGCCTGGTCCTCATCAGATTTAATTCTCCTCATTAACTTCACATCATCTGCAAACAGGGACACTTCTGAGTCTAACCCTTCCGTCATGTCGTTCACATATACCAAAAATAGCACTGGTCCTAGGACCGACCCCTGTGGGACCCCGCTCGTCACAGGTGCCCACTGTGATACATCATTACGTACCATGACTCGTTGTTGTGTGTCTCTGTTGTGTGTGTGTGTGTGTGTGTGTGTGTGTGTGTGTGTGTGTGTGTGTGTGTGTGTGTGTGTGTGTGTGTGTGTGTGTGTGTGTGCATCTGTGTGTATCAGATATAAATAATATTAGAAAAGTAAACAGTAAACTGACTGACTGGTTTAGTAGACAACTAAGTTCTTAATGACAGCTCGACAGATACACAAAATATATGGGTAAACTTAAACTTATCGTGACTTTCTTCAACACTACGTACTTGATCGTCCTGGTATTGAGGAATATACAGATAATACAATAACCTATGTGATATGTCAAGACACTTGAGGCAAATATTCTAACTCTGCTTATAACAGCTGAAATATGCATTTATTTATTTATTTATTTTATTTATTTAAAAATTTGAGCACACATACAGAGGTACAACAAATACAGATAAGAGCAGTATGCCAAAGCCACTTATACTATGCATAGCATTACGGGCTGGCTTAAAATTAACTTAAGATTAACTAAGCAATGATGAAATCAGTGATAAAACATTAATGTAAACAGGTTACTATAAAGCACAAGTGAGTATTACAAAGACAGGTCATATGGTTGTATGCATTGTTGTACATTCAGTAGAATGGAGTATTCTGTTAGGTAGTGTATTTAAAAAATAATAAAGTTAGATTGGGTTTTAGGTTTAACATTTATGTGATATAATTGTGAGAAACATTTAAGATATACAATATATAAGGTTCAGTTATTCAGTATTTATTTGGTTTTGGGTGAGTAAGTGATCTTTGAGAAGAGACTTGAATTTATAAACAGGTAGTGTTTCTTTTATATTTACAGGTAATGAATTCCAGATTTTAGGGCCTTTTATGTGCATTGAGTTTTTACATAGTGTGAGATGGACACGAGGAACATCAAAGAGTGATCTGTGCCTTGTGTTATGGTCATGTGTTCTGTTGAGGTTGGCAAGGAGATGTTTGAGGGGAGGGTTAATATCAGAGTTAAGTGTTCTATGTATGTAATAGGTGCAGTAGTAAGTATGGATGTTTTGTATGGTGAGGAGGTTTAGTGTATTGAATATTGGTGGAGTGTGCTGCCTATAGTGAGAATTTGTTATCATTCTAACTGCAGCCTTTTGTTGGGTAATTAGTGGTCTGAGATGGTTACTTGTTGTTGAGCCCCATGCACAAATTCCATAGGTGAGATAGGGGTAAATAAGAGAGTGATATAGGGCCAGGAGGGCTGACTGTGGAGCATAGTACCGTATCTTCGATAGTATGCCTACAGTCTTGGAAATTTTCTTAGAAATTTGTTGTATATGTGTATGAAATTTGAGTCTATTATCAAGGTGGATTCCTAAGAATTTTCCCTCTGTTAGCTTTGTGATAGGTGATCCGTTTATCATTATGTTAAGAGGGACATCTGTAGCTCTGTTACCAAACTGAATGAAGTAGGTTTTGTCAATGTTTAGTGTAAGTTTGTTAGTTCTCATCCAGGTAGATATTTTCTGTAATTCGGTATTTACAGTATTGGCTAGCGTGACTGGGCTCGGGTGGGAGAAGACGTATGTAGTGTCATCTGCAAATAGTGTGGGTTTGAGTAATTGCGAAGCATTTGGTAGGTCATTTATGTATAGGAGAAAGAGAAGAGGGCCAAGGACACTTCCCTGTGGGACGCCAATTGTAATTGGTTGTGCAGAGGAGTTTGCCCCATTTGCATACACATATTGGCTTCTGTTGCTGAGGTATGACTTGAGGTAGTTGAGGGAGTGCCCTCTTATACCATAGTGTGACAATTTTACGTACACCCAGTTGTAGGAATGTTAACCCCTGTGAGCCTAGTTTCTAGGATTTTTGTGCATTCGTATGTTCTGGTGGTACCGTCCACAGGATGGATTTGGGGCTCCTAATAAACTAGCCACTTTTACCGCAAAATCTAAAAATCTACTGGCGAGTATTCCTCTTTTTAAAAGCACACGGATGAGGGATATACCTAATTTATACGAACTCACGGATAAATACCCTCTTTGTACGAACTCACGGATGAATACCCCTTTTATACGAACTCACGGATAATACCCCCTTTGTACGAACTCACGGATGAATACCCCCTTTGTACGAGCTCACGGATGAATACCCCCTTTGTACAAACTCACGGATGAATACCCCTTTGTACGAACTCACGGATGAATACCCCTTTGTACGAACTCACGGATGAATACCCCCTTTGTACGAGCTCACGGATGAATACCCCCTTTGTACGAACTCACGGATGAATACCCCCTTTGTACGAACTCACGGATGAATACCCCCTTTGTACGAACTCACGGATAAATACCCCCTTTGTACGAACTCACGGATAAATAGCCCCTTTATACGAACTCACGGATAAATACCCCCTTTATACGAACTCACGGATAAATATCTTCTTATTCAGTATCACGGAAGAATACCACTGTATACAAACTGGCGGAATCCCCCAGCATCCACAGGTAGGATCAGCTCACTGGTGAATATCCATCCACTTTACACACAATCACGGACGCACATAACCGTAACATTACAACATCACATACAAAGAAAAATCCAACAATATTCGGAATTCTGAAGAGAGAATTGCATATACATCCCCGGTTATGGCCTGACTTGACACCTCTTCTGTATTCTCCTTTCTTCTGGGTGTTATCGTTTTCTTTATTTTTTTTAGTAATACAGCGGGTATTGCTATTATATATTGTCTGTGCAAGAATGGTATACAATACCGACAAGATGAAAATTAAAACACATGTGCAACGTCTGGGTAGCTTTATTGTAGACGTTTCGCCATCCAGTGGCTTTATCAACACAGATTCTAGAACATAATTTTTGCTCATTCATTATTATTTTTTAATGCTGTTTCCATTTCTCCCAACAGACTAGTTTTATTACTCACGTCGCTTACATTTTCAAAACATATTAACGTTCTCTTTATTTATGTTCTTATTTCATTATTATCGCTTCCTTCTGTGTTTCATACTCTTTCATTAATTGCTTGCTATGTAAATTAACCTAGTGGAAGAGTCTTTGGCTTGCAACGAAAAAGGGCCTGGGTTCAATCCAGGATACATGGAGATAAATAGGTGTCCTAGTACCTGGTACCTGCGTTACACTCAGCAGGATTTATACTGTATGTACCTGGGCATTATTTGATGGTTGTGGGTTGCGTCCTAGGGAAGGGCTTAAGGGCACTGATTGATGTAAGCCACACTGCCTGGCTTTCTTGGGTTGTCTTGGTTTAATAACCCTCTGGGGTTAATGCAAATAATTTGCTTTTCCCTCCTGTGCTTCTCTCTCTCTCTCTCTCACTTTTCTCACACACATACACTTCTCTCACACACACACATAACACACACTTCTCTCACACACACTTCTCTCACACACACACAAACACTTTCCTCACACACAAACATTTTCTCACACAAACACTTTTCTCTCTCACACACACACACAAGCACTTTTCTCTCTCTCACACACACACGCACAAACACTTTTCTCACACACACAAACACTTCTCTCTCTCTCTCACACACACAAACACTTTTCTCTCACACACACTCACTCTACATGTACTCTTACAATACAACCACACCTCAAGGACCAGTAGACACCTAACCAGCTTTAATATCTGTAAAAATCTTACAAATCAAAATAACCAAAATCAAACGAGGTGACTTCAACTAATATTATCAGCCTGTTGACTCAGCGCTGGAAGAGACTGCGTCAAAACCCGAATAAACCAAAGGAAATTGACTTTATAAACCGTGTTGGCATTCGTTGGATTCCTTTCAGCTCTCCTGCTATCTTGAGCCTAAGCGTAAACAAACAGGCCGGCAACCCCTCCGAATCCCTGCGTCAATAAGAGATCCTGGTGGATTTTTGTCAAATGTCTTGACGATATTGTTGAGTTGGCTGGTAAATGTTTCTACCAATACAGAAATGTAGAGCTGTTGCACTCGCAGGCTTTAGAGGACCATCACAACGGTGTTCGATTTGTGGTATTAGTTCGAAGAAAGAGCCGAATTTCCGGACACGTGCAAATGGACGCCATGGCACCCCATCGCCTTCAGTCATAACGTATGTTTCTTTTTTCCCCTTAAAATTCCCTGTTCAAGGGGATATGCCTTGATGCTGACGAAGGTCTCTTGATATAACATTATTAATATGTCATTTAAAATAGAAAAAATGTAACTAGTGGTTTCAAAAAACTGCTCTCCTTAAACCCAGTAAGGTCCAGAATAGAGATTGCCACCGAAGTGGCTAGTTTATTGTGCATCCCATATCCATCCTGTGAAGGGCAGCACAAGAACATATGGATACACAAAAGGCCTAGGAACTAGGCCCCAAAAGGGTTAACATGTATACATATGGATTTATATCTACAGTTCACTTATCTCTTACAAGCAAATTTAGGAAATTTGCTTAGTATATCTGGTATCTTATTGGCCTTACTGCTTGAAAAAATCATCTCTTTCTTACCAATCCAATTAAGTAACCTTCTGACGAAGGTTTTGTTCAGGAACCGAAAGGCCTCAAACTGTCTCTCTACTCCTTGTGGCTGAAATCTTATTCATATATAGTTAGGTTAGGTAAGGTTCGTCAGGAAACAGGGATGTGGAAATTTATTTGGTCCCTAAAGTTCCACAGCAGATCCAGCATGGCCGTATGGGACGGCTGAGTCGGGCGGCCCTTAAACCCTCCCAAAACAAACAAAGCATTCTCTGGTTGGCGATTGTTGGTAAGCTTATTTATTTATAGATTTACCCTTCAGGGAAGGAGTAGGTAGTTCTACTGATAGTATATTAATATTAGGTTTACTAAGGCAAATGTAGATAATGATAATGTAGACCTAAGACCTTAACATAGGTAGTAATAGGCCGATAATGTAGGCAAACGTCACAGACCGGGCCGCGGGGGCGTTGACCCCCGAAACTCTCTCCAGGTAAACTCCAGGTAAGTTAGCTAGGGAGAACTGGCAGCCCTAGTTTGAACGAAGAGACGAGGGTCTGGAAGAGGGACCAGCTCGCGCTTCTTAAGACAGACACCAACTGGACAAGACGTGCCATGATCAGCAGACGGCGCCCCCACGTGTCTTCACATTTGAGACCTGGGGAAATCTGGTAGAGGCACCTCGATGTACCGTAGATGACCTCCTCCATCAGCCCATACAGTAAGACAAAACCTCCACCTTTTTTCTCGTAGATTCTGGCCAGTGTCTTGGGAGATTGCGGGTTGAGTTTTAGCTGTGGGCCCGGTTGCAGCAAGCAGAGCATGCCCAGTAAGTACCAGTGTCTCAGAGCCGTCCGAAGCTAGTGTCTGAGTCTGCATAGTTATACTAGGGGATACATACCCTCTTGGATATAGGAATTTCTGAGGTGCAGGCAGGACACTAATTACGATTGAATATTGCAGGAATTAATGCTCCCGGTTGCACGTGGTTTCTGAGGGGAAGTCCAAAGGGGCTAAGGCTAGCTTAGGGAAGTGAAGATCAGGATATACTGCAACACCAAGTAAGTTAGTCCTTTATACGTGCATGCAGGCGAGGTTTCTTGCAATTCCAATCATTTGTGAAAATCTGTCCTATAAGCCACTTGTGAGGCTGAGGTACCCACCTCAGAGCTCGGTGTCAACAGAGTTTGTCAGGGTAGACGACTCACTTGGAGGCAGTCCACACAAATTTTCACAAGGACAAGTGTTTCCTGACGTGGGTCTTGGTCAGATGAAATATATATATATATATATATATATATATATATATATATATATATATATATATATATATATATATATATATATATATATATATATATATATATATATATTTCATCTGACCAAGACCCGCGTCAGGAAACACTTGTCCTGTTTCCTGATGAACCTTACCTAACCTAACTATATATGAATAAGATATATATATATATATATATATATATATATATATATATATATATATATATATATATATATATATATATATATATATATATATATATATATATATATATAATAAGTGTCAGGGGCCCGAGACTGTTCAACTGCCTCCCAGCACACATAAGGGGGATTACCAACAGACCCCTGGCAGTCTTCAAGCTGGCACTGGACAAGCACCTAAAGTCAGTTCCTGATCAGCCGGGCTGTGGCTCGTACGTTGGTTTGCGTGCAGCCAGCAGCAACAGCCTGGTTGATCAGGCGCTGATCCACCAGGAGGCCTGGTCACAGACCGGGCCGCGGGGGCATTGACCCCCGAAACTCTCTCCAGGTAAACTCCAGGTATACCGCATTACATTCCAGGGAAAGCTCTAAAGCCGTAGGGGTCATACAGAGCCTTGGAAATTGGAAGTGATCAAGCCTGATGCAAAGAGGGTAGCCTTAAATCCTTGGATCAAGAGCCGTTCACCAGGATGTACGCCACACAGACACTCGGAGAGCCACGGTATACTCACCTAGCTGTGGTTGCAGGGGTCGATTCACAGCTCCTGGCCCCGCGTGTCTTACTCCTGGGTATATTGGTGACCTCGAAGCAAACACAATAACTCAAGTCTCATTTATACCATGATAACTTGGGATAGCATGAAAAAAATATTGAAAGTTTGTCGCCAGGATAACTTAATGCGCTGAATCCGTAAGGTTAACACAGCGCCCGGGGAATGAGAGGCAAACAGCTTTGATCTGTGGAAGAAGTGGATAGCTCCAGTTTCATGGATCAAAAGCCCTCTACCTACATCAAAGCACTTACCGTTCTCTTGGAAGGCATGTCAAGGGAGACCTATCCTCACAATCATCTGAAAGTCGTGTCAGTGATTGTATTTAAGACTTACAGTTTGACGTATAGCAACATGTTCATTGTTCACTTTGAACATAATGTTCACCTCGACCACTTTCATGCAGGTTAAGTAAATTATTATTTAGAATCTACAATGGTTTCGAGGCGCACGGATGTTAAGACGCGTAAATATTACACATTAAAATTACGCTTGGATACCTCAATAAAATCAAACATTGAATTATTTCCATAGACAGATGTGATACATCAGGACAGCTGGACCTAGCCACACTTGACCCGGAAGTGTATTTCAAGATCATTAAGATAAGATAAGATAAGATTTCGTTCGGATTTTTAACCCCGGAGGGTTAGCCACCCAGGATAACCCAAGAAAGTCAGTGAGTCATCGAGGACTGTCCAACTTATTTCCATTGGGGTCCTCAATCTTGTCCCCCAGGATGCGACCCACACCAGTCGACTAACACCCAGGTACCTATTTGCTGCTAGGTGAACAGGACAACAGGTGTAAGGAAACGTGTCGAAATGTTTCCACCCGCCGGGAATCGCACCCGGGCCCTCCGTGTGTGAAGCGGGGGCTTTAGCCACCAGGCCACCGGGTCTGGTGGCTAAAGCATCCAAGATTTATGGCACCATCATCATGCAGGGCAATGTCATTATCCAGGTGTGAAACCATCAACATCATCCACAACGACGTCATCATCCATGAAGTGTGGCCCCATCATCCTGAACAGTGCCATTATCCACGAAGTTAGTTTAATGTTATTTATCCCGTACCCATCCTGTGGGCGGTAGTCGAAAAGATTACAGAGGTACATAATGGGTCCAAGGACTGGGCCCCAAAGTTTTGATAGCTGAACAAGTTACATGGGTAATGAACCATTCACACTTGAAAAAAGGAACCATAGTCATAATGCCCAAGGCTGCTGAAATACCGGGAGGAAGAATTGGTTTTGTGCTGCCTTGCGCTTAGGTTTGGAGAGGTTTAAGAAGACACGTTAACAAACACTACAAATTTATTATAAAACGTTTCGGTCCTTGGACCTTCTAACAGAGAGAGAGAGTAAAATGACGGTATATATAGGCGGAAAGTGGGGTGTGAGTAGCACATAGTGACCTGAAGAATGGCATTTGAGATGAGGACATGTAGACAGTGAAGTCATGTGATTCCTGGTATTGTTAGGTAGGTGGTGCTTTGCCTGGTTGAGTATCATGTATTCTAATGCTTTTGAAATTTTGTAGCTTCCAATTATTATTATTATAATCAAAAAGAATTTGTAGCTTCCAGTATTATGTTCTCTGATGTGAGTGACGGCGATTAGCGAGGCTTGCAGACATCGTCGGCGTCTAAGATCTTATTCGGTGAGAACGAGTTGTGTCTCATTCCAAATTAAATGTGTTAGAAGTGATTAAGGTTCCAGGACCGAAACGTTTTCTAATAACTATGTCCTAGTTAACTTATGCAACATATCGAAATCTTTATTGAGGAAACGTTTCGCCACACAGTGGCTTCATCAGTCCAATACAAAACAGAAAGGTTGAACATTAAAATGGTATAAAGATACCTAACTGTTGCATATGTGTCTTACCTAACAACCTGTCGGTATTTTATACCATTTTAATGTTCAATCTGTCAGACACTGCAACACAAGGGTATCTTGGTACAGACCTACAGTCAACTTCGACAACCTCTACTAGTGAGAACGGTTGGATTTGAGAGGGACCTGACCTCCCAACATCTGAGTTCTTACCTCTTCTAGTGACCTACGTCTCACCTCTTGGCGCTATATAAGGCTCCATCCTGTCACTTCATCTCCATATTGTTTCATACTATGGAACAATGCTCTTCTCCAGACTGAGGGACTGACCACCTCAAAACTTTAAGGGTGATGGACTGATTACATCGTCTTCAAGTATCTTCTGCTTCTATCAACTTTTCTGTACTCGACTGAAGAACCCTACTGTGTAGGCGAAACGTTTCGAAATAAAGATACCTAACTGTTGCATATGTGTCTTACCTAACACAAAACAGAAAGGTGTAACGAGAGGAGGAGTTTGAGGTAATCAGTCCCTCAGCTTGGAGTCGATGTGTTCAGTCCATCAATCTTGTAGAATGTACAGCATAGGGCCGTAGACGTGGCTTATATCTGTAATCAGATGAGGCGAAGCAGGAGGAGGCGGGGTCATGGTGGTACCATCCACTAATCGAAGTAGGTCTTCGTCCAGAGGTTGGACAAGTTTTAGAGAATTCTTTGTATCAAGATCTCATTCATCACATATGTACTAGTGTTTGCTCACGTCTCTTCTTAAACCAATATGTCGGTATCAGTTACCAAGGTTTATACCAAAGTTTAGAGTGTCAGTTCATCCTTGAAGGGACGATATTCCGGTAGAATAACCCCAGCAGGGAACGGGTTAGGTTAGAACCCCTGGCAGGTGAGTCGTGAAACCCAGGCCAGTGCGTAAGTCACTGGGCCAACTGAGTCATATAATTAACGACTCAGTAATGGAAGGAGAGTGTTGTGATGTTTAGAAAACAGACAAGTTGAGAAAAAACACTTGTGCAACATTTGAAAATCTTTATTGAGGCTGAAGAAGCCAATCAGTGGCTTCTTCAGCCCAGTACAGAGAAGAAAGGTGAAAGATGAGGAAGAGAATGAGATAATCAGTCCATCAACCTGAAGTAGATGTGTTTAGTCCATCAATCTTAAGATGGATGAACAACACATCTACTCCATTCTGATTAACTTACAAACTGAAGATAAATAGAGGATTTTTCATTCCGTTCTAGCATTACGAGCCGTCACTGTCATAGTCCAGGACAAACCGATATGTCTAAACATTATCTCGTATTTGTCTTTTCGATTATAATAATAATAATATCTCGTATTTGTAGGTTATGTGTGAGATACATTTATTAACCTGTCTTTGTTTATATCCATACATGTCATATGCTCTCTTGTGCTTAGTGTCAGAGAACGTTGTGTCTTATAAAAAGCACAGAATGCTAGTGGCTTTTTTTGTGATTAATATTTTATTACATGTAAACTACATTTTGTAATACTCCAGAAAGTTTATTTAGATACAGGAGGTCTTCCAACTTACAAATAAGTTGTGTTCCTGGCGCTTGAACTTACAAATTGTTTAGAAAATAATAATACATATTAAAAACAATAGTAAAAGTTATTTTATTGTATTTTTATTGGTTCGTAGTTACTGGTATTATTATGCCAATACTCTGGCACTCGTGCTGCGACCCGAGTGTTAGAAATGGTAGCAGAATAAGTTCATTCAGGTATACACAAATACAGTTACATAGATTATCATACATAGCAGCATATGTGTAGAGAACCTAGGATAAGTCAGACAAAGTGACTTGAGCTGGAGATGATTCACACTCGTACAAACCTGAACCAAGACACCACTTGAACCAGACATGCACATGTACCCCATTATTATTATAATCAAAAAGAAGCGCTAAGCCACAAGGACTATACACATGTACCCCAGCTTCACGGCATCAACACAAGTGATGCAGCTAACTGCTAGATAAGATAAGATAAGATTTCGTTCGGATTTTTAACCCCGGAGGATTAGCCACCCAGGATAACCCAAGAAAGTCAGTGCGTCATCGAGGACTGTCTAACTTATTTCCATTGGGGTCCTTAATCTTGTCCCCCAGGATGCGACCCACACCAGTCGACTAACACCCAGGTACCTATTTGCTGCTTGGTGAACAGGACAAACGGTGTAAGGAAACGTGTCGAAATGTTTCCACCCGCCGGGAATCGAACCCGGGCCCTCCGTGTGTGAAGCGGGAGCTTTAGCCACCAGGCCACTGATGTTGAAGAAAACTCACCGTGCCCTTGTTAAAGGGCTGTAAACGGTACTCCACCTGACCTGAAGACTCACCGTATCCTTGTCATAGGGCTGCCCCCATAATTGGACTGTCAACGGTACAATCTCCGACATTCCTTCGGGAGCCACTGAAGAGTGACCGCTTGGAGAACCAGGCCAGTACTCGCCCTGGAGAACCTATCTGTACCTTCGTGTGTCACTAATTACAAGTCCAAGTAGCACTCAAACTTGGTCATGAGTTTCTCCTGTGTTTGGGTTATTTGTGCATTGTTCCAGTCACGGTATTGTGCCTTTTTTATCCCCTCAAGGAAAGTTCCTTGATGTTGGTGAGGGGCTCTTGATCTAGGGAATTGGATCTGTGCTCCAGTTCCCTGAATTAAACCTGAATACCTTCTACATCCCCCCACAGGTACTGCATAATCCTACAGGTTTAGCGCTCCCCTTTGATTATAATATAATCACATCCAATTCCCTAGATCAAGAGCCCCTCACCAGCGTCAAGGAACCTCCCTTGAGGAGATTATAATAATAATGTGCCTTTTAATTTTTCATTTCCTTAGATCAAGAGCTCTTCACTGGCAGCAAGAACCCTCCATTGAAAGGCATTATTTCCCTTATTATAATCAAATAAAGCGCTAAACTGACAAGGGGTGATTATTTCCCTTAAAATATGAATTTTTAGAATGGCATACCCATGCATCCTGGATGTGCAGTGAAATTCAGTAGCCAGAACAAAAGTGTCATAATCACATTCACACACAATGTGATAAACCTGTGTGGGTTATACAACACGGGAACAATAGTTATAATAGTTGGCAGGGAGAACTACCATAATCTCACAGCCATGGAGTATAAACCATTTCCTAAATCATCATAAACCTTATCACATCTGTTTATCTACACCAGCTTGAAATTTAAAAAAAAAAAAAAAGGCTGAAAATAAAACAAATATATCGGAAAGTATTCACGGTTTATTCAGCACGTGTGAGCAATTTGACAAATAAATTCATGTATAGTGCGTGTGCAGTATACGAGTGCACACACACGAACGTCCATATGTACGCATGCACTATCTCACATTTGTTCTCCTATTTTTTTCTTTTCTCTCTCTGTATACATTGTCTAAAATGACTGTCTCCCACAAAGGCAGGGTAATCCACAGAAAACTCATTCACTATAATTCTTTCAACTTCCATCCCCTCAAGGAAGGTTCCTTGATGTTGGTGAGGGGCTCTTGATTTAGGGAATTGGATCTGTGCTCCAGTTCCCCGAATTAAGCCTGAATGCCTTCCACATCCCCCCCCCCAGGCGCTGTATAATCCTCCGGGTTTAGCACTTCCCCCTTGATTATAATAATAATAATAATTTCAACTTCCATCTTTCCAGATTATTATAATTATTATTATAATAAAAAAGAAGCGCTAACCATCTTTCCAGAAATGTGCTCACGTTAAAAATCAGATTACCCTCTGACTGCAAGACCTCCACCCCTCCTTCAGAATGCAGGCACTGCCTTTCCCATTTTCACAACTCTACCTGGTTTTCAAAATTCAAATCTTTTATTTCTTTGTACCGTACAATGTATAGTTTACATACTTGTAATAAAATATTGTAAAGTACAAAGAAAACTTCTAGAATGCATGAGCATTTCGCATTGTTCTAAATACCTTCATAAAAATTACCTTGCTCACACTCCAACACCACGTTCATTCATAACTGCTTGTCTACATGCATTCCTATTGCACATGTACACACAATTATTATTACCTTGAGGGTATTCCGAGGGTCGACACCCTGTGGCACAGTCTATGACCAGGCCTTGAGGTAGATTAGGGCCTGATCAACCAGACTGTTACTGCTGGCTGCACACAAACCAACATAGGAACTACAGCCCAGCTGGTCAATTACTGACTTTAGGTGCCTGTCTGGCTCCTTTCTGAAGACAGCCAGGGGTCTATTGGTAACCCCCCCCCTTATGTATGCTGGGAAGCAGATGACACTTACTATGCTGTCTCTGTGTACCGTGGCACCCCTGCTTTACATTGGGGAGATGTTGCATCTCCTGCCGAGTCTTTTGCTTTCACAGGGAGTGATTTCTGTGTAAATTTAAAACTAGTCCCTCTAGGATTTTCCAAGTGT
Organism: Cherax quadricarinatus; assembly: GCF_026875155.1. NCBI lineage: Eukaryota > Metazoa > Arthropoda > Malacostraca > Decapoda > Parastacidae > Cherax > Cherax quadricarinatus. Next base: position 28,281,680 of record NC_069432.1, read on the forward strand.
ATATGTATCATCATGTATCTTTCTCGCCTGTATTCCAAGGAGTACAGGTCAAGGGCCTTCAACCATTACCAGTAATTTGGGTGCTTTATGGTACTTATACATGCAGTGAAAGTTCTCTGTATGTTCTCCAGGTCTCCAATTTTGCTTGCCTTGAAAGGGGTCGCTATAGTGTACAGTAACATAGCCTAGAGAGAACGAGCGATTTGAAGATAATCGTCACAGGCTTAGCATCCCTAGTTTTAAATGTTCTCATTATCCCTCTCCATCATTTTCCTAGCAGATGTGGTAGATACATTGCTGTGATTTTTGAAAGTGAGATTCTCTGACATTACAACTCCAAGGTCCTTCACACTAGTTTTTAGCTCAATTGTATGACTGGAATTTGTTTTATACTCTGATACAGTTTATTTCCTCAGGTTTTCCACAGTGGAGTAATTGAAATTTTTCTTCACTGAACTTCATATTGTTTTCTGACACCCATTGAAAGACTTGGTTAATGTCTGCTTGGAGATTTGCAGTGTCTTCGATGGATGACACTGTCATGGAAATTTAGTATCATCAACAAAGGAGGACACAATGCTGTAGCTTACATCTCTGCCTGTCAGATATGAGGGTAAGGAAAAGGATAGGGTAAAGTAATGTACCTTGTGGAACAGCTAAATCCACAAGGGTTGTGCAGCACATGCACACACAAGCCTGCTGGATGCTCATGCCGTAGAACTAAAAGCCCCTCTTATCCTTTCTAACAACCATTCCTGGGATGACTCTCTACCCCCCACTACCTTCCACCCCGGATTTATACACCCTCTGTCATCCTATCCCTCTCCATCCTCTCTTCATGCTCAAACTACCTCAAAACCCCTCCTCAGCCCTCTCAATTATACCCATGATGACTCCACATCACCTTTTAATTTCTAGGCTCTAATTTCTCTGCATGATATTTACACCATGCAGTGCCCTCAAACATGGCATCACTGCTGCTTCTAGCCTCCTCACTGCAGCATTCAAAACCCATGCCTCACACCCATATAAAAATGTTGTACTGCAAAACTTTGGTACATTCCTGTTTTTTTCCCTCAGTGGTTAAACTGGCATTCCACAGTTACTTAAAATACACTACCAATCTTTTTCCACCCTCATTTATTCTATGGTTTGCTTCATTTTTCATGTATGCATCTACTGACATTTCCACTCTTAGATGTCTCAATACATGTACTCCTTCCACACTCCCTCCCTCCCAATACATTTACACATACAGCACATTTACAGTAAATTTTACTGTGTAATTTTTTACATTAAATTAGAATGGTGTACTATCGAATATTATACATGTAGAAACTATTTTTGATAAATTACTAATTTTTAAACAATCCAAATAAACTGAATGTGCTGAGAAATTGTCTTCTTTCAGGGGGATCTTTTTCCTTCTTCATTTCTGCTATATAATCCTTTGATAACCCTTCATTTAAAGCCTTTTCTGCTTCTAATTTCAGAGGAAAATGTGTCATTTGTTTAGTAAGTAATGGAACTATCAAATTATATTTATCAATTTTCTTATTCATTGATTTTATGGTGTCCTGAAGGCGTTCCTGGAATGACTTCCAAAGAACCTGCAATACAGAGTTAGGCAGCATTAAGAATTATTTTAAATCATAATTTTATGATATGCAAATCCCTCATGTCTTATCAGATAATTTACATTACCTAAAATAATTTAAACATTGTAAAGAAGTAAATATCACCTCTTCTTGTGGGGTTAATGGCAAAGGACCAAGCTTTTCCCGCTCCTTTCGCAGCATCTTTCGAAGATATGTTCGGTCTTCCCTTAATTCTTTTTCTAACATGACCCATTCTGGAGCATAACCATTATTTATCAGTACCTAAACAGAGAAAAATAATTAAATATAGTTGTTAGTATTATATATATTCTTTTAATATCTGAAATTCCAAATTTTATGAGTAAGTTAAAAATTCTTAATTTCAATTAGGAAAGGGTGTAAAATTTCCCATAAAATTAATGGTGAATGGAAACTTCTTAACTTTTATACAGTATATGGGAATCTCCTTTCTATATTTTTTTTGTGCCACATTAGCCATCTCTCACCAGGCAGGGTGACACACCCTTCCCCCCACAAAAAAAAAAAATCAGTACTCATTCACTAGCTGTCTTGCCAAATATGCAGAAATCACATTTCAGATGACCCTTCAAAACATCAATATCCAAACCCATCTTATTTGTCAAAAATGTCTTCTTCCTGCATATTTAATAATTGAAAATCTCAAAAATTACTATTCAGGCATTTTCCTGTCTTGATTCTGCCTTCGGAACAGCAACACTTCCAGTCAGCAAATGTGTGTCACTGTTACAAAAAATGCGATTTCTAATAAGCATAGAGATCTCCAGTGAATACTAGAAAGGACTGCCCTTCTAGCATCCAGCCTGTTACTGGGTTTTCGTAACAAGTAGTCAGTATCCTGGTCCAATTATCCATTAGAATTCAATAAGAATTATTAGTGCTTCAGGATTACAACTGGTAGGCTACTAACTAGAGAAATTAAAATTTAATAAATTTATTAATAACAAAGTCTCGAGGTATAAGATCAAAGTAAATTAAATTAATCAATTGAATATAATATAGGATACAAGTTCCTACACTTCTCTCGTGTACAGTAGTATTGTGCTGAAGGCACATATCACATTTATACGTTTTAAGTACCGTCTGGTACATAAACATTTAATAATACAAATATATACAAATAAGTTTGTGTGTATGTGTGTAAGTGCTCTAAGTAGTTCGCTATGTCTCAAAACTCAACTAGGACCATCTGCAGATCCTCCACAAAAGTCACAAAACTCCCATACTACTGAATCTAAGTTCAGCATAAGAAAATCCCCAACTGTGACAATACACAGATACCAATACAAGTTAGGTCAGAAGCTACAGCTCAGGACCTGAGTTGCTCAGAGTGTTTATGCGACACAACCTCAGTACAACGTCGAAAATCACCGAGTCTAGACAATGTTCTGTGAGCAGAGTTCTACAGAACCAACAACAAGAAAGCGACAGAGACGATTCTCCAACAAGGGCCAATAAGGGAGAGTTAGGCATGTCTTGTCAGGAATACGTCCAACCACCAAGAGAGTCTAGCCCAGACTGACTACTCCAGGCGAGGTGTGAACACCCACCCTTCTGATCACGTGATTTCTCCGTGGACTGTTGCTGCCCAGCAACACCGAGAAGCTGGCAGGGAAACTAACAACGAGCGATAATTACAGTAGTTAGACAATCAAGAGTTGAACTATGAGCACTGAATAATATATATAAATGTTACATCCTACCTAACTATGAGCACTGAATAATATATATAAATGTTACATCCTACCTAATAATATAACTAAGTCAAATAATAATATAAAGCAATATATTTACGATTTAGCTATTATCGCAAATATAAGCAATATAAAATTATAAGAACAGGTAATATACATTATATACATTGTGACCCATTCAGGGGTCGCAATAGTCACCATCTAATGTGTGCCACAATCATTCACCATTACTTCACCCTGACCCAGTTTTGCTTTTTTTCAATTCAATTCAAAGTTTATTCTCTATAAGGATTACAATGCTGAGTTTACAGAAATTTGGTTATTGTGTGGTTTACATGTAGTAAAATTGTGATTACAGAGTGTACCACTAGAACGCTTAGCATGGTTAGGCATTTCGGGCAGACTTAGTTTTACAGTGGACCCCCGGTTAACGATATTTTTTCACTCCAGAAGTATGTTCAGGTGCCAGTACTGACCGAATTTATTATGACACTGTGCTCTTGGGAGATTCTGAAGAGAAGTTGCAGAGATTGGTGGATGAATTTGGTAGGGTGTGCAAAAGAAGAAAATTAAAGGTGAATACAGGAAAGAGTAAGGTTATGAGGATAACAAAAAGATTAGGTGATGAAAGATTGAATATCAGATTGGAGGGAGAGAGTATGGAGGAGGTGAACGTATTCAGATATTTGGGAGTGGACGTGTCAGCGGATGGGTCTATGAAAGATGAGGTGAATCATAGAATTGATGAGGGAAAAAGAGTGAGTGGTGCACTTAGGAGTCTGTGGAGACAAAGAACTTTGTCCTTGGAGGCAAAGAGGGGAATGTATGAGAGTATAGTTTTACCAACGCTCTTATATGGGTGTGAAGCGTGGGTGATGAATGTTGCAGCGAGGAGAAGGCTGGAGGCAGTGGAGATGTCATGTCTGAGGGCAATGTGTGGTGTGAATATAATGCAGAGAATTCGTAGTTTGGAAGTTAGGAGGAGGTGCGGGATTACCAAAACTGTTGTCCAGAGGGCTGAGGAAGGGTTGTTGAGGTGGTTCGGACATGTAGAGAGAATGGAGCGAAACAGAATGACTTCAAGAGTGTATCAGTCTGTAGTGGAAGGAAGGCGGGGTAGGGGTCGGCCTAGGAAGGGTTGGAGGGAGGGGGTAAAGGAGGTTTTGTGTGCGAGGGGCTTGGACTTCCAGCAGGCATGCTTGAGCGTGTTTGATAGGAGTGAATGGAGACAAATGGTTTTTAATACTTGACGTGCTGTTGGAGTGTGAGCAAAGTAACATTTATGAAGGGATTCAGGGAAACCGGCAGGCCGGACTTGAGTCCTGGAGATGGGAAGTACAGTGCCTGCACTCTGAAGGAGGGGTGTTAATGTTGCAGTTTAAAAACTGTAGTGTAAAGCACCCTTCTGGCAAGACAGTGATGGAGTGAATGATGGTGAAAGTTTTTCTTTTTCGGGCCACCCTGCCTTGGTGGGAATCGGCCAGTGTGATAATAAAAAAAAAAAAAAAAAATAAGGAATATTGTGAAGTAGATTAGTCCATTTCAGACCCCCAAACATACACGTACAAACGCACTTACATAAATACACTTACATAATTGGTCGCATTCGGAGGTGATCGTTATGCGGGGGTCCACTGTATTCTTAATTGTAAAATATTACAAATTATGAGGTAAGTTGGTATTATGGCTAAGTGACTAAATACTAGTTTGTGAGTTTAGCAATGTGAATGCTTTTGTTTTGGCACAGTACATAGTTTCAGTATTGGAGTATCACAGGATTCATTATTTTAAGACTGAGATTAATATTTCTGTTTATGGTCAAATGAGTGAGTGAGTGTAAGTGTGAACCACCAGGTGGTATTCGTGTAGTTAGTTGACGGGGTGTATCAGGGAGATAAGATGTTTTCTAATGGTAGTTTTGAAGGTGATGAATGTGTCTGCAGTTCTAGAGTTCTCAGGTAGGGTATTCCAGATTTTAGGGCCTTTGACATACATTGAATTTTTGTAAAGGTTTAGTCGGACACGGGGAATGTCGTAGAGATGTTTGTGTCTGGTGTTATGCCTGTGGGTTCTGTCACAACTATCAAGAAAGCGTTTTAGGTCAAGGTTGATTTTAGAGTTTAAGGCCCTGTAGATGTAGATTGCACAGTAGTAAGTGTGGATGTACTGAACTGGGAGTAAGTTTAGATCTATGAAGAGTGGGGGGGTGTGTTGCCAGGGATGGGATTTAGTGATTATTCTTACTGCAGCTTTTTGTTGGGTTATTATTGGCTTTAGGTGTGTTGCTGCAGTTGATCCCCAAGCACAAATAGCATAGGTGAGGTATGGATAAATAAGTGAGTGGTATAGTGTGAAAAGGGCATTTTGCGGCACGTAGTATCGTATCTTGGAGAGGATCCCAACCGTTTTGGATACTTTTTTGGCTATATGCTGGATATGGGTGCTGAAATTCAGGTTGTTGTCAAGGTATAAGCCTAGGAATTTTCCCCCATTATTTCTGGTAATTAGAGTGTTGTCAATCTTAATGTTAATTTGTGCATCTCCTGCTCTGCTACCAAACATAATATAGTAGGTTTTGTCAGTGTTAAGCGTAAGTTTATTGGCTGTCATCCAAGTCGATATTTTAATCAGCTCCTCATTCACAATGGTGTTGAGGGTGGCAAGATTAGGGTGAGAGATGACATAAGTCGTGTCATCAGCAAAGAGAATGGGTTTCAGGTGTTGGGATACGTTTGGAAGGTCATTGATGTATATGAGGAAGAGCAGGGGACCAAGGACACTTCCCTGCGGAACTCCAGTATCAAGTGGCCGTGTTGCTGATGCTGTGTCTTTAATGGTGACGTACTGATACCTATTAGTAATGTAAGATTTGAAATAAGCAAGCGCATGGCCTCTTATACCGTAGTGATCAAGTTTGTGGAGTAGGATGTCGTGGTCTACTGTGTCAAAAGCTTTTCTTTAGGTCAATAAAAATTCCTAGTGGATATTCCTTATTTTCCAATGCTGTGTAAAGCAGATCTAGCATTTTTATGATTGCATCATTAGTGCTTTTATTTTTCCTGAATCCAAACTTACAACTCTTAAACTGGCCCTCTGCTTAAAATTAAACTATAGTGTATGTACTGTAGAAAACTTCCATATTTTCAGAATATTTGTTAATGCCAATCTTTCTCTGTATAATTCCTACTAATTTCTAATGTTACACATATGAGAAGAAATAAGGGGTGTGCCAAAGTACTTGTATATATCAGCTAATTTTGATGGTGCCGGTATCGGCCTGAAACTGAATATCGGTACTCGCCAATTTTGATGGTGTCAGTACCAGTATTGGTAGGTATCAGCAAATTTTGATGGTATTCACCTAAAATTCAGTATCGGCATCGGCCAAAAATTTAGTATTGTCCAATCTCTAGAAGAAATCAATATAAAATGTGTGAATACAAACATGAAAAAAAAATTCAACAGAACACGAACATTGAAGGTGCGAGTGCAAATGCATGAAAGTAATGAGGGTATTTCTGTTCTGCTAACATTTTTTGATGATATTTTTGTATTTTATATTGATATCATATGATAGAGTGGATAGGGGAGCAATGTGGCAGATGTTGCAAGTACAGTGGTACCCTGAGTTTCGGCCATAATTCGTTCCAGAAGGCTGTTTGAGTGCCGTTACCGAATGAATTTGTTCCCATGAGGAATAATGTAAATTAGATTCGTCCATTTCAGACCCCCCAAAAAATACACTTACAAAAGCACTTACAATAATACACTTACATAATTGTTCAAGTTGGGAGCTGTACGAAACTCGAGGTACCACTGTATACGGAATAGGTAGTAAGTTACTAAATGCTGTAAAGAGTTTTTATGAGGATAGTGAGGCTCAGGTTAGGGTGTGTAGAAGAGTGGGAGACTACTTCCTGGTAAAAGTAGTTCTTAGATAGGGATGTGTAATGGTTGTTTAATATATTTATAGATGGGGTTGTAAAAGAAGTAAATGCTAGGGTGTTGGGGAGAGGGGTAGGATTAAATTATGGGGAATCAAATACAACAAGGGAGTTGACACAGTTACTTTTTGCTGATGCTACTGTGCTTATGGGAGATTCTAAAGAAAAGTTGCAAAGGTTAGTGGACAAGTTTGGGAGGGTGTGTAAAGGTAGAAAGTTGAAAGTGAACATAGATAAGAGTAAGATGATGAGGGGTATCAAATGATTTGGATAAAGAAAAATTGGATATCACATTGGAGAGAGGGAGTATGGAAGAAGTGAAAGTTTTCAGATATTTGGGAGTTGACTTGTCAACAGATGGGTTTATGAAGGATGAGGTTAACCATAGAATTGATGAAGGAAAAAAGGTGAGTGGTGCGTTGAGGTATCTGTGGAGACAAATAAACGTTATCCATGGAGGCAAAGAAGAGAATGTACGAAAGTATAGTGGTACCAACACACTTATATGGGTGTGAAGCTTGGGTTGCAAATGCTGCAGCGAGGTGGCTGGAGGCAGTAGAGATGTCCTGTCTAAGGGCAATGTGTGGTGTAAATATTATGCAAAGAATTCGGAGTGTGGAAATTAGGAGGAGGTATGGAGTTACTAAAAGTATTAGTCAGAGGGTTGAAGAGGGGTTGTTGAGGTGGTTTGGTCATTTAGAGAGAATGGATCAAAGTAGAATGACATGGAGAGCATATAAATCTGTAGGGGAAGGAAGGCAGGGTAGGGGTCATCCTCGAAAAGGTTGGAGGGAGGGGGTAAAGGAGGTTTTTGTGGGCAAGGGGCTTGGACTTCCACCAAGCATGTGTGAGCATGTTAGATAGGAGTGAATGGAGACAAATGATTTTTGGGACCTGACGAGCTGTTGGAGTGTTAGCAGGGTAATATTTAATGAAGGGATTCAGGGAAACTGGTGATTTTTATATAGCCAGACTGAGTACTGGAAATGGGAAGTACAATGCTTGCACTTTTAAGGAGGTGTTTGGGATATTGGCAGTTTGGAGGGGTATGTTATACATCTTTACATATGCTTCTAAACTGTTGTATCTGGGTGCCTCTGCAAAGGCAGTGATTATGTGTGAGTGAGGTGAGTGTTGAATGATGAAGAAAGTATTTTCTTTTTGGGGATTTTCTTTCTTTTTGGGTCACCCTGGCTCGGTGAAAGATGGCCGGCTTGTTGAAAAAAAAAAAATACTGATATCACATACTGTAAGCCGAGATTGCTCATCTTAAGAGACAACCTTTATCAATCATGAATTAGTGACAAGATACAAGTATAACATAGACCTGATTTAGCTTGTGTGTGACAGTATCAACATATGGGTTGAAGTTCTGTTGTACAAGTGGCTTCCCAGCATTGGAAAGGTTATCGAATTCTCCCTTTGCCATTGCTTCTTGGATCATATCATCCACTATTCGGTCAATGCCATACCTGAAAACTATTAATCCATTAGTGGCTTAATTCAAACTGATTCAGTTATTTTTTTCACATTCGATTAATTAACAAGGCCTGGGCTTAATTTTGCCTTTCACTTATTAAAGTTAAAGCCTATAACATTTACAGTATTTTTGCATTACATTCACTAAAATGGATGGAGTGAATGATGGTGAAAGTTTTTCTTTTTCGGGCCACCCTGCCTTGGTGGGAATCGGCCAGTGTTTTAATAATAATAATAATAAAAACCTGTAACATCAAAATAATTTTACCGTGTGCGAATTTTCTTGGCAGCAGCCCTGTCTTTAGTGATCATTGACATTTCTGGATACTGTGATGACACCTTCTTCACTTTATAGTCCATAATATTCGATGAAGCTCTGAGGGCCTGATAGCTTGTGTACTGCTTCTGTCGCTGAGATGGTGTACCAATACCAATTCCCTCATAGCTCAGATACTGACGATGTTGAGGAGCTGTGTGCTACAAAATGCAAATCATAATAAAGGGTAATGTTAATTAAACTGAAAATAAATTACTGAGAAATAACAGAACTAGAAAAGATTCTGCCTAGACTATCCTAGTAATTGAGGAAAATGCAAATACGATATTGATCAATTAAAAAGATGTTTATATACCACAGGTACCTTTCTGTTATACAGCAGTAAGATACTATTTTGAATACAGGATACAGAGAATAATTTTATATATTACCTATATTTTCTACAAATGTTTTGAGAAAATCTCTGCAGTCTGACAGGTGATTTCCAGTAAGGAATCTACTGTGGTATCAGAATGCAACAGCCATGTTTTCTCAATTAATTTTAAGACATCAGTGCACTGATCTAATATCTCTAGTAATGCTGCTGTGCATGATCAGTAGTGTCATCTTTGGTTCTATTTTTTGTTCATATATCACCTTTATTCTTTGTCTTCTTTTTAAGAAATAAGGAAAAGTTTATGAAGCCTTAGCTATAACTAAAGTACAGCCTCTCCTCACTTAACAACGGAGTTCCGTTCCTAAGACCACATCAGTAAACGAATTCGTCACTAAGTGAGGAGCATACTATAATGGTAGTGGGTTTGTGTCAACTATGATACAGTATTGTTTTAATGTCACCTTTGCACCATTTATAACATTTCTGGAATATTTTTAAATGTTTATATAGTGGTGTACTGTACGTATATTGTAATAAACAGAATAGAGAATATCAGCTCTAGTATGCATTATTTAGGCATGCATACTGGTCAGAGAGCCCGTCGTAAGTCCGAGGCGTCAGTAAACAAGTATACGTCGCTAAGTGAGGAGAGGCTGTATATTCGTAAATCCTCTTCTTAGTGTGAAAGGCAAAGAGAATCAAGCCTTCAACACTGTTACATAGTTTGATCCTCAACTTTGTCACAATTAGCAAAGCTGTTTCAGGTTTAAAGGTTCTTTACAACACCAACCAACACATGATTTGTTCCCTAGGGAAACAACATATCAGAGATAATGATACTTCTACTATATATACATACTGAGAAATTTGTTTGGAAAAGTCAAGAAAATCTAAAATAAAAAACACTGGAAATACAGTAGGGGATGTGTTCCAAGAACTTGCCGTGGACAGTAGCAAACCCTATATATATGTCCTATACATACCTATTATAAAGTTTAAATCATAAATTGTGCACTATAAATGGAGAATTATCACTTTTTCACTGATGGGAGGCACTTCAGGGCTTCTCTTAGACTTTGAAGAACTGCCAGCTTCTCTACTTGAGCCACAGTAAACCATGGAAAACTGAAGCCGCAGATACTGAATCAGTGGAAATGGATGGGGGGGGTTCTACTGTATTTTTACAGTACCAGCATTCACAGTCACAGTCACAATGTCTGATGAAAATAAGTATAGTACACCAAAAAGAAATTAATGTACTAATCTATTGCAAAAGCTACCTTAATATCATATGTTTTATCATCTTCCTCTTCTTCAGGTTCTGGAGTCTGCATCCTTCTCTTCTGATCATAATATAGCCCAAACTCACCTTCGCAGTTGTTGTGATTTCTTCTGTCATTAGTGAATTTATCTAGGAGCTTACGATAGGCATAATCTACCTGTGAAATTGAGGAAAATATAAAGTTACACTAGGTACAGTATTTTTAATGGGTATTTTCCTATGATTTTGGTAAATATTTGTGAAAGAGACTCTTACTGTATTCTATGATAAGTCTTGCAGAGATGCATCAAATTCCATTCACTACTGACATAAAATGGAAAATTTAGCAATAGTGCAACACTATTTATTAATAAATAGATTTTTTGCTGATAAATGACTTTACTGAGTTATTCTAAGTTAAATTCTATATTCAGTAATGTACTAATGTATGTAAAACCACTGCAAAAATTTTAAATTATGTACAAGGTTTGAATAAAAACTTACTTTATCAGCCCAAATTTTACACTGAATCTGAATATTTATTTTTACCTTTGTAACTACCAGTACGGTACATAAAAGAAACATTTTATAATACAGTTAGATTTTATTGTAAAACTAGAAAGAGGTAAAAAAAAATTACAGAATGAAATAAAAATTTATTCCTAATTTATTTTATAATTACTGTATTTACAGTATATCTGAGGAAAAAAAGGGCACATATTTCTCCTTTTATAAGTACATACAGTGGACCCCCGGTATTCGATGGCATCGGTATTCGATGCATTATATCGCAAAAATTTTTCCTCGGTATCCGATCGAAAACCCGGTATTTGATACGATTCGTACGAGACGTGTCCACATGTGGCCTGAACTGCCCCGTGTGTGCCAGTGTTTACAAGCCAGCCACTGTGCACGCATCTAAGGATACAAACCATACCCCGGCCGGGATTGAACCCGCGGTCATAGAGTCTCAAAACTCCAGCCCGTCGCGTTAGCCACTAGACCAGCTAGCCACAATAAGATTCATCAAACTAGGTATATTTCTACACCATAGGAAGGTTAGCACAGGCACCACTGTGACTTGCATTTGTGGTCACAGAGGTGCCTGTGCTAACCTTCCTATGGTGTAGAAATATACCTAGTTGGACGAATCTTATTGTGGCTAGCTGGTCTAGTGGCTAACGCGACGGGCTGGAGTTTTGAGACTCTATGACCGCGGGTTCAATCCCGGCCGGGGTATGGTTTGTTTGCAATCGTGTCATTACGATTTCGTGAGTCATCTAAGGATACATTCGGTACATTCCATATTATCCATATTATCACTGTTTTTGGTGCTTGTTTCTGCAAAATAAGTCACCATGGGCCCCAAGAAAGCTTCTAGTGCCAACCCTGTGGTAAAAAGGGCGAGAATTAGTATGGAAATTAAGAAAAATTTTGAAGGGTTTGGGGCTAACCCTGAGAAGCCTATGCCAGTTGTGGAATCCATTGTGCCTACTTCAAAGATTAAGGAAATGTGTAGGTTGAACTGCAAACCTTTATGGATGAAAATCACCCTAACACAGCTATTGCAAGCCGTGCTGGTGACTATTACAATGACAATGTTGTGGCCCATTTTAGACAAATCTTAAAGGAACGGGAGGTACAGGCCACTATGGACAGATATGTTGTGCGACAGAAATCCAGTGACTCTCAAGCTGGTCCTAGTGGCATTAAAGGAAGAAGGGAAGTAACCCCGGAAAAGGACTTGCTACCTCAAGTCCTAATGGAAGGGGATTCCCCTTCTAAACACTAACACCATCCACACTCTCCCCTCCTCCCATCCCATCAATCATCACCAGATCTTCATTAAAGGTAAGTGTCAATTATTTTATTGTTATTGTAATTATTCTATTGCATTAAACTTAATATTTCATGTAGTAAAATTTTTTTTCATACTTTTGGGTGTCTTGCACGGATTAATTTGATTTCCATTATTTCTTATGATGAAAATTGATTCGCTTTTCGATATTTTCGGTATTCGATGAGCTCTCAGGAACGGATTAATATCGAATACCGGGGGTCCACTGTACATGAGTGTATAGGAAAAATAAATCCTGAATACTGAATGGAGTTAATTTGCTTGTGTGCCAACAATCAAGCTTCACCTGCTGGAACTTTGCAACATTAGCTTCACCTGCTGGAACTTTGCAGCATTAGCTTCACCTGGTGGAAATTTGCAGCATTAGCCTCACCTGCTGGAACTTTGCAGCATTAGCTTCAGGGTGTCCACTATCTGGGTGGTATTTCTTGGCCAATTTAATGAAGGCATCTCTTACAGTTCCTTGATCACAATTGTTCTGAAGGCCCAGTTCTTCAAAGTATTGCTGGAAAAGATAAACCTTTTCAAGTAATATTAGGCAAAATTAATTGCATTATATTATAGTAATAATCTCCTACAATTTTTCATACTATACTGTTGCATTACATTCTTATAAAATAAAAATTTATATTGTACTCTAAATGATGTGCATACTGTGACCTTGGCCTTTGTACTGCACTCATCAAATTGTAATGCTTTGAAAAAAATATACCAAGCGTTTATTACATTTACTGCAGTGTTATAACTTGGAGATAAAAAAAACACTGTGCCTACATTCTTAAGAATAAGGGGGGATGTTGCATTTCAACTCATTTAAATTGTGAAGGGTATACATTTCTTGAAAGACAGGTACTGAATGAGCAAAAGTGAATGGCTTTCTTTCTTATGCAGGGGCAGTGCCAAGGGAAGGTTTGGGGTTTCAACCCTCAAAATTTCCCCTCAATGCCCTAAATAAAACTACTAATAGTATATAATAATAATACTGCTTCAAGTCTCCTACTTACCCCCCACCCACCTACCAACCAGATAGTCACCCTAGCCACACCTAATCCCCCAGTACAGAAATTCTGACGCTGCCACTGTTCTTATGGCCACCCTACCTTGGTGCAAATTGCTCATGTTATAAGATACAATAAGCTGTAGCTTATTAAAAAACTAAATAAGGCAACTTACAGAATAGTCTTGTTCTCTGGAATGAAAGCCTTGTGCATTTATCCAATAATTTCCCCGCCAGATGCTGTGACCTCGTACAAATTTTGTTCCCCCAGACAGGGCCAGCATTCTAGCCTGGAGATGTATGCATAAACTATTCAGAAACACTGTTGAAATATATTTATTCAATGTTTAAAACTATTTTGCCCAGATTTTTACTCAGTTATACAATTTTTTTCTGTGAAAACATCAAATTCATTCTTCTTTTATGTATGTACTCACTCTCTCGCACTCACTCCTCACACTCACTCACTCACTTACTCTCTCTCTCTCTATATATATATATATATATATATATTTCTCTCTCTCTCTCTCTCTCTCTCTCTCTCTCTCTCTCTCTCTCTCTCTCTCTCTCTCACACACACACACACACACACACACAAATGAATATACATTCTGGAAAAAAGTTTAGAGAATAAAGTAAACTGGCAGACAAATGGAAAATGGCACACAATGTCTTCATATTTAAAAAAGTTGACAGGAAAGACACTTTAAATTATATACCACTTAGTAACAAGCATTGTTGAAATAAGACTACAAGAATTCATTAGAGCAAATTGGATAATACACCTGAAGAGTAAAAACCAGCTAATCAAAGAATTCAGCTTCTGATGAGCCAAATTATGTATATCAAATTCATTAGGGTACTATGATAGTCATCTAAAGGCTGCAAGAATATAGTGGATGGCTACTTTGCATTTTACAGTATTTAATTTCAAGAAGTGTTTTTGATTGAGTTCACATTGAAAAATAGATTTGTTAATTACAAGATATAAGCAAAGACCCCTAATGGAAATAAGTCACTCTGACCATTTTGGGTTATCCTAGGTAATTTACACTATGTATGATAATTGTACTTATGTCTACTAGTGCCTAAATAAACTTACTTAGGGGAATAAAAAATAACTGTCTTGATGCAAGATCTTTGGGCAGCTTAAAATATAGGTTGGTCAGCTACATCAGTGAGTGTGAATTGGACCTGCCTAGCATGGGCCAGTAGGCCCATTTGCAGTATTAATTCAGTCTTATATTTATCCTTTTCTGTATAGTTTCCAGGGCATTTTCAGGTGCCTCCCAAGGCTTCAAAAATCCATTAATTTGCATCAGTACCACTGTGTGCCATCCACCAAACTGCTCTGAGGAATTATGTCAATGACAAAACATTTAAATATTAATGTTTTAATTCATGCTATTTTAGATTATTATTATTATAATCAAGGGGGAAGCGCTAAATCCGGAGGATTATACAGCGCCTGGGGGGGGATGTGGAAGACATTCAGGCTTAATTCGGGGAACTGGAGTACAGATCCAATTCACTAAATCAAGAGCCCCTCACCAACATCAAGGAACCTTCCTTGAGGGGTGCTATTTTAGAGACTAAGTAAAGTTTGTTGTGATGGGGGTCACAGCACTGAAAATAAAGGTAAATGGACACAGGTGCAAGTAATGTGACATTTTATAGTGGCAACGTTTCGCTTGATATAGCTCTTGGAGAGCGAAACGTTGCCACAGTAAAAAGTCACATTAGTTGTCAGTAGTTCTACCATTCTTACTAAAAATATGGCCTATTAAATAATGATATTGCCTATTAAAATAATGAGATTGCTGATAGCTCTTTATATTAAAAGATTAAGTCTTATACGGAAGTACTGTATTACTATACAGTACAAACAAGTAATATACATTTACAAATAAAAAAATGACAATATTGCATATACATGTAGTCATAATAGACACAAACGTGATATGATGCACTATGCTAGGGTGTCCCTACAGTTCCATAAATAAAATTAAATTCACAGTGAATTTTAATGAAATATCATAGCATGTCAGTACACAAATTTTAAGTCCAAATACAAAGTAACGAATAACCCAAAAAATATTATAAAAAGTATTACTATATTGTTTACGTTATCAGCTGTTGTGTATAAGTAACGAGTAACACTTAAACGGAACACAATATTCACATCATATTATTGTAAAATTCTGAAAGATTTGTGTATTTGTACAGCTAGTGATGTTCTTTTTTTTAATTTATATTTATCCTCCAGCATTTATATTTCGTTCGAATCCCTTAATTTTTCTGTGATAATCACAAGTGAGAATAATCAGCTCAGCAATGCAAATATACCATCTTCCCGCTCGCATATTGGGATTTAGTAATAAAATGTTTAAATGATATAACTTTGTTTTTCATTCTGGTGGAGTTATAAAAGGAAGAGAAAACTCATCCCAAGTCTCATCCGAGGATTCTCACTAGTGACAAAATTTTGCAAGATGGCCGACACAGAGCTGGACGTTGATAACTTAATTTCTCGCTTACTAGAGGGTAAGTCGTGCAAGTTTATTGTAAGTAACACCTCGCGATCTTTGCTAACATTTGAGATGCATCGAAATGTGCATTGCAAGCTTTACAGCCTCATAAAACGGCGAGAAATTGCTGGGTCAGAATTCAGGGTTGGGGTGTTTTGACCTGGGCTGGACCTTCCTGACCCATTTTAGCCAAGCCTGTGCCAGGAAAATGAGAAAATGCAGAGTTTTTGAGATGTGAGCAGTGTGAGAGGAATGTGGTTGTCGACGAGCCATTAACAAAGACTAACATGACGCAGTATCTGCAGATCCTTGAGACTGTCACCTCGGGACTCCGCCAACAAGCTTAACTTAAGACATATTTATACATATATCTGACTGTCAGCTAGGCAGTGAAGTGTACTTATGACTGTAGTAAAGGACACTAGAGAACTACATCATAAAAATAGCTGAGCACTGTAATAAAACTGTTGTCCTTGGTATGCCACTCTCACCCACTCATTTCCATTTATGTATTTGTCTAGCCTCCCTCAAGTTAATTAAGGTCTTTGATGATGGTGTGGTCTTAATCCAAGGAATTGGACCTGTCACTCCCATTTCTTGGATTGAACCTGATTCCTTCCCATTCCCTGGGTACTGTATTGCCACTTTGGGAATAGCACTTATCTCTTAATACAATAATAATAATATTACTACTAATACTCCATGGGGAAGTGGAAAAGAATTCATCCTCCATAAGCCATGTGTATTGTGAAAGGCAACGAAAATGCTGGGAGCAAGGGGCTAATAACTTCTGTATGAATTACTAACTTTAAAAAGGAAAAAAAAATTTTTTTAAGTCACCCTGCCTCAGGGGATACAGCTGGGTCGTTGAAAAAAAAAATAATTGTCTAGCCTACTTCTAAAGCTACTCGATAATTGCCCTTCAAGGGAGGTGCCAGAATGGCAATGAGGGGCTCTTGATCTAAGGAACTAAACTTATCCTCCCCTTCCTTGGATCAAACCTAAATGCCCTTCATTCCCATATTTTTACAAGGAGCTCAAAGCACTGCATGACCCTTGTCAGTTTAGCACTTTGATTATAATAACAAGGAGCCCAATGGAAATAAGTCACTTTGACTCTTTTTGGATTATCCTAGGTAATCTGCACATACTGTTATATATGATAATTTATGTAACTGTATTTGTGTGTACCTGTACCTGAAATATACAGTACATGCATTACTTACCTTAAACTATTTTCATCCTTAGCATATAGTGAGTGGTGACTATTTTTTGTAGGAAGTCTGAATAAATGAAGATTGGGTATAATTGAAAACCGCTGCATTAGCAAAATGCCATAAAGCGAAGTGCAGTAAAGTGGGGCCTGCCTGTACATGCTAATGCCTGGTCCAACACTTGGGCATAATCTGCTTCCACTGTGGAATCCTGCCTGCCAGTGGCAATACATTTGTCTGCTTCACCTGATTGACTCCAATATACAAGCACCAATCTTCCTGCCTGTGCTTCAGATTCTTAAGACTATGATGCTCATCACCTGCTCCTAGGCTGAGAGACTGATTGCCTCATCTTCCACTGTCTTCTGTATACAGTAGGACCTCCATATCCACGGGTCTGGTTTCCATGGTTTCAGTTGTCTGCTGTATACTGTAGTTTGAAAATAACCCTTAATTTTACCCCATGGCCTGGTGGCTAAAGCTTTCGCTGCTGTATAGCCCTTGTGGCTTAGCACTTCTTTTTGATTATAATAATAATAAAGCTTTCGCTTCACACGGCGAGGGTCCGAGTTCGATTTCCGGCGAGGGTCCAAGTTCGATTTCCGGCGAGGGTAGGAACATTGGGTGTTTTTTTTTTTTTACACCGGTTGTCTATGTTCTCCATCAGTAACATGGGTACCTCGGTGTTAGTAGACTGGTGTGAGTTGTATCCTGGGACAAAACTGACCAAATTTGCCTGAAATGCTCTGCATAACAAGCAGCTTTCTGTGTAGTAGTGTGTCATTGATGTCAGCCAGGCCTGTATACCTTGTACATATACTTGTAGAAATAATATTATTGTTATTGTTATTATTTTTATTATTATTATTTTTATTATTATTATTTTTATTATTATTATTATTATTATTATTATTATTATTATTATTATTATTATTATTATTAATAATAATAATAATTCTACTATTATTATTATTATTATTATATTATTATTATTATTATTATTATTATTATTATTATTATTATTATTTTTATTAATGGCACCAAAATAGCTATGATAGCAGTTTTTCAAAACCTAAGAGAAGCCTTGAAGTGCTTCCCATCAATGAAAAAGTGCTAATTCTCCACTTATTGTGTATAATTTATCAATTAAACTTTATCATAGATATGTGTGTAAATGAAAAATGACTTGCAGGGTTCGCTACTATCTGCGGTTTAGGGTAGCCATGGTAGGTCTTGAAACATACCCCTGCAGATATGGGAGTCCTTCTGTATATTTCTAGTCTTCAGATTATATCCATGTATGTATTGTATTGATAAAGCCACTGGATGGCAAAAAGTCTACAAAGCATCTAATTCATCATCTTGTCGGTATTGTATGTCATTCATATACATACAAGACTTGATGTACTGCCAGGGTAAGTAATTTTCTGGTGCTGAGATGTTTCTCTGGCAGCATGAAAATAGTAATGCCAGCTGATTTTGTCTCAGTAGGAAGTATTGCTACTTAACTTAAAACACCACAGCTGTTAACCTTGGCTACTACTAGGTCATTTTCAGTGAGTAAGGCCCCTGCCTTACTCACTGTGCCATGGGTGAAATCTTGTGTGCAACAATGGTACACATCTTCAGCCAGTATTTTATGTATTTATAATATTGAACTGTGCAAAGCTCACATGTAAACATCTCTAGTTTCCTTACATCTCATTTCTTAAGGTTCCTGAAAACTTTTGCCAAGTTTACATAGCATGTACATATTTATTACTGGCAATATTCCATTGATGTGTACATGCGTATGTATGCTCTTATTCATTTACTGTCATTGTCATTATGATTCTATCCGTAGTGCGAGGATGTCGGCCAGGAAAAAGCGTACAGATGACAGAAGCAGAGGTTCGAGGTCTATGTCTCAAGTCCCGGGAAATTTTTCTACAGCAGCCCATCCTCCTTGAACTTGAAGCTCCTTTAAAAATCTGTGGTAAGATTATCTTTTTTTATATCAGTGAATTCTAGTTAGAAAAATTGCAGTAAAACCTCTCATTAATGGATTTTGGCAATCTTGGAGAAAATCTGGTCAGACAATTGCTCTAATTAGTGGACAGAATAAACCTAGGTAGTAGGTTGGTAGACAGCAACCACCCAGGGAAGTACTACCGTCCTGCCAGATGACTGTGAAACAAAAACCTGTAACTGTTTTGCATGATGGTAGGATTGCTGGTTTCTTTTTCTGTCTCATAAACACGCTAGATAACAGGGATATCTTGCTACTCCTACTTACACTTTGGTCACACTTCACAGACACGCACATGCATATATATATATACATACATCTAGGTTTTTCTCCGTTTTCTAAATAGCTCTTGTTCTTCTTTATTTCTTCTATTGTCCATGGGGAAGTGGAAAAGAATCTTTCCTCCGTAAGCCATGCGTGTCGTATGAGGCGACTAAAATGCCGGGAGCAATGGGCTAGTAACCCCTTCTCCTGTAGACATTTACTAAAAAAGATTAATACTTGACGTGCTGTTGGAGTGTGAGCAAAGTAACATTTATGAAGGGATTCAGGGAAACCGGCAGGCCGGACTTGAGTCCTGGAGATGGGAAGTACAGTGCCTGCACTCTGAAGGAGGGGTGTTAATGTTGCAGTTTAAAAACTGTAGTGTAAAGCACCCTTCTGGCAAGACAGTGATGGAGTGAATGATGGTGAAAGTTTTTCTTTTTCGGGCCACCCTGCCTTGGTGGGAATCGGCCAGTGTGATGATAAAAAAAAAATAAACAAAAATCCATAATTACACATTTTGTCTGTAGTGATAGTTATCTTCTGAAGTATCGGGTCAGGTCTGCTAACTTCGACATTTGTCCGGTGTGGGCCAAAGTGACCGGTCCAGGACCTGTCTGTTTTTATTGTTCCTTGAGCTGTAGGCCACCAGTGTCAGTTTGGTTTTGCTCACTCACGCATACACTCATCACTGTCTCTAATTTTTTCTGCATTTAGAGCATTTTGTGTGACTATTAACATATTAAGTAAAGTGCAGTTAACTGTGGCTTGTGAAACAAGTGTTGATTCCAAAGAACACATGTGGTTCTTTGTTAACTGCCTGAAGAAAAAAAATTAAGCATCTATTATTCTCTGACATTCTGTTTCCTGTGGCAGATCTCTCATTGGTTATACAGTATTTTATATTATTAGCAATTGACATTAGAATGTGACAACTGTGAAAATTAATATTAGTGCTAGAAGACAAATGAATGGCTCAAGGCTTTTTATTGGTGTGTTAAAATTGAAGTACCTCCATGAGTTGAATAAATACATACATTGTTGAAATAGTGTTTTTGTGAGTAATATTGGGTAAATATTAGTGTAAGAAAATTAATAATTTTCCCAGACGCTGTATGTATTGATGTACACTGAGAGCCAGGTAACACAAAGGGATTAAATTAAACTGGTTAGCTAGAGGTGGAAAGGGAAGTACCTGCACTCTGAATGATGAGGGATAGGGATGTTGCAGCCAAAGGAGGGGAAGGGGGGTAATTGTAATGTCATCACACTTCTGGAAAGGCCGCAAATGAATGAATGACAGTGGCTGTTTCCTCTTTTTGGTCATCATGTCTTGGTGAGAGAGCTCTTGAGATAAAATTATATACTCTACAATTTTTAATAAGATTATGCTGAATAGAGCTCTTTCAAAAATATATGTACTGCACATGAGTGTATACAGTTTGATTGCCAAGAAACAATAATGCAACTAGTTGTTAATTAACTCCAAGTTTTGTAGTACAAGTTTGCTAATTAAAACCCATTCTTCAGGTGATATCCACGGACAGTATACAGATTTACTGCGTCTGTTTGAATATGGCAGCTTCCCTCCAGAGTCCAACTACTTGTTCCTTGGAGACTATGTAGATCGTGGGAAGCAATCTTTAGAGACCATCTGCCTTCTATTAGCATACAAGATCAAGTATCCAGAGAACTTCTTCCTGCTACGAGGCAACCACGAGTGTGCATCAATCAACAGAATTTATGGTTTCTTTGATGAGTGTGAGTTTCTAGAGCTATTGTGGTGAGCTGCTGAACACTGGTGTTGGATTACTATAATTACATATGGATGTTTTACATTTTATACACAGGAGGGCCCCCGCCTTTAGCCGGGTTTGGTTCCAGGCTACCACAGTAAACCGAAAATCCCCATAAAGCGAATCGCCCTTTTTTTTTCACTTTTAAATGTACATATATAAATGCCTGATCACGTGTTTACACTGTCATATATTAACTTAGCACTAGAACTAGGCCTAACCCGCTTCTCACCCTTAACATTGGGTGAGAAGTGAGTAGTATTTATTGTTGGAAGTCAGGAAGAATTGAAACCAGCCACTGCTAGCTTTGAATTTATCTTCAGCAACATCTTCATCTCTCTCAGCCTCATAGAATTGAAGAGACTTAGGACTTTGTACTGGATAATGGCTTGGCTTAAAGACATGTTGTGACTAGTGTGACTTTCGATCACACAAGTAAAAGTTTTTCTATGTCAGCAATAAGGTTATCATGTTTTCCTGTAACTTTAGTGTTCATTGGTGTAGCATTTTAATTTCCTGCAACACTTTCTCCTTTAGAGTTCATTTAAAGAAAGAGCCTTATGACTTAATAACTTTACAACACTTGAAGCTTCAGAAAGTTTCCAGACTAGTGGCGGCTTGTGTATAGGCACTGCGGAATTGCAACACCTCCTATTTTCACTCGATGTTATCAATAACATTCATTATAACATTTTTTTTTTCTTTAATTCTTTCTTTATACTTTTTTTTCCCCCCAACAAGTCATCCGTCTCCCACTGAGGCAGGGTGACCCAAAAAGAAAGAAAATCCCCAAAAAGAAAATACTTTCATCATCATTCAACACTTTCACCTCACTCACACATAATCACTGTTTTTTCAGAGGTGCTCAGAACAACAGTTTAGAAGCATATACGTATAAAGATACAACATATCCCTCCAAACTGCTAATATCCCAAAACCCCTCCTTTAGAGTGCAGGCATTGTACTTCCCATTTCCAGGACTCAAGTCTGGCTATATAAAAATAACCGGTTTCCCTGAATCCCTTCACTAAATATTACCCTGCTCACACTCCAACAGATCGTCAGGTCCCAAATACCATTCGTCTCCATTCACTCCTATCGAACACGCTCATGCACGCCTGCTGGAAGTCCAAGCCCCTCGCCCACAAAACCTTCCTTACCCCTTCCTTCCAACCTTTTCAAGGATGACCCCTACTCCGCCTTCCTTCTCCTAAAGATTTAAATGCTCTCTATGTCATTTTACTTTGATCCATTCTATCTAAATGACCAAACCCCCTCAACAACCCCTCTTCAGCCCTCTGACTAATACTTTTATTAACTCCATACCTCCTAATTTCCACACTCCGAATTTTCTGCATAATATTTACACCACACATTGCCCTTAGACAGGACATCTCCACTGCCTCCAACCGCCTTCTCGCTGCTGCATTCACAACCCAAACTTCACACCCATATAAGAGTGTTGGTACTACTACTATCATACATTCCCTTCTTTGCCTCCATAGATAACATTTTTTGACTCCACATATATGCACCACTCACCTTTTTTCCTTCATCAATTCTATGATTAACCTCATCCTTCATAAATCCATCCGCCGACATGTCAACTCCCAAGTATCTGAAAACATTCACTTCTTCCATACTCCTCCTCCCTATTTTATACTTGTACATTATATAATCCTTAAGCTTAATGTCAATAGCAATCCCCTAGTACTTTAAAAAATTACAAAAATCCTCGTATGGAGCTGTGCGCTTCACAGTTCCAGCAGCTTGGTGTTTGACTTATGTGCATGTGCACATGTTCGAGATAAGACGCTGCACGCTAGGTAGAGAGAGAGCACTGTCACTGACGCAGTGCAGACCCTATTGTGCAAGTGTGAGGTAGTGTTTCTTTTTGACTCAGTGACGTGTGTTGTGCTTAAAAACCATGGGTGTACCATATTCTTGAACGTGAGAATATGCAGAATTAGACGATTATCATGCTTCCAGCTATTTTATTTAATTTGTAGTTTTTTCGTTTTTTTTATTTTACACGATATTAAAACAATGGCTAAAAATTTTCTGTAGCGGCACTTCCACTAATTTTAGCTACAAGCCACCACTGTTCCAGACAGAAACTTTCTGCAGTTTCAGGTGTTTTAAAGAGAGATGCAGAGCTCACAGCAACACCCAGTTTCACTTGTAGAAATAAAGATTATTATTATTTTATTATTATTATTATAAAACACCATGGGGAGGGTGCTCCATAAATGTGTATATGGTATCAGTGTTATGGGTGGATGGTTGCTGGGCGCGTTGTGTGTTCACTTGCATTATACATACGATTGTGAAGTGTTTTCCCTACAACACAAATACCTTACATTGTGTACAAGTTCTCTTCACGCTGGTGCAATAGAATACATAACATTCGCTCTACAAATGGTGTGTTGCATTCTCGTGCAACAAACCGTTTTTAGAATGAAGGATGCTATGAGTGAAGGTATATGAAAGGAATGTTTTTCTACAGTTACCCCCCCAGTAATACTATACAGTTTCTCTGGTGGTTTTGTACTAGAGAAAACTTGTTGTAGTAATTATTGTTGTACACTCCTTTATGCCCTCCTGGCTACCACACCTCACAATTATGTCAGTTTATTTTATTATGATTGTATGTATGTATTTTGTTTTTGTGATATGTAGCTTATTATTATTATAATGCTTATTGCATCTTCAGCACTATTGAGACACTCTTAGCTACTCCCTTGCCTGGTATAGCTACACCTACTTTTTAACAATGTCAGATAGTGATTTTAATGTACCTGCATGCCAGTACAGTGTGTAAGTTTATTTAGTTACAGGTACACATAAGTATAATTATCACTAGTATCTCAGTACTATGTCAGCCATAGACATATCTTGCTCACCGAGTTTAAGCATTTCTAACTGCACTTAAATTAAGAGCCTGGCAACTACTATTTTTTTTATCACATTTATGCTTAGATGTCATTATAACACAGAGTATATATAAAATATGTAATAACTTTAATGATGAAATTAAGACACATGTGCAACATCTGGGTATCTTTATTGTAGACGTTTCGCCATCCAGTGGCTTTATCAATACAAATTCTAGGACATAACTTGAAGACAGTAGAACTATGTACAGAAGATGAGGTAATCAGTCCCTCAACCTAGGAGTAGGTGCGAAGAGCACCATAGTCGTGGAGATTCTGAAGCAGAAGAAAGGAGCCTGGCGCTTAAATAGTAACGTCAGGTGTAGCAGACGAGGGCATAGTCACTGATAGGCGGGATTCCCCAGTGGAAGTAGGTCCTTCCCAAAGAGATGGGTTAGTTGTAGTAGTAGTTGTCGTAGTCGTGAAGGTTATGTACATGTCCTCAGAATCAAGATTCCATGATGTTGCAGTGTCTGACAAGTTATGTAAGAATGGTATATAATACCAACAAGATGAAATTAAGACACATGTGCAACATCTGGGTATCTTTATTGTGGATGTTTCACCATCCAGTGGCTTTATCAATACAAATTCTAGGACATAACTTGAAGACAGTAGAACTATGTACAGAAGATGAGGTAATCAGTCCCTAACCCATCTCTTTGGGAAGGACCTACTTCCACTGGGGAATCCCGCCTACCAGTGACTATGCCCTCATCTGCTACACCTGACGTTACTATATAAGCGCCAGGCTCCTTTCTTCTGCTTCAGAATCTCCACGACTATGGTGCTCTTCGCACCTACTCCTAGGTTGAGGGACTGATTACCTCATCTTCTGTACATAGTTCTACTGTCTTCAAGTTATGTCCTAGAATTTGTATTGATAAAGCCACTGGATGGCAAAACGTCTACAATAAAGATACCCAGATGTTGCATATGTGTCTTAATTTCATCTTGTCGGTATTATATACCATTCTTACACAATAACTTTAATACACTTTAAACTTTGGAAAGTTTCCAGATAATCGAGAGAGATGCAGATCTCATGGAGGATGTAAACAAACTGAGAGTGAACAGGTGGTGCTTGGATATTGTAATAACAAATCAAGAGCTGTATAAATGAATTTTTGGGTATACTAATGTGAAATGTCCGTATTAGCAAATTGCTATAAAGTGAAGAACTGTAAAGTGGGGCCCTCCTGTACATATATAAATTATTCTAAAAAATTTCTCTGATAAAAAATTGAAGCTTCTTTTAACTATTACTGATAGGATTTTAAGTACAGAATTGAGGCAAATATTTCATCAGAGTGAACAGTACATTAATCCATGGTCATGTTTCCCTACCTTGAGACCGGCCAATGTAAAATATAAAATCTCATGTAATAATTTACAATTGTTAGGTCGGCGAAGGTATGGTACCAAACTATGGAAGACATTCACAGACTGCTTCAATTGTCTTCCCATTGCTGCTATTATTGATGAGAAGATATTCTGCTGTCATGGAGGCTTAAGTCCCGATCTACAGAGTATGGAACAGATCCGTCGAATCATGAGGCCCACAGACGTACCTGACACTGGTGCGTACTTAATTTTGTAACCTAAGTTACAGATCTGAATTTTCAGGTAAAAATCTGAATGGTATAGCTTGACCGATTTTTAGATTTCCACTGTTTATCCATTATTTCTTTAATATTTTTATTAATCTTCCTTATCCAGGCCTACTGTGTGATTTATTATGGTCAGACCCAGACAAGGATGTGCAAGGTTGGGGTGAGAATGATCGAGGAGTTTCCTTCACATTTGGAGCTGATGTTGTCAGTAAATTCTTGAATCGACATGACTTGGATTTAATATGCAGAGCACATCAAGTAAGGAGCTACATTTGGTTAGCTTATCAATAGGTTAAGAAAATATGTCATTGAAATATTTTCTGTCTCAAGTATGAGAAGAAAATTTTCTGGAGAAAAGTGTGCACAAGCCACCCTTCATTAGAGTAAAATATAACCTTTTTATTCTGTGTAAATGGAAGTAAAAGTCCTCTAACACAACAATGTCCAGCTGCATTTATGCATCCTAAATCTATTGTATTCTTAACCCTATGACTGTCAAAACCCCAAATACTGAGGTGTCTCCTGGTGTCGAAAAATTAAAAAAAAAAAACAAAAAAAATTCTTATGAAATGATAGAGCATCTTTTCCCTATGGTATTGACACCAAAAGAATGAAATTTGATGGAAAGCTGACGGAATTACGTTCTCGCGAAGTTAGCGACCTCGGCGATATTTATGAATCGGCGACTTCGCCCACTTTGGGCCCTATTTTCGGCTAATTCCATTGTTCCAGTCAACCAAACTCATAGCTATTTCTTTAGAACTCTATTTTTTCTATCGATTGAATACAAGAAACTGCCCATTTACCGATTTCAACTACCCAATAACATGGTCAGAAATTTGCAATTTGGCCAATTTCATGAAAATTGAAAAATATGACAATTTCAAAATAGGGTCCAGAATGAACACTGCAAACATTCCTGGCTCTAAAATAACATTTTCTTTGTTCATCAGTCACATCTCCTGGCCCCTCTGATATTACTCTTGCTTTCCATTTTGAATTTTTATTCAAACAAAAAATAGATTTACTGTTATGCAGACTACTGCAATATTGTGATAATTGTATAAATAATGTCAACCTATTCATGACTGCATATTAGAATAGCTAGTTGGACATTTATTGGACAATGACATCATTTGTTTACTTTTGAACATCAGCAAAATTCAAACATTTCCCCTACTTTGAGCTTCATTTCAAGGTTCTTTTCATAGTAAAACCAATCAAAATCACCTCTATTTCTATAATATGTTTTCCATTCTATCAAACAATGCCAAGAAAACGAGAATATAACCATAAATACTATATGAAAATAGACCACAAAGTCGGCATTTTAATTAAAATAAACGGTTGGAGTTTTTTTCTTCTCATTATGCACTGCGTGCTGCAGGATTTTTTTTATATGGTGCACACTGACCACACAGACCCATTCTCTCACATGTGGGCCTACCAGCTTTCTCTTGCTTGATTTGAAGCCGCTAGAATTTGTGAGTACATATATACATCAAACACAGCAACTCGTAAGACGTATATATACGACCGAAACAATCAAAGGGTTAATCCTTAAGCTGGGTTTGGGAAGATTCTTGTTAACCTTGCTTTGGACTTTTTCATTTATGTAGGATTGTAAAACACACAAACAAAAAAAAAGAAAGTATATGCACTTTACTTTTCTGTGGTGCATTGAATTTGCACTGCTTAATGTTTAATATTGCAGAGTGATAATTTTGCATAGCACTGAAATGATTGTGTGAATGATGGTGAAAGTGTTTCTTTTTTGGGTCACTCTGCTTCGGTGGGAGATGGCCAAATTGTTGGGAAAAAAGTTAATCCAGATACAGTGGTACCTTGACTTACGAGTGCCCCAACTTACGAGTTTTCCAAGTTACAAGCCATTGCTCGGTTGATTTTTTGCTTTGGGTTGCGAGCCAAAATCCGAGTTATGAGTGAGTTTCAGATACACCGCCACTAGTTGGCGGTGTATATGAAGTCAAATCCAACTCTGTGCCCAGAGGAATGTCAGGTACTTTGCCCCATCCCACATGCTCTTCCAAGACCTAACTGGAAGGATAATACTCCCACACCAATCTCAGATTGTAGTGAGGTGCCTCGTCCCGTGTTTGGTTCTCGTATAAATCCGGGGAAGAGGTAACCTCCATTTCAACTCTTGAGTTTTTCTAGAAACATTAAGGAAAGCCTCTGTGATATTTACCTGCCTCACAGAGGTTCCTTCAGTGAGTGGTGTAGTGATGGTGGTGGGCAGAGTAGTGATGGAGGTGGGTGAAGTAGTGATGGTTGTGGATGAAGTAGTGATAATGGTGGGTGGAGTAGATATGGTCGTGGGTGCAGTAGAGATGGTGGTGGGTGGAGTAGTGATAATGGTGGGTGGAGTAGTGATAGTAGTGGGTGGAGTAGTGATAATGGTGGGCAGAGAAGTGATAGTAGTGGGTGGAGTAGTGATAATGGTGGGTGGAGTAGTGAAGGTGGTGGGTGGAGTAGTGAAGAGTGTAGCAAGTAATTTGAGCGTTTAAGCGATAGAGTTTTTGACAAAAAAAATGGGGTGTTTTTTGGGGGGGCCGGAACGGATTAATGGCATTTCAGTTAATTTCATTGGGAAAAATTTATGTGATATACGAGCAAATTGAGTTACGAGCTTGGTCACAGAACGAATGAAACTTGTACATCAAGGTACCACTGTATGTAGTTTTCATTAGTATTATTTATTTTTATTACATTTACAAGCAGGTGGGGATATAGTTTTGGAGTGGTTGGTGCTTTTATTTAATAAATGTATGGAAAGGAGTAAGGTACCTAGGGATTGGCAGAGAGCATGTATAGTTCCATTGTATAAAGGCAAAGGGAACAAAAGAGAGTACAAAAATTATAGGGAAATAAGTCTGTTGCAAGTATATGGAATAGGTGGTAAGTTAGTAAATGCTGTAAAGAGTTTTTATGGGGATAGTGAGCCTCAGGTTAGGGTGTGTAGAAGAGAGGGAGACTACTTCCCGGTAAAAGTAGGTCTTAGACAGGGATGTGTAATGTCACCATGGTTGTTTAATATATTTATAGATGGGGTTGTAAAAGAAGTAAATGCTAGGGTGTTCGGGAGAGGGGTGGGATTAAATTATGGGGAATTAAATACAAAATGGGAAGTGACACAGTTACTTTTTGCTGATGATACTGTGCTTATGGGAGATTCTGAAGAAAAATTGCAAAGGTTAGTGGACGAATTTGGGAGTGTGTGTAAAGGTAGAAAGTTGAAAGTGAACATAGAAAAGAGTAAGGTGATGAGGGTATCAAATGATTTAGATGAAGAAAAATTGGATATCAAATTGAGGAGGAGTAGTATGGAAGAAGTGAATTTTTTTTTTTTTTTTTTCAACAAGTCGGCCGTCTCCCACCGAGGCAGGGTGACCCAAAAAAAAAGAAAGAAAATCCCCAAAAAGAAAATACTTTCATCATCATTCAACACTTTCACCACACTCACACATTATCACTGTTTTTGCAGAGGTGCTCAGAATACAACAGTTTAGAAGCACACACATATAAAGATACACAACATATCCCAAACCCCTTCTTTAAAGTGCAGGCATTGTACTTCCCATTTCCAGGACTCAAGTCTGACTATATGAAAATAGCCAGTTTCCCTGAATCCCTTCACTAAATATTACCCTGCTCACACTCCAACAGATCGTTAGGTCCCAAGTATCATTCGTCTCCATTCACTCCTATCTAACACGCTCATGCACGCTTGCTGGAAGTCCAAGCCCCTTGCCCACAAAACCTCCTTTACCCCCTCTCTCCAACCCTTTCGAGGATGACCCCTACCCCGCCTTCCTTCCCCTATAGATTTATATGCTTTCCATGTCATTCTACTTTGATCCATTCTCTCTAAATGACCAAACCACCTCAACAACCCCTCTTCTGCTCTCTGACTAATACTTTTATTAACTCCAAACCTTTTCCTAATTTCCACACTCCGAATTTTCTGCATAATATTACACCACACCTCAACAACCCTCAACAACCCTTCCTCAGCCCTCTGGACAACAGTTTTGGTAATCCCGCACCTCCTCCTAACTTCCAAACTACGAATTCTCTGCATTATATTCACACCACACATTGCCCTCAGACATGACATCTCCACTGCCTCCAGCCTTCTCCTCGCTGCAACATTCATCACCCACGCTTCACACCCATATAAGAGCGTTGGTAAAACTATACTCTCATACATTCCCCTCTTTGCCTCCAAGGACAAAGTTCTTTGTCTCCACAGACTCCTAAGTGCACCACTCACTCTTTTTCCCTCATCAATTCTATGATTCACCTCATCTTTCATAGACCCATCCGCTGACACGTCCACTCCCAAATATCTGAATACGTTCACCTCCTCCATACTCTCTCCCTCCAATCTGATATTCAATCTTTCATCACCTAATCTTTTTTGTTATCCTCATAACCTTACTCTTTCCTGTATTCACCTTTAATTTTCTTCTTTTGCACACCCTATACCAAATTCTCCACCAATCTCTGCAACTTCTCTTCAGAATCTCCCAAGAGCACAGTGTCATCGCAAAGAGCAGCTGTGACAACTCCCACTTTGTGTGTGATTCTTTATCTTTAACTCCACGCCTCTTGCCAAGACCCTCGCATTTACTTCTCTTACAACCCCATCTATAAATATATTAAACAACCACGGTGACATCACACATCTTGTCTAAGGCCTACTTTTACTGGAAATAATTTCCCTCTTTCCTACATACTCTAACTTGAGCCTCACTATCCTCGTAAAAACTCTTCACTGCTTTCAGTAACCTACCTCCTACACCATACACTTGCAACATCTGCCACATTGCCCCCCTATCCACCCTGTCATAAACGCCTTTTCCAAATCCATAAATGCCACAAAGACCTCTTTAGCCTTATCTAAATACTGTTCACTTATATGTTTCACTGTAAACCCCTGGTCCACACACCCCCTACCTTTCCTAAAGCCTCCTTGTTCATCTGCTATCCTATTCTCCGTCTTACTCTTAATTCTTCAATTATAACTCTACCATACACATTACCAGGTACACTCAACAGACTTATCCCCCTATAATTTTTGCACTCTCTTTTATCCCCTTTGCCTTTATACAAAGGAACTATGCATGCTCTCTGCCAATCCCTAGGTACCTTACCCTCTTCCATACATTTATTAAATAATTGCACCAACCACTCCAAAACTATATCCCCACCTGCTTTTAACATTTCTATCTTTATCCCATCAATCCCGGCTGTTGAGGTGGTTCGGACATGTAGAGAGAATGGAGCGAAACAGAATGACTTCAAGAGTGTATCAGTCTGTAGTGGAAGGAAGGCGGGGTAGGGGTCGGCCTAGGAAGGGTTGGAGGGAGGGGGTAAAGGAGGTTTTGTGTGCGAGGGGCTTGGACTTCCAGCAGGCATGCGTGAGCGTGTTTGATAGGAGTGAATGGAGACAAATGGTTTTTAATACTTGACGTGCTGTTGGAGTGTGAGCAAAGTAACATTTATGAAGGGATTCAGGGAAACCGGCAGGCCGGACTTGAGTCCTGGAGATGGGAAGTACAGTGCCTGCACTCTGAAGGAGGGGTGTTAATGTTGCAGTTTAAAAACTGTAGTGTAAAGCACCCTTCTGGCAAGACAGTGATGGAGTGAATGATGGTGAAAGTTTTTCTTTTTCGGGCCACCCTGCCTTGGTGGGAATCGGCCGGTGTGATAATAAAAAAAAAAAAAATATTTACACCACACATTGCCCTTAAACAGGACATCTCCACTGCCTCCAACCTTCTCCTCGCTGCTGCATTTACCACCCAAGCTTCACACCCCTATAAGAGTGTTGGTACTACTATACTTTCATACATTCCCTTCTTTGCCTCCATAGATAACGTTTTTTGACTCCACATATACCTCAACGCACCACTCACCTTTTTTCCCTCATCAATTCTATGATTAACCTCGTCCTTCAAAAATCCATCCGCCGACACGTCAACTCCCAAGTATCTGAAAACATTCACTTCTTCCATACTCCTCCTCCCCATTTTGATATCCAATTTTTCTTTATCTAAATCATTTGATACCCTCATCACCTTACTCTTGTCTATGTTCACTTTCAACTTTCTACCTTTACACACATTCCCAAACTCATCCACTAACCTTTGCAATTTTTCTTTAGAATCTCCCATAAGCACAGTATCATCAGCAAAAAGTAACTGTGTCAATTCCCATTTTGAAGTGAATGTTTTCAGATATTTAGGAGTTGACGTGTCAGCGGATGGATTTATGAAGGATGAAGTTAATAATAGAATTGATGAAGGAAAAAAAGGTGAGTGGTGCATTGAGGTATATGTGGAGGCAAAAAATGTTATCTATGGAGGCAAAGAAGGGAATGTATGAATGTATAGTAGTACCAACACTCTTATATGGGTGTGAAGCCTGGGTTGTAAATGCTGCAGCAAGGAGGCGGTTGGAGGCAGTTGAGATGTCCTGTCTAAGGGCAATGTGTGGTGTAAATATTATGCAGAAAATTCGGAGTGTGGAAATTAGGAGAAGGTGTGGAGTTAATAAAAGTATTAGTCAGAGGGCTGAAGAGGGGTTGTTGAGGTGGTTTGGTCATTTAGAGAGAATGGATCAAAGTAGAATGACATGGAGAGTGTATAAATCTGTAAGGGAAGGAAGGCGGGGTAGGGGTCCTCAAAAAGGTTGGAGGGAGGGGGTAAAGGAGGTTTTGTGGGCGAGGGGTTTGGACTTACAGCAAGTGTGCATGAGCATGAGCGTGTTAGATAGGAGTGAATGGAGACAAATGGTATTTGGGACCTGACGAGCTGTTGGAGTGTGAGCAGGGTAATATATAGTGAAGGGATTCAGGGAAACCAGTTATTTTATATAACCTAACTTGAGTCCTGGAAATGGGAAGTGCAATGCCTGCACTCTAAGGGAGGGGTTTGGGATATTGGCAGTTTGGAGGGATATATTGTCTATTTTTATACGTACGTATATACTTCTAGAATAACAGAATAACTTCAAGAGTGTATCAGTCTGTAGTGGAAGGAAGGCGGGGTAGGGGTCGGCCTAGGAAAGGTTGGAGGGAGGGGGTAAAGGAGGTTTTGTGTGCGAGGGGCTTGGACTTCCAGCAGGCATGTGTGAGCGTGTTTGATAGGAGTGAATGGAGACAAATGGTTTTTAATACTTGACGTGCTGTTGGAGTGTGAGCAAAGTAACATTTATGAAGGGGTTCAGGGAAACCGGCAGGCCGGACTTGAGTCCTGGAGATGGGAAGTACAGTGCCTGCACTCTGAAGGAGGGGTGTTAATGTTGCAGTTTAAAAACTGTAGTGTAAAGCACCCTTCTGGCAAGACAGTGATGGAGTGAATGATGGTGAAAGTTTTTCTTTTTCGGGCCACCCTGCCTTGGTGGGAATCAGCCAGTGTGATAATAATAATAAAGTATATACTTCTAAACTGTTGTATTCTGGGCACCTCTGCAAAGACAGTGATTATGTGTGAGTGAGGTGAAAGTGTTGAATGATGATGAAAATATTTTCTTTTTGGGGATTTTCTCTCTTTTTGGGTCACCCTGCCTCGGTGGGAGACGGCCGACTTGTTGAAAAAAAAAAAAAAGTCTGTTGTGTTATAGGTACACCTACCATCCGACTTACGACCTGCTCGACTTACGACCACTCGACTTATGACCGTGTTTTTTATGCCAAATTTCTGGGAAATAAACAACTATTTGTGTTGTACACAGTGTTTATCCTAAACCTTACAGTATAAAATACAGTACTAACAACATAAAAAGTAAAGTAAAACATGAAATACCAAAATAAAAGAATAAAGTCATTACAAAAATATTTTGTTGATATTTAGTAGTAAAGTTCGACTTACGACCATTTCGACTTGACCGGTTTCTCGGAACCCAACTCAGTCGTAAGTTGGATGGTAGGTGTAGTAGGTTGGTAGACAGCAACCGCCCAGGGAGGTACTACCGTCCTGCCAAGTGAGTGTAAAGTGAAAGCCTGTAATTGTTTTACATGATGGTAGGATTGCTGGTGTCTTCTTTCTGTCTCATAAACATGCAAGATTTCAGGTACATCTTGCTACTTCTGCTTACACTTAAGTCACACTACACGTGCATGTACAAGCATATATACACACCCCTCTGGGTTTTCTTTTATTTTCTTACTAGTTCTTGTTCTTGTTTATTTCCTCTTATCTCCATGGGAAAGTGGAACAGAATTCTTCCTCCACAAGCCATGTGTGTCGTAAGAGGCAACTAAAATGCCGGGAGCAAGGGGCTAGTAACCCCTTCTCCTGTACGTATTACTAAAGTTAAAAAGAGAAACTTTTGTTTTTCTTTTGGGCTGCCCTTCCTTGGTGGGCCAGTTTGTTGAAAGTAGTAGTAGTAGTCTGTTGAGTATACCTGGTACAGTGTATGGTAGAGTTATTATTGAAAAAAATAAGAGTAAGATGGAGAGTAGGATAGCATGTGAACAAGGAGGCTTTAGGAAAGGTAGGGGGTGTGTATACTAAGTGTTTACAGTGAAACATATAGGTGAACAGTATTTAGATAAAGGTAAAGAGGTTTGTGTGGCATTTATGGATTTGGAAAAGGCATATGACAGGGTGGATATGAGGGGGGTGCAATGTTTCAGATGTTGTAAATGTATGGAGTAGGAGGTAGGTTACTGAAAGCAGTGAAGAGTTTTTACAAGGATAGTGAGGCTCCGGTTAGAGTATGTAGGAAAGAGGGAGATTATTTCCCAGTAAAAATAGACCTGAGACAAGGATGTGTGATGTCACCGTGTTATTCAGTATATTTGTAGATGGGGTTGTAAGAGAAGTGAATGTTCGGGTGTTGGCAAGAGGTGTGGGGTTAAAAGATAAAGAATCTGACACAAAGTGGGAGTTGCTGCAGTTGCTCTTTGCTGATGACACTGTGCTTTTGGGAGAGGTTGCAGAGGTTGATGGATGAGTTTGGTAGGGCACATAAAAAGGAAATTAAAGGTGAATATAGGAAAGAGTAAGGTGATGAGGATAAAAAAAATTAGGTGATGAAAGATTGGATATCAGATTGGAGGGAGAGAGTATGGAGGAGGTGAATGTATTCACATATTTAGGGAAGGATGTGTCAGCAAATGGGTCTGTGAAGAACGAGGTGAATCATAGAGGGAAAAAAGGTGAGTGGTGCACTTAGGAATCTGTGGAAACAAAGAACTTTGTCCATGAAAGCAAAGAGGGAAATGTATGAGAGTATAGTTATACCAATGCTCTTATATGGGTGTGAAGCATGGGTGGTAAATGTTGCAGCAAGGAGAAGGCTGGAGGCATTGGAGATGTCTTGTCTGAGGGCAATGTGTGGTGTGAATGTAATGCAGAGAATTTGTAGCTTGGAAATTAGGAGGAGGTGCGGGATTACCAAAGCTATTTTCAAGAGGACTAGGGAGGGGTTGTTGAGGTGGTTTGGACATGTAGAGAGAATGGAACAAAATAGAATGACTTCAAGAGTGTATAAATCTGTAGTGGAGGGAAGGTGGGGTAGGGGTTGACCTAGGAAAGGTTGGAGGGAGGGGGTAAAGGAGGTTTTGTGTGCGAGTTGCTTGGACTTCCAGCAAGCATGCGTGAGCGTGTTTAATAGGAGTAAATGGAGACAAATTGTTTTTAGGTCTTGACATGCTGTTGGAGTGTGAGCAAGGTAACATGAAGGGATTCAGGGAAACCAGGAGGCTGGACTTGAGTCCTGGAGATGGGAAGTACAATGTCTGCACGCTGAAGGAGGGGTGTTAATTTTGCAGTTTTATAACTGTAGTGTAAGTGCCCCTCTGGCAAGACAGTGGTGGCATGAATGATGATGAAAGTTTTTCTTTTTCGGGCCACCCTCCCTTGATGGGAGACAGCCGATGTGTTAATAAAAAATAAATAAATTTACATTTCCGTCATTTTAGATATGCTTCAGGGTGTGGTATTCCACACCCTAAAGAGGTGTTACTTGAGTATGTGACTACACAAGTAACACCTCTTGGTAGCTTTCTTTATATTTATAAATTGTAGAAGGAATACACTCATAAGTACCTACCTGGCCCACATCTAAAATTTCTTTTGCACCAACTTTGCGCCCTGGTTCTGTAGGGATAAAGTATTGATTATGAATACTAAATCTGAAAGTGAATGCAAATAAAAGAACAGGACTCAAGTCCTGGAGGTGGGAAGTACAGTGCCTGCACTCTCAAGGAGGGGTTCGGGATATTTGCTGTTTAGAGGGACATTTAAACTGTTGTATCTGCACTCCTTTGGCAAGACAGTGATTGTGTAAATGATGGTGAAAGTGTTTATTTTTTGGGTCACCCTGCCTTGGTGAGAGACAGCCAGCTTGTTTAAAAAAAAAAAATTGTCTAATGACAGCTACATTGAATTCTTGTAGTTTTGATGCATGCTTTTTGTACAAACTAAATGCATTTGGCACTTCAGTATTCATGAAATGGAGAAACAATTTCATGTTTCACTTGAAATTTTTCTCAAAACATTCCACACCCAATTTGAATGTCAGATTTGTCAGTCAGATGCCATATTTTTAGTATAATCAGATGTTTATCTTTTGCCATGGTGCTACAGATGGTACTGCATGTGCTAGTTTAATTGCAGATTTAAGAATCTTTTTCTCCAAAGTATCTTTAATTGCTGGTAATCCTTTTTGGGTTATGCATTATAATTTTTGCAGTGGATGACAGGATTCAATTATGTTCATGCAATTGCTGCTGGTATTATGGAAAACAGTTGGTGTATTTTTATTTTTTTTATCACTTGTAGGTTGTTGAAGATGGGTACGAGTTCTTTGCTAAAAGGCAGTTAGTTACATTGTTTTCTGCCCCAAATTATTGTGGGGAGTTTGATAACGCTGGAGGGATGATGTCTGTAGATGAAACATTGCTCTGCTCCTTTCAGGTAATGTATTAACTGCACTTTCTTGTTATGGAAAAAAAACTGAGTGTGAATTATGCATTTCTCCTATTTCAGTATTTTTACTTGCCAATAAGATAGTTGTTTTCATTTCTCCTTGGAAATCTGCATTATATCTGACACTCAAGATACTATACTGAACAATATAAAGATTTCAGTATTTTTTCTGCCTATTCTTAACATAGAACATATTAAATATTCTTTAGTTCTGCCAAAATAAAAAAAAGTTAAGTTATAATTTTTTTAGACGTTTCATTAATATTTATAAACCATTAACATTTATTTATTTTTTTGTAATTCACTGTTGAGTAGATACTTTTGCATAGAAATTTGCCGTCCTATTAGTGCTTGCCTACACAGAATTTTAACATTGAGGTGCATAGTTATGCAGATTTATTTAATTCTCTTGAAGTTACATTTCAGTTGTGCTTGATATTTAACCAGTGTTGATTATTGCTGTTATTGAAGGAATGCTTTTCATATATATATATATATATATATATATATATATATATATATATATATATATATATATATATATATATATATAT
This sequence comes from Cherax quadricarinatus, assembly GCF_026875155.1. Classification (NCBI taxonomy): domain Eukaryota; kingdom Metazoa; phylum Arthropoda; class Malacostraca; order Decapoda; family Parastacidae; genus Cherax; species Cherax quadricarinatus. Next base: position 28,319,077 of record NC_069432.1, read on the forward strand.
ATATATATATATATATATATATATATATATATATATATATATATATATATATATATATATATATATATATATATATGAAAAGCATTCCTTCAATAACAGCAATAATCAACACTGGCCAACTCTCACTGAGGTAAGGCAACTCAAAATAAAAGAAACACATTCACTATCATTCATTCAATCAGTGTTCTGCCAGAAGCATGCTAACATCACAGTACAGATGACCCTCCTCAATCATGTTATACCTGCCATTGTTGTGGAGGAGAGGAGCGGGTGTTGTGGAGGAGGAGCGGATGTTGTGGAGGAGCAGATGTTATATATATATATATATTATTATTTTTTTTTTTTTTTTTTTTTTTTTTTTTTTTTTTTTTTTTTTTTTTTTTTTAACTTCAGCAGCCATCTCCTGCCAAGGCATTTAGATGTTAGAGAATCTTGATTATCATAAAAAAATTTCAGCAGTTTTACTTACAACATCCACTCCTCCATAACACCCATTCCTCTCTACAACACCCGCTCCTCCTCCATAACACCTGCTCCTCCACAACACCCGCTCCTCCATAACATCTGCTCCTCCACAACATCCGCTCCTCCTCCACAACACCCGCTCCTCTCCTCCACAACAATGGCAGGTATAACATGATTGAGGAGGGTCATCTGTACTGTGATGTTAGCATGCTTCTGGCAGAACACTGATTGAATGAATGATAGTGAATGTGTTTCTTTTATTTTGAGTTGCCTTACCTCAGTGAGAGTTGGCCAGTGTGTTAAAAAACCTAAAAAGTAATAACGCGATTCAAGAAAAAAGTACCAATCATGGCTGTAAAATTTGTGACATAGGGCTTAACTACACACATACATCCACACATAAATACAGTATAGAAATAAAAAAATAAAATAAACACTTTATGGGCAGGCAGTGATGGCAATAACAAAATTCCATAGAATTATTTTGCATCAGGAAGCTTGTTTTTCATGAAGTAAATAAATTTGTAAAATTATCCAAATTATATTACCCTTTTAATTTTTTCACATCAACAGATTTTAAAACCATCAGAGAAGAAGGCAAAGTACCAGTATAGCGGACTAGCCCAAAACCGTCCCAATCCTCCTAACCGGCAACAACGGCCGCAACAAAAAAAGTAAAGCATGGTTTGCAAAAAAGTATATATATATATATTAATAAACAAATAAAAGATGAGCCCAAGTGGTGTTTGTAATAGTAGCAGTGGAAGTGGTTGCAGTTGATGTTTATCACTTTCATTAAGTTGCTGCTTTTTCATTACATGAGATGCGATAGCAGTCCTCTCTGAAAGATGCTCATCTTTTAAGAGGCCCTTACCTTTATATTCGAGTGGTCACTGAAAATAGACTATAGATGCAAAATATTTTCCTCAGTAGTATTATAAGTTGCAAATAATCAGTATTGTGATGTTATCAATATTGATAATTTGTGCAAATATATAAAATGATTAACGTTGCATTTATGTAATGTAATCTTAAGTAAAACATGTCACAGTATTGAGTGTTGCAAGTCTTGATTGTATTTTTCTTTCATTCCTTCCTACCAACACATTTTTCTTATTTAGCTGTGTTCTTAGTTATTGCAGGTTACTTAAGATTCAATTTTAAATAATCACATTTTTAGAAGATACTATTGACTAACCCTATACTATACATGTATGTTTGTATGCATATAAATATATATGTATGTGTGTATGTATGTGTGTGTGTGTGAATATGAATTATGTGAATATGAATGTATGTGTATGTATGTATATGTATGTTTGTGTGTATATATATATATATATATATATATATATATATATATATATATATATATTATATATATATATATATATATATATATATATATATATATATATATATTATATATATATTTTATATATATATTATATATATATATATAATTTTTTTTTTTTTAACAAGTCGGCGTCTCCCACCGAGGCAGGTGTATATATATATATTATATATATATATATATATATATTATATATATATATATAGATATATATATATATATATATATCTATATATATATATATATATATATCTATATATATATATATATATATATTATATAATATATATACACACACACACACACACACACTTATGTATATATATAAACACGCATTATTTTTCCAAAGTATGATACAATATTTCTAAGGCTAGTCCAGATGCAGTCAGTGTGAATGACTCATTACATATGTGCAAAGTTAGGCATTCATATTCTGATGGGGCTCACAGCTATTCAGGGCAGTTCTGGCTCTTAACCCATATATTTAGGAATGGTACAAGAAACACAGCCCTAATAAAATGCTATCATCAGATGCCCTCTTAGCATGTTCTAGCTTTCCACATCTTTATTCTAGTATGGAGTGAAAATTGGAATGCAAAATATTGGAATATGTAGTAGAGAGTATTTTAGTTAGCATCATTGTATTGAGAGTGCATTGTTTCTTGTGTTTGTGTCCTAATTATGGGCCTCCAGGACCTGTACATATGTCTATGGCTTAATTTCTGAAATCTGGCATGAGATTAACTTTATAATGCAGTACTCTAGGTTTTGTGTCATTTTATTTTATTCAGTTTTTATGGTACAATGTATAATGTTTTTTATGTATTATATTCTTATACCAAAGGAATTTCATCAAATGCTGTATTAGTTTACAGCTGCCCAATGTGGTCCTGCTAAATGAAAAGTAATGATCATGTTTGTTCAGTTCACTCGCTTGTTTACTGCCAGAATCCCTGCTTTCAAATTGAATCTTACTGGATTTAAGGGAATCTCATGCAACATTATAGAATGTGGGCCCTGGAAAGAAAAGTCTTGTCTTCCCCTGTATTATTTCCTTCAAGTGTACATTAAATAATTACCAGGATTGATTATAGCCTTGTTCTAGCAGTGGTGAAAAGTCCATGCCATTGTATGCAAATTATAACCTGTAAACTTAAGGGAGGAAATTCAATTGTTGGTTCATACCTTGCACTACTTACCTATGCACAAGTTAGCTGGATGATTTCGGTTAAGAATAACTGTTGAGAGCTGTAAAGGGGGGCTGAAATAATATCCATCAGCTGTTATCATGTGCAGGAAATTGATTCTAGATTCTGTTTTTATGTTATAGTGAACCTTTTATCAGGGCTTATGTTCTATTACTTTTTTTATTCGAGGGGAGGTAGACATTTACGAGGTACCTTATTTGTAATGTAATGGCATGTGCATTTTATAGCCTTATGCTAAACTTCTCAAATGCAACCAGTGTGAAGAGAGTACTCTTTGTCTGGTAAATTTTGGTATGGTACTTAGTCCAGACTTGGGTTGATATTGTTCCCTGTGTCAAGGATGTTACTACATATTTAAAAAAAAATTATTATTTTCTTACATTTGGTGCAAAGAAAATGTTATTTTACATGCATTGATACATTTATCTTGTGTTTTAAACGGTTTGTAGTGGGTGAAGGCTGGAATACAGCAAAAATTTGAAAAATCAAAAAAAGTTAGGTTGTTGCACAAAACAATATTAAATTAGATAGCAGTTCCACCTTGTAAAAGATACAGTATATTAAAATGTGCCTCATATAGTTACCTATCAGATTGAATATGTCTTTCAATAAAGTAACAAAGTACAGTAGTCCATCGTTATTAATATATAGAAGTATGTTATAGTGCATTTAAATCAATATTGGAATTCATCATTATTAACTGGATTATGTCACTTGTCACATCTGGCATAATATCTGCAATATTCAGGAACTGAATGGTTTAGTTTGAACTGATTAGAGCACTGTCAACCTAGTTTGAGTTATTCATCCAAAGCACCAAAAGCAGTATTTTTGGTCCTATCATACAAAAAGTCACTTTTTTTTCTCTCTGTTTGGGCAGTCTTGTGAGACTTTGGGGTGATCATCCATTCCCTGGAAGATGTTCAGGTATGGATGCATATGAAGAGCTATCAGACGTTTTTCCAAATGCAGTACAAGTCATCAGGGACATAAAGAATGGTAAAGCACCAAGTGGTAAATTTTTTTTAGATATTAGTTTTAAAATGGTATTAAATTGGTAAATAGTTTTAAACTGTTATTAAATAAGTTGGTAAATAACAATATAATTTTTTTTTTTAACGCGTTGGCTGTCTCCCACCAAGGCAGGGTGACCCCAAAGAAAGAAAAACAATATATATATGCAGAAGAATAAAAAATATTAATAAATTTTGAATTAAAAAGTTGAATCATGAATAAACAAAAAAACAATTGAAATTCATGTATTCTGTCCTTTAAAATTTAGGACTATATAAACAATTTCCAGCTCAGCTTGTTCAGTCACTGAAAGATGCTAGGATGAAACATTAGTTTAACAAGAGAGCACAAGTGCTTGGAACAGTACCATCATTGCATTGCTTCTGTTTCAAATTTCTCATTATCCAACCTTCTTATTCTGGCCTTGGCTACATTGGCTTTGTAATTTTTTCTGATGGTTAGGTTATCTAACATTAATTTCCTAGATCTTATGCCTTTTCCTTTTGTTCTGTAAGTTGATATGACTTCATTTTGTTATCCTGTACTTGATTTTGAATTTTCATTTTTTCCAGTTGGAATTTGTCTGTTGAACATCAGATTATTTTCTCTTACTGAGTAGATGATTGTGTCAATGCAATATCAGATGTATTTTTCAACAGCTTTTAATGAGATAATTTCTAATTATATTTTGGCATCCATGAAAGATAACACCCAGTTGGTTTGTTTTTTGTTTGTCTATGACTAAAATTTCATTTGTTATTACTATCACTGTGATCTGTTTTAGTACATTGCATACTCTCCTTCCTACTTTACCTGTTATACCTCTTGGCCATATTTTGTAAGCTATCACTCCATGATCATTTGTTAAGTGCTTTTTGCAAAATCCCTGTCTCTGTAAAGCAAGTTTGTTCTTTGCCTCTGTGACCTTGTTATAGTAAGTTTGTTCTTTGCCTCTATGACCTTGTTATAGTGACCTAATAGTTTTAAGAGGCAGAATTTTCCTGCTCTAAATCCCTATTGATTTTGTTTAGCTCATGCTTTCCTTTAAAATAAGCAAATTGAATTCTTAGCACTTTTTTCAAAGATTTGTTATGTGTGATGTTAGTGCTACTAGTCTAATTTTTTGCACTGGTCTGCTGCCTTCTTTATTAAAGATGAGCTGTGTGGTCTTTATTGCTTCTAGTTTATTAAAGGCTGTGATCTAAATGTTCCAAATGAATTTGCAATGAGTGGTTTTGTAAATGTCAAGGAAGGAAATGCAGAAGCCTTGCAGAGTTTGCCCCCTACTTGCACATAGAAGCTGGAACACAAAATGCCAAGAATTCTTCTAATATTACAATTGAAACGTTAAATCATTATTAAAATTTTCTCAGTTTTATGTGGGTATTTTAACAAAGGATCAAATGTTGCAGATGCAGTGATAAATCTAAATTAATTTAATAGAATTTATGCACATTGGTTATTGATAGAGTAATGACTGTTGGGAAGCCCCTTGTTTGCACAGCATTTTATGCCAAGCATCATTTATCCAGATGGGATGCAAAAATCTGCAGTAACCAAACACCGTAAATTATAATACAGTATTTTAAACTAGAAAATAGCCCCAGCTAGCAGCAGGGATTTAAAGTAAACCATTATGAAAATGGTTACAGTGACCTGAAAGGGTCATACATAGTTAATACCAGCCTTAAGGCTTGGAACTTGGGCCAGGACCATCTGCCTAGTGATCATCGAGTTTATTTTAATTAAACCCCATGGGCTTCATGGAATGTGGGGCTGAGTTACAGTTGAATTTAGTAGTGGTTCTTGAGTGAGGCTCTGGAGAGAATTCCTGGGGAAGAGTAGTGATGAGTCAAACTATTGAGATCTGAGAATAGAAGTTCAGTAGTTACTGCCTTTCAGTAAGGAAAAGGCCATTTCTTGTTGCTCTTTCATGCATTGGAGATTAATTTCTTTATAATGACAAACAAAAGGGAAAATTGTATTATTCTTCCAATTAACAAAATGATGTAGTGTAAAAGAGAAAAGAGAATTTCCTTGAAAATTTATGATTTACAAATATTGATTTGGACATAAAGAAATGACTGCAGGACTATACTCATTCAATACTGTGTTACTAATTTACTACCCATTAATTAAATTTTTATTCCCTCTTCTGACACTATTTCTTCACAGCCAGGTCAGTGCAATTGGGTAGAGTCTGTTTCATGCTTACCAGATGGAAGGCTAAGCCTCTACCATTCCTTGAAGAAAATGACTCATCTGTGTTAAGTGCTTCATATAAATATATTAATTTACCATGTCTCTGTATACCTGATAACTTGTATCACCTCAGTTTTGGAAGAGCATTGGGTAATTCTTTAAATGCCTTCCCACAGTGTTGTTCATCTCTAAAAAATTCAAGGAGTATATAAAAAGTGAAAAACAACTTTCATATTTATTTTCATATTGATTAAATATCTTGGGAATTGGAATATTGGCTACTGGGAAGGGACAAAATTTTTCTACATAATCCTAAAATCCATAATACCAGATCTATATGTATTGTATATTAGTGGATATTTTCTATGCCTTGGATGTTTGTAAAAAAAAAAAAAAAGTATTGTCAGGTTAAATAATGTCTGTACATTTGAAATTTACTCAGGAGTGTGAATTGCCATACCTCATCATGGTACAGTATTTCATTCACTTGTCAGGGCAGCAGCAATGAAGTATCACCTCAGTATCAATGTGGGACCAGTGTCACTTAGAGGAAACCATTCCTTAAATCATGCTATTAGCTAGACTACAGTTCTCTTTAATCCCTTTAAAAAATTAAAATATTTGTTTTGTCAAGAACTATTATTGGTTTACAATTATAACTTGTTATACCCTTTGGTGTTAAAAAGAGCATGTGAAAGATAAAAATAATGCCTCTAATTTTAGTTACAACTGAAGAATTTGGGCATGAGGTTCATGATGACAGTGGCTTGAACCTACCCTGTGAAGTTCTAAGCCAGAAATAAGAATAACTCTAATCATATGCAATGTTTCCTGTGTACCACAAGGAAAGTTCAAACTAAGTTATTCTTGTAATTGTAGAAAATACTGAAGCTTCACAACTTGTAGCCCTTGTGGCTTAGCGCTTCTTTTTGATTATAATAATAATTCACAACTTGTACGAGTTCTTACATAGAGAGAAATAGCATATAATTGACAGGTATGTTGTTAGACTCAGGTACTGCTGTTGGTCATTGGTGTTCAGAACAATCCAGGTAGCAAAATTTGTTTGATTAAAAAAAACAGTCTTATCCTAGGTAAATTATCCAGTATTTCCTGGCTCTTTTGTATAATATTGAAAGCCACCAAATTTTACCATATTAAAAGCTTAGCAGTCAAGCAATGATGCTTTGTTCTATGCAGTAGGAATAAGATAAAATTCTTGTAGTTAAATTTGATATCACTATGTGTTGCCTTAATGTGTTAGTGTATATAGTGTGTGTATATTACCCTGTGTACAGAAACTAATTTTCTAGCAGTGCAACTTATAATGTGATGGTTGAGCTTGTAAATACACAAGTTTGCCTGTTTGTTATTGGACAGTCTTCATTACGGTCTCACTCACTTTTTTGACATTGGTTACAATTTTGGGAATCTTATTTTGTAAAAAGCTTAGTCCATAATTTATAGGCTCAGCCTTGGATTTGATGGTGTCCATCAATAAATGCAGATGAAAGTTGGGACTTATTGACTATGAATATCATACAATAAGCCATCAAGGTCTTATTTTTTCATATGCAGGACAGATTAGATATATAATACTCTTATGACTTTTTTCCTTTCTCCACTAAAAAAAAATTAATGTTCTAAACATGGAGTTACATTTTAATTTTCACACTATATGTGATTATGGCCAAATTCATTAGCAGCATACAGTGTATGCTGTAAATAATAATCAGAAAAAGCCTGGGGAGCTGGAAAAAAAAAATTGAATGTCTGGGATCTGATATGTTTTACTAAAACCATGCTTTATGCAAATTACTGTATATCAAATTACATTTTACCATAGACTCCCTTTATGTAATTGCAAACAGCACTCAAGAGGGAAAATAAAATTTTCACCCTAAAAATTGCAGACATGACAATAGAGACTTAAGCAATAAGTTCACTGGCTAGACAGTGATGGCTTGTGTTACAACCTTTAATACAGCATCATCATTCCATCATACTCCTCCCCTCCATGCTTTTTTTTTTTTTTCCTTCAGAGGTAGCTTTTTCACTTGGCTCCTCCTCATAGGAGGAAATGAAAAAACAGACTCTTCAACCTTATGCCTTTCTCTTCCTCTGATGTGTATTTATGCACATGTAATGCACGAATTAGTCATATGGCCACATCAGAAAAAAGTGCACAGTTTCCATTGATTCTAGGGTTCTGTGTTCTTGGTGTGGATCACTTCCTGTAGTGATTGTTACTTAGGTATATCTACTGCTACTTAGCTACATTTAGGCATTGCAGAAAATGAACCTGTACGAGTGGTTGTAAGATTAACTATAACCGTTGCTGTGCCACAAGCCACTATAACCTTACAAAATTAGTTATGTACTATATCACTATCCAAGGGTTTCATATAACAAAGATTTTCACTAATGTATCATCAGTTGTATTATACTATATATATATACATTGTACAACAAAATTTTGTTAATCAGGGATTCTCTGTACCATTAAAACAACTAAGAATATACATTCTGAGAAGAGACAGATTAAAACATTATATGCTACTATAATACAGTAACTAAATTTTTTTCCTTGTTAATAAAAGATGATAAATATGAAAAAAAAAAAAATGCTAGAGTGAGAATGGAATTAAAAGTTTGGAGAGTACATTATACATAAATGTGTAAATATTATAATGTACTGTATATACGAGTGAAAACACACACAATACAGCCTCTCCTCACTTAACCGAGTTCCATTCCTAGGACCACATCGGTAAAGTGAGGAACATATTATGATGGTACTGGGTTTGTGTCAACCATCTTTGATATTGTTTTAATGTCACCTTTGCACCATTTATAACATTTCTGATATATTTTTAAATGTTTATACAGTAGTGTACTGTATATTATAATAAACAGAATAGAAATAATCAGTGTTAATATACATTATTTACGTATGCATACTGGTCAGAGAGCCTGTCGTAAGTCTGAGTCGTCGGTAAACGAGTACCTTGCTAAGTGAGGAGAGGCTGTATTTAGTTGGTGCAATGTTCATGTGGGGTGAAATTTTGAAGAAAATATGAAGTGGTTTACCACGTGTTAACTTCAGTGGATGCAGAGTCCTGCCAATGGATTTGCTTTGACAGTTCAACAGTCATTGTATAATCCAGTTTTGTCCATGAGTGGCATGGCAAGTGCATGTGATTAATTTCCAGTATTATGTAGGTAGTAGGTTGGTAGACAGCAACCACCCAGGGAGGTACTACCGTCCTGCCAAGTGAGTGTAAAACGAAGCCTGTGATTGTTTTACATGATGGTAGGATTGCTGATGTCTTTTGTCTGTCTCATAAATATGCAAGATTACAGGCATGTCTTGCTACTTCTACTTACACTTAGGTCACACTACACATACATGTACACATTTATTTATACACACTCATCTGAGTTTTCTTTGATTTTATCTTAATAGTTCTTGGTCTTATTAATTTTCCTTTTATATCCATGGGGAAGTGGAATAAGAATCTTTCCTCCGTAAGCCATGCGTGTTGTAAAAGTCAACTAAAATCCCGGGGGGGAACAATGGCTAGTAACCCCTTTTCCTGTAAAGATTACTAAAAAGAATAAGAAGAAGAAAATGTCAAAGGTGGGAAGTCTGAATGTGCGTGGATGTTGTGCAGATGATAAGAAGAGATGATTGTGGATGTTATGAATGAGAAGAAGCTGGATGTCCTGGCTTTAAGTGAAACAAAGCTGAAGGGGGTGGGAGAGTTTTCAGTGGAGAGGAATAAATGGGATTAGGCCCAGGGGTTTCAAATAGAGTTAAGAGCTAAAGAAGGAGTAGCAATAATTTTGAAGGATAAGCTATGGAAAGAAAAGAGGGACTATAAATGATTAATTCAGGATTATGTGGAGTAAAATAAAGATTGGATGTGAAAAGTGGGTTTAAATAAGCGTGTATGCACCTGGAGAAGAGAGAAGTTTTAGGGGAAAGAGAGAGAGATTTTGGGAAAATGTTGAGTGAATGCGTGGGGAGTTTTTTGAATCAAGTGTGAGAGTAATGGTGGTTGGGGATTTTAATGCTAAAGGGGTAAAAATGTTTTTGGAGGGAGTAGTAGGTAAATTTGGGGTGCCAGGGGTAAATGTAAATGGGGAGCCTTTAATTGAGCTATGTGTTTGAAAGAAATTTGGTAATAAGTAATACATATTTTATGAAAAAGAGGATAAATAAATATAAAAAGGTATGATGTACACGTAATGAAGATTTATTAGATTATGTATTGGTGGATAAAAGGTTGATGGGTAGGCTCCAGGATGTACATGTTTATAGAGGGGCAACTGTATATCGGATCATTATTTAGTTGTAGCTACAGTTTGAGTAAGAGGTAGATGGGGAAAAAAGGAAGGTGGCAACAACAAGTAAAGAGGGAAGGTGAAAGTGTAAAAAACTAAGGGAGGAGGAAGTTCGGGTGAGATATAAGGACTATTGGCAGAAAGGTGGGCTAGTGCAAAGATGAGTAGTGGGGGGGTTGAAGAGGTTGGAATAGTTTTTAAAAAAGCAGTATTTTGAATGTGGGGCAGAAGTTTGTGGTTATAGGAGGGGGGGGCAGGAGGAAAGAGGAAAGGATTGGTGAATGATGAAGTAAAGGGTGTGATAAAAGAGAAAAAGGTAGCTTTATGAGAGGTTTTTACAAAGCAGAGTGTTTAAAGAAGAGCAGAGTATATGGAGAGTAAAAGAAAGGTAAAGAGAGTGGTGAGGAGAGTGCAAAAAGGAGAGCAGATGATAGAGTGGGAGAGGCACTGTCAAGAAATTTTAATGAAAATAAGAAAAAATTTTGGAGTGAGTTAAACAAGTTAAGAAAGCCTAGGGAAAATATGGATTTGTCAGTTAAAAACAGAGTAGGGGGGTTATTTGATGGGGAGATGGAGGTATTGGGTAGATGGCGAGAATATTTTGAGGAACTTTTAAATGTTAAGGAAGAAACAGAGGCAGTAATTTCATGCACTGGTCAGGGAGGTATACCATCTTTTAGGAGTGAAGAAGAGCAGAATGTTAATGTTGGGGGGAGGTACGTGAGGCATTACGTAAAATGAAAGGGGGTAAAGCAGCTGGAACTGATGGGATCATGACAGAAATGTTAAAAGCAGGGGGGGATATAGTGTTGGAGTGGTTGGTACTTTTGTTTAATAATGTATGAAAGAGGGGAAGGTACCTAGGGATTGGCAGAGAGCATGTATATCCCTTTATATAAAGGGAAAGGGGACAAAAGAGACTGTAAAAATTATAGAGGAATAAGCTTACTGAGTATACCAGGAAAAGTGTACGGTAGGGTTTATAATTGAAAGAATTAGAGGTAAGACAGAATGTAGGATTGCGGATGTATGCAAGGAGGTTTTAGAGTGGTAGGGGATGTGGTAGATCAGGTGTTTACATTGAAGCATATATGTGAACAGTATTTAGATAAAGATAGGGAAGTTTTTATTGCATTTATGGATTTAGAAAAGGCATATGATAGAGTGATAGAGGAGCAATGTGGCAGATGTTGCAAGTATATGGAATAGGTGGTAAGTTATTAAATGCTGTAAAGAGTTTTTATGAGGATAGTGAGGCTCAGGTTAGGGTGTGTAGAAGAGAGGGAGACTACTTCCCGGTAAAAGTAGGTCTTAGTACAGGGATGTGTAATGTCACCATGGTTGTTTAATATATTTATAGATGGGGTTGTAAAGGAAGTAAATTGCTAGGGTGTTTGGGAGAGGGGTGGGATTAAATTATGGGGAATCAAATTCAAAATGGGAATTGACACAGTTACTTTTTGCTGATGATACTGTGCTTATGGGAGATTCTAAAGAAAAATTGCAAAGGTTAGTGGATGAGTTTGGGGAATGTGTGTAAAGGTAGAAAGTTGAAATTGAACATAGAAAAGAGTAAGGTGATGAGGGTGTCAAATGATTTAGATAAAGAAAAATTGGATATCAAATTGGGAGGAGGAGTATGGAAGAAGTGAATGTTTTCAGATACTTGGGAGTTGACATGTCGGCGGATGATTTATGAAGGATGAGGTTAATCATAGAATTGATGAGGGAAAAAAGGTGAGTGGTGCGTTGAGGTATATGTGGAGTCAAAAAACGTTATCTATGGAGGCAAAGAAGGAATGTATGAAAGTATAGTAGTACCAACACTCTTATATGGGTGTGAAGCTTGGGTGGTAAATGCAGCAGCGAGGAGACGGTTGGAGGCAGCGGAGATGTCCTGTTTTAAGGGCAATGTGTGGTGTAAATATTATGCAGAAAATTCGGAGTGTGGAAATTAGGAGAAGGTGTGGAGTTAATAAAAGTATTAGTCAGAGGGCAGAAGAGGGGTTGTTGAGGTGGTTTGGTCATTTAGAGAGAATGGATCACAGTTAGAATGACATGGAAAGCATATAAATCTATAGGGGAAGGAAGGCGGGGTAGGGGTCGTCCTCGAAAGGGTTGGAGAGAGGGGGTAAAGGAGGTTTTGTGGGTAAGGGCTTGGACTTCCAGCAAGCGTGCGTGAGCGTGTTAGATAGGAGTGAATGGAGACGAATGGTACTTGGACCTGACGATCTGTTGGAGTGTGAGCAGGGTAATATTTAGTGAAGGGATTCAGGGAAACCGGTTATTTTCATATAGTCGACTTGAGTCCTGAAATGGGAAGTACAATGCCTGCACTTTAAAGGAGGGGTTTGGGATATTGGCAGTTTGGAGGGATATGTTGTGTATCTTTATATGTTTATGCTTCTAGACTGTTGTATTCTGAGCACCTCTGCAAAAACAGTGATAATGTGCGAGTGTGGTGAAAGTGTTGAATGATGATGAAAGTATTTTCTTTTTGGGGATTTTCTTTCTTTTTTGGGTCACCCTGCCTCGGTGGGAGACGGCCGACTTGTTGAAAAAAAAAAAAAAAAAAAAAAAAAATGAACATGTCAGTGGCATGTCAAGATGTAAGGAAATTGGTAAAAAATGTATTACAGTACAGTATTTTTTCCAGAGTTAAACATGTAAATACTACGTATAATGGTATGCCAATGCTTATCCGCCAACACAGCATTGAAAATGAGTGACCATTCCCTCGGTCTGAACCACCTCTCTCTTCATCTCGAGAAACAAAATAGCCTTCATTTATTGGCTCTATAAATGTCATTGACTTATTCCTGAATCTTATCCCATTATAAAATATTTGACACATTGCTCTGTGAAAATTAAAACTAACATTGTCACATGCAACTGCAGGGTACGACATGGTTTCCAGTCTTGCATTTTATCAAAATACGTACAGTGAACTGCTGTTTATCAAGATCCTAGTGGATCAGAAAGCAGAATGTAAATTATAAACTGATTTGGTTATGGCCTTGCCTTCAAAGATAAGTGCTAATAAGTAAAAATAGTAATTATTACCCGATTTAATTATGTTTGAGAGCAATGTGTGATGGGAATATCATGCAGAGAATTTGGAGCATAGAAATCGGGTGATCTAATATGGTAACACATGCTTGGTATACTATGGCTCAACCCCATGCCTCTTAAAACCTCCTCTGTGCCCTTCAATTCTTTATATTAACCTTCCTTGCCACACTCTTCTCTTCTTCTTTCTTTCAACACACCGGCCGTATCCCACCAAGGCAGGGTGGCCCAAAAGGAAAAACGAAAGTTTCTCCTTTTACATTTAGTAATATATACAGGAGAAGAGGTTACTAGCCCCTTGCTCCCGGCATTTTAGTTGCCTCTTACAACACGCATGGCTTACGGAGGAAGAATTCTATTCCACTTCTCCATGGAGATAAGAGGAAATAAACAAGAATAAGAACTAGAAAGAAAATAGAAGAAAACCCAGAGGGATGTGTGTATATATATATATATATGCTTGTACATGTATGTGTAGTGTGACCTAAGTGTAAGTAGAAGTAGCAAGACATACCTGAAACCTTGCATATTTATGAGACAGAAAAATAGACACCAGCAATCCTACCATCATGTAAAACAATTACAGGCTTTCGTTTTACATTCACTTGGCAGGACGGTAGTACCTCCCTGGGCGGTTGCTGTCTGCCAATCTACTACCTATAACACTCTTCTCTATGATAAAATAATTTCATAACCCCTCATCTTCTACCTGAATTTAATTTTTCTTAACACTACCCCATCTAATTTTTTTTCACTCTGCATAATTTTGAAACCAAACATTTATGTCAGACATTTAGACAATGTGCTATGCACCTATACAAAAAATGGCAGCACCATTGACAAAAAAAAAAATTATTCCCACAGACTCGGCATTATGCTACTTTCCTTCCTCTTCTTTTAGTCACATCATCCATAGACTCGTCTGCCAACACATCTGCTGAGAAAAAAATTAAATACATTCACCCTCCTCTGTATGTCATTCTTCCAACCAGTTATCCAGTCTTTCATTCCCATAGAGGACCTCTTTCTCTTATGATTGCTCTTGTCTCTGTTCACTTTTGTTTTCCTCACTCTTTTAAACTCTCCCAGCTACTGTAGTTTTTCTGAACCTCATAAAAACAGTCTTGAGAAAAGCTGCTACAGCAACTCCCACTTTATATCAGATTTGTTATCCTTTAAGACCATACTTCTCCATAACACATTAGCAATCACTTTTTTCACAGCCCCAGCTATAAAAACAAAAAATATCCATTGACATCACACACCTTTATAATTCTGACTTCTAGAAAATATTCACCTTCTATGTACCCTAATTCGAGCCTCGCATGAAACCCCTCCAGGGAGGATCTGATACCAGTGAGAGGCTCATGATCCAAGAAATTGTACCTGTTCTTCATTTCCTTAGATCAAACCTGATTGCCTCCTATTCCCCCAGGTGCTGTATGAATCCTGAAGATTTAGTGTTTTTTCGTCACTACTGCATATCATTTCTTCGTAAGAACTACAACTTGAAGAACTTACCACTTATTGAATACATTTGTAACACCAGCCATATCTCTCAACTTGTCCATTTTTTCCAAATCTATCAATGCAACAAACTGTTCCTTTTACTTATCTAAGCATTACAGTGGTACCTTGACTTACGAGTGCCCCAACTTACGAGTTTTCCGAGTTACGAGCCGTCATTCGGTTGATTTTTTGCTTTGTGTTGCGAGCCAAAATCTGAGTTATGAGTGATTCAGATATGCCGCCACGCACAGGAGAGAGGAAATATCAAAAACCTCGATAATAACCAATGTATAACAGTCTTTCAATTTTGATACCACTGGCAGTGTCATCCTGCCAGAATGTTCAATAATGTATGCCCTAAGTAAAAAACAATTCTGGAACACATACAATGGACCCCCGAGTTTCGTCGGCTTCGACTTTCATGAAATCCGACTCGGCAAGTTTTTTCAGCAAAATTTAGCCTCGCGGTTCGTGATTGGACTCGTGATTCGGCGACTGTCCGGTACCCATCCGCCCGTCACCGTGCACACAAAGCCAGTCTCCCGCACCATTCACACTCAGTGTGCCATTGTTTACCAGCAAGTGACCTTCACCCTGCGGGTTCATACAATACATTTCGTAATAATCCATTGTTTTTTGTGCTTGCAGCTGCTAAATAAGTCGCCATGGGCCCAAGGAAAGCTAGTGCAAGCCCTTTGGTGAAGAAAGTGAGGAACACAATCAAATTCAAGAAGGAAATCAAGAGAGGGATTTTGAAGGGATTGGGGCTGACGCTAAGGAGCCTATGCCAGTTGTGGAGTCTATTGTGGCATTGGGGAAGTCCCTGGGGTTGGAGGTGAGTGGCAAGGATGTGGAAGAGTTGGTGGAGGACCACAGGGAAAAGCTAACCACTGAAGAGCTGCAAGAGCTTCATCTGCAACAGCAAGAGACCACAGCTCAGGAAATTGCTGCAGAGGAGGAGGAAGAGAGATGGAGGAAGGTGCCTTCTTCAAAGATTAAGGACATCTGTGCAAAGTGGACTGAAGTGCAAACATTTATGGATGAACTTCACCCTAACAAAACTGTTGCAGGCCGTATTGGCAACATGTGCAATGACAGTGTTGTGTCCCGCTTCAGACAAATCTTAAAGAAACGCCAGAAACAGGGCTCTCCGGACATATTTTGTGCGACAGGGGTCCAGTGACTCAAGTTGTTCTCAGTGTCTTTAAAAAACAAAGAAGGGAAGTAACCCCAGATAAGGACTTGGTACCTGAAGTCCTAATGGAAGGAGATTCTCCTTCCAAACAATAATGTACACCTTCCTCCTATCCCTTCCTCCCATCTTCCATCTACCCAGAAGTCTTCAGTAAAGGTAAGTGTAATGTTATTATTATTTTATATATGTATGTACTTGATTTCTCATTGTTTTCAGTAGGTAAATCTTTATTTAATTTGAAAAAAATATTTTAATTTAATATTTTTGGGTGTCTGGAACGGATTAATTTTATTTCTTATGGGGAAAATGGTTTCGGCATTCGGCAGACTCTCTGGAACAGATTAATCACGAAACTCGGGGGTCCACTGTATATGATACATGTTCGCCAGGCCAGCTGGTTGGGTGGCCGATTTGCTTTGGCTGTCTCTGTCTAACTGTCTCTCTCTCACAGGTACACACACAGTTATACATAGTGTAAATTACTTAGGATAACCCAAAAAATCCAGACAAAGTGCTATTGTAGATATAAGGCAAAATAAGCATGACTGGCAAGTAATACACATTTTCACTTGTTTAGGAATCAGACGTGACGACTCTGCATCGTGTGTAATACCTGTTGGTTCATGAGTAGCTCTCTCTGAGACAGAGAGACAAGTAGAGAGACAGGAAGACAGAAACACAGACAGATAGAAGGATAGATAAGCATAGAGATAAACAGACACAAATAGACAGAAACAGATACAGACAGACATGTTTATTATTAACAGTGAAAAGTAAATCCAAGGCAGTGCACAATCATTAAATGTCACTCCATGAGTGACACACCACTAGCAGTGGAGTGACTAGACAGACACAGACAAACAAAGAGATACAGACATGTTCACGTGTAACAGTAAAAAATAAAGCCTAGGCAGTGCATGATCATCGAATTTCACTCCACGAGTGTCACTCCATTGGCAGTGGAATGACACTCATCTTACACTGTGCTTCAAAAAGTTTCATATATACTCCAGCATTTCTAAAACATTGCTGGGACCTGGCAAAAAATGCAAAAATCATTTCTTATTTATAAATACATTTTACTTATTTAAAAACCCTTAACAAAAAAATTGGGTGGTTTTTTGGGGGACTGGAACGGATTAATGGCATTTCAATAAATTTCAATGAGGAAAATTGATTTGATATACAAGCAAATCAAGTTACAAGGTAGGTCATGGAACGAATTAAACTCATAAGTCAAGGTACCACTGTATTTCTATATTCTTTGATGCAAACACTTTGTTCCTAAATCCACATTATTTTTGTGCCATCATACTCTTTCCCCATCATGCTCTTGATAATTCTGACATGCACTTTACCTGATTATAATTATATATAATATATATATAATTTTAATATATATTTT
>NC_069432.1:28337344-28432892 GCF_026875155.1 Cherax quadricarinatus
TTTCCCTTTTTTTTATAGTTGTATTTGCGATTTCTGGTCTCATTTGATAGAATGGAAGACATATTACAGAAATAGAGATGATTTTGTTTGGGTTTTTGCACTGGAAATGGCTTGAAACTGAGCTCAAAGTAGCGGAAATGTTAAATTTTTTGCCGATATTCAAGAGTAAACAAACAACCTCACACATCTAATACACACCAGCTGGTGGGTCAAAATTACTTTCACAAATATGGTGATGAATTTATACATTATTACAGTATTGCATAAGATATATTTTCCCAATTTTTGGTGTGAAAAAAATTCATTATGTGAATAAAAAATCAAAGTGGAATTTATTTGTAAAGCCTCAAAATGTAACTAATGAACAGAGGAAACGTTAGTTTAGTTCCAGGAATACCTACATTGTTTATTCTGGACCTTTTTTTCAAATTGGAATATTTTGAACTTTGTGTTAAATTGGCCAAATTTAAACAATTTCCGATCACTTTATTTTGTAGTTGAAACAGTTGACTTGGTGATTTCTTGTGCTCAATCGATAGAATAGAAGTAATACTAGTAAAATAGCTAAGAATTTGGTTGACTGGAATAATGTAATTGGCCTAAACTGGGAGTCAAAGTCAGCAAAATCGCAGATTCGTAAATATCGCTGACACATCAAAATTCGCGAGAGCATAATTTCGTGAATTTTCCATCAAATTTCGTACTTTTTGTTTTATTACCTTCACAAAAAGATTCTCTACCATTTCATAAGAAAAAATAACAAATTTTTTTTTTTTAAATTCTTGGACACTGGGGCACCACTTCAGATTTGGGCCTTGGACCCTGAAGGGGTTAAAGATATATTTTTTCCATTAATGTTGATGTAAAAATTTATAATTTTGCACCAAAAGGAAATTAGAAAACTTACCTAACCTTATTATAACAAGCGCAATTTATTTTAGCCTAACCCAACTAAATATATTTTAGATTTGTTTACAAAAATTTAATACTAAACAAACAAAGTGAAATATATTTTTTCTTTAGGTTCAGAATGATTTTGGCTTAATTATTGCATACACAAATTTTCACTTGTCCTATATGGCAAGATGAACGTTGCTATTTAAGCCAAGATCGCAAATTCTGCCCAAATTTGGCACGACATATATATATTATATATATATATATATATATATATATATTATAAATATTTTAATATATAAAATATATATATATATATATATATATATATATATATATATAAAATATATTTTCAACAAGTCGGTCGCTCCCACCGAGGCAGGGTGACCCAAAAAAAAAGAAAGAAAATCCCCAAAAAGAAAATACTTTCATCATCATTCAACACTTTCACCACACACACACATTATCACTGCTTTTGCAGAGGTGCTCAAAATACAACAGTTTAGAAGCAATACGTATAGAGATACACAACATATCCCAAATCCCTCCTTTAAAGTGCAGGCATTGTACTTCCCATTTCCAGGACTATATATATATATATATATATATATATATATAATATATATATATATATATATATATATATATATATATATATATATATATATAATTTAGTTATTCCTTTAAATTTTGTTCCTTTTTATACATATGAACTGTAAGTTGAGGTGGTTTGGTCACTTAGAATGGATCAAAGTAGAATGACTTGGAGAGAGTATAAATCTGTAGGGAAAGGAAGGCAGGGTAGGGGTCGTCCTCGACAAGGTTGGAGGGAGGGGGTAAAGGAGCTTTTGTGGGCGAGGGCTTGGACTTCCAGCAAGCATGTGTGAGCGTGTTAGATAGGAGTGAATGGAGACGAATGGTATTCGGGACCTGACGATCTGTTGGAGTGTGAGCAGGGTAATATTTAGTGAAGGGATTCAGGGAAACCGGTTATTTTTATATAGCCGGACTTGAGTCCTGGAAATGAGAAGTACAATGCCTGCACTTTGAAGGAGGGGTTTGGGATATTGGCAGTTTGGAGTGATATGTTGTGTATCTTTATACGTATATGCTTCTAAACTGTTGTGTTCTGAGCACCTCTGCAAAAACAGTGATTATGTGTGAGTGAGGTGAAAGTGTTGAATGATGATGAAAGTATTTTCTTTTTGGGAATTTTCTTTCTTTTTGGGTCACCCTGCCTCGGTGGGAGACGGCCGACTTGTTGAAAAAAAAAATATATATATATAATGTATATATATATATATATATATATATATATAATGTAGGTAGTAGGTTGGTAGACAGCAACCATCCAGGGAGGTACTACCGTCCTGCCAAGTGAGTGTAAAACGAAAGCCTGTGATTGTTTTACATGATGGTAGGATTGCTGATGTCTTTTGTCTGTCTCATAAATATGCAAGATTACAGGCATGTCTTGCTACTTCTACTTACACTTAGGTCCCACTACACATACATGTACACATTTATTATACACACTCATCTGAGTTTTCTTTGATTTTATCTTAATAGTTCTTGGTCTTATTACTTTTCCTTTTATATCCATGGGGAAGTGGAATAAGAATCTTTCCTCCGTAAGCCATGCGTGTTGTAAAAGTCAACTAAATGCCGGGAACAATGGGCTAGTAACCCCTTTTCCTGTAAAGATTACTAAAAAGAATAAGAAGAAAAATTGTTTTCTTTCTTTTTTGGTCACCCTGCCTCGGTGGAGACGGCCGACTTGTTGAAAAAAAAAAAAAAAAAAAAAAATATATATATATATATATATATTATATATATATATATATATATATATATAATATATATTAATATATATATATATATATATTATATATATATATATATATATATATATATATGCATATACAGTGGACCCTCGAATTTAGTAGTGCCTTTTCTGTATGCAAAACTATTTTTATTATCTATAAAATGTATGTTTTGTTAATATTTCCCATAGGAAATAATGTAAATCCAATTAAACCATTCCAGACACCCAAAAATATTAACAAACAATACATTTTATAGATAAAAATTGTTTTGCATACAGAAAAGGCACTACTAAATTCGAGAGTCCACTGTATATATATATATATATATATATATATCTATGGTGTAGGAGGTAGGTTAATGAAAACAGTGAAGTTTTTACGAGGATAGTGAGGCTCAAGTTAGAGTATGTAGGAAAGAGGGAAATTATTTCCCAGTAAAAGTAGGCCTTAGACAAGGATGTGTGATGTCACCATGGTTGTTTAATATATTTATAGATGGGGTTGTAAGAGAAGTAAATGCGAGGGTCTTGGCAAGAGGCATGGAGTTAAAAGATAAAGAATCACACATGAAGTGGGAGTTGTCACAGTTGCTCTTTGCTGATGACACTGTGCTCTTGGGAGATTCTGAAGAGAAGTTGCAGAGATTGGTGGATGAATTTGGTAGGGTATGCAAAAGAAGAAAATTAAAAGTGAATACAGGAAAGAGTAAGGTTATGAGGATAAAAAGATTAGGTGATGAAAGATTGGATATCAGATTGGAGGGAGAGAGTATGGAGGAGGTGAATGTATTCAGATATTTGGGAGTGGACATGTCAGCGGATGGGTCTATGAAAGATGAGGTGAATCATAGAATTGATGAGGGGAAAAAGGTGAGTGGTGCACTTAGGAGTCTGTGGAGACAAAGAACTTTGTCCTTGGAGGCAGAGGGGAATGTATGAGAGTATAGTTTTACCAACACACTTATATGGGTGTGAAGCATGGGTGATGAATGTTGCAGCGAGAAGGCTGGAGGCAGTGGAGATGTCATGTCTGAGGGCAATGTGTGGTGTGAATATAATGCAGAGAATTCGTAGTTTGGAAGTTAGGAGGAGGTGCAGGATTACCAAAACTGTTGTCCAGAGGGCTGAGGAAGGGTTGTTGAGGTGGTTTGGACATGTAGAAACAGAGTGACTTCAAGAGTGTATCAGTCTGTAGTGGAAGGAAGGTGGGGTAGGGGTCGGCCTAGGAAAGGTTGGAGGGACGGGGTAAGGGATGTTTTTTGTGCGAGGGGCTTGGACTTCCAGCAGGCATGCGTGAGCGTGTTTGATAGGAGTGAATGGAGACAAATGGTTTTTAATACTTGACGTGCTGTTGGAGTGTGAGCAAAGTAACATTTATGAAGGGGTTCAGGGAAACCGGCAGGCTGGACTCGAGTCCTGGAGATGGGAAGTACAGTGTCTGCACTCTGAAGGAGGGGTGTTAATGTTGCAGTTTAAAAACTGTAGTGTAAAGCACCCTTCTGGCAAGACAGTGATGGAGTGAATGATGGTGAAAGTTTTTCTTTTTCGGGCCACCCTGCCTTGGTGGGAATCGGCCAGTGTGATAATAAAAAAAAAAATATATATATATATAATACAAATGCACCAACCATTGAGAAACTTATCCCCACCTGCATTAAACTTCTCAGACTTAATTCCATCCATCCTTGCAGCTTACTTCCTCGCCCATTTCTTCCATACTTTCTGGCTTTTCTGACTTGTGCATGGAATTGCCTTTTCACTATCTACATTTAACAACTCTTACTCTTTAGGTTTTGTTTTTTCTTCATTTTTCTTTTCACTATATAACCTCTCTCAGCTCCTTGCACTATATTTCACCTTCCTTAACACTGAATGGTTTACCTTTATTATTTGTGAATATAATAAAATAAGTCGGTACACAAGATATGTAGGGTGCAATGATAACTGCTGATGGTTAAAAGGTTGATAGATAGACTGCATATTTAAAAGGATAAAAGTGAACATGGGAAACAAGGTGATTAGAGTAACGAATGAGTTGGGTAATGAAAGATTTGATATCAGATTGGAAAGAGGGAGTATGGAGAAAGTGAATGTGTTCAGATATCTGGGAGCTGATTTGTTGACAGATGGTCTATAAAAGATGAGATAAACCATAGAATTGACGAGGGGGGAAAAAGGTGCATAGTGTACCGAGACATCTGTGGAGACAAAGAATGTTATCCATGGAGGCCAAAAGGGGAATGTATGAGAGAATAGTGGTACCAACACTTTAAATGGGTGTGAAGCATGGGTTGTGAATGTTGCAGCAAGGAGGAGGCTGAAGGTAGTGGAGATGTCATGTCTGAGGGCAATGTGTGGTATGAATATTATGGATATCAGAAGGAGATGCAAGGGTACTAAAAGTATTATCCAGAGGTCTGAGGAGGGGTTGTTGAAGTGGTTTTAGCATTTAGAGAGGATGGAGCAAAATAGAAAGAGAGGTTATATAAATCTGTAGTGGAGGGAAGGTAGGGTAGGTCATCCTAGGAAAGGTTGGAGGGAGGGAATAAAGGAGATTTTGTATGCGAGAGGCTTGGACACACAACAGGTATATTTTAGTATGTTAGATAGAGCAAGTATAGAAAGTGGGCTTCTGCAGGGATCAGTATTGGAACCAGTAATGTTTTTAGTTTCTGTGAATGACATTCAAGATGGGAATGAATCAGTCATATTTCTGCTTGCAGATGCTTAGTGCTTCTTTTTGATTATAATAATAATCTGCTTGCAGATGATGTAAAACTAATGATTGTACAAACAAATGAGAATGGGGAAAAGTTTCAAATATATCTGGACAAACTGCAAGATTGGTCACATAAATGGTTGCTTGAATTCAACCCCCCAGCATATGTAAGATAATGAAAATTGAGGGACAAAAAGACTGGACACAGAATATAGGCTCTGGGGACAGGCTGCAGACCTCACTCAAAGGTAGACCTAGGGGGTGAGCATAGTGCCTGGTATTGCCAGAGGCTTACATTAGCCAAATAACATTTGCAGCCAAAGCTTTTCTGGCAAATCTTAGAGTAGCCTGGCATGGGTTAAATCCCACCCATTCTGCGATTCACTTATAATTGTGTTGTTACAATTTCTGGAGTCACGGCCTTTCAGGAATTTCAACAGAGTCAAGTCATTGTTGGCCGTTTATACAACATATGTCAGGCCCGTTTTGGAATATGGAACCAACCACACCTAAAGTATATTAAGAAGCAAAGTTCAGAAGTATACATTGAGGCTTGTTCCAGAGCTATTGGGTATGAGTTATGAGGAGTGGCTAACAGAATTGATAACACTGAAAGACAAGAATCAGGGAAGACATGATAAAAGCATACAGATTAGGGTGGACAGGGACTGGCTGTTCAGAGGTGAGAAATAGGTACTTGACACAGCTGGAAGATAAATACACACATGAACCACAGATAAGTCAGGAAGTGTTCAGTCTCAGAGTGATCGAGAAGCAGAATGATCTCAGTGTAGTAGTGGAGGCAGGCTCCATATGTAGTTTTCAGAGTAGGGACAATAGGGCCATTGAGGCTAGGAGGGAGAGAATCTGCAACCACACATACGCAAGTACACGCACACATGTGCTCGCATGAATATTAACATAAGTTAATATTGCTTTGTTCACAGATAAGGGAGGAATATATTCTGTATTTCTATACTGGAATCTTGTGGTACCTATTGTAAATTTCAAAAGGATAACTGTGCATAACTGTAAATAATCTAAAGAAAAAGTGGGTGTGGCTTGTTATTATAATAATCATGGGGGAGCGCTAAACCTGCATGCAGGAAGGAGGTATTGAGGCTCAGTTCAGGGAACCGGAGCACCGATTCAATTTACTAGATCGAGAACCTTTCACCAGCGTCAAGGAACCTCCCTTGAGAGGTGGCTTGTTATAATTATCTATCATATCTCATTAAAGTCTTAGAATGGAAAGAATAGAGAGGGAATAATCATGAAATGAAGGAAAACAGATTCAGAAAGCTTATCTTAAATTCAAAGGTTAAATACAGGTATTTTGTTAGTTATTGCCTTTCAAATATTTTTCATTATAATTCAAGTGGAATGATAATTTTAACATTAATTAATTTAAAAATCATTATTATTTTGTGCAGTTTCTCATGAGAATGGTATTGTTCTTTAAATTCAATTTTTTGAAAATAAATAAATAAATATATATATTATATATATTATATATATATTTATATATATATATCACACATACATATAATATATAATGTGTTTGTGTGTGTCGTGCCGAATAGGCAGAACTTGCGATCTTGGCTTGAATAGCAACGCTCATCTTGCCTTATAGGACAAGCGAAAATTTGTGTATGCAATAATTTTGCCAAAATCATTCTTAACCTAATGAAAAAATATATTTCACTGTTTGTTTACTATTAAATTACTGTAAACAAATCTAAAATATATTTAGTTGGGTTAGGCTAAAATGAATTGCTCTTGTTATAATAAGGCTAGGTAAGTTTTCTAAGATTCTTTTGGTGCAAAATTAAATTTTTTTACATTAACATTAATGAAAAAATCTGTCTTTAAACGTATAAGAGAAAATTTTAGAAAGGACTTAATTTTAAACGAGTTCTTGCTAATTGACCTGTTTTACATATTCAGCACGAGATATATGTATGTATGTATGTATTATATATATACAGGAAGGCCCCGCTTTACGGCGTTTCACTTTACGGCGTTCCGCTAATACGGACATTTCAAATTATGACCAAAACTCGCTATATGGCTCCCCCCACCTGACTTTCTAATACGGTCACCGTGCCCCACCCTGTTTGTTAACATTCTCCATGAGCTCAGTAAGCACTAAGTCTCTCCATTTTGTCTGGAAACTCCAAAATTTCAAATGTTTTTAAAAGTTATTTCATATTTTATATATACTCTGATAATTATACTTATGTATACCTGTACCTAAATAAACTTACATACATCGAGTCATTTAAATGTCGTATATTACGTTAATATACACAATTTCATTAATCCATCCATGATATTTTTTTCAAAATTATATAAAAAAACACAAATGCATAACATATAAATAAGATAAATACACCCCACAGTAGAATAAATAAACAAATGTGAGATGTGAGCAGACGACTTGCACAAGTGGTGATAATAACAAAAACTGAGTCTCATTAAATGTCGTATATTACGGTAATATACACATTTTCATTAATCCATCCATGATATTTTTTTCAAAATTATATAATAAACACGATGCATAACATATAAATAAGATAAATACACCCCACAGTAGAATAAATAAACATAAATGTGATCTGTGGTAGCAGACGACTTCCACAAGTGGTGATAATAACAATAGTAAACGGAGTCTCATTAAATGTCGTATATTACGGTAATATACACATTTTCATTAATCCAGCCATGATATTTTTTCAAAATTATATAATAAACACGATACATAACATAAAAAGATGATAAATACACCCCACAATAGAAAAAATAAACATAAATATAAGATGTGGAGCCTGGTTTTGTTTACTCTGTGCCTGGCCTGTCACCTCTCATGTACTCATTCTTTCTCTCTCTCATTTATTCGTTTTATCTCATTTACTTAATCCTGACCGTACATTAAGACTACAAATATTTTAAGGTAAGTAATGAGTGAACTGTATATACATTTTATCGCTCTGGGATGCTTAAATATCATAGAATAGTATGTGTGGGTGGGGTGGCCTGGTGAAATAGCCTGGCTATTACAATACATACCACACTTGATTTCTTACAATAAATACTACTTGTCTCACCCTAGATTAAGACTATAAATATTTTAAGGTAAGTAATGAGTGCACTATGTGTGTATTGTACCTTTTTATTGTTTTTTGATGCCTGGTTCTATTGCTAACTTAATATATGTTAGTGTAAACTTGTTATCTAGTGTTTGTATGCATTTATAAGTGGAAAAAAAGGGTGTTCCACTTTACGGCGATTTCCGCTTTACGGCGGTAGCCTGGAACCTAACCCGCCGTATAAGTGGGGCCTTCCTGTATATATATATATATATATATATATATATATATATATATATATATATATATATATATATAAATATATATATATATATATAATATTTATTATATATTTATATATATATATTTATATAATGTTTTTTTTTTTTTTTTTAAGGATTGTACATGTAAAGGTTTTGAATGTTTACTGCCTATGGACTTTCCAAATTTCCAATAAAATTATTACAAATATTGGGCAATATTTTGTAGCTGTTTAGCTGATTTCACAAGTCATGTTAATTAATAATTATGTTTAAGTGACATATGCCATAGAAATGTAGTACATGTATTTATTCCTGATGTAACATGCTGCTAATTACGCAGTCATCCATAATGTTTTGTATTACAGATGCCACATGCTCCCACTTTGTAGAACATTATTTTTTTAAATAACATTGTTAATTTAAAAAAAAAAATCTTGCTGAAATTTTTATTGTTAAGGAGTTAGAGGAAAAATGTGCAAATGTTTGTTCCTCTCGTTAATCTATGAATCATTAATGATTGTGTAATATTTGTTTTTAAACCCAGTTTCATAAAATATTTTTTTAAAATATTACTATCAACTAAATTATCACCATGAAAGTAAATTACCATTGGTGCCATACTGATATTAAAATCAACTTGAGCACTAAACCTGGAAGGGGCATACAGTGCTGCATTAATGCAGTAAAAGTATTGTTTCAGCAAAACCAACTTGGGAGAATGTAGCAACTATAGAAACCATTAGTTACCTATATTCCTATTTCAGATAATATTGGCCTTTGCCAATTATCAACACAGAGGCTATTTTTGACCATGTTTGGTAATGCTGCAAAGAGTGAAGGCAGACAAATAAGAGAATACTAAACTCCAGCCCTGTCTTTGCTCTTTCTCTCCCTATGGATGAGTACTTAAAGAGAGACTGACCCTGGATGAACAGTTCTCTAAATTGCTTATTGGTTAGAAATGGCAATAATGTTACAAGTTAATTTGCTTCTAGTAAAGTATTTGTGGATTTAGAATGCAATTTTTTTTTTATCAAATATGGATTCACATTGATGTGATTTCACAATATTTGAGCATAATTGTGGTATGCACTTACAGTATATGAAAATTTTATTTTGTTTCTCACATGTTCCTCCAAAATTATTATATTTATTCATATTTACTATTGCTTTTCATTATATTCTTGGCTTTTTTTATTAAATAGTAAAATGCACTTGGTTTAGTGTGATACAATAATGAAAAGCTTCACAAACATTATAAATGGTGAATAGTCATCCATCCACACCATACTGGTAACAGAAGTCAAACTGTAAGATTAATGTAAGTGTAAACCATAAAACATTGATGGGGGGGATTTATTTGAAATTTTTTTATATAATACAGCTGAAGAAATAAGCTCACTCAAGGGGGTCACATTCTTAAATAATTTCTAGAGAAACAAATTATAGGCATGAAATATTGTTTGTAAGAAATATAAATATTGCTCATGCCCCAGTAGAGCCTGAGCATTAATTTCAGTACACAGACTGGGGGTCTTTAATATGTTGTGAAGTGAGAATTCGGCCAGGTAAAAATCTTTTTGTAATAAGTGGCCAGTCAATAAAGAATTCTACACTGCCCTACTGTCTTTTAGTGTCAGCTGCATATATTGGATAATAATAATAAAAGTTTGGAGATCAAAAAACTTAATCATTGTATTAAACAAACTTCATCAGTTTTTAGAAGTAGAACCATTATCTCAAATTTATGATGACTTAACAGTCGTCAAGGACACATCAAAATGTCTGAAGTTTCCTCTAAGTGTGGATTATTTGTGAACTGTTCTAGTCTCTTATTCATAGAAACAATTTCTATTTACATGAATTGTTTTGTGTAAATACGAAGTACAGTGTACTGCTACTAGTTCCTCAGTCACCAGTACAAAAAGTTATCAATTCATCTGCAGCTGTTTTAACTCTTAAATGTGTTTGACATACTAGTACACAGGGCACCAGGCTATGTTCAACATACTTGTATGCACAATTTTTTCTAGGCCTCTAACTTGCTGTGCATTGACATTTTTGGTCTGCTGTGTTTGGAATGCCAGCCACTTCATCCCTCTTAGGAAAAGAGATATATGCCATGTGGGTAGGTGTAGGGTTTGGTGGGTAATACCACAGTAAACAATGGCTGGCCAACACACCAACCTTTGTTATGAAATGCAGCAAATACTGTGGAATACAGACATCAGTGATGGTAAGGAGTTATAACAGAGGACCTTTCCTGGTTATGAAGGGAACAACAATGGCAATAAGACCAAGGATGAAATACAGTAAATGCCAGTCCAGCACAAGATACAACAGTGCCATCCATCTCAGGACTTGCTACATGACACTTAAAACTAAGAAAGCTCTTTACAAATTTATGAATATTGATATTGTTATGGTGCATTGTGCTTTCTGGCCTATTTACAATACTAAGAATACTTCAAATATCTTTTCATTGCAGAATGTGGTATTTAGTGTTAGATATTGCATACAGTAAAAAACTGAAAAATGATTTCTACCAACTAAAACACACCACAAAAACATAAGTATTTCTTTTCTGATCCAACAATGCACCCTTTTTCATTTGCAAGAACTTTTTTTTTTCCACAACTTCGTCATACCTGGAAATAACATTGCTCTGTATGCAACACAATTTGAAGGTTAATGCTGCTTGAGCTACTGTATTGCAAACCTAGTTCAAATTGTGCATTAACTTTGTTATTGACTAATTGTACGTCTCTTCCTTCTCTCCCTGATGCTAATCACTTTTACCTGGGTAGGAGGAAAGTGCGTTACCCACCCCTTTAGTCTTCCTTTATACATCAGAGCTAGTGAGTTTAGTCTGGACAGGGTTTCCTGTGCTGGATAGCTCTGATGCGGTCAGCTTTATGACCCAACTGTGTTTTGTGCATTTTTTCGATACTGTAATTGAGAGGCCCCTGAAGCTTGAACTGTTATGGGGAACCCCTTCCTAACCCCATCCCATACAGTAGACCCAAAATTTTTACACAGTATCAACTAAGGTACCTTTTGGGGCTCTTTGGGATTAGGGACCCTGAAGTTTAAGCTTCATTAGTTTCATAGTAGATCCACCCCTGACAGATACTGACGAGTCAGGAGACAAATGTTGCCCATGGGAAGCCTGAGTTAAGTGGCTCCCACTTAACTCATCATCAATGCAGTTGGCTAGTATCACACCAGCAATTTCAAGAACAAGAGAATACTTTCCTCTACCTACCATTATTGACCCACAAGGGTCAATAATGGTAGATGGAGGTAGATGAATGTAATAATAATACCATTATTATTACATTCATGGAGGAAAGAGAAATTAAACCCTTAGGGGGCCTTACAGTTTCAGGAAATGAAAGGTAATCAGGTTCAACCCAAGGAAACAAGTAGTTAGTTTTTTAGCTGAAAAGCCCTTCACCTACATCAAGGAACCTCACTTGAAGAGCCATCCCCCCCCATGCCCATAAAGGAAGTGGAGTTAAGAGTACAGTTTTTTTTATTATTATTAACACACTGGCCGATTCCCACCAAGGCAGGGTGGCCTGAAAAAGAAAAACTTTCACCATCATTCAATCCATCACTGTCTTGCCAGAAGGGTGCTTTATACTACAGTTTTTAAACTGCAACATTAACACCCCTCCCTCAGAGTGCAGGCACTGTACTTCCCATCTCCAGGACTCAAGTCCGGCCTGCCGGTTTCCCTGAATCCCTTCATAAATGTTACTTTGCTCACACTCCAACAGCATGTCGAGTATTAAAAACCATTTGTCTCCATTCACTTCTATCAAACACGCTCACGCATGCCTGCTGGAAGTCCAAGCCCCTCGCACACAAAACCTTTACCCCCTCCCTCCAACCTTTCCTAGGCCAACCCCTACCCTGCCTTCCTTCCACTACAGACTGATACACTCTTGAAGTCATTCTGTTTCGCTCCATTCTCTCTACAAGAGTACAGTTATTTTTACCTATTTCATAGGGCGAGTGCACTATTATAATCAAATAAAGTGCTAAACCGACAAGGGTCTTCATAGGGTGAATGCTAAATCCACAGGGATCATGGAATGCCTTGGGGAATGGGAGGCAATCAGATTTTACTTAAGTAATGAATGAGGATAGCTCCAGTCCTTTGGATATCGTTATTATAATCAAAACCAAGCACTAAACCCACTAGGGTCATACAACACTGCAGGGCAGGGGGTGTTGCTGGAGCAGAGTAGTAGCAAGGGTGGAGATAATAATAAAGTTAGAAAGGGCTGTGAGAAGTGCTACAGGAAGTATTGTCTAAGTTTGTGTAATAAATCGGCTGCTGTCAAAAAGGAAGTCCGAGTCAAAGATGGGGCTGTCATCATGGAAGAAAGATAAAATTAAGGGTGTTAGTGGTGACGACTTTGGATGAAGGACATACTCCCCCTACTGGCATCAAGGCACCACCCTGCAAGACATGAGCAAGTCAACAACTACTTACAGCTGGGCATGAGCCCAGAAATTTGACCCCTCATCCTTCATACATAGCTTTACTTGTGTCACATTTCTAACGTGCACCAAGAAATTTTATTCTGCTGGGACTCTGGACACACCAATGTTCAGGATGATGAACATGTAGGCTTAGCCAATCCATCAGCTATGCATTACCTTCAAATTTCCTATAGGGAATTCCTTACTAGGACTATTTTTCAGTGCTCTCACCACCTCAACTGCTAGCAACAACGTTTGTCTGAATTAGACCACAAGAAGTTATTATTTATTAAACCATGCTTAGGATTTGGACCATATTCCTACCATTCTGTAGGGATTGGGGGACCACATTCTCATGTTTATGTATTGGACACATGCAACTCGTGGATATCATGTGGAGAAACAACCAACACCACTGTAAGGACTATCAGGCCACAGTGTGTCCAGAGTGCATGCAGGATCCACTTTCAACATCTTAACTGCCCCAACACACTTACTGAAGTTCCTGAAAGTCCCACCTTTGATGCTTGTATCAGCACCCCCTACCTCTCACTTATTCTTGACCTTTGTACATTCGCACATGTCTCCCAGCAGCGTTATGTGACCCTTATGGGTTTAGCACTTAATTTGATTATAATAATACACAAATAACCCACACATAGAAGAGAAGAGCATATGACGACATTTCGGTCCAACTTGGATCATTTACAAAGTCAGTGTAACTTTGTAAATGGTCCAAGTCGGACCAAAACGTTGTCGTAAGCTCCTCTCTTCTATGTGCGGATTATGTGTGTATTGTTCCTTTTTTGTTATTGATTATAATAATGCAGACATGTTGGATGAATGTAACCAAAAGTAACACCAATAAAACTACTTTCTCTTCCTTTGATAAATACAATACAATAGTACAGTATACTTTCCTTCCTAACAAAAACACTTATACTGCTTACAAAAATGTTAAATTTGTGTATTTTATGGATCCATTTTTGGAATTACACTTTCTAAAATGTACTAATTTGTCAGTTCGATATAAAACTCATGGTAAGTAAAATCCAAAAGAACACTTAGGAACAACTTTTACTCAAAAAGTTTTTTGAATGCCTTTTTCTGAGGGGACTATTTACCCAGTGTTAACTGCAATGCCAGTGTGCTTGTGGTGAATTTAATTCCTGTTCAGTCATAATTGTCTATTGTGACATCGTCATCAATATTACTGGGTGAGGTTTCTACTTCTTCTTCCATGAAGTCCCTGAAAAGAGAAAAAAGTTACTCACAAAAATACAATTTTGAGGCCTTATTCTAAATGCTATATTCAGGGGAAAGCCCTAAGCCCACAAGGGTCATACAGTGCCTGGAGAATTGAAGGCAATCAGGTAAATTCCAAGGAAAGGGAAGGTTGCTCTAATTCATGGATCAACAGTTCGTCATCAAGGCACTTTCTTTGAAGGGCCTTGGTCTGAAGTTTTCCTTACTGCTCAATAAACAAGACTGAGTTACCCTCTCAGAATATGGCCTCTGATATATGCCATTCAATATGATTTCAACCCTTTACTTTCACCTGCAAGTCAGATGGCTGGAACTGCAGCACTACAAATTATGAAAACATTACATAAATAGTACTGTAATACAAAAATATATTACAATACATGTACTTCCAAAAATCAGTCTCACAGCAAAAGCATCAACAAGTTACAGTAGAATATAATCCATGAGCTGTGATAGTCTGTGAAGCCAAGTCACATTCTTAATCAAATTCCACATAAATGCAACAAATTTATACTAAAATATTTACATTTTGGCAGCAACAACTTTTATTAACATACTGCAAACATTAGCAGCCACTGTGAATTACTGTATAAATGAAAAATATTTACTGTAACTGAAAACTAAGAAATAGGTTTAAAGCCTCAGTTTCTTTTTATTCTCGTTTTGGCTGGTCTAAAGACAATTGGTGTCTTTTATACCCCATTACTAGCAAACAGACAAATTCACCATGAACAATGGGCAACAATGAATTATTTATAGTTAGCTCGCACAAACAATTAATACTAGGAAGCATCTGTCCCAAATGTTGGTGCATCACCTCAACCCTATGACTACCTGTAGCCAATAGACAAAAATTTAACACCAGACAGGGAGGGAAAAGAAGTTATTTTTGTATTGGCCTAGTCTTTTGTGAAAAAAAATCACCATTTTAACAAACTCCTCACAGATGGCCTAACTGCAAAAAGTCTCTAATACTCAACAACAGGTAAGGGTATAAAACCAGCCCACGCAAAGCATACAGAGAAAATGTTAGTTCCAGGCCTGAAAAATAAGAATACTGTAGAGTATCTCAAACAATAACTGGTAGCTCTTTTAAAAAGACAACAAGACAGGGCAGAAGTGGAATAATTGAAGTATGGTACATTAGTCATAATTTAAATCATATGTCACTGTTTCCGTCACCTTACAAACTATAAGAAGCCCACTGAAAATTAAAATCTAAAAATTTAAGAAACAGTAGTCTAATGGAGAGCCCCTCATATGAGGTGCTCGGATGTAGGAAGTGGCACTATCCTACCCTTCCTTGGACCAAACCAGATTGCCTTCCATTTCCCATGAACTGTACGACCCCTATGGATTTAGCACTTGCCCCTGGTTGTAATAATTTAGAAGAGAGCAAGAGACAACCAAGTGACATACTGTAATGCGGGTTACAATTTGAAGAATCCTCAGGGTTTCAAGAAGAAACTAATTCAGGACCTACACTCAACACTATGATCATTTCCCTTACCAGAGAAATTGTTATAGTAGGCATTCAGGGATTCCATATAAGTGCTTGGTATACAATATCAACTGACAGTTCAAAAATGTATGCAGTATTACTGCTGTAAACAGTAATACTGTAGTTGTATTAGGGCCAGAAACCTGTATGGTGTATGATGGTGCCCAAAAACAAACATATTAATTTCAAATAAAATTTGTAAGGCCAAATTCATGAAATTAATTATGAACAAACCCTCCCCTTTCCCCGTGAAAACTGAAGAAAATGACAGAAGTTGTATAATAATTATGTTATTTTTAAAGTAAATGGCATTTACACATTGGACTACTATGTCCACATCCCAAATTGATCTTAATTATCTTAAGGTGTTTACAAGATATTAAAATATCAAATTGGTATACAATTTAAACCAGTTAATCTGAACTCCTTGAGTCCTCAGGCAGTGTGCTATAACTTAAATTTCCAGCTTAAACATTTAGCTATTTTTTCACCAAATGTATATTTAATAAATTAAAATTTTTTAAAGCTAAATTATATTTATTTTTCACTACATACATTGATATTTTGTATATTTTTTGTTACTCGTGTGTCTGGCTCATTGTTTTGCAGCCAATTATTCAAGAATGGTAGACATTAAAAAATTGGGCGAGGCAGCAACTTTGCATACACCACCGCCACCCTCCCAATGAGGGCACAGTGTGGGCTATACCCAAGTGTATAATGTGCTGTATATCACCTTAGATGTCATGGGAGTGGGTAATTATAGCCTACATATGATAAAGTTCACTGGTGAATCCTGTAACAAGACTATAGAAGAAATGCTCAGTTAATTACTCCCCCTCATGTACCTGCCTTGCTTATTTTTAAAGCTACCCAAAGTATTCGCTTAATGATGCTACTCGGAAGCTTTTACACACCCCATACCCATCCTGTAGGCGTTCGATCAGCCACCAACAAACAGAACTATTGTAGAACTATAACTAGTCCACATTTTAGAAGTCACAAAATGTAATGTGCTGCAGTGAAACCTAGTTTAAGTTATCAACAGACACAGTAGCTCCTCTTCCAACTGTTGAGGTACAAGATATTCTTCCCATCTAGCCTAGCTGGACGGAAGAGTAGTGTATCTATCTTTAAATAGTGGATGGAGGATTGAGTTTCCACCATTCCTTGCACAGAATAACTAACACGAGTAACATTTTACAGAAATACAGTGAAACCTCAGTATACGACCAGCTCCCTACTCGAACAAAGCTCAGCACTGGACCAAACAAATACGACCTGCCAGAACTTTGCTGTAAACTATTTCGTGTTTCTTTGCATTTTTTGGCGTTTTTTGTATTATTTGTATAAATAAGTCACCATGGGGCCTACGAAGATTAGTGATAACAGCCAGCCAAACAGAAAATTGGTTGGGAAGAACTTGTTCGATACTCAAACGGATCGGCACTCGAACAGCATTCTAGAATGAATTAAGGTCGCGTACAGAGGTTCCACTGTATACTGCATAATGCTTAGATAAAGATAATTTAAATAAAATATGCTAGAAAAGTACATATGTGGAAATTACCAATTTATTATTAAATTTATCCTTAAAGTATGGGAGAATGTCATTTTTAATAATGTATCCATTACAATTATCAGCATGTGTCATTTGCAGTTGGCTGACAATGGACACAGTTTTTTTTTTTTGATAAAAGTAATTTATTTTACTTATTTTGTGGGATAGAAGAATTTGTCAACAATGATAATTCATTACAAAATTCAGCCTTAAAGCATGTGGGATTTGTATTTGTTCCAAGACTCAAGAAATCGTAAGGACATGATCGCAAATAAACCACGGTACAGGTAGGGATTGAACTCGCGGCTAGCAAGTCGTAAAACTGGCCCAGTAGCTAATATGATGGTCTGGAGTTTAGCGACTTATTAGCCGCAAGTTCAATTTCTGCCTGTACCATGGTTTATTTGTTACAATGGTAAATATAGATCTACACTGCTAAATAACAATTATTTTTACTAAAATACAACACAAGTTTGACCTGATCCGAAATGAAACTGTGAAACACGATAGATACATTACGAAAGAATAGAATGCCGCAATACCATGTATGGAACATTACACCAAAAGACCACAATTATAAGATGAATTTTATGACAATGTTTTGGTCCATCTTGACTTGATAATGGTTCAAGCAAGACCAAAACACTGTCATAGGGCTCTTTTCCCAAGTGCAGATTTGGTGCATTAGAGATATATTATCACCCATGGGGGATGCACTAAGCCTGTAAGGGTCACACAGTGCCTTAGGGAAATGGAAGGCAATCAGGTTCAATCCAAGAAAAGAGTGAGGTTAATTTCCTTAGATCAAGAGCCCTTTACCAACATCAAGGAACCTTCTTTGAGGGGACACTAGCTAAAAGTAGAGGTATGCCCCTTCCAGAGATACCTAGTGTAAATGGAAGAACAAGAGGTAACTAAGGTTGGGACATAGGAAGAACAAGAGAAAACTAAGGTGAGGACATAGAAAAAACTACATTAGAAAAGTAAATCAATATCTGGAGAAATTGTATGTCTAATCCAGAAAAATTATTTTACAAAATCCAAAGCTATATGCCTTAAATAAAATAAATCTCTATACAAGTTACTTAACTGTGGTATCAAAATATGCACATCTAAAATAATAATTGGAACTTTTTAATAACAGAATGTTTATAGTAATTAAACATGAAAAGTCATTTTTGTAAATTGATGTCTCATCTGAGCATCTCATATTGTATCTTGCTACTACTAAACATGATTTTGAAGAGAGATTTGTAAAGGTAAAGTCACTGGATAATTTAAGAAAGAAATGTTCCAGATACTGTACCAAACAGTTCATGTGTAAACTACCAATATATTTCTTCTAATCTCTGATGAGAAAGTTAACAGCTTTAGCATTTGGGGTATAAGCAACATCTATCATAAATAGACCAGCCACAAAAAGGAAAAGGATTCTGAAGGGAAAAAGCAAAATGCACAAAAATCCAAAGGCATTAAAATCCAGAAAAACTAATTGTCAGCCAACCGTTTACGGATGTTCTTTGATGAGGCAGTCAAAGATGTTTTTGTATCAGCCAATCACCAGTTGGTTGAGACTTTGTCTTGGCATAGCTGTGAGTGCAAAATTAATCTAAATTAAACAAATTCACTTCATAATGAATCTAATGTATAAAAAAATTAAGAATCCAGCATCAGGTAACTTCTCTAGCAGTTTGTGCCATTATAAAGGGAAATAGAAAAGTAAATCTAGGGAAAGATAAGCAAAAATCAAATCGCATGTAAGAGTGAAAGAACAAGCATGAGTATGTGCTGTGAGGTGTCCTCACTAGGGTGCATTAAGAGTCTGATGACCAAGATGAAGTGGAAATAAAAATGTATGATGATATGCTTTTAGGGACAATTTTGACTGTCACTGGAAATTCCAAATGAATGAGTCTAAATTAATTTGAATGAAGGTTATTATAGAGTTTCTGTGTTTCGATAATGGAGGGATTACTACAGAATGAATTGGGGAAAGCATTTATTTGCACTGGTGGAAGCAGAGTAAAAATAAAATGTAAACAGATGATTGAATAGAAATGTTATGAAAAGGGTATTGCATAGTTACTGTGTGGCCCAACTTGCTGTACAGTGCAAAACTGCATTACTAATAAGAAAATTGCAAAGTGAATCTGGATTTGAATGCAACTTAACTAAACAAAATCACAGCTAATTTCCATTTCTACTCCTAAATCCTATAGCATCCCATTTACTCACCCCTCCATAATATTGTCTGAAAAAAGCTGATTGGGCAAGGTAAGTGACACTGTTGTAGTTGTGAAGTCATTCATGGGTTGTCTGGCAGCAAGGCGCCGTTCTACTTCCTCTCTGCTCAGTTGCCCATCATTTGTGTGTGTGCCACTGGCACCACTTCCAGTAACATGGCGACGTGCAGACAACTGCGAATAAATAAGACTGCTGTAAAATAAATGTTGGTGGTAATAAAATGTTAAACACAAAGATCTCAAGGTCAGATATATGAAATAAAGTATGAATCATTGCAGTGGCACTGTACTAGGAGTACATGTACATTATTTGGAAAAATGGAAGCTTATTTTTATTAAAAAAATAAAAACGTGCACTCAATCTACATTCAGTTGATACTACAAGTACAGTTCCAAGCGACTGAAAATGTGGTAATTTTTGTACTGCAAAGCATGACACCTAGATCAATCAAGATCAATCCATGTATCATACCTGAATTTATATGTCTAATTCATTCTCAAACCATACAACTGGTAGAGGGAGACAAGAAAAGATAAGAGGCAAGATTAAATGTCCAGTCCAAGGAATGGCAAGATAAATTATGATAATATTTTTGGAGGACAATCAAATCAGTAAATGAATTGTTAAATTCTGGGCACGTGTCAAAGAAGCAGAGACAAAGCTATAGAGGTTGCATAGATAATTATCAACAGAGACATGTATATTCACTGAAAATTTTTTAATAATTTAGTTGATGACAATATACAACTTCCTTATGTAAATCCCTGCAACTACTACACACTCAGATAGCCTCTACATACAGTGCTCGTCACAGCATTATGCCAGGCGAGTGCCCCTGCATAATGCCGTGATGAAAATCAAAGGCCTACCACACGGGAATCTTTTTTCGTCAGTGCATTATGCCAGGTAGCAGCCATTAGCATGACGTCATGGCCTGCTGCCACACTCCACAGTGACTCCTCAGTGCTCACGTGGCTGCCGTGGTGAGAGAAAGCGTTGCACATCTTTTGTCCGGTGTTCCCTTTGGTTTTGGGGCTATACATGTTTGATTATGGGTAAAATGAAGTCTAACACCTGAAACTATAGCTCAAATCATAGGGCTTCACAAAGCGGGGCACCAGATGTAAGAAATAGTGGAGAATGTTGGTGTGTGTGAGAGTTCAGTGAGGAACTGAGTAGTGTTTCAAGGCTGTTGGCAGTGTTGAGATACCGTCTGCCAAACCTCGGCTTGACCCCTCAAAGAAGACATCTGTTTATACCTTAATTGTGTTAAAGAAGCAGTTAGAGAGTACGTGTACATTTAAGATTACTGCTAGAGAAGCAAAAGAAAGGAACCCACATCTTTTCTCAGAGGTGTCTGTAAGAACTGTTAGCAGACATGTGTCAGAAATGGGCTACAGTAGTCACCGCCAATTAAGAAACCAATCCTCTCCAAGCCACAGAAGAAACATAGGCTGGATTATGCAAAGAAATATCTTCACAAGAATCCTCAACAGTGGTCTGAAGTACTTTGGAGTGTTAAAGCAACCTTCACTGTCACCTGTAACCATGGTAAACATGTGTACCGGCCCAGAGATAGTGACCCGCTAGACCCGCGCTACACCTGTGGGACCCCCAAGCACCCAGACTCGCTCATGGTTTAGGGATGTTTCAGTGCTCAGAGTGTTGGTAAACTCATTGTGCTTGCCAAAAGTCAGTATATGAACCAGTATAATTACCTGGAGTTATTGTGTGACAATTTACTTGCGGCGTTTGACAAGTGAGGGGATATGGTTTTTATGCAGGACAGTGCACAGTGTCATACCACCAAATCTGTAGGTTCAGTGGCTTAAGGACTGTGAAGCGAGGTTCTTTAATGACTGGCCAAGCAATTCCCCAGACCTAAGCCCTATTGAGAACCTCTGGTCAATAGTGAAACAAAGTTTACTGGGAATAGGAGAAGAAATTTTTTCCTGGATAGAGGCATGGTTGATAAATAGGCAGCAGTGTGTTTGCATAAATGGGGAAAATTCAGAGTGGGGAAGCATCACGAGCGGTGTTCCACAGCAGTCAGTGTGGGGCCCCTTGTTCACAATCTACATAAACGACATTGATGAGGGAATAAATAGCGACATAAGCAAGTTTGCCGATGACATCAAAATAGGCCCTCGAATTCATTCTGACGAGGACATTAGAGCACTCCAGGAAGATTTGAATAGAATGATGCAGTGGTCGGAGAAGTGGCAGATGCAGTTTAATACAGACAAATACAAAGTTCTAAACAATGGACAGGAAAATAACCATGCCACATATAAACTAAATAATGTAGATCTTAATATTACTGAGTGCAAAAAGGATTTGGGAGTTCCGGTTAGCAGTAATCTGAAACCAAGACAACAGTGAATAAGTATTTGCAATAAAGTGAACAAAATCCTTGGCTTTATATCAAGAAGCATAAATAATAGGAATCCTCAGGTTGTTCAACTCTATATATCCTTGGTTAGGCCTCATCTAGATTATGCTGCACAGTTTTGGTCACCATATTACAGAATGGATATAAATGCTCTTCCCTATGAGGATAAACTGAGGGCCCTGAATCTGCATTCTCTAGAAAGGCGTAGAATTAGGGGAGATATGATTGAGGTGTATAAATGAAAAACAGGAATAAGATAAGATAAGATAAGATAAGATTTCGTTCGGATTTTTAACCCCGGAGGGTTAGCCACCCAGGATAACCCAAGAAAGTCAGTGCGTCATCGAGGACTGTCTAACTTATTTCCATTGGGGTCCTTAATCTTGTCCCCCAGGATGCGACCCACACCAGTCGACTAACACCCAGGTACCTATTTGCTGCTAGGTGAACAGGACAACAGGTGTAAGGAAACGTGTCGGAATGTTTCCACCCGCCGGGAATATAAATAGCATGCTAAAAATATCTAACATAGACAGGGCTCGCAGCAATGGCTTTAAGTTGGAAAAATTCAGATTTAGGAAGGATATAGGAAAGCACTGGTTTGGTAATAGAGTTGTGGATGAGTGGCACAAACTCCCGAGAACAGTTATAGAAGCTAAGACGTGTAATTTTTAAAAATGTTAGATAAATATATGAGTGGGTGTGGGTGGGTGTGAGTTGGACCTGACTAGCTTGTGCTACTAGATCAGATGCCGTGCTCCTTCCTTAAGTGAATGTGACCTGACCTGACTAGGTTGGGGCATTAGCTTAAGCCAGTAGGAGACTTGGACCTGCCTTGCATGGACCAGTAGGTCTGCTGCAGTGTTCCTTCTTTCTTATGTTCTTAATAATATACCTCTCCAAAACCTCAAGAATTTGTGTTAGAGTCTTCCTACACGGCTGAGGACAAGATTAAGCATAAAGGACACAGCAACAAGTATTAAACCTCAGCAAGTGTTCAAATACAGTGGAACCTTGGTTTTTGTATGCCCCAGTTTTCATAGGACTCGGTTTTTAACGACTTTTTTCATTGAAATTTTGTCCCAGTTTTCATACATCTGCTTGATTTTCATAGAGCTGAAAATGGTCCGTACCAAACACGTCCATGTGACTCAGCCACTCAAGCGCCCACACAAAGCATCTCATGCATTGGTGACTCAGTTTGCCTTCATTTCTCGTTGAGTGAGCATCACCCCGCACATTCACCCGAAACATTTTGTAATAATCCAATGCTCTTTGTGCTTTTTTATTGAGCAAGACTGCTAAATAAATGGGGCCAAAGAAAGTTCCAAGTGCCAGCCCTTTGATAAAGAAGGTGAGATACACGATAGAATTCAAGAAAGAACTCGTAGCAAAGTACGAAAGTGGCAAAAGCGTGGCTGATCTTGCCAGGATGTATGGGATGTGAAAGGGGTAAATGTGCTAACGAAACAGAGATCGCAAACAATCAAAGATACTGAGAAAGTTGTTGTTGGTGTGGATCAACGAAAAACAATTAGCAGGAGATAATGTTTTGGAGGCAATAATTTTTGCAAAAAAGGCAAGGCAGTTGCATGTGGATCTCGCAAGGAAAATGCCTGGGACGAGTGCTGCTAATAGTGAATTTAAGGCCAGCAAAGGCTGGTTCAACAAATTCAAGAAGCTAACTGGCATACACAGTGTGGTGAAGCATGGCGAGGCTGCAACCTCGGACAAACATAGGGCCAAAGTATTCGTTGGTGAATTCAAGGAGTGCATAGAGGCTGAAGGATTCCTCCCCAAACAGGTCTTCAATTGTGATGAAACAGGCCTCT
This sequence comes from Cherax quadricarinatus, assembly GCF_026875155.1. Taxonomy (NCBI): domain Eukaryota; kingdom Metazoa; phylum Arthropoda; class Malacostraca; order Decapoda; family Parastacidae; genus Cherax; species Cherax quadricarinatus. The sequence goes on from NC_069432.1 coordinate 28,361,431, forward strand.
TTTGGAAGAAAATGCCAAGAGGACCTACATCACGCAGGAGGAAAAGGCACTGCCAGGACACAAGACTAAAGGATAGGCTAATTCTTTTCTTCTATGGTAATGCTAGTGGGGATTTCAAAGTGAAGCCTTTACTGGTGTATCACTCTGAAAATCCCCAGGTGTTCAAGAAAAAATGTCAACTAGAGTAAATTGTGTGTGATGTGGAAGGCTAACAATAAGGCATGGGTCAAGAGGCAAATTTTCATTGAGTGGGTCAATGAAGTGTTTGGCCTGAGTGTAAAGAAATACCTCCTGGAGAATCAGTTGCCACTCAAGTGCCTCCTGGTGATGGACAATGCTCCTACTCATCCTCCAGACTTGGAAGACCAATTGTTGGAGTTGTTTAGTTTCATCACAGTGAAGTTCTTGCCCCCTAATACCACTTCTCTCATCCAGCCCATGGACCAGCAGGTCATTTCAAACTTCAAAAAACTCTACACCTAAGCACTGTTTCAAAGGTGCTTTGAAGCGACCTCAGACACTGAATTGACCCTAAGAGAGTTCTGGAGGAATCACTTCAATATCCTCAACTGCATAAGCCTTATAGATAAGGCTTAGCAGGGAGTGACTTCCAGGATGATGAGCTGTGCTTGGAAAAAAAACTGTGGCCAGAATGTGTCCTTGAGAAGGATTTTGAAGGGTCTGAGGCTGACCCTGATGACCCTATGCTTAGTGTGGAAGCTACTGAGTCTTTGGGGAAGTCCATGGGGTTGGATGCGAGTGGCCGGGATGTGGAAGAGTTGATAAATTAGACATGTGCAACACCTTGGTATCTTTAATGAGGAAACATTTTGCCACACAGTGGCTTCATTAGTCCATACAAAGGAGAATGGTGAAGAACAGGAGGAGTTTGAGGCAATCAGTCCTCCAGCCTTGAGTCGATGTACTCGGCCCATCAATCTTGAAAAGAATACCACCTACAGTTGACAGTTGTTTGTCAAATGTGACAAACAACTGTGATACCACCTACAGTTGTAGGTGGTATCACATTTGATGAATGTGGAAGTACGTAGATCATGCCCAAGGGTAAGGCAAGTGATGAATTCCCTTGCCTTAACATACAAAATATCCACACTACTATGCACAATATGTAGACAGGACACTCAGTACAAACATTAACCCAGAGCTCAAGCTCTACTTGGAGAGATGCAGCAGACACACAGACAATAAGAGAAACATCTCCTCCTTGATATACTGTACCATGTATTTGACTCACTCTATGGGAAAGCAGAACAGAATTCTCCCTCCTTGAGCCATGCGTGTTGTAAGACACAACTTAAATGCCGGGAGCAAGGGGCTAGTAACCCCTTCTACTGTATACATTACTAAATTTAAAAAGAAAAGCATTCATTTTTCTTTTTAGGTCACCCTGCCTCAGTGGGATATGACAGACTTGACTCAAAACCTGTTTAAGCTCTATGCCAATGAAAAAACAAAAATACATACAGTGCTCTCTACCTGATGTAAAAAGTTCCACATCTGTCATCTACTTCAACAATATTGTTAAAAATATTTCCTAAATATGATTAGAATGTTTTACATGATGGTAGGATTGCTGGTGTCTTTTTTTTTCCGTCTCATACACATGCAAGATTTCAGGTACGTCTTGCTACTTCTACTTACACTTAGGTCACACTACACATACATGTACAAGCATATATATACATACCTCTCTGGGTTTTCTTCTATTTTCTTTCTAGTTCTAGTTCTTGTCTATTTCCTCTTACCTCCATGGGGAAGTGGAACAGAATTCTTCCTCCGCAAGCCATGGGTGTTGTAAGAGGCGACTAAAATGCCAGGAGCAAGGGGCTAGTAACCCCTTCTCCTGTATATATTACTAAATGTAAAAGGAGAAACTTTCCTTTTTCCTTTTGGGCCACCCTGCCTCGGTGGGATATGGCCGGTGTGTTGAAAGAAAGAAAGAAAGAAATTATTAGAATGTTATATTAAGTAAATTTATTGTAGATGTTCATACGTTATTGTCACCACTATTGTTCTACCACTCAATTATAACCAAAATTGTCAATCCACTCAAAATTACTCGTAATATTGTGTGTTATAGTTACTTAGCATTCTAGCACTAATCCTTACCCATGTAATGTAAATTACTGTTAAGACCTAGTAATAAGCAACAGATCAATGTCATCAATTAGTATTATTTAGTTCTAGGCCTAGTGTAAGTCTGCCTGAAATGCTGTGCATACTGCAGCCTTTTCAATTCTTTATAGTACTTTATTTCTATACTGTATAATGCTTTTAAAAATATAAAGTCTGATCTTGAATATTTTGGCACTGGTATAGCAAATCAAATGACCCATATAACTGTAACATCTCCAATGTACTAGGGTGGCCTATGACTATGCACATATAAAAACACAAACAGACACACACAAAAAAAAAAACACACACAAAGACTGCCCCAGTTTCATCTTAAAATAAGTATTTACTAAACAAAAATTAAACACATCAGAACACGTTTAGAGGCAGCTACCTCTTGCCACTTCTTTGGTGTGTGAGGTTATGTTGTTTATTTCTACAAGACTGGATGGCACATGACTGTGTGAGGTGTAAAATATAAGTGAGCTTTAGGCTCTACTTCATCTGTGCTATACACAAATTAGATTTAAGCAGACTGCAGATTACACATTCATTATGTGACAGGCCAGCAACACAATGCAGTATCTTGTACAGTATAGGATTTTAAGTTTTCTTGTTTGACAAATCCATTTAAAATCTGTATACTGTTTAAAATCACATTAATGTGAATACAATTTCTGAAGCTAGTTTTGGGTCACCAACGTAGGATAATGTACAATACTCACTGAAGCTATTTTATACAAGGAATTAACTGCTGCCAAGAAATTGCCACCTATTTCTGGGGCTTTTATTGCAGACAAATTTTGCATTGGATGTCATCCATTTTCTTTGAATGGTATGATGAGTTGATGGTGTCTTGTGGCCACAGAGCACTAATTGGTTGGTCAATTTTACCAGGGAAAATTTGTTTACCAAGGTTTATTTGTCGTGTGATCAGAAACTCCTACTCAAAACAGTACCAATACTGGCAACAAGTAGTACTGAAGATCATAAACAAGTGACTCGTGTAGCTCATTTAAAATCTCAAGAATATACAGCTTAAAGTTCCAGCTATCAGCTAAGTCCATTTTTCATTATCTGCACTTGGCTTTCCACGAGAAATGTATGGACTAAGGCCAACAGGGGTTAGAAAATATTTGTTTTCTATTTATTCATTCAGAAGACAAACTTACAAAAGTGAACGGATGAAATAACGAACAAGGTGTTCAAATTTTTTGCTGATCTGGCATAGCACTGCTTGCAGGAACATGTCACGTTATCTGTTTCAGCAATAATCTTTACATCAGCTGGTAAAGGTAACAAGTCTTGTTCAACAATTGTGTTTATGACACCACTACTTTTCACTGGATCTATCTTGCACCTTTTCATACCTCCCACTCAAGTAAGTGTAGATTATAAAATATCTCTAACCTACATTCTAGAGTATACCATAAGTATTTCAATCCACCCCCAGTAGTTCAGAGGTCATGATACACTGCTTAATCAAGGTCCTTAATAGCATAAAAGAACCTAATGGATTCAATTCACGAGCAAGAAGAGTTCTGCTGTATGTTGTCAACCTAATTCCACACAGGATAGATGCAGAGTGGTTAATTCAAGCTCTCTATTAGCATGAGATCCTAGTGTAATCATTTCAACTCATAAGCAAGAAGAGTACTGCTGTACTTGGTCAACCCAACGGCACATGGGATCAAAGGTACAAGTAGTGCCACGTACAGTATTTATCTAATGATCTAATTCTACTCACCACGGCTGCTGACCCAGGAAGCATGTGCGAGCTAGTTAATTTCCGCACTGTGGGTGTGCTGCTAGGGCTATTGGTGCTGTTAGTACTGGTGCTGATACCACTGGAACTGGAAGCTGCTTGGATGCTACTATTACCACTATTACTACCTACAATAGCTGTGCCCAAGGGTATCTGCCAAATGAAAAAAAATTATGGCCCATCAGAATGAAAAGTCACTATTTTAAGTAGCCTCTTTCACTACTAACTGTAGTGACTTACCAGTAGTTTACAAGGTCTTGAAATGAAAAATCTTAAAATTGACTATAATAATAAAAGAGAAAGCTAAAAATAAATATCTGACAAGCCCACTTCCTGTGCAAAACTAATATAAAGTACAATATTAAGTCTTAAGAAAAGTTATAGTACTGTATTACAAACCAGGGTCTTTGAAGAATACATTTAAAATAGTCCTAAAGAATTTCCTGAAAGGCAAAAATAGTCCTAAAGAATTTCCTGAAAGGCACTAAAAATTAATGTTACTTCAAGAAAGAAAATGGTGTAATATTAACACTAATCACAAGAGAAAATTTTTCTACTTCAAGCTACACAACAAATAAGGAATACTGTAGCTCAAATCTTGAGTTATCAGTTTACAAGAAAACATAACTTCCAAACTTTCCAGCAATAATTCAATTTCCAAACTTTCCAACAATAATTTAAGTAGATTTTGGCTTAAAAATTTTTAAAGATGAATATGCAAAAAATTAGATGTAATATGCCATTAATTGCCATTAACTACCTTTGTTCTATTTTGTAACAAAAGTTTATCAATAGGTTTTTAAATAAATTGAATGAGAGAAATGGTATACAATTCAGACATGATGGAAAAGTACAAATGCAGTGTAATGAGATCATTTATTGATGTTTTTCTTATGCACTGGGTCCTATATATTGATGTTTCACCCATGCAATGAGTTCTATATATTGATGTTTCACCCATGCAATGGGTTCTATATATTGATGTTTCACCCATGCAATGGGCTCTATATATTGATGTTTCACCCATGCAATGGGTTCTTTCAATTCACTTGTAAGTGACAAATGTGTATTTCCAAGCTGAAGAAGAAAGAATATGAGAAAAAGAAGGAAGATCTTACAAATGGCTTATATAGAACAGTATAATACAAGTGATTTTATTTTCATCCATTGTCTTACCTTATGGATAACCACTTTTTAATTTTTACATTTCACTCATGACCCCCAAAAGTTAATGAGGTCTAGCACTATACAGACTAGTATTTATTGTATAAATCAATTTAATATGTATCTCCACCTTATGTCCTATAATTCTCACGACCCCCACACTTCCTTTGCAACAGATACTGTATTTTCCATTCTTTATCTTTCCTTATTTATTCCTGCCTTTTTTTTGTCTCCTCCCTTATAAATTCGGTGTTAAACAGTGGTGGCTTCATTTTATTTGCAAACTAAAATTCACTCCTTAAAATTTTTAATATTAAAACCTTTGAAATGCCTAAAATTTTGCATAAGGCCACTATCTCAAGAGTATCGCATGCTCACAGCACTGTACACCACAGTTAACACCTGACAATTATTCAGCATACCCCCCTTTGAAAAAAGAAAAAATACTGGTAATTGGAGAATGGTTTATATTTCTGCACTAATGTGAATAATCTTACAAAGGAACTGGGCTATAAACATTCCGATGAATGAAAACTCTTCACAGATTCCAGTAAGGTCAGTTTGAAAGCAGTGCTCCTTCACAACAGCAATGAAAAGCCAAACCATACCACGGGCGGGGTTAGAACCCGCGATCAGAGAGTCTCAAAACTCCAGTTCTGAGACTCTCTGATCGCAGGTTCTAACCCCGCCCGTGGTATGGTCTGTTTGCAATCATGTCATTACGATTTCGTGAATCAAGTTAATGAAAAGCCACCTGTGCCAGTGGCTCATACTGTGGAATTAATTTAATGTACTACATGTACTAAGAAAAAATACAATAGCTACAAAAACTGCACAGTGCTATTAAATAGCAAACTGTATTGCTCCCTAATTATGAGAAAAAACTGGCTCTGAAAACTTTAAATCATAAATAAGGGACGAAAATTTGCATCTTAATTTCCACATACCATACATAATTCCTAATCGAGGAAGCTAATATTTTCATTAAGACTATTCATTATGGAAAATAACGAAAAATTAAAATACCTAAAAATTACAAAAAATAACTGAAAGTTGTCAAAAATAATGAAAAAATGACCCATAATTACAAGAAATAACTAAAATAACCATAAATTATGAAAAATAACTGAACTTTACCAAAAAAAAATTCAGTTTGAACTATTTTTGATGCTACTTAAGAATTTTTTTTTTTAACAAGTTGGCAGTCTCCCACCGAGGCAGGGTGACCCAAAAAGAAAGAAAATCCCCAAAAAGAAAATACTTTCATCATTCAACTCTTTCACCTCACTCACACATAATCACTGTTTTTGCAGAGGTGCTCAGAACACAACAGCTTAGAAGCATATACGTATAAAGATACACAACATATCCCTCCAAACTGTCAATATCCCGAACCCCTCCTCTAGAGTGCAGGCATTGTACTTCCCATTTCCAGGACTCAAGTCCGGGTATATAAAAATACTTAAGAATATGCACTTAAAAACATAGAAAGGGAAAGTTTTGCCATGATACAAGGCTGTTTTCTGACCAGATCTACCTGGAGTTCATTACCTTTGTAACTTGCCATGATTGTGACCAGATCTACCTGGAGTTCATTACCTTTGTAACTTGCCATGATTGTGACCAGATCTACCTGGAGTTCATTACCTTTGTAACTAGTTCAGCTATCATAACTTTGGGGTCCAGTCCCTGGACCCATTATGTACCTCTGTAATCTTTTGACTACCGCCCACAGGATGGGTATGGGGTGCATAATAAACATATTAAACTAAACTCTTCTCTGATTTTTCCATTTCTAAGGCCCTCAAGCGAGGTTCCTTGATTCTGGTGAGGGGCTCTTGATCTAAGGAATTGGATCTGTGCTCCAGTTCCCTGACTTAAGCCTGAATACCTTCCATCCGCCCCCCACATGTGCTGTATAATCCTACGGGTTTAGCGCTCCCCCATGATTTTTTTTTTTATCACACTGGCCGATTCCCACCAAGGCAGGGTGGCCCGAAAAAGAAAAACTTTCACCATCATTCACTCCATCACTGTCTTGCCAGAAGGGTGCTTTACACTTCAGTTTTTAAACTGCAACATTAACACCCCTCCTTCAGAGTGTAGGCACTGTACTTCCCATCTCCAGGACTCAAGTCCGGCCTGCTGGTTTCCCTGAACCCCTTCATAAATGTTACTTTGCTCACACTCCAACAGCACGTCAAGTATTAAAAACCATTTGTCTCCATTCACTCCTATCAAACACGCTCACGCATGCCTGCTGGAAGTCCAAGCCCCTCGCACACAAAACCTCCTTTACCCCCTCCCTCCAACCTTTCCTAGGCCAACCCCTACCCCGCCTTCCTTCCACTACAGACTGATACACTCTTGAAGTTATTCTGTTTCGCTCCATTCTCTCCACATGTCCGAACCACCTCAACAACCCTTCCTCAGCCCTCTGGACAACAGTTTTGGTAATCCCGCACCTCCTCTTAACTTCCAAACTACGAATTCTCTGCATTATATTCACACCACACATTGCTCTCAGACATGACATCTCCACTGCCTCCAGCCTTCTCCTCGCTGCAACATTCATCACCCATGCTTCACACCCATATAAGAGCATTGGTAAAACTATACTCTCATACATTCCTCTCTTTGCCTCCAAGGACAAAGTTCTTTGTCTCCACAGACTCCTAAGTGCACCACTCACCCTTTTCCCCTCATCAATTCTATGATTCACCTCATCTTTCATAGACCCATCCGTTGACACGTCCACTCCCAAATTTTCTGAATACATTCACCTCCTCCATACTCTCTCCCTCCAATCTGAATATCCAATCTTTCATCACCTAATCTTTTTGTTATCCTCATAACCTTACTTTTTCCTGTATTCACTTTCAATTTTCTTCTTTTGCACACCCTACCAAATTCATCCACCAATCTCTGCAACTTCTCTTCAGAATCTCCCAAGAGCACAGTGTCATCAGCAAAGAGCAACTGTGACAACTCCCACTTTATGTGTGATTCTTTATCTTTTAACTCCACGCCTCTTGCCAAGACCCTCGCATTTACTTCTCTTACAACCCCATCTATAAATATATTAAACAACCACGGTGACATCACACATCCTTGTCTAAGGCCTACTTTTACTGGGAAATAATTTCCCTCTTTCCTACATACTCTAACTTGAGCCTCACTATCCTCGTAAAAACTCTTCACTGCTTTCAGTAACCTACCTCCTACACCATACACCTGTAACATCTGCCACATTGCCCCCTATCCACCCTGTCATACGCCTTTTCCAAATCCATAAATGCCACGAAGACCTCTTTAGCCTTATCTAAATACTGTTCACTTATGTTTCACTGTAAACACCTGGTCCACACACCCCCTACCTTTCCTAAAGCCTCCTTGTTCATCTGCTATCCTATTCTCCGTCTTACTCTTAATTCTTTCAATAATAACTCTACCATACACTTTGCCAGGTATACTCAACAGACTTATCCCCCTATAATTTTTGCACTCTCTTTTATCCCCTTTGCCTTTATACAAAGGAACTATGCATGCTCTCTGCCAATCCCTAGGTACCTTTAAACCCTCTTCCATACATTTATTAAATAATTGCACCAACCACTCCAAAACTATATCCCCACCTGCTTTTAACATTTCTATCTTTATCCCATCAATCCCGGCTGCCTTACCCCCTTTCATTTTACCTACTGCCTCACAAACTTCCCCCACACTCACAACTGGCTCTTCCTCACTCCTACTACAAGATGTTGTTCCTCCTTGCCCTATACACGAAATCACAGCTTCCCTATCTTCATCAAACATTTAACAATTCCTCAAAATATTCCCTCCATCTTCCCAATACCTCTAACTCTCCATTTAATAACTCTCCTCTGCTATTTTTAACTGACAAATCCATTTGTTCTCTAGGCTTTCTTAACTTGTTAATCTCACTCCAAAACTTTTTCTTATTTTCAACAAAATTTGTTGATAACATCTCACCCACTCTCTCATTTGCTCTCTTTTTACATTGCTTCACCACTCACTTAACCTCTCTCTTTTTCTCCATATACTCTTTCCCTCCTTGCATCACTTCTACTTTGTAAAAACTTCTCATATGCTAACTTTTTCTCCCTTACTACTCTCTTCACATCATCATTCCACCAATCGCTTCCTCTTCCTCCCGCACCTACTTTCCTGTAACCACAAACTTCTGCTGAACACTAACACTACATTTTTAAACCTACCCCATACCTCCTCGACCCCATTGCCTATTCTCTCATTAGCCCATCTATCCTCCAATTGCTGTTTATATCTTACCCTAACTGCCTCCTCTTTTAGTTTATAAACCTTCACCTCTCTCATCCCTGATGCTTTCTATTCTCCTTGTATCCCATCTACCTTTACTCTCAGTGTAGCTACAACTAGAAAGTGATCTGATATATCTGTGGCCCCTCTATAAACATGTACATCCTGAAGTCTACTCAACAGTCTTTTATCTACCAATACATAATCCAACAAACTACTGTCATTTCGCCCTACATCATATCTTGTATACTTATTTATCCTCTTTTTCTTAAAATATGTATTACCTATAACTAAACCCCTTTCTATACAAAGTTCAATCAAAGGGCTCCCATTATCATTTACACCTGGCACCCCAAACTTACCTACCACACCCTCTCTAAAAGTTTCTCCTACTTTAGCATTCAGATCCCCTACCACAATTACTCTCTCACTTGGTTCAAAAGCTCCTATACATTCACTTAACATCTCCCAAAATCTCTCTCTCTCCTCTGCATTCCTCTCTTCTCCAGGTGCATACACGCTTATTATGACCCACTTCTCGCATCCAACCTTTACTTTAATCCACATAATTCTTGAATTTACACATTCATATTCTCTTTTCTCCTTCCATAACTGATCATTCAACATTACTGCTACCCCTTCCTTTGCTCTAACTCTCTCAGATACTCCAGATTTAATCCCATTTATTTCCCCCCACCGAAACTCCCCTACCCCCTTCAGCTTTGTTTCGCTTAGGGCCAGGACATCCAACTTCTTTTCATTCATAACATCAGCAATCATCTGTTTCTTGTCATCTGCACAACATCCACGCACATTTAAGCATCCCAGTTTTATAAAGTTTTTCTTCTTCTCTTTTTTTAGTAAATGTCTACAGGAGAAGGGGTTACTAGCCCATTGCTCCCGGCAATGGGCTAGTAACCCATTGCCTCATACGACACGCATGGCTTACGGAGGAAAGATTCTTTTCCACTTCCCCATGGACAATAGAAGAAATAAAGAGGAACAAGAGCTATTTAGAAAAAGGAGAAAAACCTAGATGTATGTATATATATATATGCATGTGCGTGTCTGTGAAGTGTGACCAAAGTGTAAGTAGGAGTAGCAAGATATCCCTGTTATCCCCCATGATTATAATAATAATAATTCCCTTTCTGAGGTGCCTTTCATTGCACATTCATCTTATAAAAACTCTTGTAACCTTCCATGAAAGCTGTATATATCAGATTTTTTCAAGTTTGTGGGGAGGAATTGATCCAACAAAGTGTCTTCAAGACCATTTTCTATTTTGAGAGAAAAGGGTTTCTCACCCCAAAAAATCCCTGAACTATAGTTCAGTGTTTCTCGCCATTTTTGGCCAGATTTTCAAAAATGACTTGAAATCACACCAGGAATACTATTTTCTATACTGATTCCAAATATACACTTAAACATGCAAAATCAGATCATTTTAGCATCAAAGTCCCTCCTTTCCTGGTAATGCCTAATAAAGGAAGATCATATTTTCATTAAGGCTATTCATTATGGAAAAAAATTAAAAATCACGAAAAACAACTAATAATTACAAGAAATAATTAAAAGTTATCAAAAATAACAAAAACTAAAATAATGAGAAATAACTAAGAATTTGGAAAAATAACAATAAATTTCCAAAAATAAGAAAACATTAACAAAAAATCACTCCATTTGAATGATTTTTGAAGCTGCTCAAGAAAATGCACTTAAAAAAATAGACAGTTTTACCATGACAAAGCTGTTTTCCCTCGTCTGTTTCTTCCCTGTCCGAGGTGCCTTTTACGGTACATTATATAAAAACTCTCATAACCATCTATGAAAGCTGTATATACTGGATTTTTTTCATGTTCGTGGTGAGAAATTGATCCAACAGTGTCATCGTGACCGTTTTCCATTTTGAGGGAAAAAAAAAAAATTTCGCCCCCAAAAAATCCCTGTTCAGCATTTTTCACCATTTTCAGCTAGATTTTCAAAATTCATTAAAATCACACCAGGCATACTATTTTCTATGCTGATTCAGAATATACACTTGAAAATGTAAAATGAGAATTTTAGCATCATACAAGGCCTTAACCCTTTGACTGTCGCAACCCCCAATCCTGGTGTCGCAAAATTTAAAAAAAAAAAAATTATTTTTTCTTATGAAATGATAGAGAATCTTTTCCCGATTGTAATGACACCAAAAAAACGAAATTTGATGGAAAACTGACGGAATTATCCTCTCGCGAAGTTAGCGACCTCGGCGATATTTACAAATCGGCGATTTCGCCCACTTTGAGCCCTATTTTCGGCTAATTCCATTGTTCCAGTCGACCAAAATCATAGCTATTTCTTTAGAACTCCATTTTTTCTATCGATTGAATACAAGAAACTGCCCATTTACCGATTTCAACTACCCAATAATGTGGTCAGAAATTTGCAATTTGGCCAATTTCACGAAAATTAAAAAATATGACAATTTCAAAATAAGGTCCAGAATGAACAATGCAGACATTCCTGGCTCTAAAATAACATTTTCTTTGTTCATCAGTCATGTCTCCAGGCCCCTCTGATATTACTCTTGCTTTCTATTTTGAATTTTTATTCAAACAAAATATAGAAGACTTACTATTATGCAGACTACTGCAATACTGTAATAATTGTATAAATAACATCAACCCATTCATGACTGCATATCAGAATAGCTAGTTGGACATTTATTGGACAATGACATCATTTGTTTACTTTTGAACATTGGCAAAAATCAAACATTTTCCCTACTTTGAGCTCCATTTCCAGGTTCTTTTTATAGTAAAATCAATCAAAATCACCTCTACTTCTATAATATGTTTTCCATTCTATCAAATGAGACCAAGAAAATGAGAATACAACCATAAATACTATACGAAAATAAACCACAAAGTCGGCATTTTAATTAAAAAAAATGGTCGGAGTTTTTTTTTCTCATTATGCACTGGGTGCTCCAGGATTTTTTTTTATATGGTGCACACTGACCACACAGACACATTCTCTCACATGTGAGCCTACCAGCTTTCTCCTGCTTGATTTGAAGCCGCTAGAATTTATGAGTATACATGTATATACATCAAACATGGTACCTCGTAAGACGTATATATACGGCTGCGACAGTCAAAGGGTTAATTATAATATGCCAAATATTATTATTTTGGCCATCTTTATTATGCTTTTATCTTATGTCTGTTATTTTTTAATAAATGGTATAGGCAGATAAAGTGTATTACTAATAATAGCTTCAGTACAGGACATTTTGTGGCCGATGACCAAACAACTGACGAAGCAATTCTTGTCCCTGCCTCTCTTCTTGACTCCTCCTACTATGCTATAGCTCCTCCCACACTGTAATGCTGTTCAGTGGTAAATTTAGCATATTAGAAAGGAAAATAGACAAACTAGAAAAAAAAAAATCTAAAAATTCACCTCACGTTCACACAAATTTACGTGGCACATCATCACAAGACATGTTCAAACAGCTATAATTTGCTTAAGAAACATCGTATTACAATGGGATTTTCACCAAAATGTTGACAGATTCTTAACCCTTTCAGGGTCGAGAGGCCCTCTCCTAAACTTGTTCTCAGGGTCGAAAATTTCTCGGAAAAAAATAAAAATAATTTTCTCTTGTGAAATGATAGAGAATCTTTTTCCAATCATAATGACACCAAAAGTTTGAAATTTGATGGAAAACTTACGGAATTATGCTCTCGCGAAGTTAGCGGTCGCAATGATGTTTATGCATCGGCGATTTTGCCCACTTTGAGCCCTATTTTTGGCCAATTCCAATTTATCAATCTACAAAAATCATAACTATTTAACCCTTAAATGGTCCAAACGTATATATACGTTTTTTCAACATCTGAAAGTATGTAAAAAATGTAGATCTTTTTTGTTTTACATTTGAAAACGTGTAAAAAAAACTTTTATCTACATTTTTTTTTTTTTGTTATATTTGAAAATATGTAAAAAAAAAGTAGATCTACTTTTGTAGCACTATGAATTTAAACGTCGATCTGTTTGGACCGTTTAAGAGTTAACTAGAACTCCATTTTTTCTATTTAATGAGTACAAAAACTCACCCATTTACCAGTTTCAACTATCCAATAAAGTGGTCAGAAATTGACAATTTTGCCATTTTCACACAAATTTCAAAACATGCCAATTTCCAAATAGGGTCCAGAATAAACAAGACAGACATTTCTGGCACTAAAATACCATTTTCTCTGTTCATTAGTCAAGTCCCCAGGCCCCTCTTACATTTCTTTTGCTTTCCACTTTGAATTTTTATTCTCACAAAAATTAGAAGATTTACTGTTTTGCAGACTACTGCATTAGTGTAGAAATGGTATACATAATATCAGCACACTTGTGAAAGAATATTAGACTCACCAGCTGACATGTATTGGACACGTGGCATGATTTGTTTACTTTTGAACATTGGCAAAAATCGAACATTTCTGCTAATTTGAGCTCAATTTCAAGGTACTTTTCATTGTGAAACCAATCAAAATCATTTCAATTTCTGTAATATGTCTTCCATTCTATAAAATGAGACCAGAAAAACTAGAATACAACCATAAATACCATACGAAAATATGCTGCAAAGCCACCGTTTTAAACCAAAAACACGGTCAGAGTTTTTTTTCTCATTATGCACTGTGTGCTGCAGGATTTTTTTTATACTGTGCACAATGGCCACATAGACCCATTCTTTGATATGTAGGCTTACCAGCTTTCTCTCGCTAGATTTGAAGGCGCTAGAATTTACGCATACTAGTACGGCATCAACCCTGGCATGCAAGCCGTACTAGTATGACACTGACCCTGAAAGGGTTAAATTATTTTTCTGTAAACAAAACTCATTTTCCATATATTTCCATTTACGTATTTTCTTATCCGCACACCGTGTAGGGTCACCTGTCCCTTAACCTTTTAATTGTGGCAGGTTCTGCATTTTTATTTCCTGCTTGCGTGACAATTTAAAAGCCACAAAAATATCATTTGTTTTTTAGTCTGAAAGGGTCTATTTTTCTAAACAGAACTATGAAAAGACCTAGGTAGTACGTAGGTCGGTAGACAGCAACCGCCCAGGGAGGTACTACTGTCCTGTCAAGTGAGTGTAAAACAAAAGCCTGTAATTGTTTTACATGATGGTAGGATTGCTGGTGTCCATTTTTTGTCTCAAACATGCAAGGTTTCAAATACATCTTGCTACTTCTACTTACACTTAGGTCACACTACACAGACGTGTACAAGCATGCATGCATATATATATATATATTATATATATATATATATATATATATTATATATATATATATATATATATATATATATATATATATATATATATATATATACATACACACACATACACACACACACACACACACACACACACACACACGCACACACACACACACACACACACACACACACACACACACACACACACACACACACACACACACACACACACACACACACACACACACACACACACACACACCCCTCTGGGTTTTCTTCTATTTTCTTACTAGTTCTTGTTCATTTCCTCTTATCTCCATGGGGAAGTGGAACAAAATTCTTCCTCTGTAAGCTATGTGCGTTGTAGGAGGCGACTAAAATGCCAGGAGCAAGGGGCTAGTAACCCCTTCTCCTGTATAAATTACTAAAACTTTTGTTTTTCTTTTTGGGCCACCCTGCCTTGGTGGGATACGGCCAGTTTGTTGAAAAAAAAAAAAAACTATGAAAAGAAAAATTAAATCACAAGGAAACTTACAGTTTTGGGGTGTGTTGAAGATGGCAAACATTGATCATTTGTCAGCAACAGCAGTGTAAATGTGTATATCAGTACAATTTATTGATGCCAAATTATGATTTTGTCATTTTTTTGTTTTCTATGTCTTCCACTATGAACACTAGTTTCTTATGATAGTGTTTTATGTTACTACTCAGAACATGGGGATACTGTTTTATGAACATCATTGTAAAGAAATAATCAATACATTTCTACAACAGCAGTGTCTTTCTACTGTGGAAGCCCAGATTTCACTGAAACAATTATATTAGCCAGTGTTTACTGTTATTAATCACTTGTCTGAGCCACAATCTCCTTAAGTGTCTAACCAAAAAAATAACTGAAGCTAATAAAATTTATTAAAATCATCAACATGTTTTTATTTAGGTTTTTACAACTGTCTTCAGGGCACACAAGTGTTATTACAACATAAAAAGCACACTTGATACATTTAACTCAGAATAACCCAAGAAAGTCAAACGATATGACTTGCTGTCCCACGTTATTGGACAATGTGGCTAAATTCCACTGTTAGCATCACTCAACTGTAATAATTTTGGAATAAAGCATCAGTCTTCCAGTTCCACACTATGGAACTGAGCTGGCAACTGGCATGTCATAGAAAATTCACAATAAAAAGTCAAAGCTAGATGAGAAATAACTTAATAGTGAATCAATCAACAAGACAAAATTATTTCTCAATCCCTTCACAGTCAGTGCTTTACTTACCTAGGTACATTTCAAGAAACACAGTAAAAGAAAAATTAATGTGAAAATCCGAATTTGTTAGTACATGTGTGTACTTAACTTTTGCTCAACATGGAATAAACTAAATACAGAAATTTCTAATTTCAGTCAGTATACAGAGCACTGTACCTGTTTCCCACTCTGTTTGCTGGATTTGCTGACACTGGTGGTGGTACTGTTGCTGCTGTTGCTACTTGATTTTTTCTTCTTTGAAGGTGGCTTAGACAGTGAGCCTTGGGAGTTGGAGGACCCAATAGTAGATCCCTCCATGCTCAAACGTTTTCTGCAGCTTAACAAGGACCAGCAACTTTTAAAAGACTGCAGCTAGTGTCAGTTTGTAAATACATACTTTCATAATTAACACAGAATCTTTTTGTAAAACAAAATAAACCAAACAAATCTCAGAAGAAAAAAACCTGAGCATTTCTTCCAATATTTCTTAATGCTATACAGTATATTTTTTTTTATCAAGATTGGGACTGAAGCTCCATCAGTTAAATAAAAGTGAATAAAACCATGAAAAGCCAAAGAAAGTTCACAATTTTGAATTAATATAGTATTCACAAAACAAGAGCTAATTCCATACTAATAATGCAGCACTACTCAGTTGAATATTTTAATACATACAAAGTTTATTAAAGTCAACAATTGGTAACTATCTAATACCCATGTCAAAAACAGTACAATACAAGGATATGAATATGATGTGTATATGTATATATATACCAGTACTTAGTAGACAAATGGCTAAGTATTCTTATTTGAAATTTTAAATGTGCAGTGCAAATTAAAAATTTGAATTCTCAATATTTACCAAGGGTTTCACTAATTTACATTAACTCAGCTGTCTATTTTAGCTTTCAAAATCAGTGTGAGCTATTACTATAAGAATACAGTGGACCCCCGGTATTCGATGGCATCGGTATTCGATAAATCCGGTATTCGACGCATTTTAATGCAAAAGTTTTGCCTCGGTATCCGATTGAAAACCCAGTATTTGATACGATTCGTATGAGACGTGTCCACGTGTGGCCTGAACTGCCCTGTGTGTGCCAGTGTTTACAAGCCAGCCAGTGTGCGCGCATCTAAGGATACATTCGGTACATTCCATATTATCACTGTTTTTGGTGCTTGTTTCTGCAAAATAAGTCACTATGGGCCCCAAGAAAGCTTCTAGTGCCAACCCTGTGGTAAAAAGGGTGAGAATTAGTATGGAAATTAAGAAAGATTTTGAAGGGTTTGGGGTTAACCCTGAGAAGCCTATGCTAGTTGTGGAATCCATTGTGCCTACTTAAAAAATTAAGGAAATGTGTGCACAGTGAGTTGAACTGCAAACCTTTATGGATGAAAATCACCCTAACACAGCTATTGCAAGCCGTGCTGGTGACTATTACAATGACAATGTTGTGGCCCATTTTAGACAAATCGTAAAGGAACGGGAGGTACAGAGCTCTATCGACAGATTTGTTGTGCGACAGAGGTCCAGTGACTCTCAAGCTGGTCCTAGTGGCCTTAAAAGGAGGAGGGAAGTAACCCCAGAAAAGGACTTGCTACCTCAAGTCCTAATGGAAGGGGATTCCCCTTCTAAACACTAACACCATCCACACTCTCCCCTCCTCCCATCCCATCAATCACCAGATCTTCAATAAAGGCAAGTGTCATGTAACTGTGCATGTCTTTTTCAGTTTGTGTGTATTAAAATTTATATTTCATGTGGTAAAAATTTTTTTTTTCATACTTTTGGGTGTCTTGCACGGATTAACTTGATTTCCATTATTTCTTATGGGGAAAATTTATTTGCTTTTCAATATTTTCGGTATTCGATGAGCTCTCAGGAACTGATTAATATCGAATACCAGAGGTCCACTGTAATGCTAGAACACATGGACTGAATATTTAATTTACCTCTTTGCTTCTATCTTTGTATCAGTTTCTGTATCAGACTCTTCTGTTTGATCCGAGTCAGAAGAAGAGTCTGGGCCTCGTTGATACTGTAAAAGGCGATCAAGAAGGAAAGATTTGTCCCGTCGTACACGCAGGAGTGCTCTCTGGGCTTTTCGTAATTCCTCCTGGAAGCACTCATTTTCCTGTAGAAATTTGTGAAAAAATTATGATTGCTTTAATTCCTATAGTATTTTTATATAAAGGCAACTGTCAATTTCTCTATCTTAATAAAGTTTTAAAGAGTAAAATAACTATGTACATATATAAAAAAAAATTGAGCATAAATTAGAATAAATTTTTAAGTGACAGATTTGCTTAACATTATACCTGGGGTCAACAGCCCATGGCCCAGTTCATGACTAGGCCTTGTGGTGGCTCAGGGTCTGATCAACCAGACTGTTACTGCTGGCTGCACACAAACCGACACATGAACCACAACCCAGCTGGTCAGGTACTGACTGTAGGTGCCTGTTCAGCTCCCTCTTGAAGACAGCTTATTAGACATAATTAAACCAGTCAAGTCAATAACATTAATAAAATAAAAGCAAACATTACTTACATAAATAAGAAGTTTTAACTTTCTCTTCAGGGTCTTATACTTTGCTTTGTAATCTTCTGGGCCATCTGCCTGAACTGGCATCACGAAATCTGAAATTTCAACATTGATCGATATTCTACTGTCACACTTGAGCAAAGACAAATGATGTATATAGTCATAAAGCAGATCTGCCTCACTAAAAATACAGTAACTAAATTAGGAAGCCAAAATACTGAAGTTTAGAATCTTAGTATTCAGTTACAGGCTGGTATTCCCTGGCTAAAGTGAGAATTAAATTACAAGTGCTAACAAGGGTATCTGTAACATACCCATGACCAATTTGAGAGATTTTTTTCTGCCCTTACAGACTGATCTAAGTCCAGTCTTTCCTACTGAGTGCCTGTTCAACCAGGCTGTTGCTGTTGGCAGCTCAATGGGTCAAATAGCCATCACAAGCTGACTGATCTGACACTTTACAGAGGTAGTGATCCAGTTTCTTGAAGACTTCTATGGTTACAAGTTTATGTTAAATGTGATTACAGACCTAGCACAATTCACCACATTTTTTTAATTACATATCAGAGCTGGGACAGTACAATGGAAATAAGTCACTCTGACTTTATGAGGTTATCCTACATTTGATGAGTTTTGAGTCTTTACTACCAGAGCTTGGCCATGGTCCAGGCTAGGTAATTTACACTATGTATGATAATTACACTTATGTGTACCAGTGCCTAAATAAACATAATAATAATCTTTATTTCTACAAATACATGTACAACATTTACAGACCATAGCTGACATTAATGACATACTATATAGAAAGCCCCTGGCCATGCAGAACACTTTGGGCAAATTAGGTCAATTTTGACCACGGAATCATAATGGTTTGATTAGGTTAATTTTGTCACCGGGATGCAACCCACACCATTCGACTAACGCCAGGTACCTATTTTACTGATAGGCGAACATGGCAAGCAGGTGTCTCAAGGAAACACGTCCTAACGTTTCCACCTGTACCGGGGATCGACCCTGAACCTCAGTGTGAGATCCAAGTGTTGTAGCAATCCAGCTCTGGGACAGCTTTAAATAATAATATTTAATTTCTACAAGTACATATATGATACAACTTATAAATTATTATTATAATCAAAAAGAAGCGCTAAACCATAAGGGCTATACAATACAACTTATAAAGACTATCCCCCTATTAACCCAAGTCATTAATAAACCAGTCTGAGTTTTGCCATTTATATCTTCAATGGACAGTTTTTTCAATGTTTTTAAAAAGAATCAAACCTAACTAGAGTGATCATGAAATTTATTTATTTATTTGTATAGTTATAACCAAGAATAATTTTTAAGGACCCCAATGGAAATAAGTCACGCTGACTTATTTTGGGTTATCTTAGGTAATTTACACAAGTATAACCATGGAAGGCAGCTTAAAACCATCTAAACTTGTTTAATTATGTTAGTTAGTAACTACTACTTAAATAACTTACTTATCTTGTTATTGTTGGGGTTATTAAGGGTCTCTAAAGCTTATGCTCTATTGAGTCCTAAAAGTCATTTTATTTAGGCACAGGTACACATAGGTACAATTATCATACATAGTGTAAATTAACCAGGAAAGAATGCTTCCTCCAGATAAATAAATGGGGATAATAAATATCCAATTAGGTCACGTCAACCCCATTTAATAAAACCCTATACAGAGACACCCCGGTGGCAGTAAGTCACTTTATTTGACTTTTTTGGGCTATTCTAGCTAATTCAAACATATATTTTCACTTGAAAGATAAATGCGATTATCTAAAATGTGTGTAACTACACCTAAATAAACTTACACCCAGACAACTCCCTGAGTCAGCAAGAACAGGCTTTCCTCCAGCCTAGGTGGTGATGTATGTATGATGGAGGTGATGTATGAGGAGAAACGTCTCAAGGAGGAGAAAACAGTGAAAATTAGACACTGAGGCTCAAGGCGCGACGTCTACTCTCCATTAGCGTCTGTGTGGCAGTGAACAGAGAGTACAGTGATCCTTTTAACAATTATATCTATCAAACCTTCTGACCAGCATAAAACATTGGAACAATAAAACATTTAATGTTAGTAAGTCTATTTAGGCAAGTAAGTTTATTCAGGAACAGGTATACATAAATAGCTACATAAATTATCATACACAGCAGCACATGTGTAGATTACCTAGGATTACCCGAAAAAGCCAAAGTGACTTATTTCCACTGGGTCTTTGAGGCACAGGTGCACATAAGTAGAGTTACACAAATTAAGATGATTATAATTATCATGCACAGTAACATGAGTAAATTACTTAAGATAATCCCCCTAGAAATTTAGCTTATTTCCATCAGGGAGGGGGAGGGGGGGGCCTAGTAATATCTCATTCGAAGCTCAGCTTAACTTTATTACTGAATATACAGCAACACGAATTTCATGTATATATATATAGAAATCACAGAAAAATACTCTAGCATATATTGGCGGAATTTTTTCAATGGATTTTACGAAATCTAAGTAATTTATAAGAGGCTCATGAGTTTTTGTTGAATACAAGCCAGAGTTATCCCGGGGCGCTTGAGTCATCATACAGTTTTGGGTAAGATTTTCTTCGTATTTTTCCTCTTGTCTACTGTCTTTGAGCTGCTTGTAAACATTAGCCATTTACAATTGTATATGTAGAGTATATTTCGTTCAGAAGTCACTGCTGGTGTGCAATAAGGGAGCTGAGAATGACATAGCACCAAAAACCGAAGTTATACATCTACATCGGGATGACAGAGATAAAATTATATAGGATTTTGTTGGGATTTTTAACCCGGAGGGTTAGCCACCCAGGATAACCCAAGGAAGTCTGTGCGTCATCGAGAACTGAATGTTTTATTTCCATTGTGGTACTTCAATCTTGTCCCCCAGGATGCCACCCACACCAGTCAACTAACACAGGATATTGCAGCACTAAATGAATTCCAAATTCAAATTCAAATTCAAAGTTTATTCTCTATAAGGATTCCAAAGGGTGAGGAACAGAGTACAGAGACTTATAAAAGAGCAAAGGCAAAAAACTATTGCTCAAAAATTGAAGAGTATAAGCATAACCCCAGAAAGCTCTGGCAACAACTAAAACAGTTGGGTTATAGCCATAAGCCAGTAGATAGGTCTAACATAGTACTCACTATCGATAATGAGGTATGCCATGAAACATCTAAGGTGGCAAATTGCTTTAATTCCTACTACACATCTGTTGCATCAACACTAGTAAGTAAACTACCAGCTGCATCAAATACCTTTAACACAGACTCTGATAAGTTTCAAACATGCTATACCAATAAAGGGGTAACCCCAAACAGTTGTCAACTAGTAAGTGTATCTCATGACTTTATTCAAAAAGAACTAAGCAGGTTAAACCCAACTAAGAGCACAGGCCCTGATAACATCCCGTCTAAGTTCCTAAAAGATGGTGCTTCTGAACTGTCAATCCCTATTGCTCACATAATAAATTTATCAATCACCACTAATACCGTACCGGAGGGGTTCAAGGAGGCCAGAGTTACTCCTATCTTCAAGAAAAATAGTAGGTCTGATGTAAGCAACTATAGGCCTGTTAGTATACTCAGTATAATATCTAAAATTCTGGAGAGGGCGGTGTATTCTCAAGTAGTTAAGTACCTTAATGACAACAGCATTCTCCATAGCTATCAATCGGGCTTTAGAAGATCCTACTCAACCGACACCTCCCTTATTAATCTGATGGATTACCTGAGAACTGAAATGTCAAAGGGGAACCTCATAGGTATGGTAACCTTAGACCTGCAAAAGGCCTTCGATACTGTCAACCACAATATATTATGTAAGAAACTTCAAGCTATCGGTATAGGTTCTGTAGACTGGTTTAAGTCCTACCTTAGCAACAGGAGACAAATAGTCAAAATCAAAAAAACGGAATCAGAACCCCTGCCGATAACATGTGGAGTTCCCCAAGGTAGTATTCTGGGTCCCTTATTATTCTTATGTTATGTCAATGACATGCCTATCAGTGTCAAAGTGCAAACTCCTACTGTATGCAGATGACAGTGCTCTGTTAGTGACAGGTAAAGACCCACAAGATATTGCTAATGTTTTAACACTGGAACTGGAGTCCTGCAGCAAATGGTTAGTAGACAACAAACTATCAAACTATCATTACACCTAGGGAAAACTGAAGCCATTCTCTTTGGCACGAAACATAAACTGAGAAGGGTAAATAATTTTAATGTTCAGTGTAATGGGGAGCCCATCACTTTGGTTTCATCAGTAAAATATTTGGGAATCCCCTTTGACCCATGCATGTCAGGAGAATAAGATAAGATAAGATTTCATTCGGATTTTTAACCCCGGAGGGTTAGCCACCCAGGATAACCCAAGAAAGTCAGTGTGTCATCGAGGACTGTCTAACTTATTTCCATTGGGGTCCTTAATCTTGTCCCCCAGGATGCGACCCACACCAGTCGACTAACACCCAGGTACCTATTTGCTGCTAGGTGAACAGGACAACAGGTGTAAGGAAACGTGTCGAAATGTTTCCACCCGCCGGGAATCGAACCCGGGCCCTCCGTGTGTGAAGCGGAAGCTTTAGCCACCAGGCCACCGGGCCAGTGTAGTAAAGAAAGCGAATGCCAGACTGAAGTTCCTGTATAGACAAGCACAGTGTCTACCTACTGAGGCTCGCAGGACCCTATGTCTAGCCCTTATACAATGCCATATGGATTACGCTTGCTCTTCATGGTATTCTGCCTTGACAAAAAAACTGAAAGATAGACTGCAAATCACCCAGAACAAAATCGTAAGATTCATTCTGGGGCTGGGACCAAGAGAACATGTAGGCCAGGATGAATTACCGCAGTTGGATATGCTGAATGGGTTTAAGACAGAGTAAAACAACTGAAGGGTAAATCATGTTTATAAAATTGCTCACAAACGTGTCCAGAATATCTTGCTGTCAATTTTGTCAAGGTTGGGAACCAAAGCAATCATAGTATAGGGGGAGAGAGCACAACTTTGTAGTACCCACAGTCAGTGGCCAGGCTTCAAACACCTTTTATTATATGCAAAAAGGAATGGACAGACTACCCCCATGTCAAAGCCAGTCATAGCAAAAAACCGTTCAAGAAAAAGTGCCAAAAGGTGTCTGATGAATGTAGCTACAGAAAGGGAGGGGAATGATTTTCTATTTTTTAGCTAACATACGTGTAAATTTTACCTTATTCCTCGTAATGACCCTCGTATTGTAGATAGTCTTAATGACCCTCATGTAGTAGATAGTCTTTTTAGTATGATAATAAGATGTTATCTTCTTTGTAGAATAATAAGAAAATATTATAACCTTTATATTATAATAATAAGGTAAAAGGACCCCAATGGAAATAAGTCACTCTGTCTGACTTTTTTGGGTTATCCTAGGTTCACTACACATATGCTGCTATTTATTATAATTCTATGTAACTGTATTTGTGTATACCTGAATAAACTTACTTACTTACTTACTTATAACACCCAGGTACCTACTTACTGCTAGGTAAACAGGGACAACAGGTGTAAGGAAACATACCCAAATGT
Source organism: Cherax quadricarinatus (assembly GCF_026875155.1). Taxonomy (NCBI): domain Eukaryota; kingdom Metazoa; phylum Arthropoda; class Malacostraca; order Decapoda; family Parastacidae; genus Cherax; species Cherax quadricarinatus. The sequence continues at coordinate 28,385,468 of NC_069432.1, forward strand.
TTCCACCCGGGCCGGAAGTTGAACCACGGACACTCAGTGAGTGAGGCAAGAGCGTTGGTAACTAGGCCACGGGACAACTGTGAAGGACCAGGTAATAAGACTGAAGGAGGAAGGTAGCTTAGCAGGAAGTCTGTAAGACATCTATTTCTGCCTCAGAGCTGCTGAAGAGGGCATCAACTGTGCTGAAATATACAGCTCTCTTACCTGCATTTCATTTTTAATATATTGTGATACAATACTTTTTGATACCTGGAGTTTACCTGGAGAGAGTTCCGGGGGTCAACGCCCCCGCGGCCCTGTGATAAGTCACAATTTTTTTACTTTGTCAAACTTTTTGGATTATGCTAGGTAATTTACACATATGTTACTATATATGATAATTGTACTTATGTGGACCTGTACCAAAATAAATTTACTTACTAACATCACATACTGGGATGCATCCTTTAGTGCTAAATTATCATACATTGTTTCCTTATAACTGTTGAGCTACAAATAATCCTACAATATAGTACTAAGCTTCTTTGACTAACCTAATTTCTTTTCTTATTTCACACAGGAATCTGTGAAGGACGATACAATATCAGGGCTTACCGCGTTCATCAGACGGACAGCCCATTTTCCATGTCAGACTTAGCATTTTTAAACAAGTTCAGGATGCCTAAGACAACAGTAATCATCATATTGGAGGAGCTCGACCATATGCCACTCAGATATAATGGTTAGTAATGCTTTTGTAGGAAGGGATGATGTTAAGAAAATGGAAGTACAAAAGAAGTTCATAGTAAAGGGGTTAGTGATGCATCTCAGCATCAAGCAATCTCCAAGACTACATATTTCGTCTATAAATTTGTTCTTTTAGGTAGTAGGTTGGTAGACAGCAACCACCCAGGGAGGTACTACCGTCCTGCCAAGTGAGTGTAAAACGGAAACCTGTAATTGTTTTACATGATGGTAGGATTGCTGGTGTCTTTTGTCTGTCTCATACACATGCAAGATTACAGGTAAGTCTTGCTACTTCTACTTACACTTAGGTCACACTACACATACATGTACAAGCATATATATATACACACCCCTCTGGGTTTTCTTCTATTTTCTTTCTAATTCTTGTTCTTGTTTATTTCCTCTTATCTCCATGGGGAAGTGGAACAGAATTCTTCCTCTGTAAGCCATGTGTGTCGTAAGAGGCGACTAAAATGCCGGGAGCAAGGGGCTAGTAACCCCTTCTCCTGTATATATTACTAAATTTAAAAGGAGAAACTTCAGTTTTTTCTTTTGGGCCACCCCACCTCAGTGGGATACGGCTGGTACGTTGAAAGAAGAAAGAAAATATATATATATACACACCCCTCTGGGTTTTCTTCTATTTTCTTTCTAGTTCTTGTTCTTGTTTATTTCCTCTTATCTCCATGGGAAAGTGGAACAGAATTCTTCCTCCGTAAGCCATGTGTGTTGTAAGAGGCGACTAAAATGCCGGGAGCAAGGGCCTAGTAACCCCTTCTGTATAAATTACTAAATTTAAAAAGAGAAACTATTTTTTTTCTTTTTGGGCCACCCTGCCTTGGTGGGATACGGCTGGTTTGTTGAAAAAAAAAAATTGTACTTTATTGTGCATCCCATAGTAGAAGATAGAGTTAGAAGTGCAGCAGCACTTGGAAGGGAAAAAATATGAGGAAAATGGAAGAGGTATAAACGTTCACAGTAAAGGGGTTAGCTGGTGTGTTCATCTGTGTTTACATTCTTGGTGTATCGTGGCAGCTTAAGAAATTATTAAATTCAGTAAACAAGGTATGTCAGTGGTAATCATAATAATAATAAATAATAATCACTGGAGTGCTTTAACCCTTTGACTGTCGCGGCCGTATATATACGTCTTACGAGGTACCGTGTTTGACGTATATATACTCATAAATTCTAGCGGCTTCAAATCAAGCCGGAGAAAGCTGGTTGGCCCACATGTGAGAGAATGGGTCTGTGTGGTCAGTGTGCACCATATAAAAAAAATCCTGGAGCACGCAGTGCATAATGAGAAAAAAAAAACTCCGACCGTTTTTTTTTTAATTAAAATGCCGACTTTGTGATCTATTTTCGTATAGTATTTATGGGTGTATTCCCGTTTTCTTGGTCTCATTTGATAGAATGGAAAACATATTATAGAAATAGAGGTGATTTTTATTGATTTTACTATAAAAAGAACCTGGAAATGGAGCTCAAAGTAGGGGAAATGTTTGATTTTTGCCAATGTTCAAAAGTAAACAAATGATGTCATTGTCCAATAAATGTCCAACTAGCCATTCTAATATTCAGTCATGAATGGGTTGATGTTATTTATACAATTATTACAGTATTGCAGTAGTCTGCATAATAGTAAGTCTTCTATTTTTTGTTTGAATAAAAATTCAAAATAGAAAGCAAGAGTAATATCAGAGGGGCCTGGAGACATGACTGATGAACAAAGAATATGTTATTTTAGAGCCAGGAATGTCTGCATTGTTCATTCTGAACCTTATTTTGAAATTGTCATATTTTTTAATTTTCGTGAAATTAGCCAAATTGCAAATTTCTGACCACATTATTGGGTAGTTGAAATCAGTAAATGGGCAGTTTCTTGTACTTAATCGATAGAAAAAATGGAGTTCTAAAGAAATAGCTATGAGTTTGGTCGACAGGAACAAAAAAAATAGCCGAAAATAGGGCTCAAAGTGGGCGAAATCGCCGATTTGTAAATATCGCCGAGGTCGCTAACTTCGCGAGAGCATAATTCTGTCGGTTTTCCATTAAATTTCGTTTTTTTGGTGTCATTACAATCGGGAAAAGATTCTCTATCATTTCATGAGAAAAAATCTTTTTTTTTTTTTTTTAAATTTTGCGACACCAGGAGACACCTCAGGATTGGGGGTTGCGACAGTCAAGGGGTTAAATGTCAGCTACCAAATACGTATGACATTTAAATCACTCCAGAGTAATTTATTACTGTATTATTATTATTATAAATTATTATTATTATTATTATATACAATACAATTTTCATTTCTTTGCAAGTTTACATTGAGATTCTGTAGTTACAATAATGAGTTGCAGTGCAAAGAGAGCCACTATCATGCCATGGCATTATGGGCAGACTAAATTAATGGCTTACAGACTACTTAACCCCTTGACTGTTGCAACCCCAAATCCTGAGGTGTCTTCAGGTGTCACAAAAATTGAAAAAAAAAAAAAAAAATTCTCATGAAATGATAGAGAATCTTTTCCCAATGGTAGTGACACCAAAAGTGCGAAATTTGATGGAAACCTTAAGGAATTACACTCTCGCTAAGTTAGCAACCTCAGCGATATTAACGAATCAGCGATTTCCCCCATTTTGAGCCCTATTTTCGGCTAATTCCATTGTTCCAGTCAACCAAACTCATAACTATTTCTTTAGAACTCCATTTGTTCTATCGATTGAGTATAAGAAACTGCACATTTACCGTTTTCAACTACCCAATAAAGTGATCAGAAATTAGCAATTTGGCCAATTTCACACAAATTAAAAAATATGCCAATTTAAATAGGGTCCAGAATGAACAATGCAGACGTTCCTGGCTCTAAAATAACATTTTCTTTGTTCATCAGTCATGTCTCCAGGCCCCTCTGATATTACTCTTGCTTTCTATTTTGAATTTTTGTTCAAACAAAAAATAGAAAATTTACTGTTATGCAGACTACTGCAATATTGTAATAATTGTATAAATAATGTCAGCCCATTCATGACTGCATATTAGAATGGCTAGTTGGACACTAATTGGATAATGACATCATTTGTTTACTTTTAAACATTGGCAAAAATCAAACATTTCCCCTACTTTGAGCTCCATTTCAAGGTTCTTTTCATAGTAAAACCAGTCAAACTTACCTCTATTTCTATAATGTGTTTTCCATTCTATCAAATGAGACCAAGAAAACAAGAATACAACCATAAATACTATACGAAAATAGGCCACAAAATTGGCGTTTTTGATTAAAAAAATGGTCAGAGTTTTTTCTTCTCATTATGCACTGCGTGCTGCAAGATTTTTTTTTATATGGTGCACACTGACCACACAGACCCATTCTCTCACATGTGGGCCTACCAGCTTTCTCCTGCTTGATTTGAAGCTGCTAGAATTTATGAGTATATATACGTCAATCACGGTGGCTCGTAAGACGTATATATACGACCGAAACAGTCAAAGGGTTAATACAAGAGAAATTGATCATTGTTTAAGTTGTACATCTGTTTTTATTTATTTAAAGCAGACAGTAAGTTTACTCAAGTTACAATCTGGGAATATTACATTGGGACAATTTAAAAGTATTTTGTAGGTTGTGTAAATCAATATGTAATATTTAAGTTATATTATTGGAATATAATATTGAGCATTGGTGAAAGTAGTTTACAGTATGAGAAGGCTACAATATGGTGTAAGGCAGTATAATTTTGTGCAGGTATTTATACTACAATGTAGTATTAAGTTATGTATGAACTTTGAAGTGTTAAGATTTAGGTAATTTTGAGATCTTTTGGCAAATTTAAGTATTAAGTATTGAATATTTAGTTTAGGGTGAGTAAATGGTTTTTAAGAAGAATCTTAAATTAATGTTCAGACTGGGTTACTTTAGTATTTACTGGTAATGAATTCCAAATTTTGATGCCCCTTTATGTGCATAGAGTTCTTACAGTGTGATGTGGACATGTGATCTGTGATCTGTGTCTTGTGTTATGGTTGTGTGTCCTGTTATGGTTGGTGAGAAGTTTGAGCGAAGGGTTTATGTTTGAGTGTAGTGTTCTATGTATGTAGTAGGCGCAAGAATAAGTATGGATGTTCTTTACGGTGAGTAGTTTTAAATTTTTGAATATTGGTGGAGTATGCTGTCTGGAGTGGGAATTTGTTATCATTCTGACTGCAGCCTTTTGCTGGGTTATTAGTGGTCTTAGGTGATTTAATGTTGTTGATCCCCATGCACAAATTTCATATGTGAGATAAGGGTAGATGAGTGAGTGATACTGTGCAAGGACAGCTGATTGTGAAACAGAGTACCGTTTCTTTGATAGTATGCTTACTGTCTTAGAGATTTTCTTGGAAATTTGTTGTACATGGGTCTGGAATTTAAGGCTACTGTCAAGGTGGATTCCTAGGAATTTTTCCTCTGTGCATCTTGTGATGGGTGATCCATTTAGCATTATATTAAGTGGAACATTTGTGGCTCTGTTTCCAAACTGAATGAAATAGGTTTTGTCAGTATTGAGTGTAAGCTTGCAAGTCTTCATCCAGGTAGATATTTTGGGCAATTCAGCATTAACAGTGTTGGCCAGTATGACTGGGTTTGGGTGAGAGAAGACATATGTTGTGTCATCTGCAAATAATATGAGTCTGAGTAGCTGTGATGCATTCAGTAGGTCATTGATGTAAATGAAAAAGAGGAGAGGGCCAAGGACACTTCCTTGTGGGACCCCAACTGAAATTGGTTGTGTGGAAGAGTTAGCTCCATTTGTATACACATATTGGCTTCTGTTACTAAGGTATGATCTTACATAGTTGAGGGGGTGCCCTCTTATACCATAGTGTGTTAATTTAATGTGCAGCAAATCATGGTCGACTACCATCATTATTATTATTATTAATATTATAATTATAAATTAATATTACTATTGACATACCTTGTTCACTGAGTTTAATCTTTTCTTAAGATGCCATGAGACAGAGACCATAGCATATGACTCAAACAGAATTGGGAAAAATCACGCTATTTTTGCGTTTTTTCATTTTCATAAGAGTGATCTAGGAGTGTTTGCCCTGATGTAAACACCATTTTCTTTCATTATAGACCAGAGGTATATCCCATTCACATAATATGGCACATATTATTCATCTCAGAATCTTTATTACAGTTCTAGGGTGTTTATCGTGTTTCTAATATCAATTTCGAATAAATGTGATAGATAGATAACCTTTATTACTAATATTAGCATAATTACACATTTTATTAGCACCACGGCTAACATCTGACTCCCATGACATTTCACCATATATTGAAAGCTCCTGTTGGCCTCTTCCTCTCTCTTATAGGTCCTCCCACTTTGTAACAAAGGTAAATGGTGAATTTAATGTATTAGACAAAATTTTAAAAAAATAATTTAAAAAATTGGAAAAGATTCTGAAAATTCACTGCATGTTCAGATGTATATTACTTGACATGCCATAAAAATAATTTTCGTAAAATGACTGTAATTCTTTGTAGAAACATGGTACGAAGATAATACTTATACCAAAATGTTGCCAGGTTCTTAAGCTATTATTCTGTAAGCTTAACTCGTTGTATGTGTATTTTACTTTTTTATTGTTTTCTGTAATAGTTATGCAAATTAAAAGAAAGTTATCAAGTTGGGGTTTCATTTTTATTTTATTTTATTCTTTCTAATACATATACATATTTAATTCACCATTTGGCATCGTTACAAAGTGGGCAGAACTATAGCAGAGGGAGAAGAGAACAGTGTCTCCATTACTCATGATTGCCCATATAAAATATTGTCAAATTATACTATTACTGTCAACAAAGGTTATCTTCCTATCATATTTATTCCAGAATAATTTAGGTACAGTATAACATAAATAGCGTAGAAGCACGATAAAGACACCCAAATTAATAAAAACTGAAATTATATAGAAAGGTATTGAAGGGTGGAGAGCAGGGAGGGATAAAAAAAAAATTACTGCAACCATTACAGAAAATGTTACATGCCTGAAGGGTAACTATAGAAGATTACTCTTATCCTATGCAAAGACTGAAAAAACTGCAGTTTTCTCGAAAAAAAAATTTCCCAAGTAATCAGTTATGCACACATTTCCTGGAATATCTCAGAAGTAAGCCTCTTCAGAGTGCATTCACAGTTATTCCCACCTTCAGAACTCAGGTCTAGCTAACCAGTTTCCTTGAATCCCTTCATAAGAGTTAACTTGCGAGCACTCTAACAGCACATCTGTTAAAAACCACTTGTCTCCATTCACTTTTATCTACTATCCTCATATAAGCCTGCTGGATGCACAAGCCCCTAAAACTCGAACCCTCTTTTTACCCCTTCCCTCCAGCCATTCTTGAGATGACCCCTTTCCCTTTTACCTTCCACCCTGGATTTATAACCCCCCATTGTTCTATCTCTGCCCTCTCTACATGCTCACACCACCTCAACAACCCCCTCAGCTTTTTGAATTGTAACAAACCACATTGCCTTTTAATTTCTCATCTCTAAATTTTCTGCATTAATTTTCACACCACTTATTGCACTCATACACATCATCTTCACTTTCTTTGCATCTTTTCACTGTAGCATTCAATACAGGAGGGGCCCCACTTTACAGTGCTTCACTTTATGGTAATTTGCTAATATGGACATTTCAAATTATGACGAAAAATTCATTTATATGGCTAACTGATTCATTATTATGGCCTCTTGTCAACCACTCTGTCTACATCCTCCAGGAGCTATGTGACATCTCTCAATTATGTCTGGAAACTTTCCAAAATTTCAAGCATTTTAAAGTTATTATGTATTTTATATATACTCTGATAAATGTATACTTATGTGTACCTGTACCTAAATAAACTTACACTCTGTACTAGCATGCAAGTACACATTAAAATCACTAAAAGTGCCTCACTAGTGTTGACGCAGTAAGCACAATAATAATAATAATAATCGTTCTGGGGCACTTTAAATGTCGTTTATATATATATTATGTTAATGTAGACATTTTCATTAATCCATCTGTGATATTTTTTCAAAGTTATATAAGAAACACACTACATATCAACATAATACAACCATAGTACAGTGGTCCCTCAATAATCGTCGGGCTCAATAGTCGATCTTTTCGGAAATCATCGCGTTATTTTTGTCCAAACATTGGCTCGCAAATGGTCAGTTGACTCGCTAATCGTCGTTTGCCCTGGACGCGTACTCATGGCTCTGAGCCGCCTCGGCCTCCCTTCCCAGCCAGTGTGTCATTGTTTACCAGTGAGTGACGTTCCCCTCATTTGTTCATACGAAATATTTCATAATACACCTACCATCCGACTTACGACCGAGTTCGGTTCCAAGAAACCGGTCGTAAGTCGAACTTTACTACTGAATATCAACAAAACATTTTTGTAATGACTTTATTTTATTGTTTTATTTTGGTATTTAATGTTTTACTTTACTTTTTATGCTGTTAGTACTGTATTTTATACTGTAAGGTTTAGGATAAACACTGTGTACAACACAAATAGTTGTTTATTTCCCAGAAATTTGGCATAAAAAACACGGTCGTAAGTCGAGTGGTCGTAAGTTGAGCAGGTCGTAAGTCGGATGGTAGGTGTATTCCATTCATTTTAGTGCTTGCAAGTGCTAAATAAGCTACCATGGCTCCAAAGAAAGCTCCTAGTGCCAAGCCTTTGGTGAAGAAGGTGAGAAATATGATTGAATTTAAGAAAAACATCATTGAACAATATGAAAGTGGCGTACGTGTGGACAAACTGGCCAAGATGTGTAACAAACCCCATACAACCATATTTTCCATCATGGCAAAGAAAAAGGAAATCAAGGAAGCTGTTGTTGCTTGGAAAAAATTGTGGCCAGATTGTGTCCACAAGCGGGATTTTGAAGGGTTTGTGGCTGACCCTGATGAGCCTATGTCAGTTGTGAAATCTGTTGTGGCATTGGGGAGTTCCATGGGGTTGGATGTGAGTTTGGAGGATGTGGAAGAGTTGGTGGAGGACCACAGCGAAGAACTAACCACCGAGGAGCTGCAAGAGCTTCAGCAGGAGCAGCAACAGATCGCAGCTCAGAATCTTGCTGCAGAGGAGGAGGGAGAGAGATGGAAGAAGGTGCCTTCTTCAGAAATTAAGGAGATTTTTGAAATGTGAGGTAGGATGGAAAGGTTTATGGAGAAACATCACCCTGAGAAGGATGTTGCAAGCCATATCAGCAACTTGTACAGTGACAGAATCTTGGCGCATTTTAGGGAAGTTTTAGAGACGCCAGAAACAGAGCTCTCTGGACATTTTTGCGAACAGGACTCCAGTGACTCTCAAGCTGGTCCTAGTGGCATTAAGAAACAGAGAAGAGAAGTATGTAACCCCAGAAAAGGACTTGGTACCTGAGGTGTTGATGGAAGGGGATTTCCCTTCCAAACAGTAACTAATCCAATCTCTCTCCTCCTCCAGTCTTCCATACACTAAGAAGAATTGCCAATAAAGGTAAATGTTATGCTGTTAATGTTTCATTCATCATGTCCCATTGTATTGTTTATGTACTACATTTATATTTCATGTAAAAAAAATTTTTGTTTTAATACTTCTGGGTGTCAGGAACGGATTAATTGTATTTACATTATTTCTTATGGGGAAAATTGATTAAAAAATCTTTTATTTCAATAATCATCGCACTTCCAGGAACGGATTAACGACGATAAATGAGGGACCACTGTACATGACAAATTGACACAAATACGAGGCTTTGGTAGCCGAGCATCTTTTCTCACAATATTAACCATATCAACCAAACATCTGCTAACTAGTTTTATTATGTGACCTCTAGGCTCTTAATTCTGCCAATCCATAATATCATCTTATTTCTCAATATTAACCAAATCTGCCAAAACATCTGCTAATTAGTCTTATCATGTGACCACCTGGGTTTTAATTCTGGCATTCCATAAAATATTACCACCTGCACCATTACTTGTAAGGTAGATTTTGTGTGCAATTTCAAGCTTATTTTACCGAACTCTACTCACCTGTACTAAGTTTAAATAAGATTGTAAAACAGCTAACCACTATTCCTTGTCTAGTTTTAAGTATAATTAATATGTACTATTATCTCATCTAGTTTTAATTAGTTATTATGTAGTATTTTTGCACTATCTTTTTTTAGGCAAAGGGGACAAAAGAGAGTGCAAAAATTATAGGGGGATAAGTCTGTTGAGTATACCTGGTAAAGTGTATGGTAGAGTTATTATTGAAAGAATTAAGAGTAAGACGGAGAATAGGATAGCAGATGAACAAGGAGGCTTTAGGAAAGGTAGGGGGTGTATGGACCAGGTGTTTACAGTGAAACATATAAGTGAACAATATTTAGATAAGGCTAAAGAGGTTTTTGTGGCATTTATGGATTAGGAAAAGGTGTATGACAGGGTGGATAGGGGGGCAATGTGGCAGATGTTGCAGGTGTATGGTATAGGAGGTAGGTTACTGAAAGCAGTGAAGAGTTTTTACGAGGATAGTGAGGCTCAAGTTAAGAGTATGTAGGAAAGAGGGAGATTATTTCCCAGTAAAAGTAGGCCTTAGACAAGGATGTGTGATGTCACCGTGGTTGTTTAACATATTTATAGATGGGGTTGTAAGAGAAGTAAATGCGAGGGTCTTGGCAAGAGGCGTGGAGTTGAAAGATAAAGAATCACATATAAAGTGGGAGTTGTCACAGTTGCTCTTTGCTGATGGCACTGTGCTCTTGGGAGATTCTGAAGAGAAGTTGCAGAGGTTTGTGGATGAATTTGGTAGGGTATGTAAAAGAAGAAAATTAAAAGTGAATACAGGAAAGAGTAAGGTTATGAGGATAACAAAAAGATTAGGTGATGAAAGATTGGATATCAGATTGGAGGGAGAGAGTATGGAGGAGGTGAATGTATTCAGATACTTGGGAGTGGACGTGTCAGCGGATGGATCTATGAAAGATGAGGTGAATCATAGAATTGATGAGGGAAAAGGGTGAGTGGTGCACTTAGGAGTCTGTGGAGACAAAGAACTTTGTCCTTGGAGGCAAAGAGGGGAATGTGTGAGAGTATAGCTTTACCAATGCTCTTATATGGGTGTGAAGCATGGGTGATGAATGTTGCAGCGAGGAAAAGGCTGGAGGCAGTGGAGATGTCATGTCTGAGGGCAATGTGTGGTGTGAATATAATGCAGCGAATTCATAGTTTGGAAGTTAGGAGGAGGTGCGGGATTGCCAAAACTGTTGTCCAGAGGGCTGAGGAAGGGTTGTTGAGGTGGTTCGGACATGTAGAGAATGGAGCGCAACAGAATGACTTCAAGAGTGTATCAGTCTGTAGTGGAAGGAAGGTGGGGTAGGGGTCGGCCTAGGAAAGGTTGGAGGGAGGGGGTAAAGGAGGTTTTATGTGCGAGGGGCTTGGACTTCCAGCAGGCATGCGGGAGCGTGTTTGATAGGAGTGAATGGAGACAAATGGTTTTTAATACTTGACATGCTGTTGGAGTGTGAGCAAAGTAACATTTATGAAGGGGTTCAGGGAAACCGGCAGGCCGGACTTGAGTCCTGGAGATGGGAAGTACAGTGCCTGCACTCTGAAGGAGGGGTGTTAATGTTGCAGTTTAAAAACTGTAGTGTAAAGCACCCTTCTGGCAAGACAGTGATGGAGTGAATGATGGTGAAAGTTTTTCTTTTTTGGGCCACCCTGCCTTGGTGGGAATCGGCCAGTGTGATAATAAAAAAATAATAAAATAAAATTTGTACGTGTATGTTTGGGGGTCTGAAATGGACTAATCTACTTCACAATATTCCTTATGGGAACAAATTCGGTCAGTACTGGCACCTGAACATACTTCTGGAATGAAAAAATATCGTTAATCGGGGGTCCACTGTACTACATTTTTATTATATTTTTTATTAGCACACTGGCCGATTCCCACCAAGGCAGGGTGACCCAAAAAAGAAAAACTTTCACCATCATTCACTCCATCACTGTCTTGCCAGTGTAAACACCTGGTCCACACACCCCCTACCTTTCCTAAAGCCTCCTTGTTCATCTGCTATCCTATTCTCAGTCTTACTTTTAATTCTTTCAATAATAACTCTACCATACACTTTACCAGGTATACTCAACAGACTTATCCCCCTATAATTTTTGCACTCTCTTTTGTCCCCTTTGCCTTTATACAAAGGAACTATGCATGCTCTCTGCCAATCCCTAGGTACCTTACCCTCTTCCATATATTTATTAAATAATTGCACCAACCACTCCAAAACTATATCCCCACCTGCTTTTAACATTTCTATCTTTATCCCATCAATCCCGGCTGCCTTACCCCCTTTCATTTTACCTACTGCCTCACGAACTTCCCCCACACTCACAACTGGCTCTTCCTCACTCCTACAAGATGTTATTCCTCCTTGCCCTATACACGAAATCACAGCTTCCCTATCTTCATCAACATTTAACAATTCCTCAAAATATTCCCTCCATCTTCCCAATACCTCTAACTCTCCATTTAATAACTCTCCTCTCCTATTTTTAACTGACAAATCCATTTGTTCTCTAGGCTTCCTTAACTTGTTAATCTCACTCCAAAACTTTTTCTTATTTTCAACAAAATTTGTTGATAACATCTCACCCACTCTCTCATTTGCTCTCTTTTTACATTGCTTCACCACTCTCTTAACCTCTCTCTTTTTCTCCATATACTCTTCCCTCCTTGCATCACTTCTACTTTGTAAAAACTTCTCATATACTAACTTTTTCTCCCTTACTACTCTCTTTACATCATCATTCCACCAATCGCTCCTCTTCCCTCCCGCACCCACTTTCCTGTAACCACAAACTTCTGCTGAACACTCTAACACTACATTTTTAAACCTACCCCATACCTCTTCGACCCCATTGCCTATGCTCTCATTAGCCCATCTATCCTCCAATAGCTGTTTATATCTTTCCCTAACTGCCTCCTCTTTTAGTTTATAAACCTTCACCTCTCTCTTCCCTGATGCTTCTATTCTCCTTGTATCCCATCTACCTTTTACTCTCAGTGTAGCTACAACTAGAAAGTGATCTGATATAAATGCACTTATATAAATACACTTACATAATTGGTCACATTAGGAGGTGATCGTTAAGTGGGGGTCCACTGTATTAGGATTAGTTTGCCCGAAATGCCTCGGCATGATAGTGGCTATCTTTGTACTTAGCACATCAAAATTGTAATTACACATTGTAACCTTTACTAAGAAATAAACTTTACTTTACTTTACTAGTGATGGCAAGAATTTGTTTTCTCTAGTCCAACACCAGAGAAGCTGTGTACTGGGGTAGCTGTACAAAAATATTTCTCACGTATATCTTCACTTGTAACGTAATACGCTTTAAAAATGGTGTGTTGCATGAGAATGGAAGTGTTGCTGTTATTTATTCTACTGCACCAACGTGAAGACAACGTGTACACAATGTAAGGTGTTCGTATTGTGTGGAAAAACCTTCCTAAAAGTATGCATAATGCAAAATGAACATGTATGAACAAAGTGGACAGGTCTTAATATGCATATGTCTGACTGCCCTCAGTTTGTTTACATTCTTTGCATCTCTCATTCTGTCTCATGCTTTCTTGTATCTGTTCTCGTACTTTGATTTCATCATCCCAATTCAGCCACTCAGTAATATGCAGGACATTGAATGTAACCTGTCTCATCATACTTAATTTGTAATGAATTACCCAAGATATACTAACTTAAATTTTATGCTGGATCTAGATATTAATAGTAAGTAAACCTTATTAGTTTGTCTAAAATACATTTGCATAATTAGTGGCTTTCTTCGAAGCTTTATCTTGTATCAAATTATATCTTTATTATAATAATAAAACTTAGTGTAATAATTTCAAATGTATGATTACTCTGTTTGTATTGCCCTAAAGAAAGAAATTATTTTAATTAATTTTTTTGTCACAGAACTTCATAATCATCTGATAGTCAGCTATTGTAAACAGAGCTGTAACTTTTCCATTTGTGAACCCTTCAAGGAAGGTGCCTTGATGCTGATGAAAGACCTCTTGATTTAGGGAATTGGAACTACCCATCACTTCTTCAGATTAAACCTTATTGCCTCCCATTTCCCAGGAGCTGTATAGTCCCTACAGGTTTAGCACTTCCCCATAAATACAGTACTGTACAACAACAATTTACCTGTGTGCAGGAGGCACTGATCAAGGTGAATCACAATTCTAATCATTTCGTCATTCCCAGTCAGTTACTTAACTGTAAATCTTATGCTCACTGGAGAATGCCAAACCCATATGGATCATGCAACAGCTGGTGGGTATATTAATCAGACTTATTACCATTGATGTGTGCTACTTTAACCTTGTGCAGTAGTTATTTTTTATTTGTATATGACACTTTTGGCTTGAATGTATTAGCATATGGTTATACTATTGCCATATATTTGTTGAGTGCCCTAGACCTCCATGGGCAATGGGAAAGTAATTGGATTTGATACAAAGACTGGGAGAGGTAGCGTAATTTTTTATCAGAAATGCTTTAATTGACTTCATAGATTAAAGCACTTTGCAAATCTCTTAATTCCTTTTTTATATATAAACACTCACTCATAAAAGAACCAAAGCTATCCAACACAGTGAAACCCCCTCAAGGGATGTTACTTGATGCCAGTAAGGAGCTCATCTAAGGAATTGGACCTGTGCAAGGCAGGTCTTCCTTTGTCTGATGAAGGGCTTTTGATCTAAGGACTTGGATCTGTGATCCTCTTCCTTGAATCAAACAATGTTTCTCATTCCCCACAGGTTAAACACTCCCATATCCGCTTAAAAAATATTTTAAGATTCAAGGTCATTGAATACACGTCTTATATTTATAATTTATTTACGTTTTGCAGAAGGCTGACAGTCTTACATGCAGCTGCTGACATCTGCAACATAAATAGCAAGTGTTGGACTCGCCTTGACAGCTGTGAGCATAAGATCCTCCCTTATCTGCAATGAAGGCTCATCTACAGCAAAGTGAGAGTTCACCCTCACCACATGATTAGCAAGGTCATCCTCATTTTGCAATGAAGAAGTTCACCCTCATCACTTGAGTAAGTTTGTCATTTATAATCATGAACAATTGTTTCATCAAAATTGAAGACAACCACAACAGCTGTTTGATATTTTGTTAAACTGCCTTGTAATTGTCTACTCTTGAATACATGCCTGTTACATCCCAAAACTGAATGCTGTATAAACAGAATTACTCAGGGTATGTGAAGGAGAATTAGCAGACTGATTTTTAAGCTTTCAGTTTTTTTTCACAAGTTCCTAACACAAGTAGACAAGAGGAATGCTACAGCTGTGAAGTGGTTTTTGACTTGCTGGAGAAGTGACAATACTGATAAGTACATTGGACTGGGTGACAGAGGGAGAGAGATGGACAGAGATCATATTTAAGTTATGCAGGTATTAGTACAGAAACTAAACTGTCTTGCATCAATATATAAAGATCTGTTTTATGATACAAATATACAGACACTAACATAAATGACAGGTGAATGCAAAAAAAAAAAAATGCTGCTTTTTATTATTGAATATATTAATCATCAAACACTTAAATTTTTTTTAATTAGTTGTGGTTAAGCTTTAAACAAGTTTCATAATCTTTACACATTTTGCATTCACCATATATTCTATTACACATTCATTCTACAATAATAAAGTTTTTATTTGGGAAAATTAAGTTCTCAATAACACTAACCAATATTGTACAGAAACCTGTGTATTAACAAGCTAGAATTTATCAATCTCATACTGGTATAACTTTAATAAATAACTTTTTGATCAAAATACGAATGTATACATGACACTACAGTACTTTCAACCACATTTTCTGGAGTTACAGCACAGAATCAGAAATTTATCAGGTAAATCTGACTCATTTTAATTGCAAATAGCTGTAATATAAATTATATTATTTATCTTTACATAATATTTACCATTTCATAATAAACTTATCAAACTCTTCTTACAAATTATCTTTTGTGCATGCTTTTAAAGAACTAAGCAAGTATCATGTATACTTTTCACCTCTACAAAACATGTGTTATATGGTAATTATTAGTTACTGGACCAGTCTTAAGTACTCTTATCAATGAGAAGAGAGTTTACTCAGCTGATGACACAAACATTGACATTCCAATATGTCAAACTATCTTTTTAATACTTCAAATACAGCATTCTTACTCTCAGCCAAATTTTACAAGCAAGAAACTTTTTTCTTTCAGTGCCATAGTCAGCACATCCTGTAGCACCTAACACTCATACTCACTGAATGATTTATACAAGATAAATTCTAGAGTGCTCTTGTTAGAATATAAAAGAAATTTGTCTTAACCCCCTTATGACTTCTGTATTTGTAATGCCATCATATGTAACAGCTTATTTATAATGCCATGTCTAACACCTTACAACCTCCTTACTTGTAATGCTATCATAATTACTGACAGATCTCTAGTGACAACACTAGTTTTCATTGCCAGTTTGTAAGTGGTCCAAGACTACCTTGTCAATCAGTTGTGGTGATCACTATGCAAGTTCTGAAAAATGAAAGGTTACAAATGCTATGATGAAAACAGTATTTGATATAATCTGTTGATGAAATTATTGACTAAATCAATTTATAATAATGAGTGCCTGATAATTCTGCAAGTGACAATCTGCTTCATATGGAAAATTATACAGTATATAAAAACAGATAAATATACAAACATGAAGATATATCATACCTCCAGAATTATCAAGATTATACTGAATAAGAAATTTGCTACTGACGTAAAAGCATGCGTGTTAGAATAATTAGAGTATGCTGACTTTGAATCCAAAAACTTATGTTAACCAAACACTAAGCATTTTTAGCTGCAAAAAAAAAAAAATGGAAATAGGTTTTGAATATTGCTGATGCATTTACGTCAGTTGAGCAATAAAACGTTTGAATTTTAATGTGACTGATTAAAAATAAAATACTACTGTACTGGAAACAATGTGTATTTCTGTAACTAAAAATTCTGACTTCAGATTTCAAATTAGCATACTAAGATTAATGAGCAACAGGTACATTTACCTCAGTAGGAGGGCTTTTTTTTTTTGTTGACAGTGGACAATAGTTTGCATAAGTGATACTTTAAATTATTAGGTAAAAGCCATTCTTAGGTCATATAAAACAATTAGAAAATGTTAAGCAATGGTAAAAAATATTACATAGTTCATTGATGCAACTTGTTACAACTTTCTGTATCAAGCATTCTTATTATAAATTGTACAAGTCATGAATGTCTGTCACATACTGCAAGTTCTTGAATAACATTTTGTTATAATGATGAAAAAAAAATTTATTCCTAGCCGTGGCCACTGTCTGTGGGGGGACGGTAAAATAAAAATTTGTAAAGTATACAATAATACAAGTGGCAGTAAATGGTGCTGTATGAAAGTACTCAGCGAGTCTGTCATATTTGTTATTGTGGTGGTAGGAGGTGCTCCTTACAATTTTCCCTTTGCAAACATTTATTCCTGAATTTAACCCTGTTGCAGCGAGTGCCTAAGGTGCATGTGCACCCCTGATGTCTGTGGCCACAAAAAAAAAAAAATGTGACAGAGACAAAATTAGAAGTTGTAAAGAGGTTTGATGATGAACAGCGAGGTGTGATTTTGTTATACGTCATTTCACTTAAAGTTGCAGTTTCCAAAAACCTATTGACAACGTTAAGTGAGGACTTATTGTACTGCTTGATTGGTTTCAAATATGCTGAAAAACTAGCAATCAGGGTATTATGATGGCAGAATATATAAGCATTTTTCATTGTAGAATTCAGCATTTATGAAGTGCAATTGTAAAAAACTAAATACTGTACTGTACTAAATAGTAGCAGTAATAATTGCATTGCCCTTGTGTCTCATAATTGCTAATGTAATATTCTTATGGTTGAGCCAAATGCATCTCTACAGTAAGTGCAAAGTTTTCAGCTGTAGCATTAGTATTCTACTGTTACATGTCTCTAGAAACACCAACTATTTTCCTCTGCTTCCTCCCAATTTCATGTCAGAGGTCATAGGAGGAAATTAGTATAAAAATTATTACTACATACATAATTCAGTGTATCTTTTTATAAAATATCTTTAGCACTGTATTAACACGAATGGTACATTTACACATGAATACATCAAGTTTCAACAATTACAGTACTGTACTTATTACTATTCTATTGTAACAGCAAATCCCTACTAATTATATTTCACATCACTTAAACTGTAAATATTGAGGTATAATATAAAACGTGGAAGTTTTTATTTAGCAGACTGCCTCTTAGAGCAAGACCACCTATATTTGAGAGAGAATTACCCACTGTTGATTGGAGAACTGTTTCTTTCCTTGAAATGTGAATTGCTTCCTATTTACCTTCAGTAAATATACATTCAGAAAATATACATTTTTAGCGAGATGATTTAGAAATTTGGTCGCAGGTAAAATGCGAGTTTAAAAGTGAATTCTGTGCAACTTTTGCTGTATAGCCAAAAATATGCAGTTGAAAATTCTGATTGACTGCAGCTGAAGAGCCAGTCATGAGCACTACTAAGTTGGTACTACTGCATATTAACATATACCTAATTTATTTGGCAATATGTATGTCAAGCATTTGTAGTCAGTAATTTGACTGATGTGTCTTAACAGCGAATCCATAACCATGTACATACTTACTGGGTAAACTTAGATATTAACTTGTAAAAATGCGTCCTCATTCTACCCGAACATTAATATGTATCATTAAATGTCTTTAATATCCCATAAGTAATTAAGGTGTAAGATACAGAAGTGTAGTAAATAAAATGTACTGTACAATATATGTTATGGCAAGATACACTAATTATTGATTTGGAATAATCATGGAAAATATGATCTCTTAGTGATTAACAGAACTGTTGTATTATAGGCCACACTTTTGGATTATCTTTACTTTGATAAGATCAACAAGCATTGATCCACTTGTTATAACATTTTGACTAGTTGGCATAATTACTGGTATGAAAGAAACTTGTTTTATGGTGTTACAGATCAACTTAGGGCTGATGTGAAGCTGAAAATATAAAATTTAAACAAACACTAAATATATAATTTGGATTGCAATGGTGTCAAATTTAGCCTTAATTGTGCTATATTTGACTTAATAAAGATTATGGTACATATACTTAACTAAACAAGTCTCTCAATCATTTTTCAGGCAGCACACTTCAACTATGTTACACCATATACAATGATGATGTGTGTACTCTTTAGCCATGCTACATTTATGACTGAAAAGTTCCCTTCAATCCTTTTTCTAAATTGACTTTTTTAGTACTGGGTAACCCATCATGTAAATATTCAAATTATCAAGAATCAATGAGATTGAGAGTACAGTACATATATAATTCTTATAAAACTTTTCCTACACTATATTAAAGTTGTGTGGGCGTCCTTGTGTAGTTCAAACTCATTTTGAGCTGTTTTGTTTTGCTATTAGACACACTTATTTTGAGTGATACCAAAGTTTTGAGAACCACTGACACATTTGTATAGGTGATATTTGACTGTTATCATTTGAGAAGTACTGTACTACTGCACTAAATGCCAGTTGTAAGTTGGTAGAGAAATGTAAGAACTGCCAAATTACTGCACATTATGTACATAGATATTCTGAGTAATGTGCCAAACATTCAGATGTCAATAACAGGTTGTTGCACTAAATACCATAGGTAATGGGCATTCCCTTCTCAGTACAAATTAATCTCCTAAAACATATTTGAGATGTGAATGGATTTTATAATAACTTCTGACAGCCTATAGCTGATACCTGTAAGGAACGGAGGGTGGTGGACATTACATTATCTCGTCCCCATAATATATCCCAGATATGTCCTCTTCCTCAGGCACTGCTTGGAGCCTAAGAGGGTCAGGAACTCAGGGCAGCCATCACTGGCAACTACATGATGTGACACTCATCTTTGGGTAGTTCTTGAGAACAAAAACATTATCACTATTCAGGAATAGGATGGAGATGGAGTCAAGTTTGTCAGGGACACAGCATGGGGCGGGCACTTCTGGGCGTCCTCCCATGGAATATATCAGGGACTGGATGATGGCATGGTTACTGCCACTCAAACTCTGTAGGGAAGGGGGGGGAAAGGTCATTAAAAAACTATATTACAGGAGAAAGCTGTCATAGCATAAATGGGGAAAAAAAAAGTAAAGACTGTACTGCAGCTCAAAATTCACTTGGCTGACAGGAATATACAGCACAAGCAGAAAACAATCAATGATACTGCACATAATACATATGCATATGTAGTAAACACTGAGCAAAAGCACAAAATAACCCACAAGAAAAAACTTATTCTCTCTGTGTCAGTATCTCCATGCGAGTTTGAATAAATATAAATTATACAGTGGACCCTCAGTTGATGTCATCGGATAACGTAAAAATTGGATTACGACATGTTTGTGTCAAAATATTGGCTCGGTTAACGACAAAGAACTCGGGTAAAGTCATTTGGCCCGAACATGTCCACATGTCGTGAGCAGCCCGGCCACTCCATGTACAGCCAGTGTGCCATTGTTTACAAGCCAGTGAGGACGATTCCACATGTACATGCGATACATATTTTATTATTCCATTGTTTTTAGCACTTGTAACTGATAATTATTATTATAATCAAAAAGAAGTGCTAAGCCACAAGGGCTATGTACAGCGCTGCAGGGTAGGGAAGGAAGCGAGGGTATTGGGCGGCAGAAGGGAGGAGGGATGATCAGTAGGTTACAGAAAACAGCGGGGCAGGGGATAGTATGGTGGTAGAGGGTAGCAAGAGATTGAGGTGGAAAGGGCTGAAGGTATCAGAATTTGTGAAGTAAGTCAGTTGTTGTCAAAAAGTCAATGAGAGAGTTCAGATGAAAGGTGGGTCCATCAGCGAGAAGGGAAGGTAAAGAGAGAGCAGCGGAGTGAAGACGACAACGGAGGTAAATTCTGCGTGCTCGTTGATAAAGTGGGCAGTCCAACAGAATGTGGTAGACTGATAATGGAGCCTGGCAATTCTCACAGAGAGGAGCAGGGCGCCTCTTCATGAGATATCCATGAGTAAGACGAGTATGGCCAATGCGAAGACGGGAGAGAGTAGTCTCCCAACCTCAACACTGGTGATAAGAAGATGGCCAGTAACCTATACTCGGTTTAATAGATTGAAGTTTGTTACCGAGCATAGCAGACCAACGTTGTTGCCAATGGGTGTGAAGGTGGGAAGATATTGCAGCAAAATAGTGAGTAAATGGAATACCTCTATACGAAACTGGTAGGTCATGTACTGCTGACCGCGCAGCAGTGTCTGCCTGTTCATTGCCCTGTACGTCAACATGACCAGGGACACAACAAAAAACTATCTTTATGCTTGGTAAAGATGCGGCGTAGCCAAAGTTGGATATGGAGGACTAAGGGGTGAGGTGTATCAAATTTCTGTATAGCCTGTAAAGCACTAAGGGAATCTGAGACAACCACAAATGATGACACAGGCATAGATGCAATACGGATAAGTGTTGCAAGGATGTCATACAATTCAGCAGTAAAAATACTAGCCGAAGATGGTAAATGCCCTCGTACGACGCTGTCCTGAAACACTGCTGCGAATCCTACACCGTCAGAAGACTTAGAGCCATCTGTGTACACAGCAATGGCATGAGAATGAGAGTGGAAGTGGTCAAGAAAAAGAGAGCGGGAAGCGACCGTAGACAGTTGGGCTTTCGAGCAAGGGAGAGAGAAAGAACAGGCTCGAACAGCTGGAACTTCCCAGGGGGGTAGGGAAAAGTGAGATGCTACATGAACATAGAAAGGTGGTAATTGAAGAGAAGACGAGCGAATGAAGGCAAAGAGAGAAGGGACGGAGTAAACGGCGGCGAACAAATAATGTCTACTAATATCAGTGACCATTCTATAAATGGAAGGATTGCGGAGATCATGAGAGCGTACATAGTAGCGAAAGCAATGGGCATCACGGCGATCGGATAAGGATTGAATGTTCACTTCTGCAGAGGCTCTCAACAGGGGAAGAGCGAAAAGCACCAAGGCATAAACGTAATCCTTGGTGATGAATGGGGTTAAGGCTAGAGAGAGTAGCAGGAGATGCCGCTGAATAGATCTGGTCACCATAATCAAGTTTCGATAAAATGAGGGTGGAATGTAGGCGAAGGAGGGTTTGACGATCAGCTCCCCATGAAAGATGAGCAAGGGTTTTAAGAAGGTTCAGCCAGCTGTGACAAGTTGCCTTCAGAGAGGTAATGTGAGGTTTCCAGGATAACCTACGGTCAAAGAGGAGGCCCAGAAACTTGACTATCACGTTCAGGGATACGGGAGCCATAGAGGTACAAAGGATGATCGGAGATGACAGAGCATCTAGTGAAAGTAATTTGGTGGATTTTAGTGCTGGAAAATTTAAACCCATGTATGGTGGCCCAATTGGAAACATGGTCAACCGCATGCTGGAGAGAAACTGTAATGAGGTGACAGTCAGCGCCTGCACAGGCAATAGCGAAGTCATCAACATAGAGTGATGACCAAATATTTGATGGAAGACTAGAGGCCAAATCATTAATAGCAAGGAGAAAAAGTGTTGTGCTCAGAGCACATCCCTGGGGGACACCTTCAGCTTGGATAAAGTCCGGGGAGAGCACATTATTAACCCGAACACGGAAATGTCTATCAGTTAAAGAGTTCTTAAGGAAGGATGGTAGACTGCCTCAGAGGCCTAAGGAGTGGGCTTGGGCCAAAATATTATACCTCCAAGTTGTGTCATATGCCTTCTCAAGGTCAAAAAATATGGCAATAACTGAGTGGTTATTCGCAAAGGCATTACGAACATACGTATCCAAGCGTAGTAAGGGGTCTATGGTAGAACGTCCCTTACGAAAGCCATATTGACGAGTGGAGAGACTGTTGTGTGTCTCTAAATACCACAGAAAGGGAGAACAATGGCAGATTTCCACAGCTGTGGAAGAACTCCTTGTGACCAAATAAGATTGAAAAGGCATAATAGGACTGCAAGGGCTGACTGATGTAAATGTTGTAGCATACGAATATGAATGTCGTCGGGCCCAGCTGCCGATGATCGGCAAGCTGAGAGTGTTGCCTCCAGTTCTTGAAGCGTAAAAGGCACATTATACTGTTCTTCTCTGAGAGAAGAAAAGTCCAAGGGTGCTAACTCTCTGGCAGACTTCGAGGAAAGAAACAAGGGGCATAGATGGAGCCCCTGAGAAATACGGACCAGATGATTGCCAATTTCAGTGGCAACATCTAGTGGGTTTGCTATATCAACACCGGCAACCCGCAGAGCAGGAGCCGGGTCAAGAGAATATTTACCACTCAGTTTTCGTACTTTTTTCCAGACTGCACTCATAGAGGAAGCAGAGGTGATGGTGGAGACAATCTCGCCAGCAAGTGCGTTTAGCGTCACGGATGACACGGCGAGCGATCGCACGCTTCTGCTTAAAATCAAGAAGTCTCCGTGGTTCTATTGTACCGGTACCTGCCCCATGCAGCGCGTTTCAAACGTACTGCAGGAGCACAAGCAGGAGACCACCAAGGCACGCATTTCTGAGAATGCCTGCCCAAAGTTTGGGGTATAGAATGAGAAGCTGTGGAGTAAATCAGTCGTTGTCAAGAAGTCAATGAGAGAGTCAGGATTAAAGGAGGGTCCATCAGCAAGAAGGGAAGGTAAAGAGAGAGTAGTAGAACGAAGACGACGTTGGAGGTAAATTCTGAGTGCTCGTTGATAGAGAGGGCAGTCTAACAGAATGTGGCTAATCGATACTGGAACTTGACACTGCTCACAGAGAGGAACAGGGTGCCTCTCCATGAGATACCCATGAGTAAGACGAGTGTGGCCAATGCGAAGGTGGGAGAGTGTGGTTTCCCAACCTCGGCACTGATGACAAGAAGACGGCCAGTAATCTATGCTCGGTTTAATAGAATGAAGTTTGTTACCGAGCAGAGTTGACCAACGTTGTTGCCAACGGGTGCGAAGGTGGGTAGCTATTGCAGCAAAATAGTCCAGAAATGGAACACCTCGATAGGAAATTGGTAGGTCATGTACTGCTGACCGCGCAGCAGTGTCTGCCTGTTCATTGCCCTGTACGTCGACATGACCAGGGACCCAACAAAAAACAATATCTTTATGTTTGGTAGAGATACGGAGTAGCCAAAGTTGGATACAGAGAACTAGGGGATGAGATGTATCAAATTTTCGTATAGCCTGTAGAGCACTAAGGGAGTCTGAGACTACTACAAATGATGACACAGGCATAGATGCGATACGAATGAGTGCTGCATGAATGGCATACAGTTCAGCAGTAAAAATGCTAGCTGAAGATAGTAAATGCCCCCGCACGACGCTGTCCGGAAACACTGCTGCGAATCCGACGCCGTCTGAAGACTTAGAGCCATCTGTGTACACAGCAGTGGCATGAGAATGTGACTGGAAGTGATCAAGAAAAAGAGAGCGGGAAGCCACAGTAGGCAGTTGAGCTTTCGAGCAAGGGAGTGAGAAAGAACAGACCCGAACAGCTGAAACTTCCCAGGGGGGTAGGAAAAAGTGAGATGCTACATGAACATATAAAGGTGGTAACTGAAGGGAAGACAAGAGTGAATGTAGGCGAAGAGAAAAGGGACGGGGCAAACAGAGGCGGCGAACGAATAAAGAATGTCTACTAATATCGGTGACCATTCTATAAATGGAAGGATTGTGAGAGCGTACATAGTAGCGAAGGCAATGGGCATCACGGCGATCAGACAAGGATGGAACATTCGCTTCTGTATAGAGGCTCTCAACAGGGAAGAGCAAAAAGCACCAAGGCACAAACGTAATCCTTGGTGATGGATAGAGTTAAGGCTAGAGAGAGTAGCAGGGGAGGCCGCGGAATAAATCTGGTCACCATAATCGAGTTTCGATAAAACGAGGGCTGAATGTAGGCGAAGCAGAGTTCGACGATCAGCTCCCCAGGAAAGATGAGCAAGGGTTTTAAGAAGGTTTAGCCGGCTGTGACAAGTTGCCTTCAGAGAGGTAATGTGAGGCTTCCAGGATAACCGACGGTCAAAGAGAAGGCCCAGAAACCTGACTGTATCACGTTCGGGGATACGGGAGCCATAGAGATACAAAGGATGATCGGAGATAACAGAGCGTCTAGTGAAAGTAATTTGGTGAGTTTTGGTACTTGAAAATTTAAACCCATGCGTGGTGGCCCAAGTGGAAACACGGTCGACCGCATGCTGGAGAGAAACTGCAATAAGGGCAGTCAAGCGCCCACAAGCAATAGCGAATCATCAACAAGAGGATGACCAAATTTTGGGGGAAAGAACGGGGGGGCCCAAATCATTTATGCAAGGGGGAAAAAGTGTTGTGCTCAGAACACATCCCGGGGGACACCCCTTCAGCTTGGGGTAAAATCCCCGGGGGACACTTATTTAACCAAACACGGGAAATGCCGTCAGTTAAAAAAATTCTTTAAGGGGAAAGGGTGGAAATTGCCTCGAAGGGCCCAAGGAGTGGGGGGTTGGGCTAAAAAATTTACCCCAAATTGTGTCATATGCCTTCTCAAGGTCAAAAAATATGGCAATAACTGAGTGGTTATTCGCAAAGGCATTACGAACATACGTATCCAAGCGTAGTAAGGGGTCTATGGTAGAACGTCCCTTACGAAAGCCATATTGACGAGTGGAGAGACGGTTGTGTGTCTCTAAATACCACACTAAACGTCTATTTACTAGGCGTTCCATTACTTTGCAAACTGCACTGGTAAGAGCAATGGGACGATAGTGGGAGGTTTCATGTCCCGTAGTGCCTGGTTTGCAGAAAGGGAGAACAATGGCGGATTTCCACAGCTGTGGAAGAACTCCTTGTGACCAAATAAGATTGTAAAGGCGTAATAGGACTGCAAGGGCTGACTGATGTAAATGTTGTAGCATACGAATATGAATGTCGTCGGGCCCAGCTGCCGATGATCGACAAGCTGAGAGTGTTGCCTCCAGTTCTTGAAGTGTAAAAGGCACATTATACTGTTCTTCTCTGAGAGAAGAAAAGTCCAAGGGTGCTAACTCTCTGGCAGACTTTGAGGAAAGAAATGAGGGGCATAGATGGAGTCCCTGAGAAATACGGACCAGATGATTGCCAATTTCATTGGCAACATCTAGTGGGTTTGCTATATCAACACCGGCAACCCGCAGAACAGGAGCCGGGTCAGGAGAATATTTACCACTCAGTTTTCGTACTTTTTTCCAGACTGCACTCATAGAGGAAGCAGAGGTGATGGTGGAGACAATCTCGCCAGCAAGTGCGTTTAGCATCACGGATGACACGGCGAGCGATCGCACGCTTCTGTTTAAAATCATGGAGTCGCTCTGTGGTTCTATTGTACCGGTACCTGCCCCATGCAGCGCGTTTCAAACGTACTGCACGAGCACAAGCAGGAGACCACCAAGGCACGCATTTCTGAGAATGCCTGCCCGAAGTTTGGGGTATAGAATGAGAAGCTGCGGTGAAAACGGAGGACAAGAAGAGGTGTAAAAGCTCATCGATGGAGGACGAAGAAGGAACCTCTTTAAAAACAGTTAGGTGTGAGTAAAGGTTCCAATTTGCCCGATTAAATTGCCAGCGTGGGGTGCGAAGAGGTGGCGAATATGAAGGGGAAGTAAGAATGATTGGGAAATGATCACTGTCATGTAAGTCCGGGAGAACAGACCAAGTGAAGTCTAATGCGGCGGAGGAAGAGCAGACTGAGAGATCGATGCAAGAGAGAGTATGAGTCCGAGGATCAAAATGGGTGTGAGTACCTGTATTTAAAACATGGAGGGGGTGGGTGGCAAGAAAAGCCTCTAACTGAATTCCACGGGAATCACAGTGAGACCCCCCCCCCAGAGGAAATGGTGGGCATTAAAATCGCCAAGTAACAGAATCGGTGGCGGTAATGACAAAACAAGGAAGGCAAAATCCAGAATAGATAATGCCCGAGAAGGAGAGAGATATAAAGAACAGAGCGTATACCACCTATGTAAGTGGATACGGGCTGCTGTGTAATGCAGCGAAGTATGAACAAATAGCTGATGGTACGGAATATCAGTGCGTAGAAGAAGGGCACTTTCATTAAAGGTCCCATCAGGAAAAGGATCTGAAGAATACAATAAATTATAGCCTGAGATGTGAGAAATAACAGCTCTTAAGAGCATGAAAAGAAATATCTTTACCAACATGGCGTAGGAGTGCCTTGCCAATACTATGGTCAGAAAGATAGGCAGTAGAGGAAGTTGGTCGTAGAGTGAAGAATTTAGTCCATTGTTCAGTCTGAAACTGAGCGTGGAAAGGTAGTGAAGGACGTGTCGATCGTTTCTGAGAAGAACGAGAAGGTGGAGAAGTATCATCAGCAGGTAATTGTCGTTGGCATTTAGGCGTGGGACCAGAGTTGGTCCGACATGGAACGGGTTGGCGATTTGAAAATTGCCGCACCGTAGAGGGAGAGGCCGGAAGCATAGTCAGGAGAGCGAAGGTCCGATAAATCGAAGGAGTCAGTCGAGGCCTCAGTACCTGAAGCGGGTGAGGAAACAGCACCAGCAATAGGTACAGAGGCATGAGGAATGTCTGAAGAGTGGTCCAAAGATGAGGCGGGGTCAGAACGGGGTGCGGTATCAAGAAGGGGCCCAGGGGTACCAGGTTCATGGACTAGGGCTGCCATGGTTAGGTTACTTCTTTCTTTTTGTTTTTAAGAAAAAAAAAGAAAGAAGAAAAGAAAATAATAAAAAAAAGAATAAAAAAAGGGGGGACCGGGGAGGGATAGTTCCTAGGAGGAATGAAAGGGCCAGAAATCTCCCTCCGCGCCCAAGAGGACCTCAGCACCGCAAGTAGCGCAGATGCAGCATGGAACCTGTGCCATACCCTACCCATCATGCTAGTAAACTAACAATCCGGGATAGCAACCTCACATCTGCCGAGCTACCTCGGTGGACAAAAGAGAGGGCGGCCGGATATCCTCCACAAAGCATACCTCCTTCGGCTACCATCCCCGGAATCCGAAAGGTGGCTTCCAGAGATACACTCGTCGCCCGAAAGACACCCAAAGCTACTCCGGGATACTGGAGAGGGATCGGGACATCCCCAGGCGATCCAGATTCCACAGCAAACTACGCCACCGCTAAGAACCTCAACGGAATGGGATGGACCCCGGTATCCTTTCCCCTACCTAGGAACTAGCTCGCCTGTGGGAGAAATCCCAAAGGACAAAAAGAGGAAGGGCAAAAGGGAGGGGTGGGGAGGAGGAGGAGGAAAGGAAAAAGGGGAGGATGGGGATAGGGGAGGGGAGATTGGGGGGTAATTAGGTTCGGTCTGAGGAAGAAGACCGATAGGTCTAATTCC
The DNA here is from genome assembly GCF_026875155.1 of Cherax quadricarinatus. Lineage (NCBI taxonomy): Eukaryota > Metazoa > Arthropoda > Malacostraca > Decapoda > Parastacidae > Cherax > Cherax quadricarinatus. The sequence goes on from NC_069432.1 coordinate 28,413,713, forward strand.
TCAGACCAAGAGCCTCTTCACCACGCCAAGGAGCCCCCCTTGAAGAGGTCAGAAAGGTAGGCAGAAGAAGAAGTCAGTCTTAAAGAATTTAGTCCATTGTGTGGTCCGAAACTGAGCGTGGAAAGGGAGTGCTTGACGTATCGGTCTTTTCCGAGTAGAATGGGAAGGTAACCAAGGAGTATCATCAGGAGATTGACGTTGGCGTTTAGGAGTAGGACCGGAGTTGGTCCGGCATGAAATGGGCGGGCGATTCGAAAATTGCCGTACCGTAGAGGGAGAAGCCGGAAGCATAGTCAAAGGAGAGCGGAGTTCAGACAAATCGAAGGAGTCAGTCGAAGCCCCGGTACCTGAAGCAGGTGAGAAAACAGCACCAGCAAGAGGTACAGGGGCATCAGGAGTGTCCGAAACACAAGGCAGGGTCAGAATGGGGTGCGGTATCAAGAAGGGGCCCGGGGGTAGTGGGTTCATGGACTAGGGCTGCCATGGTTAGGTTACTCCTTTGCTTTTTGTTTTTAAGAAAAAAAAAGAAAAGAAAATAATAAAAAAAAGGGGGGAGCGGGGAGGAATAGTTCCCAGGAGGAATGAAAGGGCTGGAAATCTCCCTCCGCGCCCAAGAGGACCTCAACATCGCTAGTAGCGCAGATGCAGCATGGAACCCGTGCCATACCCTACCCTTCATGCCAGTAAACCAGCAATCCGGGATAGCAACCTCACATCTGCCGAGCTACCTCGGTGGACAAAAGAGAGGGCGGCCGGATATCCGCCACAAAGCATACCTCCTTCGGCCACCACCCCCGGAATCTGAAAGGTGGCTTCCAGAGATACACCCGTCGCCCGAAAGACACCCAAAGCTACTCCGGGATACCGGAGAGGGATCGGGACATCCCCAGGCAATCCAGATTCCACGGCAAACTACGCCACCGCCAAGAACCTCAATGGAATGGGATGGACCCCAGTGTCCTTTCCCCTACCTAGGAACTAGGGCGCCTGTGGGAGAAATCCCAAAGGCCAAAAAGAGGAAGGGCAAAAGGGAGGGGTGAGGAGGAGGAATGGAAAAAGGGGACAATGGGATAGGGGAGGGGAGATTGGGGGGTAATTAGGTTCGGTCTGAGGAAGAAGACCGACAGGGCTAATTCCCCAGCCCAAGAGCCTCTTCACCACACCAAGGAGCCCCCCTTGAAGAGGAAAAAGTTGGTAGAAAGATATGAAAGTGGTGGTGGTACACCAGCCAGGGTACTTCCCCCACATACCAGCCAGGGTACTTACCCATACATATGATTTGATTTTTGTGGGACTTGTTCATGAGTGAATAGAATTATCAGAGCTTATTGCTTGGGAAGCATTGAAAATTGGGTTGGGCAAATACGATTTTGTTAGTGAGATGGTTTGTGAAGGACCTGCCTAGTATGGGGCAACAGGCCTGCTGCAGTGTTCCTGCTTTCTTATGTGCAAACATTTATGGATGAACATTACCCTGACCCAGCTGTTGCAGGCCGTGCTGGCAACATCTACAATGACAATGTTGTGTCCCATTTTAGAGAAATTTTAAAGACACACCAGAAAAAGAGCTCTCTGGACAGATATTTAGTGCCACAGGTGTGCAGTGACCCTCAAGCTGGTCCTAGTGGCATTAAAAAACAAAGAAGGGAAGTAACCCTGGAAAAGAACTTGGTACCTTTAGTCTTTATGGAAGGGGATTCCCCTTCCAAACAATAGTACACCTCCATCTTCTCCTCTCCTCCTGTCTCATCACTCATTAAGTCTTCAATAAAGGCAAGTGTCATTTTAGTATTGTTTATTCTGCATGTCTCATTGTTTTCTGTGTAGGGAAATGTATATTTCATGTAAAAAAAATTATTTTGTTTAATACTTTTGGGTGTCTGGAACAGATTAATTGGATTTACATTATTTCTTATGGGAACATTAATTCGGATAATGAAAGAATTGGTTAAAGACAAGCTCTCTGGAACGTATTAATGTCGTTAACTGAGGGTCCACTGTATATATACAGTCATACCCTGCCTAATGTCATTAACTGGTTCCAAGAGCCATGACATAACTGGACATAATGCCCTAATTTTAGTCATTTTTTGAATAACAATGAACAAAAAAATTATGCTGTTTACCTTGTGATTTGCCCTTACAAATGCCTTAAGTATGACAAAAAAAAAAATAAGGGAACCCTAAGGCATGCACTATTACCGACACTTTTTCACTTTTGTTCATACCTTTTAATCATATTTAACTTATCTTCCATCATAACCACATTATGCCTGGAATCACTAACACTAACCTTCTTAGGACCCATGGCTAACACAGACAGTAAAGGGATAATTACAAAAATAACAGCAAAAGGCAAAACAAGCACATGATTGCAGACTGCAGCATGGGCAAAACTGCATATGGCATCGCCCTTGTTTTGAATGAGAAACAGCAGCAACACTACCATGTAACAAGATGGTGGAACTACGTAATGACGGCCATTTGTTTACAATTTTTCTGCTTAAATATTTTGTTGTACATATACATATATTATATATATATATATATATATATATATATATATATATATATATAATATATATAATATATATATATATATATATATATATATATATATATATATATATATATATATATATATCAGTGGAATCTCAAAAATCGAACTGCTCCCAACACAACCAATTATGTAAGTATATTTTTGTAAGTGCTTTTATAAGTGTATTTTTGAGGGTCTGAAATGGACTAATCTAATTTACATTATTCCTAATGGGAATAAATTCATTCGGTAAAGGCACTCGAACAGCCTTCTGGACTGAAGAAAGTTCGATATTTGAGGTTCCACTGTATACACACACACAGTGGTACTCCGAGTTTCGAACTTATTTCATTCCAGAATGCTGTTCGAGTGCCAATACTGAACGAATTTGTTCCCATAAGGGGAATGTTTCAGACCCCCAAAAGTACACTTAAAAATGCACTTACACAAATACACTTACATAATTGTTCGAGTTGGGAGCAGTTCGAAACTCAGGGTACCACTGTACAGTGGACCCCCGCATAGCGACCTTAATCCGTGCAAGAGGGCTGGCTGTTATGCGAAATGTTCGCTATGCGAATGAATTTTCCCCATAAGAAATAATGGAAATCAAATTAATCCGTGCAAGACACCCAAAAGTATGAAAAAAAAATTTTTACCACATGAAATATACATTTTCCTACACACAAAGAGAAGGATACATGCACAATAATAGAGTAGTACATGCTCAATATATATTGTGCATGTACTACTCTACTAAATGAAGAATAAATGACACTTACCTTTATTGAAGATGCAGCAATGACTGATGAGACACTGTGTCCTGGGAGTGCCTTTTCCTCCTGAGTACTGTAGGTCCTGTTTGGTATTTTCTTCCAGAACAGGCCTTATCACACTGTGTATGCCACTACGATTCTTAAATCTCTCAAACCAACCTTTGCTGGCTCTAAATTCACCAATATGAGCACTAGTTCCAGGCATTTTCCCTGTTCACCTGGGTGTTAGTCAACTGGTGTGGGTTGCATCCTGGGAGACAAGATTAAGGACTCCAATGGAAATAAGTTAGACAGTCTTCGATGACACTGACTTTCTTGGGTTATCCTGGGTAGCTAACCCTCTGGGGTTAATTGTTTCTTGGTATTCTCAATAAGCCACACCAACAACGGTGGTACAGCAGCAACAGACGATGCTACAGCAGCAACAGACGATGCTACAGCAGCAGCAGACGATGCTACAGCAGCAACTGATGATGTTACAGCAGCAGCAGACGATGCTACAGCAGCAGCAGCAGCAGACGATGCTACAGCAGCAGCAGACGATGCTACAGCAGCAGCAGACGGTACTACAGCAGCAGCAGCAGCTGACGGTGGTACAGCAGCAGCAGCTGACGGTGGTACAGCAGCAGCAGCAGCTGTACCACCAATAGTAGCAATGGTTGATTGTGGTTTATTATACAACCTGGCCAGCTCGGAGACACGCACTCCACTTTCATACTTATCAATGATCTTTTTCTTCATCTCCATAGTAATTCTCACCCTTATTGCTGTAGGGTTGGCACTAGAAGCTTTCTTGGGGCCCATGGTCACTTATTTTCCAGAAAAAAATCACCAAAAACACTGTAATAATACAAAATGTTCCGATTGTATGCTTGGATGTTACCGCGGAGGCTGGCTGGTAAACAATGCCACCCGCGGAACATGTGAGCGTGGCTCAGGCCGCACATTGGACGCGTCTCGGACGAAGGCCGCTGAGCGGGTTTTTGTCCACTATGCGGGGCAAAATTTTAGCGAACAAAGCGTCCGCTATGCGGATTGTCCGCTATGCAAGGCGTCCGTTATGCGGGGGTCCACTGTATATATCTTTCTTTCAACGCTGCTGTATAGCCCTTGTGGTTTAGCGCTTCTTTTTTATTATAATTTCTTTCAACACACCAGCCGCATCCCTCTAAGGAGGGGTGGCCCAAAAAGAAAAATGAAAGTTTCTCCTTTTACATTTAGTAATATATACAGGAGAAGGGGTGGTTACTAGCCCCTTGCTAGTTTCCATGATACTCAAACCACTCTGCTGGCACCAGCAATCATTCCACGGTCAAAGTCACTTTGATCATACTATTTCTTCCTAAGTCTGATGTTTGGTCTGAATGGCTGAACCTCTTTACCATGTCTGCATGCTTTTAGGCATTGAGGTGCTGCCACATGATTAGTTGAATAGACATTTGTATTAACTGGCAAGTGTACAGGTGTACCTAATAAAGTAGCCACTAGTGTACATTATGTTAGTGATGGATGAATATATTTTGTAAAACATCAAACCTGTGTGTAAACCTTGCAAAAAATATCTATCAATCACACATGGAACTGCTACAAAACTAAAAAAAAAACATTGACAAGACAAGAGAGCAAATAGTGATTAGGTAAGTACTTACACACACATGGCCACTCCACCAGTCTGGCTACAAGGGAGAAATGAACAATGTTAACTTACACCGCTGTACATAGCTACTATGGGTAGCCCTTGTGGCTTAGCGCTTCTTTCTGTTTATAATAATAATAATAATAGCTACTATGGGATGATGCTTTGCTGACATGGGCACATAATGGGTAAATATGACTTGAATTAACCTGGTTAAATACAGGAGTGTTATCTGGTTAATATGGGTAGGTAATGTGTTCAATATGGCAAGGTGCAGGATTAGATTAACCTGTCTGGAGGTAATAGATGCAGGATTAACAAAATCAGTGGAAGTAAGCTTAATGAGACTGACACATAACTAACAAGGCTGAAATATCTAACTTAATCACACCTGCAAGAACATTGTTAATAAGGTCCCACACATACAGCTTTAACTGATGCATAGGCTACACGTGATTAATGCACATATATATAGATATACATGTATATATAGTACTGTTATTAGGTACTATAAAGACACTATGTATATTGTACAGTAGTAAGTACATAAAAAAAATGCACCCACATCCTCTGCTAATTTTAAGCATTGTAAAACAAAAATCTGGAATGTTCTGTTAATGCTGCATAAAGCACATGGGTTTTGCAGTCTGTGAATAACAATAATAATTGAATGTTTCACAGAATACAGTTTGTGGCTACTACCCTACCAATATTTATGACCCTTTTGGGTTTAGCTCTTAATTTTATTATAATATTACCCTACCTGTTATTCCCAGTTAATTTTAATAATTAATAACCATAGACATTGAAAAAAAATGTAAGAGGCCTTACCAAAGATGTATAACTTTGAACTATAACCTTAAGCCTTCTATTACATGTATTTATACTTCTCGATACAAAGCCAAGAATCCTAACAATTTCACTGCAAACACTTCTGCACTGTTGTCTTTACATTTCTGCTAACTAGAACTCCTAAATCTTGGCTGACAACTACAATGTAATACATCACTGATATAATGCAATATGCTGATACAAAGCAATATATCACTGATACAATGCAATAAATCACTGACCCATACGAGTTTACCACTTCCCTGGATAAAATATATGACCTGTATGGGATTAGAGCTCTGTTAATATTGCAATAAATATACTTAATAGGCCCATCACAAAGGGTTTTGCAAAAGAGTACTGCTGACTATATGGCGTGTGCTGCCAAATTATACCATAGTGACCATCATGTGTAAGAAATACAAGACAGAAAGCTCTACATATAACTGGGTCATTCGTCTTGCTAACTGCGAGATAAAACACTCCTCACAGCCACGCTATCATTTCCTTTTTTTTATGTGTAATATAATTATTTTGATAGGAAAGCCTGGCTGTGAGAGCAGTGTTTGTCTTGCAATTAGCAGATAGAGGATCAAGCCTCCATTACCTTATGCTGAACAACTCACACACAAGGTACCATCAAAAAGATCTTGGACTGCTGCGAAAAAAAATGTGTACATACACACACACACACACATATATATATATATTATATATTATATATATATATATATATATATAATATATATATATATATATATATATATATATATATATATATATATATATATATATATATATGTTGGTAGACAGCAACCACCCAGGGAGGTACATACTACCGTCCTGCCAAGTGAGTGTAAAACGAAAGCCTGTGATTGTTTTACATGATGGTAGGATTTGCTGATGTCTTTTGTCTGTCTCATAAATATCAAGATAACAGGCATGTCTTCTATTCTACTTACACATTAGGTCACACTACACATACATGTACACATTTATTTATAACACTCATCTGAGTTTTTCTTTGATTTTGATCTTAATAGTTCTTGGTCTTATTAATTTTCCTTTTTTTTAATCCTGGGGAGTGGAATTAAGAATCTTTCCTCCGTAAGCCATGCGGTGTTGTAAAGGGTCAACTATAATACCGGGAACAATGGGCAGTAACCCCTTTTCCTGTAAAGATTACTAAAAAGAATAAGAAGAAGAAAATTGTCAAAGTGGGAAGTCTGAATGTGCGTGGATGTTGTGCAGATGATAAGAAAGAGATGATTGTGGATGTTATGAATGAGAAGAAGCTGGATGTCCTGGCTTTAAGTGAAACAAAGCTGAAGGGGGTGGGAGAGTTTCAGTGGAGAGGAATAAATGGGATTAGGTCAGGGTTTCAAATAGAGTTAGAGCTAAAGAAGGAGTAGCAATAATGTTGAAGGATAAGCTATGGCAGGAAAAGAGGGACTATAAATGTATTAATTCAAGGATTATGTGGAGTAAAATAAAGATTGGATGTGAAAAGTGGGTTATAATAAGCGTGTATGCACCTGGAGAAGAGAGAAGTGTAGAGGAGAGAGAGAGATTTTGGGAAATGTTGAGTGAATGCGTGGGGAGTTTTGAATCAAGTGTGAGAGTAATGGTGGTTGGGGATTTCAATGCTAAAGTGGGTAAAAATGTTATGGTGGGAGTAGTAGGTAAATTTGGGGTGCCAGGGGTAAATGTAAATGGGGAGCCTTTAATTGAGCTATGTGTAGAAAGAAATTTGGTAATAAGTAATACATATTTTATGAAAAAGAGGATAAATAAATATACAAGGTATGATGTAGCACGTAATGAAAGTAGTTTATTAGATTATGTATTGGTGGATAAAAGGTTGATGGGTAGGCTCCAGGATGTACATGTTTATAGAGGGGCAACTGATATATCGGATCATTATTTAGTTGTAGCTACAGTTAGAGTAAGAGGTAGATGGGAAAAGAGGAAGGTGGCAACAACAAGTAAGAGGGAGGTGAAAGTGTATAAACTAAGGGAGGAGGAAGTTCGGGTGAGATATAAGCGACTATTGGCAGAAAGGTGGGCTAGTGCAAAGATGAGTAGTGGGGGGGTTGAAGAGGGTTGGAATAGTTTTAAAAATGCAGTATTTAGAATGTGGGGCAGAAGTTTGTGGTTATAGGAGGTGGAATGATGAAGTAAAGGGTGTGATAAAAGAGAAAAAAGTAGCTTATGAGAGGTTTTTACAAAGCAGAAGTGTTATAAGAAGAGCAGAGTATATGGAGAGTAAAAGAAAGGTAAAGAGAGTGGTGAGAGAGTGCAAAAGGAGAGCAGATGATAGAGTGGGAGAGGCACTGTCAAGAAATTTTAATGAAAATAAGAAAAAATTTTGGAGTGAGTTAAACAAGTTAAGAAAGCCTAGGGAAAATATGGATTTGTCAGTTAAAAACAGAGTAGGGGAGTTAGTAGATGGGGAGATGGAGGTATTAGGTAGATGGCGAGAATATTTTGAGGAACTTTTAAATGTTAAGGAAGAAACAGAGGCAGTAATTTCATGCACTGGTCAGGAGGTATACCATCTTTTAGGAGTGAAGAAGAGAAGAATGTAAGTGTGGGGGAGGTACGTGAGGCATTACGTAAAATGAAAGGGGGTAAAGCAGCTGGAAAATGATGGGATCATGACAGAAATGTTAAAAGCAGGGGGGGATATAGTGTTCGAGTGGTTGGTACTTCTGTTTAATAAATGTATGAAAGAAGGGAAGGTACCTAGGGATTGGCGGAGAGCATGTATAGTCCCTTTATATAAAGGGAAAGGGGACAAAAGAGACTGTAAAAATTATAGAGGAATAAGCTTACTGAGTATACCAGGAAAAGTGTACGGTAGGGTTATAATTGAAAGAATTAGAGGTAAGACAGAATGGAGGATTGCGGATGAGCAAGGAGGTTTCAGAGTGGGTAGGGGATGTGTAGATCAAGTGTTTACATTGAAGCATATATGTGAACAGTATTTAGATAAAGGTAGGGAAGTTTTTATTGCATTTATGGATTTAGAAAAGGCATATGATAGAGTGGATAGAGGAGCAATGTGGCAGATGTTGCAAGTATATGGAATAGGTGGTAAGTTATTAAATGCTGTAAAGAGTTTTTATGAGGATAGTGAGGCTCAGGTTAGGGTGTGTAGAAGAGAGGGAGACTACTTCCCGGTAAAAGTAGGTCTTAGACAGGGATGTGTAATGTCACCATGGTTGTTTAATATATTTATAGATGGGGTTGTAAAGGAAGTAAATGCTAGGGTGTTCGGGAGAGGGGTGGGATTAAATTTTGGGGAATCAAATTCAAAATGGGAATTGACACAGTTACTTTTTGCTGATGATACTGTGCTTATGGGAGATTCTAAAGAAAAATTGTAAAGTAAAAGGACACAAGTGCAACGGCAGCTTCACCATCTCCGAAGTCTTAGCAAGAATCCTCCTAAAAACAGTAAACCCTGCCATCTCATGTCTCTCCTGTTACACTACACAAAGCACAGAGAGTGAACACTGAAACAAGCTGCCTCATTCCAGTTTATATTTGTCCAACCTATTTTTATGTTACCCAAGAAATAGCTTTTATATCCTTTTACTCATGTACGAATTAATTGCTCTACCATTTTGTATTACTTTTGTCACTACCACTACTACTACTACTACTACCACTAGTGAACATCGAAATGGTACCTCACTAGTATTCACATCACTCTGAGCCTTTATATACCCTCTGTGTCCATGTATTGTTTGTAATGGCTTGATAAAGCTCCTGGAGAGCGAAACGTTGCCACAATAAATGTCACATTAGTTGCACTTGTGTCCTTTTACTTTACATATTGTCGGTAATTCTACCAACTTTATTATAAAGAAAAATTGCAAAGGTTAGTGGATGAGTTTGGGAATGTGTGTAAAGGTAGAAAGTTGAAAGTGAACATAGAAAAGAGTAAGGTGATGAGGGTGTCAAATGATTTAGATAAAGAAAAATTGGATATCAAATTGGGGAGGAGGAGTATGGAAGAAGTGAATGTTTTCAGAAACTTGGGAGTTGCCGTGTCGGCGGATGGATTTATGAAGGATGAGGTTAATCATAGAATTGATGAGGGAAAAAAGGTGAGTGGTGCGTTGAGGTATATGTGGAGTCAAAAAACGTTATCTATGGAGGCAAAAAAGGGAATGTATGAAAGTATAGTAGTACCAACACTCTTATATGGGTGTGAAGCTTGGATGGTAAATGCAGCAGCGAGGAGACGGTTGGAGGCAGTGGAGATGTCCTGTTTAAGGGCAATGTGTGGTGTAAATATTATGCAGAAAATTCGGAGTGTGGAAATTAGGAGAAGGTGTGGAGTTAATAAAAGTATTAGTCAGAGGGCAGAAGAGGGGTTGTTGAGGTGGTTTGGTCATTTAGAGAGAATGGATCAAAGTAGAATGACATGTAAAGTATATAAATCTATAGGGGAAGGAAGGCGGGGTAGGGGTCGTCCTCGAAAGGGTTGGAGAGAGGGGGTAAAGGAGGTTTTGTGGGCAAGGGGCTTGGACTTCCAGCAAGCGTGCGTGAGCGTGTTAGATAGGAGTGAATGGAGACGAATGGTACTTGGGACCTGACGATCTGTTGGAGTGTGAGCAGGGTAATATTTAGTGAAGGGATTCAGGGAAACCGGTTATTTTCATATAGCCGGACTTGAGTCCTGGAAATGGGAAGTACAATGCCTGCACTTTAAAGGAGGGGTTTGGGATATTGGCAGTTTGGAGGGATATATTGTGTGTCTTTATATGTGTATGCTTCTGGACTGTTGTATTGTGAGCACCTCTGCAAAAACAGTGATAATGTGCGAGTGTGGTGAAAGTTTGAATGATGAAAGTATTTTCTTTTTTGGGGATTTTCTTTCTTTTTTTTGGGTCACCTGCCTCGGTGGGAAACGGCCGACTTGTTGAAAAAAAAAATATATATATACAGTATTTAGATAAAGGTAGGGAAGTTTTTATTGCATTTATGGATTTAGAAAAGGCATATGATAGAGTGGATAGAGGAGCAATGTGGCAGATGTTGCAAGTATATGGAATAGGTGGTAAGTTATTAAATGCTGTAAAGAGTTTTTATGAGGATAGTGAGGCTCAGGTTAGGGTGTGTAGAGGAGAGGGAGACTACTTCCCGGTAAAAGTAGGTCTTAGACAGGGATGTGTAATGTCACCATGGTTGTTTAATATATTTATAGATGGGGTTGTAAAGGAAGTAAATGCTAGGGTGTTCGGGAGAGGGGTGGGATTAAATTATGGGGAATCAAATTCAAAATGGGAATTGACAGAGTTACTTTTTGCTGATGATACTGTGCTTATGGGAGATTCTAAAGAAAAATTGCAAAGGTTAGTGGATGAGTTTGGGAATGTGTGTAAAGGTAGAAAGTTGAAAGTGAACATAGAAAAGAGTAAGGTGATGCGGGTGTCAAATGATTTAGATAAAGAAAAAATTGGATATCAAATTGGGGAGGAGGAGTATGGAAGACGTGAATGTTTTCAGATACTTGGGAGTTGACGTGTCGGCGGATGGATTTATGAAGGATGAGATTAATCATAGAATTGATGAGGGAAAAAAGGTGAGTGGTGCATTGAGGTATATGTGGAGTCAAAAAACGTTATCTATGGAGGCAAAGAAGGGAATGTATGAAAGTATAGTAGTACCAACACTCTTATAATGGGTTTGAAGCTTGGGTGGTAAATGCAGCAGCGAGGAGGCGGTTGGAGGTAGTGGAGATGTCCTGTCTAAGGGCAATGTGTGGTGTAAATATTATGCAGAAAATTCGGAGTGTGGAAATTAGGAGTTAATAAAAGTATTAGTCAGAGGGCAGAAGAGGGGTTGTTGAGGTGGTTTGGTCATTTAGAGAGAATGGATCAAAGTAGAATGACATGGAAAGCATATAAATCTATAGGGGAAGGAACGCGGGGTAGGGGTCGTCCTCGAAAGAGTTGGAGAGAGGGGGTAAAGGTTTTGTGGGCAAGGGGCTTGGACTTCCAGCAAGCGTGCGTGAGCGTGTTAGATAGGAGTGAATGGAGACGAATGGTACTTGGGACCTGACGATCTGTTGGAGTGTGAGCAGGGTAATATTTAGTGAAGGGATTCAGGGAAACCGGTTATTTTCATATAGTCGGACTTGAGTCCTGGAAATGGGAAGTACAATGCCTGCACTTTAAAGGAGCGATTTGGGATATTGGCAGTTTGGAGGGATATGTGTATCTTTATATGTGTATGCTTCTAAACTGTTGTATTCTGAGCACCTCTGCAAAAACAGTGATAATGTGAGAGTGTGGTGAAAGTGTTGAATGATGAAAGTATTTTCTTTTTGGGGATTTTCTTTCTTTTTTTTGGGTCACCCTGCCTCGGTGGGAGACGGCCGACTTGTTGAATATATATATATAATATATATATATATATATATATATATATATATATATATATATAATATATATATATATATATATATATATATATATATATATATATATATATATATACGCTTACCTAATTACCTAGTTTAAGTTGTCTCCCTCAAAGTATTCTCCTTGGAACACTATACATTGATCCCAGTGCCTTTTCCACTTCTTGAAACATTTCTGGAACTTGTTTCCTAGCGGCATCTATCATAGCCTATGGGTCTGCTTGAATTTCCTCCACGTTGTGTATAGTGCTGTATGACCCTTGTAGGTTTACTGCTTAATTTTGATTGTAATTTTAATCCTCCATGTCATTAAAACAGTGCTTCTTGAATGCTATTTTTATTTTGGGGAAGAGAAAGAAGTCGTGGGGGGGAGGGCTAGATCTGGGGGTAGGTAGGGTTTTTGACCGGAAAAACTCGGGTCTTGAGTTAGCAAGTGGGGCACAAATTTCTCACGTACTTGCCGTACTTGTGCCACATTCAAATTTTCGGTCAAAATGCTTGAATGCACCCCATAAGAAATTCCCACAGTACTTGCAATGTCCTGAATACTTTAAAGACAATCTTTGTGAACAGTTTTTCTCAGTTTTTCAATGTTGGTGTCTTTTTGATGCTGATGGATAACCAGAGTGCTCATCAACCTCGACTGATATTCGTCCTGCTCTGAATCAAAAAACAAAAAAAAAAACTTTAAAACACTGTTTCCAACTTGCTGCTTCATTGGCAAATGCTTGCTGAAGCATTCTGTAAACTTCACTAGCCATTTTACCCAGTCTGAAACAGTATTTCACACGGAAGGGATAGACTCAGAAGTGTCCTTATTTACAGATGATGTGAAGTTAATGAGAATTAAATCAGATGCAGACCAGACACGTCTACAAAGAGACCTGGACAGGCTAGACACGTGTTCCAACAACTGGCTCCTAGAATTTAACCCCGCCAAATGCAAAGTCATGAAGATCGGGGAAGGGCAAAGAAGACCACAGACAGAGTATAGGCTAGGTGGCCAAAGACTGCAAACCTGAAGGAGAAAGATCTGGTGACGAGTATAACACCGAGCACGTCGCTGGAAGCCCACATTAACCGAATAACTGCTGCAGCACATGGGTGCCTGGCAAACCTGAGAATAGCGTTCTGATACCTCAGTAAGGAATCGTTCAAGACTCTACACACTGTGTACATCAGGTCCATACTGGAGTACGCAGCACCAGTTTGGAACCCAGACCTGGTCAAGCATGTCAAGAAATTTAGAGAACGTGCAAAGGTTTTCAACAAGGCTAGTTCCAGAGCTAAGGGGAATGTCGTATGAAGAAAGGTTAAGGGAAATTGGTCTGACGACATTGGAGGACAGGAAGGTCAGGGGTGACATGATAACGACATACAAAACACTGCATGGAATAGATAAGGTGGACAGAGACAGGATGTTCCAGAGATGGGACACAGAAACAAGGGGTCACAATTGGTAGCTGAAGACTCAGATGAGCCAAAGGGATGTTAGGAAGTATTTCTTTAGTCATAGAGTAGTCAGGAAGTGGAATAGCCTAGCAAGAGATGTGGAGGCAGGGACCATACATAGCTTTAAGATGAGGTATGATAAAGCTCAGGGAGCAGAGAGGACCTATTAGCGATCAGTGAAGAGGCAGGGCCAGGAAAGATGTCTCGATCCCTGCAACCACAATTAGGTGAGTACACCCGTTCTTGGTATCCTTGCTGTTGTGGTAACATTGTTGCGATTCTTGAATGTGAGGTCTGACGTCTATTTCAAGTCTCAGTAAACTCCTGCTCTGTTGAGTGATTAGTGTTTGGTTTATAAATTAATCAAAATTACTAAACTGTATATCAGTGCGCTGTATGACCCTAGTAGGTTTAGTGCTTCTTTTTTATAATAATAATGTATATCAGTACAGAATGACTTTGATAAATCTTTGAGAGTCTTAGGAAGCAAGATTGCCAATTACAGGGATCTCAACAATTGCACAACCCAAGGCAGCATGGGTTTAGAGAAGACAGTGCCTACAACAGACAACCAGAGGCTACACTACTTGTAAATTGAAAAAAATGGGGCCGAAGTAATACAAATACTTAATTTTACACACGCGAAGAGGTATGATAAAGTTCATGGAGCAGGGAGAGTGTGGACCTAGTGGCGACCAGTGAAGAGGCAAGGTCAGGAGCTATGAATCGACCCCTGCAACCACAATTCAGTGAGTATAAAGACAAAGTGCCCTTTGATAACTAGTAACAACTACTACACACAAAATACTGAGAGGAATTGACAAGGTGGATAGGGGCAATATGTTTCAGAGATGGGACACAGCAACAAGGGGGCATGACTGGAAGCTGAAGACTCAGATGAATCACAGGAATGTTGGGAAGTATTTCTTCAGTCACAGAGTTGTCAGGAAGTGGAACAATCTGGAGAATATTGTAGTGGAGGCAGGATCCATGCATAGCTTTAAGAAGAGATACGATAAGCTCTTGGAGCAGGGAGAGAGTGAACCTAGTAACGACCAGTGAAGGTGGGCCCAGGAGCTGTGACTCGACCCCTGCAACTACAAACAGGTGTGTGCGCGCGCACACATACACTGCCCATACAGGTGTAGAGACTTCATATAAATTAAAAATAATAAATATGCTTCAGAACACGACAATGAATGCCATCTTTAAATGTGGTTCTGAACTAAAAGATAATTAATGTCATTTACGTGTTATTTACTGTTAATCATTATTAATTTGCGAGCCATCTATGAACATAAACTGGGCAAAAGTGTGATTCCTCCTGCACCTTCTTCCTACCAGCAGCAGCAGCAGTAGTCAACTGGCCTGGACTGGGGCTTTCAGATGAACACTTGCCTTTTAACGTGCTGGCCATTATCCGCGCAACCATTCACCTGTTCATTATACCTTCCTGATAACGCGTTGTGTAGGAGTCGTTAATTCGTGATTACACCAAGTTTCGGGATAGCTAATACGCCTGAGGGAGTGTCGGGATATAATGGAGGTTATATTTTACTAAATGAGTGCCACTTGTCTGCCTTAAGAAGTCTTCAAGGGAACGCTGTATCTCGAGGAGGCAGGGATCATCACACTGACAAAATTGCAAGAAAATTTGTAATATAACTTTTCCTCTAAATTTACAATATTTAGCATGTATGTATACATTTTTAGAGCCAAGAACACAGTCATTAGTTAACGTAAATGATTCATGCTTATCTTTTTTTTTGTGAATGTAATGATAATTTGTCAATGATGCATATGAAACTAAGGTCAGCTTAAATATAACATGAATATTCTGAAGCGAACTGATTAATACGTTTAGTGTTCGTTTGGTTTAAGGCCCATCCAATGATTGCACGAGGATTATCCAAGGCTTCAAGTCATCAGTACACTAACATCAAGAATAATTAGACACTTGCAGTTATAGGAAACTAAACAATATTTCGGTTGTGCAATAAACTTTTTCAAGGTAAAGGAATATATCGGGGTAAAAATTACACAGGCAGGCGCGAGGATGTAGATAAGGCAAGAGTAGAGGTCAGACATGGTGTTCGTTCAGCATGATGGCTGGTCTCTATGAAAAGGTTTGTTACGTAACTAATATAATGATTCACCGTAACCCAAAACATTCTTAACCATGTACTAGCCTCCTGTCAGGACCTGGGGTTGATTTCTCTGCTGAGAAAACGAAGATACTTAACAGGCGTCCTCGACAGTGGAGGTCTGCAGGATTCAGTTGCAAATTCGATTAGAATATGTAACCTAATACAAATATCAGCCTTTCTGTATTGGCTCTTGTCTTAGGATGTAGAAATAACTTGATATTCCAAGTATCAGCGACCATGTCACTGAAAGAAACGTTGTCACTTGCAAAACCCATTCAAACCATTGGACAGAAACCCTCTAAACTTTCTTCAGCACTGGTAAACACTCCTCTAAATGGATCATAAAAACTGGTACAGTGACTCCCTAATGAACCATATACATGATCTATGTCAAGCAAGGGAACAGCGACACTTCCCGCTCTATGGAAAACTACCTCATTCCAAACCACTATCTCCCCCCCCCCCCCTCCAAAAAAAAAAAAATAACAACCAGAGCTTCGCCTTGAACCGGAACATGATGACTTGGTCACACAGCACTCTTTTTCCATAAATTATGTATGTTGATGGCTCTGCTCACTAATCCACTGGTGAAGCTGGCAGTGCTGCTCTTGTCATACAGTGATGGCTCTCGCACAGAAATGGGAAAGTGCATCAATAACTGGGCTTTTACCCTTCAAGCCGTACTGTTTGCTATACTCCTTGCACTCCAAATCGTCCATGTATCAAAGGTTGACGCCTTAATTGCAATCGATTCTTTATCATCCATAAATGCTCCTAACCCCTTGAGTATCATCTGTGGCATGCTTGTGTTAGAATCCAGTTTTGGAAGAATTGTAGACAGTGGTCCAACGCTTGGGCATGACCTTCCACTGAGAAATCCCGCCTACCAGTGACAATGCCTTCATCTCCTGCACCCCATCTGACTCCAGTATATAAGTATCAATATTCTTGCCTGTGCTTCAGATGCTTCAAGATTACTGTGCTCCTCACCTAGGCTGAAGGACTGATTACCTCGTCTTCTACTGTCTTCCGTATCTTCAGATTATGTCCATGTATTGATAAAGCCAGTCGATGGCGAAACGTCTACAAAATAAAGATACCCAGATGATGCACATGTGTCTAATCTCTTACTTGTATTGTCCCGATGTTACCATTAGCGTACGAGGTTCTCTCCCGTGTACACAGCTCCCGCATGTACACAACTTCCCTGGTGTACACCTCACCCGTGTACACACCCTCAACAGTGTACACATTCTCCTTCCCGTGTACACACCCTCAGCAGTGTACACATTCTCCTTCCCGTGTACACACCCTCAACAGTGTACACATTCTCCTTCCCGTGTACACACCCTCCTCACCTGCTGATGATTTTTGTCCCGTTATATATTTAGATCTTAAGTGAGTTAGATCGATATATCCAGCTACCAGCAGTCTTGTTTTCCTCAGTTTACAATTTGCCAATATAAAATCCCAGGTAAACTCCAGGTAAACGTAAGAAGGGTAGAGTGTTGTAAGTGTAAGTAGAGTGTTGTAAGTGTAAGCAGAGTGTTGTAAGTGTAAGTAGAGTGTTGTAAGTGTAAGCAGAGTGTTGTAAGTGTAAGTAGAGTGTTGTAAGTGCAAGTAGAGTGTTGTAAGTGCAAGTAGAGTGTTGTAAGTGCAAGTAGAGTGTTGTAAGTGCAAGTAGAGTGTTGTAAGTGTAAGTAGTGTGTTGTAAGCGTAAGCAGAGTGTTGTAAGTGTAAGCAGAGGGTTGTAAGTGTAAGTAGAGTGCTGTAAGTGTAAGTAGAGTGTTGTAAGTGTAAGTAGAGTGTTGTAAGTAGACCATTGTAAGCAGTAGTGGAGGCTGAGAGGTATCAACTTGTAGGGAGCATCCATGTTTACTTCTCACAGTTACGGATAATCAAAATAATTGACTTAATTGGCCGGAGCTAATATGAGGCAGGTGGTGTGTGTGTGTGTGTGTGTGTGTGTGTGTGTGTGTGTGTGTGTGTGTGTGTGTGTGTGTGTGTGTGTGTGTGTGTGCGCGCGCGCGCTCACCTAATTGTGGTTGCAGGGGTCGAGGCAGCTCCTGGCCCCGCCTCTTCACTGGTCGCTACTAGGTCCTCTCTCTCCCTGCTCCATGAGCTTTATCATACCTCGTATTAAAACTATGTATGGTTCCTCCCTCCACTACATCACTTTTCAGACTATTCCCCTTCCTGACAACTCTATGACTAAAGAAATACTTCCTAACATCCCTTTGACTCATCTGAGTCTTCAACCTCCAACTGTGACCCCTTGTTTCTGTGTCCCATCTCTGAAACATCCTGTTTCTGTTCACCTTATCTATTCCTCGCAGTATTTTGTATGTCGTTATCATGTCTCCCCTAACCCTCCTGTCCTCCAGTGTCGTCAGGCCAATTTCCCTCAACCTTTCTTCGTAGGACATTCCCCTTAGCTCTGAAACTAGCCTTGTTGCAAACCTTTGCACTTTTTCTAATTTCTTGACGTGCTTGACCAGGTCTGGGTTCCAAACAGGTGTTGCATACTCCAGTATGGACCTGACGTACACAGTGTACCGAGTCTTGAACGATTCCTTACCGAGGTATCGGAACTTTATTCTCAGGTTTGCCAGGCGCCCATATACTGCAGCAGTTATCTGGTTGTGTGCTTCCGGGGACGTGCTTGGTATTATACTCAACCCAAGATCTTTCTCCTAGAGTGAGGTTTGCAGTTTTTGGTGGCTTAATCTATACTCTGTCTGCGGTCTTCTTTGCCCTTCCCCGATCTTCATGACTTTGCATTTGGCGGGATTAAATTCGAGGAGCCAGTTGCTGGACCACGCGTCCAGTTTGTCCAGGTCTCTTTGTAGTCCTGCTTGATCCTCATCTGATTTGATTTCCCTCATTAACTTCACATCATCTGCAAACAGGGACACTTCTGAGTCTATCCCTTCCGTCATGTCATTCACATATACCAAAAATAGCACTGGTCCTAGGACTGACCCTTGTGGGACCCCGCTCGTCACATACCATGACTCGTTGTTGCCTCCCTGTCAGGTATTCTCTGATCCACTGCAGTGCCCTTCCTGTTACACGTGCCTGATCCCCTAGCTTCTGCACTAATCTCTTTTGAGGAACTGTGTCGAAGGCCTTTCAGTCCAAGAAAATACAATCAACCCACCCTTCTCTCTCGTCTTACTTCTATTACCTTGTCATAAAACTCCAGTAGGTTTGTGACACAGGATTTGCCTTCCACGACTCCGTGCTGGTTTTCGTGTATAATCTTGTTTCGTTCCAGGTGCTCCACCATTCTCCTCCTGATAATCTTCTCCATGACTTTGCATACTATACACGTCAGTGATAGTGATCTATAATTTATTCCCT